>CM056050.1:105724034-106924034 GCA_029574335.1 Rana kukunoris | reverse complement strand
ATCAATCCCTTAGGATCTACTTTGTAGTACATGGGTAGCGTACAGTTTAAATTGAGCTGAATGTGTTACCATGGATGGGCAAAACATCATATTTTTCCCTTTCCCTATGGTTGATACCTACAATTACTTTGTTGGGTCATTATGTGCTGTCCAGTTCAATTTTTAATTCCCACTAACAAAAAGTCAGCTCTACAAGTTTTTAGCAAAGTTATCAGAAGAAAAAAAAAATAATAATTAGAACGTGTGGTATAGCAGGAGGCAATTTTTTCCCACACACAGATTGCTGTCTATTTGCACAATTTAGAATGGTCACATACCTCTCTGATTAGTTCGAAATGCTGCAGACTCCTGCATGCACCTGACGAATAAAAAAAAGAAAAGAAAAGAATTAAAAGTCTGCATTACTCCACCGAAATGACCTCCAGTTGTCACTACTTGTACTGCATCAGTCAGGTATGCCAATTAACATTCTCAGTTTTAAAGGTGCTTCATTTCCTATAGTTTTATGCAATCATCCTCCACATCAACATAAGCACAGCAGCCCTTTCTATGCTATCCCCCTTTCTTAGAATTTTGGATAAGTTGTAGGAGTGACCAAGGTGGTCAAATTGAACACTTGAGTATGTGGCGCTCTGTCTCTAAGATAGTAAGAAAAAATAATCATTGGTGTATAATCATAATAGTATCATAACGCTGATCTTCTAAATAGATATATAAAAAAAAAAAAAAATACAATTTCAGTTCTGGATATTTTCTATAATCAAGACTACATTTGTATACAATGGTAGATTTTTTGCTTAAACGTTCCTATGAAAAATCTCATCAACACATTTGATAATGCCAGGAGAAGTTTGACAAGTGCCATTTCAAAAGTACTTGACAATTTCATTTTCTTTTAAATATTTAATTTTGGATCTAAGGAATGTTTTGGATGAAAACCATATTCTCTGTTACAAACTCGTTCAAGAAAAAATTTCCATCCTATTCCTTTGAACTTACTCTTCACCATGGTGGAAAAAGATCATCGATTTGACTGCATTAATTAGAAAATTACATGTTTAGGTTTATACCTTACTAATAAAATTCAAATCAGGAACCTCATTACAGTGCCTTGAAAAAAATTTTTTTTACATTTTCCAAATATTGTCACGCAACAACCAAAAAACGTAAATTAATTTTATTGGGATTTTATGTACGGTAATAGATCAACACAAAGTGGCACATAATTGTGAAGTGGAAGGGAAATGATAAATGTTTTACAAATAAAATATGTTAAAAGTGTGGCATGCATTTAAATTCAGCCCTTAGAACCATAGACTTTGATTACCTGCAAGTTTGAGCTTTCTGAAAGTGCACCAAACCTGCATAATATAATAAAAGTCTAATCCAGGGATCCTCAAACTACGGCCCTCCAGCTGTTGCGGAACTACACTTCCCACCAGGCATTGTAAAACTCTGACATTCACAGACATGACTAGGCATGATGGGAATTGTAGTTCCTGAACCCCTGGAGGGCCGTAGTTTGAAGACCCATGGTCTAATCGCAAAGTGCAGCTAACCTGCAGGAAAAAACGCACTGCATCAGTGTGAAAGCAGCCTTGAGCCCTTTTAGCATGGTCAGGCCGACCCAATTGGACGCTCCATGCACATCTAAGGAGTGGCAGATGTAAACCAACTTCTGTCCTACCACCAATCCGATATGCGAAAAGAAAAAAAAGAGTATAGTGGGCTGTATCCGTGTGCAGAGCGGACACAGACATCCCGTCCACCCGTATTATTGAGAATAATGGATATTTTCCCCTCTAGAGTTTTGGAGCTTCATGCTTCAGGCTACAAAACGCTCAGGTGGGAATGCAGCCTCAAGGAGGCTGAAAACAAATGCACTTTTCAGAGAGTTAACAAATAATAATATGTGAAAAACAATTATCAGTTTCCTTCCACTTCACAATTATGTGCCACTTTGTGTTGGTCTATTACATAAAATCCCAACAAAATACATTTACATTTTCGGTTGCATCATGACAAAATAAAGAGAATTTCCAGGGGGTATGAATACTTTTTCAAGGAACTGTATATCTTCCTTTACCAGACTCATGCATTATAATCCGTTACAGCAAACTGTTTTTCTATCATTGTAGGATAAAAGTTTTACATAAATAAAAGCTTATCATTTTAAGTCCCCACTAATACTAAATGGCTTGTCTCATCTCAGTACACCGATACATCAGGAAAAGTCTTAGGCCGCGTACACACAATCGGTGAAAACCGAGAAAACGAACTGAAGGTCAGCTTCATCGGTCCAAACCGATCGCGTGTGGGCCCCATCGGTCAGTTATCCTTCGGTCAAAAAAAAAGAGAACCGATCGTTAGTATGCAAAAGCATCAGTTAAAAGGCCGCGCATGTTTAGAATCAAGTCGACGCATGCCTGGAAGCATTGAACTAAGTTTTTTCAGCACGTCGTCGTGTTAAAAAACACGTAAACGTCATCGGGTTCTAACACAATCGTTTTTTTAACCGATGGTGTGTAGGCACATCATACCATCAGTCAGCTTCATCTGTTAACCGATGAAAAACGGTCCTTAGGACCGTTCTCATCGTATGGACTGATCGTGTGAATGCGGCCTTACTGGCTGGATCACCAGTTGAAAATAAAGCCTAAAAAATAAAACGAATGCAGTAGGCCTGGGGAAATTAAAGAATAATTCCTTGATTAATCTTTAATTCTTTTGATCGATCAAAATTCTTGACATCACCGGACAGCCTGGACAGTGAGACTTACCCTGCTGGATGCTAGCAAACCCCACCCATTGGATTGAGGTACCTTTGCATCTGTGGAGCAGGAGGATGCATCAGGCTCCATCAGGGGAAGGGGGCAAAAATAACCATTGTTTTACTGTCCTAAGCAGTTTTGTGCAGACAATTCTTTGTGTATCGGTAACATCTGTTCCGTGCGAAAGACTGTTCAGTTCTTCAGGGTATATTGTCAATAAAATACTATCATGTCTGCTTCCAGAAAATGTAAACACTCCGGTATGTCTGCGTGACTGGCTAAAGTGATGCCTATTTGCCTACTATAAAGTGACTGACAGTCAATATACTAGATATGTTTTAATATTAAAGTTAAACAAACTTTCTACGGTTTTCTTAAAAGTTTAATAAGAAAAAATTACTTATGTCAGTGCTACAATTTGAATTTAAAACGTATTTGTGTGAACAGTAAAGTTAAGTCATGGATTGTGGAAACTAACTAGTGTCAGGTGATTGTATATAGTGTATACCACATTTACCACTGACTAATGCAGAGTTGCAATGCAAGGAGATCAGGTAAAAGTAGTTGGATCTGTATTTGCGTTATAATTAATCAAAATTAGTAGATAAAAAAAAAAAAAGAAAGACGATTAATCAAACACAAAAATTTAAATCAGTAACAGCCCTATAATGCAGCCATCACATGTAAGAATTGGTAAGCTGTAACATAATAAATGTTTGGGTTTAAGTACTTATTTGTCTAGCCCAAGTTACACAACAAATCTTTAGTCATTAAATTAATGAAGATCTACAAAAAATGTAGCTTTATGCTCTATTTCTTTTACAATTGCAACAACTATACAGATCATTATTTAGCCTCAGTTCACACTGATGCGATGTGGAAAACGCAGCGAAACCTGTGCGTTTAATGCACTGCATGCTATCTGCTGCGGGTGTTAACATGCTGAAACAGCTCACAAAACGCAGTGCGATGGGCAAAAGCAGCTCACATGGGTGTTCACACCCATGTGATGCAATTCAGGCGCACCAAAAAGAAAGGTTCAAATTGCACTGCACAGACATCCCATGTGATTTGCACAGGAATGCAGAGCCATTCCTGTGCAAATCACATGCAATGTCCTGCACCGCACAAGTGTGAACCCAGGCTGACACATCTCTGTTGTATGCAAAGGTCATAGAAAATTCAGGTGAGTGCCACCAATATACTCAGCCCATAAAAAATATAATATACACACACTTTCAAAATACTTTAATACATTTATACCTGATTTGAGACAAAGTGTGGTCGAGTTTTTTCCACAGAGAGGACATCATGAATGGTATATCTGCTTCATTCTCTATTAAAAGATAAATCAGAAGTTATTATAAAATGTAAAAAATAATTTATTAAAAAACTACACCCACCAGACAATGAAATAGCTAGTGCCCACTAAATGCTCCACACATGGCATGATCAAAGGTTAAAGCATCTCTCTAGCCACAACATTTCCCATTTAGAGTACAGGAGGGAATGGATAAAACCCCTGTCAAGTATTTTATTTAATTTCAAAACTTGTCTTGAGATTTTCTCTTCACTTCCTGTCCTATAAAACAAAAGGGAGTGAAAAAGAATATCTCCAAAGTGAAGGAATTATCCTGTCAGACAGAGGTCATTGGAAGATTTCCCCTCTATTCTTGTTCTGGCGACAGGTAAACTGTAGGATGTTCCATCACTTTTAGGCCTGGTGATAATGGTCACGAGAATGTAAAGGGAGACTGAACTTAAAGGGGTTGTAAAGGATTCCACCCCCCCTAAATAGCTTCCTTTACCTTAGTGCAGTCCTCCTTCACTTACCTCATCCTTCCATTTTGCTTTTAAATGTCCTTATTTCTTCTGAGAAATCCTCACTTCCTGTTCTTCTGTCTGTAACTACACACAGTAATGTGAGGCTTTCTCCCTGGTGTGGAGAAAGCCTCTTGAAGGGGGAGGGGCCGAGCAGTAGTGTCAGGACACCCACTAACACACAGCTCCTTTCTCTATCTGCAAAGTAGAGAGTGTCCTTACACTCCTGCTCGCCCCCTCAAGAGGCTTTCTCCACACCAGGGAGAAAGCCTTGCATTACTGTGTGTAGTTACAGACAGAAGAACAGGAAGTGAGGATTTCTCAGAAGAAATAAGGACATTTAAAAGCAAAATCGAAGGATGAGGTTAAGTGAAGGAGGACCGCACCAAGGTAAAGGAAGCTATTTAGGGGAAAAAAATTCTTTACAACCCCTTTAACTAGAAAAGATGCAGCAAGCAGTAAAAACTTGCTACACTTGATAACTGAGCCTACTGTTCAGCACTACTTGAAGAAAAAAATAGTATGCTAAATGCAGTTTACAGTAAAGAAGAAACACTCTCAATTTCTTCTTTTACTAGCTTTTTAAGGCCTAGGTTCACACATATGCGTTTCCTGCACCGCATTGCAATCACACCGTTTGCGATGCGCTGTGGCTATCAATACTAAGTTAACACCAGCACAAAAGGATCGCAAACATAGTGCGATTTGCCTGTGCCAGATCACATTGGTACAAAATGACCATGCTATGTGGTTAGTGTGCTTGCACTTCTATGGTGTGATGCAGTGCGATTTGAGCCCATTCAAAATTAATGGGCTCAAGTCACACTGCACCGAATCGCATGTGACTTGCACAGGAATGTGGTGCAGTTCCTGTGCGATTCACTTACAGGTCATAGTGTGAATTAGGGTCAAAGTGTGCTTGGAACCAGAAAGTTGGCCACGGGAACTCCAGGAGGAGCAGCAGACTGAAAGTGTTTATCACATGCATAAGAACCACTGTGGACAGCAGGGAAGTGTGGCAGGCCGTTTTTTTTTTTTGCACCAGTGTCCCCCTTTTATGCGCCTAGGTACATTTAGGGCGTTAATGCCCTTTACAAATCTCTTTTATGAGGATTCCTGTAGCATTCACTTCCTGGAATCCACCTGCCCTTAGCTCAAACTTGCAGGCAGGAGGATGTGCTTAGCTGGGGGGAAAAAAATAGGTATGGAAACCAGAAAGAAATGGAAAAAAAAAGTTAATACAAGCAAATGTGATGTGGTATATTTTTTTTAATCCATTCACTAATGCTAGCAGCATAAAGATTCAAAATAGTTCATGTTAATGTTAATTGAGAGAATGGAGTTCCAATTTAAGAATAGGCTAACACACTGCAACTGACCAAATCCACGCATCACCCCTATTTGCAATTTAGCAAACCACAAAGCAAGATACGCGTATTGTGGTGCATTCACAGTGAATGGCTATGTACTATACATAGAGCAGGTGAAATCAAGTGAGAACGTGGACCTATAACATTTCCGGAACAGCTTTTCTTCTACATAGGAATTAGATAATTAATGCAATCCTACCAATGTACATATTAATAAAGGCTGATGACACCCAAGGAAACTTGAATAAGTATGACATAAATCAGGTTGGCTAAAAATTAATGATAAAAAAAAAAAAAAAATTGATTTTAAACAAATTTTTGGGTTTTTTAATAAATCTGTTTTAATAATATGCTTTTGGAGTAAAAATCCATTTAGAGTTAGTTTGCTCTTTAACCACTTAAAGGAGTTGTAAAGGAAAATCATTTTTTACCTAAAATTAATGTCTGCAAGGTAGACAGACAGAATAGTGTAGTGATTCCGTTAACAAACGAGTAAATACCTATTAAATTCCTTCATCTATATCACCTCCGGCGTTCTAGTATCTGTTCTCTCATTCACTTCCTGGTTTGCGGTGCTCGTTCATGTAAGAACTACATTTCCCAATATGCATTGCGGCATGCCCAGTAATTCAAACCTCCTTGAAGTCTCTAACACGTAGAGAGCGTCTTGCCACACAGATGTAGTTCTCAGGAGGGGCGAGCACATCACTGACCACCGCAGTAAAACCTCCCTTCACGGTGGTGAGTAACAATCAGACAAGCAGGAAGTGAACAAAACAGAGAAGAAATAGAGCAACTTCTGAGCAAAAACTAACAATGAGGAAGTGAAAAGAGGAATGTCTGCAGGTAAAGGATGCTTATTATGAAAAAAAAAAAAAAAAATTTCCTTTACAACCCCTTTAAGCCCCAGACCATTTTGCAGCCAAAGGACCTGGACCCTTTTGCGATTCGGCACTGTGTCGCAATAAGCGTTCATTGATCAGTTTGAGAAAAAGCGCCTACAAAATAGGGAATAGTTTTATGGCATTTTTATTAATAATTTTTTATCGTAACTGCAACATTATGGCGGACACATTTGACACTATCTTGGGACCAGTGTAATTTTCACAGTAATCAGTGTTATAAAAATGTGCTGATTACTGTGAAAATTACACTGGCAGTGAAGGGGTTAACCTGTAGGGGGCGCTAAAGGGGTTAGGTGTGACCTAATGTGTGTTTCTTACTGTAGGGGGCGTAGCTTGGCGTGTGACATCACTGATCGTCGTTCCCCATGACAGGGAACAGACGATCCATGACACTCTCACTAGGAAGCACAGGGAGAGGTTTGTTTACGTATAACAGCACCACAACTTTAAGAGGGAAGTTTCAGGAAAAAAACTTTCCACATCGACCCTGCGTATAACACACATGCATGGTTTACCTTCTATTTTCAGGGTGAAAAAGTGAGTGTTACACGCCAATAAATACAGTACCTCTCCACCTTCTTTAGCTCCGTGACCTGATCGTGGGACACCGGTGGCGATCGGGTCCGCGGGCGCGGTCATGGAGCTCAGGACTGGGCCGGTGGCGCGCGACCCATTGGGCTCTTAAGGGACCAGCCTTGCCACTTTGCCGACGTATATCGGCGTGAGGCGGTCCTTAACCTCCCTGGCGGTTTTCCCGTGTCTGACACGGGGTAAAAATTTCCTGCTACCATCGTTGATCCCGTGTGAGACACGGGCTCGCCTCGCAGCATCCACAGAGACAGTTTACTTACCTTCTCCGTGGATCCAGCGATGCATCCCCGCTGTGTGAGCGAGCGGGTGCTCGCTCGATTCACACAGCGTCCCCGCGCGCCGCCGATCTCCGTTCCCTGCGACGTTACCACGCACGGGGACGGAGAACGGCGCCAAATTCAAAAATGTAAACAAACACATTACATACAGTACACTGTAATCTTATAGATTACAGTACTGTATGTAAAAAATACACACCCCCCATGTCCCTGGTGGTCTGCCCTGTACACTACATGTCCTTTTATATAATAAAAACTTTTCTTTCTCCCTGCAAACTGTAGATTGCTCATAGCAACCAAAAGTGTCCCTTTATGGCAAAAATTGTTTTAGAGCAGCTAAAAAACAGCGATAATAAATTATAATCACTTGCAGAATTTAGCGATAGCGATTTATGGGGAAATTCGTCATAAAAAAAAAAAATGACAGCAAAAATTCTGCAACTGAGCAAATTTCAGTGATTTTGATTTGACTACATTATTGAATAATTTTTACTATAATTATATTATTATTTGTTATAATTTTTTATAATTATTTATTATATTATAATTTTTAATAAAAAAAAAAAAATCATACCCAGGATGCCTATTAGACTCTTGTTTAGATAGATTTAAGTAAGTACTTACTAAGAATTGCAGGCCTATAATACATAACACCACATTTCCTTGCAAAACAATTGCAACGCTTTTGGTACAAAATTCCAGACAGAATCATAACGCCAGGGAGGTTAAAGGGTCACTAAAGGAATATTTTTTTTAGCTAAATAGCGTCCTTTACCCTAATGCAGTCCTGGTTTCATGTCCTCATTGTTCGTTTTTGCTGTAATCCTTCTCTGTTCTGCACAATTCCTGGTTGTCTGTTTCTTTATGAAAAAAGTACTGGGAGCTTCTCTCTAAACTGGGAGTGGTCTCTAATCAAGAAGGTGTGATTACTGTGTGTCTAATACCCCTCAGAACCAATCAGTTTCATTTTAAAAACAAACACTGCCCTGTATTGGCTCTGTGTCTCTGTCCTTCACAGAAGCATGAAACTAGATGAAAAAACAAAACTGAAACTGCAGGCACATTATATGATTGATTTACAAAAAAAATGTTTCCTTTACAACTCCTTTAAGCGGTTAAGATACATTATTTAGTCTATTCATCATTAAATGGAGCTTAGTTATGTAGCATGAGGCTGTATATTCTGCAATATTAACATTTTTGGTAAACTCATTCAATGGCTGAGATAACATGCACTGCACTGATGCATTGACACAATGTCATCGTAACCACGAGATACAACAAAATCAGAAATATTCCTTTATCCTGTAGTTTTGCAAATCTATATACTACAAACTGTACGATTAAATCGGTTCTTATATCGCCATTTTATTAACCTGACAGCTTATTATTCTAAATAGTAAACCTTCATTTTGTTTGCAAATATTAAAGATTCTATCTACTGGCAAGAATGAGTCCTTACATTTAAAAACACACAAATACCTGTTTTGACAAGAGAGGAGAAACAGATCGTCTGTTCCCACCAAGTAGTAACAGAGATATGTCTCCTCCTCTAGTCAGTCACATCTCATCACAGTTAGAAACACACCTAGAGAACACACTTAACCCCTTGATCGTCCTCTAGAGTTAACCCCTTCCCTGCCAGTGACATGTATACAGTAATTAGTGGCTATTTTTAGCACTGATCACTGTATAAATGTCAATGGTCCCAAAAAATGTCCACTGCAACGTTGCAGTCCCGATAAAAAATAAAAAAAGTCGCAGATCACTGCAATTACCATTTAAAATAAATAAATCATAAAGCTATCCCCTATTTTGTAGACGCTATAACTTTTTTTTTTGCAAACATATTTAAAAGTATACATATTGGCCAAAACTCATGAAGATTTTTACTTTTTGCTATAATAAATATCCCCCCAAAAATATATATTGTGGAAAAGAAAGCACGTAAATTTTGGGTACAACGTCGCATGATCGCGCAATTGTCAGTTAAAACAACGCAGTGCTGTATTGCAAAAAATGGCCTGGTCCGGAAGGGGGGTAAATTCTTCCCGGGGCTGAAGTGGAGGAGCCGCTGAGGGACAGAGATGACAGTTGCTCTTTAAATCAAATCCACCCTGACTTAAATGCACTTCATTTAGTCAAAATATTATCAACTAAACCCCAGAATGAAACACAGCAAGACTTCTCCTATTTATATAGTAGAAAATATGCTTTACAGCTGGTTGAGTTGTTCTCAAAGTTTAAACCCCTAAAAAGCCCATTGTTTTTGTTCTATTTGGCTTTGTAATTGCACCTTTATATCTATATAGCCATCCATCTATCGAGATATCTGCCCCCCACACACTAAACATTTACTACTCACCCTTAGCTTTCATGGTTATATATTCATTCAAGATTGTGGTGAGACTTTTTCCAAAAACGGACTAGAAAACAAGAGAGATGCACATTTGGTCAGAAAGAACTAGGGAAAAATACATTGGGGCTTTGGCACAGCATTCACTACGGTACTTTAAATACCCAGTTTTATCCAGGCACCTAATTAAATAAGCTCATCGTTGCACACATGTTGTGTTTAACATACAAGTTCACCTAAGCCACGGGGGGGGTTGCAGCATGCTCCCATTCACGTGAATGAGCTGCATTCAGGAGAGGTACTGCCTACGGCATGTGTATAACCCCCTGCAGCCACTGTGCTCAGAGGGGGTGGTAAAACTGCAGCCCTAACTCCTGATTTTATGAGAGTAAACTAGACCATAAAGCAAAACAATGATATCATGGGATTGTATAATAAAACAAAGATGTGCAATACCAAATTAGTAAAAATATAATCTTACCGATTGACAAGGGCTCTGCACTTCTCTCTTTTTATTGAATAAGAGTGTTTTGCTATTTCCCAAAACCCTTGATAAACCCTAGGTATGCTTCTTATTTCTCATCATGCACTACAGGCTCCAGAGTGTCTAGAACTTGTAATTTAGTGTCATTGGTGTGCTCTATGGTGCAGCAGCTATGCTACATGACCGTCAGAGAAACAATAGTAAATCTGAAATGAATAGATCAATTAGATTCCATATGCAATATAGATGCTAGTACACACACCTAAAAATTTAATTCCAAATGGGTCCACATTTTGTTCATTACAGTAAAACACAATATGAAATATACAATACATTGTAAAAAGTCTAGAAGACTGCCAAGCATTATATTGAGCTAGCGTTTACCAGCAGACATCCTGGAATGGCCCCATCATCCGTGTGATGATCGGCATATTCCTTGAGGTGGGGCGACTCTGCAATGTAGGCTCTGCAGGTGGATGACAGCTTTTCTTGCTGCAAGTAACCTAAAATCAGATAAAAAATATCTTTAGTGATTGCACAGTAAAACCGATTATAAGATAACATAACCCATTAAAGATTAAAGGCCAAGTTAACACCTCTGGCAGATGCGGCTCACAGCAGTCTCCATTTCAGGGACGAATCAGGGCCAAATTTTATCATGAATTTGCCCTTAAACTGAGCCAAAGACACACAAGACTCCTGTGCAAGCCACAACGGAGATATGTGAACATCTCCTGTCATGCGAATTAAATGCGGGGAAACCCGCAAAGGTGTGAACCAAGCCTTAATCTCTTCCGGCTGACCATCACAAAATTGCGGACTCAGTGGGTGGGCTTGAAAACCAAGCGACCGCATACATGCAATCCTAGGCATACACTTTACTGTGATGCGCTCTCAACACAGTAACGAAGGGGTACCAGAAAGCTCCAGATACACATTTTCAATCCAGAGCTTTTCTCCACACTGCGACTGCTAAACACAGCGGTCACATGATCAGATTGCCTGCTTACGTCTTTCCGATATTAAGGCCTCATGCACACAGGATGTTAAAATAACATTATAAAAATGGCAGTAGCTATGCAGCAATTTTTTTTTTTTTATGTATCAAAAATGTACAAAAATGCTGGCGAGCTGTGTTTTTGAGCATTTATCAACATTTATCAGCATTTTTACAGCTGAAAAACATCTCTCAGAACCCAATAGTTTGGGGTTTTTTTACTGCTCAAAAACGCCACTGCCTAAAACTGCTGATAACAGCCTATGAGGGTTATTTACGAAATTGCACTTGGAAGTGCAGTCACTGTAAATCTGAAATGAGGGGAAGCTCTGCCGATTTTACCATTCAATCATGTGCAAGATAAAATGCTGTTTTTTATTTTCCTTGCATGTCCCCTCAGATCTACAGTGACTAGACTTCCAAGTGCACTTGTAGTGCAGAGTGGATTTGCCTTTCGTAAATAACCCCCCCTGTGTGCATGGACACATATGATAACATGATGGAGAGAGTTTAATGACTAAAAAAAAAAAAGTCTGCAGCCAAAAAACAGCTGCTGTAAAAATGGCAAAAATGAGGCCTTAGATCCACATAAGGTCCAGAAGAGTTAATTAAAAAATAAATACACAGACATTTTTGTAGGTTAAAAAAAAAAAAAAATGTACTTTTTTTTTTTTCAAAACATAGCCAGGAAAGTATTGCACCCATTAACAGCAGCTCAGGGATGCAATGTCAGGCTCCTGCACACAGCGCCTTTACCTCTGTGACCCTACCTCTGTATGGATTGTCATTTTAAGAGCTGTAGGCAGTATGAATAAACTACTAGCCTGCTGACGAGTATGCTCGCTTTTCATTTTACTAGAAGTCCGTCTGCCACCATGGAACCATGGAATACGGGACTTGTATTTTCTCTGATTCCTATGAACTAGATACATGGCTGTGGAGCACTGTACAGCCAAGACATTTTTCAAATGTGACAGTGGGTGTGAGAAAAAGACCCCTGCCTGCTGTCTCATGGGGGGGGGGGGGGGGGGGGGGGGGGGTAGTGGTAGAACATGTTACACCCCAAATGTGGGTGTATCATCTAAAACAGCCAGAGGCTAGGGGTTCCTTGAGCTGTGGCGGATTTACCTCCTGTTTGATGGTGCCTACATAGTTCTGAGCCAATTCCACTTGGAGGAGCCAGTGGTATTACACCAATGATCTTCATAGTTCTCTGTAAGGGGGGCATTCTTACCACTACTTTAAAAAAGCGCATTCTTCTTACTGACCACCAAAGTAAGGGGCATTGTTCCCACTGACCCCCAATAAATGGGTTTTATCAGGGGTTCCCCGAGACCTGAAAAATTATTTTTAGGGTTCCCCAGAGGTAAAAAGTTTGAGAAAGGCTGATCTAAAAGGTGAACTTATCCTTTAAAGTGATTGTAAAGTGAGGTACAGTAGGGTTTTACAAAATGTTCTTGGAATCTAGGAGCCAACTAAAAAAGTTAAGAACCAGGAACGCCCGCATAAGAAAATGGTGTTTAAACCACACATGCGGGGTATCGTCACGATTGGTAGAGCGAGAGCAATAATTCTAGCCCTAGAACTCCTCTAACTCAAAACAACCCATAGAATTTTTTAAACATTGCCTATGGAGATTTTAAAGGGTAAAAGTTTGTCGCTATTCCACGAGCCGACGCAATTCTAAAGCGTGACGTGTTGGGTATGAATTTACTCGGCATAACATTATCTTTCACAATATAAAATTGTGCCAACTTTACTGGTGTCTTCTTTTTTTTATTCAAAAAAATATATTGTTTCCTAAAAAAGTGCGCTTGTAAGACCGCTGTGCAAATAAAGTGTGACAAAGTATTGCAACGACCGCCATTTTATTCTCTAGGGTGTGTGTGTGGGTGTATATATGTGTATATATATATATATATATATATATTTTTTTTTTTTTGGGGGGGTTCTAATTAGAGGGAAGGAGATGGCAGTGAAAACATACAGGGGAAGCACCATTAGAATTGCTGGTTGTCTTGTCATACCAACGGCCACCACAAGATGGCATCAGATCACAGAAGGAAAGAAACTTTACTTAGCAGGGGTCTGGAATGGATCTGCGCAAAAGGAACCACCTCGAATGAGGCAACCATGTTTTCCCCAATAACGCATGCACAAATGTACAGAGGGAGTGTCCTGAGAGAATACAGAGTCCGTAAAAAAGGGCATTTTTTTTTGGAGAGAGAACCATGCTTGCCTGGGCAATATCTAGGCACAGACTCAGCTATTCCAATCAATGAACCAGGATCAATGCAGAATAATTTTTGGAGGTTGAGAACTCAGCTAAACCTCTCCAGAGTGCAAACAGAGAGAAACTTTGCGTTCCAAAAGAAGAGCAGATTGCTTCAGAAGAAAGTCATCCAGATAGCCCCTGGGTTTACAGAAGGCCCAAAATCAAAGCCAAGACCTCGGTGAACACTCTGGGGACTGCTGACAGGCCAAATGGCGGGACCACAAAATGAAAGTGAAATTTCTCCATTGCAAATCTCTGACAGGGAGGAAAGATCAGGACATGCAAATAGACATCCTTTATGTCCACCGATGCCTAAAAAGCCCCTGCTATAGAGAGGCCACCACCGACCACACCGATTCTATGCCCAGACATTTTTGCCCAGTGCGGGGTCCAGATACCATTCTTCTGATCAGGGAAGTTGTAGGAATGGACCCAAAAACAGTAAAAGTAGTCTCCGGCTCCCCATTGGAATGCATTTGCTTGTAGTCAGCTAATCACTGATCTGGCTTCCTGACTTTAAGCACCGACATCAGGGACCACAGTTCACAGCCCCCTATACTTTGGTAGTGGAAAGCCACTGACCTAGACCCACAGCACGCTGCCCTATATGCCAACTGAAGGAAAAGGCAGGCAGGCACAAGTGACCAGAGAGGGGGAATGTAAACAGGGACTTCCCACCTGTAGAGGTTGCCCAGCCCTCCATGCCTAGGTCCAAAATAAAGGTAAAAACACTACAAATTGTTATTGCTCCAAATAGGAATTCTATGGCCTCTAAGGATCGCCATGCAGGTTACAATCTGATGTATATTTTCTACACCATCAACCATCGATTTATCAAATTTGTGTTATATGAATACCTACCTAACTATCCAATCCATCGAAATACAATCAGGCAAATTCTTGCACCACATACTTGTTAGCTCTAAAGGAGATTGTACAATCAGACTGTAACAAAGGTGCGAGCTTAAAGGGGTTGTAAAGGTTCGCTTTTTATTTTCTAAATAGGTTACTTTAAGATAGGGCATTGTTGGTTCACTTACCTTTTCCTTCTTTGTCTGAATTTCTCATTTTCTGTTCCTCCTCAATAAGCTGTCTTCAATGACTTGTCACCACTCAGATTATGGTGGAAAGCTTACTGAGAAGAAACAGGAAGTGAGAAATTCAAACAAAAAAAAAACATTTAGAAGGGAAATCGAAGGAAAGGGTAAGTGAACCAACAATGCATGAGCTTAACCACTTAACCCCCGGACCATATTGCTGCCCAATGAACAGAACACTTTTTGTGATTCGCCACTGCGTTGCTTTAACTGACAATTGCACGGTCGTGCGACATGGCTCCCAAACAAAATTGGCGTCCTTTTTTCCCCCCAAATAGAGCTTTCCTTTCGTGGTATTTGATCATCTCTGCGGTTTTTATTTTTTGCGCTATAAACAAAAATAGAGCGACAATTTTGAAAAAAATGCTATATTTTTTACATTTTGCTATAATAAATATACCCCAAAAATATATAAAAAAAATATTTTTTTCCTCAGTTTAGGCCGATACATATTCTTCCACCTATTTTTCGTAAAAAAATAAAATCGCAATTAGCATTTATTGATTAGTTTGCGCAAAAGTTATAGCGTTTACAAAATAGGGGGTAGTTTTATGGCATTTTTATTAATATTTTTTTTTTTTACTAGTAATGGCGGTGCTATAAAAATGCATTGGATTACTATAAAAATGCCATTGGCAGTGAAGGGGTTAACACTAGGGGGCGGGGATGGGGTTAAGTGTGTTCCTGGGTGTGTTCTAACTGTATGGGGAGGGGGCATCACTAGGGGGAATCACTGATCTTCTGTTCATACATTGTATGAACAGAAGATCAGAGTTTCCCCGCTGACAGGACCGGGAGCTTTGTGTTTACACACATAGCTCCCGTTCCTCGCTCTGTACCGAGCGATCGCGTGTGCCCAGGTGGCGCGCGTGCCCCCTAGTGGCCTTTAAAGAGCAGACGTAGAGCTACGGGCTCTCGCCCAGGCGTGCCGACCTGCCGCAGTAAAATGACGGCGGCAGGTTGGCAAGCAGTTAAGGAACCTATTTAGAAAATATAAGACAAACCTTCACAACCCCTTTAAGCCATGTTCACAATAGCCTGCACAGTAAAATGCAGCATTTTTCAGTGCAGTCTAGGATAGGGAGCAGTGTGATGCACATTTCAGCACACGGCATGTTTTTTTTTTTTACAACTTCACCTGAAGTGTCGCATAGAGACATTTAAGTGTCACAGCAGCATGGTGTTTTGAACTTCTTTGCAGTGACATTCAGTACGGAGTAAAAAAATGCAGCATGATTGTCTGCACACCACACCTCAGCATTGTGGTGTAAACAAGGGACATAGAAAACAATTGCTTCTATGTGCTCCAGTGGTGATCAAAGTGTGTGAACAAATCCTTAAAGCATAACTAAGTCCTCTATCCTTTACAGCCAAGGAAGCTGCTATTTTATCCTGTCTGATCTGCAGTTGTCATGGTACATATGTGACTAGCTATGAGACTAGCCATTAAAAGCAGAATTAAAACCATTGATTTAGGGTAGAATTTTATGGGGGGGGGGGGATATGGGCAAACAGGCAGGATTTTTAATGCAGGAGAGACACACTTTGTCTCTTCTGCATAAAAAGTTACTTACATGCTTGTCTGCCCCTGTGCAGTGTAATTCATTGTACAAATTCAGCAATGTAGAAGCTGAATTAACTCCCGCACATGCACGGAGCAACGCTGTTTTACATGCCAATGACAGCGACCGAGGTCCAGAAACCTGTCACCCAAAGATGTCAGCAGCCGGCAGGAAGCTCCGAAAGGTCCTATAGCTGGACTGAAGGGAAGTATAAAAATAAAGTAGTATAAAGTCCAGTTAGACCAATGTACAAGTCCAATGCTATAGCAGCGCTTCTGTCAGTCCGTCAGACTCTGACAAGCATTTATATGGTTACACATATAAGAAGTAGTGTGAGGACACTTGGTGAATACAGTTCTGAGGATAGACGGTGATCCTAGTAGTTGTCAAAAACGTGCACCATACACCCAGGTCCGCACCATGCGAGTCAAACTCCCCTAGGGGGTCACATTTACCAGAATTTTGTATATCACAAGCCTTAAAGTGGATGTAAACCCACTCTCATCTTTTTTAAAGTAATGGCATAGTGCTGATCTATAAGGATATATATGCCTCCTGCATGTATCCTTACCTTTCAAATATCTCCCCCTTTTTTGTTTGGAGCCCTGTAAAATTGTGGATTCAGTGGGCAGGCCTGATGTACGGTGCTCGGTGGGCGAAGTCATGACATCTCCAGACTCTCCGCCCACCTCTACACGCGCCTGGCCGGAGTGAAAAGTGTGCGCACAGGAGAAGAAGAGCGCTCTCATGGCCGCTGTGAATTCATGTGTCACTGTCCAGTGTCCAGTGACAGTCAGGCATGATGGTGCCGCGAGGACAGCTGTGAGCACAGATCCCCCTGAATGTCTTTTCTGCGTAAAGCCAGGGGAGGGAGAGAAGGAGAAGCGGCTGAGCTAAAGCCATGCAGAGATCGGTGCTCACGGCTGTCCCTCTGCTGTACCGATCACCTCCGTGTTCTCCTCCACCAGGTTACTAGGCAGACATGTCGGCAACGCTACCGACGAGATACATTCCTTGAGATAATGACATCAAGGAGCCGATGCAATTAACACCTTTTCAACAGAATATGTCTTTCACAGTGAATAGCCAACACCTCAAGACATTTCA
Source organism: Rana kukunoris (assembly GCA_029574335.1). Taxonomy (NCBI): domain Eukaryota; kingdom Metazoa; phylum Chordata; class Amphibia; order Anura; family Ranidae; genus Rana; species Rana kukunoris. Next base: position 106,906,420 of record CM056050.1, on the reverse strand, counting down.
ATAGCCTTTATACAATGTCTTTCACAAGCCGGGTCACTTAGCGTTTTAAAAGCAGATGTCTAGTAGGAACACCTTAATATTCCAGTCCTGCAATATGAATTATTATTAATGTCCCATCTCATGTAATATATGATATAATGTCTTTGTCACCCTATGGCCCTAGTGGACATAAGGTGACCCTAGACATAGGAGAATCTCAGTCTGTCACGGGTCATGCTGTTACACTTTCCTTTTCTGAATGGGACATAGAGAGAGCGTTCGTTACCGAACACTCTCTCTATGTTTTGCGATAACTGAGCAGAGTAACCTGTGTTACTCAGCTTCAGTTTATGAATGGAGGGGAGACGCCGTCTTCTCGCCATTCATCTTCAGTGTGAGAAAAGGGACTGGGGAATCTGTGACCTCACTCCCATTCTCTGTCTCAAAGGGGAGATGTCAGGGGTCTGTTTTGACCTCTGACATCTCACCAAAGCCGACCACCGACGCTGACCATTGTCCCATCCCCCCACCCTTTTTCCCAAAAGCAGTGTGAAAAAATATATTTAAAAAATAAAACCCCACCCTCCCTTCAATAGTACAAAAATAAATTGTAAAAAAATAAAATTGTAAAAATGTATAAATAAGAAAAAAAAAACACTGGTCTCATAAAACCTTTGGAAAATAAAATAAAAATGTAATTGTAAAATAAAAAAATTATCTGACACTAGCCACAATCTGTTTTGACCCCTGACATCTCACCAAAGCCCTCCAATAGAGCTCATAAAAAATAAAATTGCAATGAATATTAAAAAAAATAATTGTAGAAAAAAAAATAATTACTGACATTGACACAATATGACTGTAAAAAAAAAAAAAAAAACTATTGACACCGACGCCGACCATTGCCCCATCCCCCCACCCACTTTCCCAAAAGCACTGTGAAAAAAATATATTTAAAAAATAAAACCCCACCCTCCCTTCAATAGTACAAAAATAAATTGTAAAAAAAAAAAAAAAAAAAAAAAAAAAGTTAAAATGTATAAAAATCAATAAATAAAAAACACTGGTCTCAAAAACCTTTTGAAAAAAAAAATGTAATTGTAAAATAAAAAAATTATCTGACACTAAGCACAATCCTGACACCATCCTGCACGTACTACTCACCACTGTACACTCTGCATTCCTGTGATTTGCACCGCATTGCTGTTCAGATCACATGCAATGTCTGTGTAATGCGATTTCAGCTATACAAACTGTATTGCTGAAATCGCATCACATTCGGACCAAACACGCACAGGACCCTTTTTTGGTCTGCACAAGAATCGCATGGGTGTTCACACCCATGCGATGCGATTCATGTCCAAACTGTCAGTTCGCAGTGCGATATATGAGCTGAAATGGGGGTGTCCTTACCATTGTATGACACTCCCCAGCAGTTTTCATATGGCAGCGTGAACTGCCGTGCGAGTTGGGTGCGATGTGGGAACCCGCAGTGGATTTGCAGGGTTCCCGAATCGCACCAGTCTGAACCGAGCCTCAAAGCATACAGCCTACAAATGTCACCTGACTGCTCCCACCAAGGCTCGGTTCGGGAACCCTGCGAATCCACTGCAGGTTCCAACATCGCACCCAACTCACACGAAAGTTCACACTGCCATATGCGAACTGCTTGGGAGTGTCATATAATGAAACCCCCATTACAGCTCACATATTGCACTGCGAACTGACAGGACATGAATCGGATCGCATAGGTGTGAACACCTATGCGATTCTGGTGTGGACCAAAAAAAGGGTCCTGTGCGTGTTTGGTCCAAATGAGATCGCACAGACATCGCATGTGATCTGAACAGCAGTGCGGTGCAAATCACTTTCAATCTCGTACAGCGCATTAATGTGAACCAGCCCTTAAGTTAATTTAGCCTTACTGGGTGTAAGTATAAAAAGTGAGACATCCACCCCTCCCCCACATAACACATCCTGGTGATATAGGAATTGTGCATATGTGATCAGGTGACCTCAGACACACACTTCAATATAACAATAAGAAGATCACTCAAGCTCGGACTAAATATATCTCCCCTAATAACTTGTCTATGTATCTAGCTAGAAGGGAGAGGAGAGGGTGATATGAATTGTGCACGGTTTACAGAAACTGTGCATGATTGCAGGCTAGTGCACGAGATATGTAAATAACCTGTCACTCAAAGCATGGGGGCGGAACAGACTTTGTTTTTTATGGAAGTCCGTTTTATTTCACTCTGTGTGGCAAGACTGGGCACAGATGATAGGAAATCTTATTCTCTACATTGTGACATCAAAAAAAAAAGTTGTCCACAGTATAGGCCAGGTTAGAGATGTAGATCGCTCCAATAATATAGGATCATAGAAAAAGAGAGATTCCACATAGCGTGATCCTGTTTAACAAATTTATTGTAGCAAACCCGACCCCATACAGATTATACGTACTAGCTGAGCATGTGACAAAAGCGTGATCACCAGTCTGCTGAATAGGAGAGCGCCAGTGCAGGAGAGTATAGTTCTGCTTTAACCATTCCCCAAAATAATTACACTCTAGTTGTCCCGAAAATTAGAACTGTCTCAGCTGCTTGTGCTCTCAACTAAACTGTCTAACCATCACAACGGATCACATGAGCAGCACCATGACAGCTGGAGTTCAAACAAAGGCCAAGATGGCAGCTTACTTGTCTGTAAGAGCCCATGCAAATGCTAAGACAAAAAAAATGCTGTACTTAGATGTGGACAGTGTTTCTAGTGTTGTACACATCTAAACAGAGCACTATAGTATTCAATGAGCCCATACACACAGCTGCTTCTACATACTAAAATGTGAGCTGCGTTTAGATGCGCACAAAACAAGTAGCAAATGTTATGAGTATTTTATGCAGGATCTTCTAGCTCTGCCAGCAAGAACCTTTCTTGAAATTATTTATTTAGATCAGACAAGTCATGTACATTTATAGTGTAAAACACAGATATCAACAATTCCATCAGGCAACAAAATGAAAGGCATGAACATATAGCAAGACGCTCTTTCATTCAGAAATGACATGTATGCCCTGTATATGAGCCCTCCATGTGAAAATGTGTGCAGAGTTTAGCTGCACACAAAAAAGGACACAGCTACATCCAGAGCCACACAGACCTGCCTATTTTACACACAAAATTGTCTAAGTGCATTAAAGCACGAGTACTTTTTTTCACGGATCTTCTGATAGCTCTACCAGCAAGAACCTACATTCACCATAGAAAACCAGCATATGCCTGTGTGCATGAGCTCTAAAGGAGGGTTTTTTAAAGCACAACTAAACCCATCGATTTAACGGTTTCAAAAAACATTTACATTCCTGGAATGCTAACTGTCACATTTGATTGTGTTCTCATCCCAACTGTCAAACCATCAAATGGCTGCTGTCAATAGTGATCACATGTACAGCATCATGGCAGTTGAAGGTGGCAGTTTCCTTGGCTGAAAAGGTAAGGAGACATTTGATGGTATGAGAGTTTAGTTAAGAGCACAAGCAATAGTGACAGTTAGCAATTCTGGCGTAAATGTACATTTTAAATTGATGGTTTAGTTCTGCTTTAATTGCTGGAAAAAAAATGACAGTTATTCCACAAAATGTCTGTGGCTGGAGAAAAAAAAAAAAAAAAAACGTTTTTTTTTTTTTTTTTTCCAGGGGAACTAAAGGAGTCAATACTAACCTTTGCAATGGTCCTTTGCCAGCATCTGTGTGCCAGTTTTTTGGCCACCTTCATTGGCTGGCGCGGGATGACGTCACTCCTTAACAGGGGCAGGAGTTAGTCATCACAGGGATCTGGCTGCTGTAAGTTAAGCCACACATGCACAGCTCAGTTTCCATTCCTGAGATTGCTGTGAGCAGGCAGGTAGGTGTACTTTACTGCAGAAGACACATTACATGGCTCTTCTGCAAACAAACATCTACCTGCTTACAGAAGAGGCCCCTTACACACAGGCATTCCGTTTGTCATCTATCTGATGACGAATGCAAAAAACAGACATCAATGCATCTCTATTGATCATCCTTTTACATCTGCGTTAATCCACTTTTTTTTTTTTAAAGAATCAAAGCCCTATTTTTGTTGTGGGAAAAAAAGCAGAACAGATGAAAAACTGATGTAAATGGACAAACTTGTACGTTTTTGCATTTGGTAGTGAATGTAAAAAAAAAAAAAAAAAAAAGCTGAATACATTTTTTCTTTGAATAAAGTGACTGGTCACTGGACTGATAAAAGGAACAGAATGCCTGTGTGAAGTGACCCCAAGCCTGGGTTGACACATATTCGCACCCGCATTACTGTGTCGATCACGTGATGTCTGAGCAAATCAGTTTGTATGGCCGAACTTACATGGGATTCACACAGAAAAAAAGGTGCAGGTTCCTTTTTTTCCCCACACTGGAATCGGATCGCATAGGTGTGCACACCTATGTGATCCGATTCCTGTCCAAATTCACAGTTCGCACTGCGATCTGTGGGTATCATTAACTCTGTATGACACCCGCAGCGGTTCGCAGAAGGCAGTTTGAGCTGCATGTGGGGGAGATGCGATGCGGGAACCCACACTGGAATCGCGTTGGTTCCCACATCACATATGTGTGAACCCAGGCTCAACATGCACCCCCTCTATTTCCCTGTGACAGCTGGCGGGGGATCCTCTCCCCGCATCCGCTGTCACAATTTGAAAACAGCATGGGCGGCTAGGGCTCCGCCCACACAGCCTCGTCCTTTATTAACAGTTTCCTGTGAATGGATTACAAGTACCGTCAGCACTGAGGCCGAGTTCTCAATGAACTGTGAGGGTGCTCTTGTAGTTTATTGATCCTTCTAGCCGTATCGGAGGTACGGAGCTATCCTGGGAGTCCAGCACTGCAGCTCAGATCTGCTGATTGCAGGTGCAATGCTCTGCAGGCACCTTAGGAGAAAGAAAATGCATTTTTTTTTTATCTGCAATAAAAAAAAAATTGCATTTATTTTAAACGTATCCTTTAATTTCGCTTTAAAATTGATAACACTGTAACAGGGATGTGTACTTACCTTCCCCATGTCCACTCTTTGCTCTGCAGCGGCTATAGACACTTCTGCTAATGTCTGCAGCGGCTATAGACACTTCTGCTAATGTCAGATCATTGGTCCCAGATGCAGTTCCAATATCCAGTCCCTGCGTCATTATTGTCCCATGTAGTTATATGAGGGGGTCATGGAAGGAAGCACAGTATTGGACCAGGAACACGACACTCCCAGAAGTGTCAGATCCAGAAGACTGTTCTTCCACAGAGGGAAGGTGGCAGTCCAGGTAAGTGTCACCCCTCTCTGGGCATCTGTGAAACTTTATCCAGTGACACAGTCACCTAAATACCGTTGTATTTACACAGTAAATGGATGGAAAGAGCTGGAAGCAGCCCCTGATATTCCAATGACACTGATCTAGGTGACATTTCCAGGGACAAGTCCATAAGAGCTGAGCCTGTCCCTGGAAAAGCAGGGCCTGCTGCGGCTACATGACCCAACTACACTATGGCGACGGGGAGGACCCCCTTCAGGACACACACTCACCTAGCACTAGCCTGGCCACATCTGAAGGGAGCAGCATGGCTGTACCCGGACAGAGACTGTCATCCAGAAACCAGCCGAGGACCCCAACAACCGCTACACCCTGCGCTGCTCTCCCGCGCTGCACGGCGGTGCACACTCTAATCCTTCCCCCCTTCTACCACGGCTGCGCTCTTCAGTTCCGCACCCGACACACACACAGGTCACCCAGCTCCAGTGCTGCCCGGGAGTGCGACCAATGCCATCCCCACAGAGCAGTGTGACACTGTGTGATTGGTCAGAATTAAAAGTAGAAACTACATCAAAATATATCTGAAGCCAACATTCTGTTTTTGTAAATGTGTGTAGAACAGCAAGAAAATATTGCCAAGTGAAATTCGACCTTTGTCACCTTTGTGAGGGACAATCCCAAATTAGCAATCAAGAAAATGCTGGGCGGCCGCTGTTTGACGCAACACCTTTATTGTGCAGAATCAATAAAATCCAAACTGTCAATCCATAGATTACCGGGGTACAGTAACAAAATCTGACGCGTTTCGCACCATTAAATATGAAATAAAATATGCAATAAAAACCCGACCACTGACGCGTTTCGCACTAAAACTAGTGCTTAGTCATAGCATAGCATGCTATGACTAAGCACTAGTTTCAGTGTAAAACACGTCAGCAGTCGGGTTTTTATTCCATTTTGCTGTGACTTGTAGTGCTGTCCTTCTTTTAATACAGGCTACAATTTGTTTCAGAGTGCGGCTGTTCAGAGACAATCTTTGTTCCTGCTTTGCTAAGTGCATTGCCTGCACCTGAGTTATCTGCAACGGAGGATTTTCATCTGGGTTCCCACCTGGAGCGGCTATTCCCTTTTTTTTTTAAGTGTATTTTGTGCGTGACCTCGAGAGAGAGAGAGAGGAGCCGGACTGCAGGAGTTGGGAGTAGGCAGACCCTCCCCCCGGAGGCAATCGCCATCCTTCTCCATGCCCCCGGTGGCAATGGCGGGTGTGAGGGGGGGCCTCCCACACACCCCGCTCTACCTACACCACTTGGGAGCCCGACGGGACAGAGGGACTCCCCCTATGAGGGAGTCTAGCCCACTCGCCTCTCTTTATTTTAGGAGACCGCATGGCCAAAGTGCGTGCGTGTTAAACCAATTTTGTGTGCGTGCAAGTGTGTTGTTTTTTTTTTGGGGGGGGGGGTGGGCATACTAAGCACAGGCGTACCTTGCATAGCACACCCATCGGGAGCCGGGCTGAGACCACCAAACTCAATTCACATGTAGCCGAGACCGGAATCCGAACCCTTGGCTGCAGAGGTGAACGGCTTGTCAGCGCAGTGCCAATCACGTTGAGCCACCACAGCTCCCCTTATTCCCTTTTCTCAGTGTGAAAGCACTTGGGCTTTCACACTGGGATTGCAGATGAGGCTTCTTTCAGGCGTTTTAGAGGTGCTTTTTTTAACGCTAAGACCCCTCTCACACTGGGGTGTTTTTCAGGCGCTTTAGTGTGAAAGCACTCGGGATTTGCAAATGCAGCTTCTTTCAGGTGCTTTACAGACGCATTTTGTAACGCTTAAGCGCCTGAAACACGCCCCAGTGTGAAAGGGGTCTTAAAGCTAGAATAGCTGTGCATTACAACCAAGGTTTTTGGAGTTTCTGTTATAAAACGTTGCTAATAAGTCATTTTTATCCTCCCCTGATGTACTCTAATTAGGCTCCACTGTTGGGCACTGATGAGGCTGCAATGATGTCCTCTGATGGACACTGATGAGGTTGCGCTAATGAGGCAGCACTGATGGGCACTCATAAGTTGCACTGATGAGAAGGCACTAATGAGGCTTTACTGATGGGTAATGATAGGCGGCACTGATGGGGCTGCACTGATTATTAGTAAGTATAATGAACTTACCGTGCCCCTCACTAATCAGCCCTCATTTCCTCACATGCTGTCTCTGTGGGAGGAAAAGAGAGCCGATAACCAGAAAGTCTGTTTACATTGTGATAGCAGTGATTGGACACAACAGAACATGCTGCTCTTTAACGATGTGTGGGGGTGTCATTTATTTTTAACGGCTCTTCCACGCATTGGAAACTGCAGAGCGTTTTCGAGTTGCAGAACCACGCGGCTCTCTGCATGTGCATTTAAAAAAAGGGTCTGCAATTATTTCCCCCCACATTTCCCGCAGGTACAGCGCCCATTTGGGCTTCTGTGCCCGCGCAAACGCAGCACACAGGGCCCACACAAGCGTGAACCTAAGTTCAGTCCTATGTTTTGTTCCTGGAAATGGAAACACACTTCTAAAATCCATAGGTGACATATACCACTGTACTCTTATTACACTATGTATACACAGACATGCATGTGCACTTTTTTCTCTTTTTTTTAATGAAAATATATCTCTTATTTGACCTCAGGTAAACGTTTCTTAGTTTTTGTAAAGTGTCAGCAGAGCACAGTCATGGCCACCTCAGGGCAGAGCTGAGGAGTGTTTATGTTTATAACCAGGAAGGCGGGATTTGGGCACTGTGAGTCTATGCGGAACTGAAAGGGAAAGTGCGGCGGAAGGAATAGAGTGTGACACCGCAGACAGCGTGGAGCAGACAGGGGGACCAGCAAGGAGGTGAGCAGAGTAATGTTTATACTGGAGGCGGTAATGACATAACGGAGGGGGCACCGGGGAGAACTAGAGGCGGTAATGACATAACGGAGGGGCTGTGATGGGCGATGAGCGCTGTCAGTGTATTGGATGTATATCAGAGGAGTGCAATGAGCAGTAATGGGGGGCAATAATGCCATATCTGGAGAGATCTGCCTGCAGAAATAACGAGAACTCAGTTTTGGTGACTTACAGCACAGTGACTGACAGCTGTCAGGGCTGTATATTGGATTGTATGCAGAGCACATCTGTACCATTCTTCATATGCTATTGATTGTTTTCTTCTCACATGCATTATTGTGGCATTAAAGCCAAAAGCAAACATGTATTATATTGCAGCTTATGATTGCTGCATTTGATTTATTTTTTTAGTCTTTTTCTTTTATTTGCATCTGGGGATCCAGGCTGTAAGTCTGTTGTTTTTCAAAAGAACACGCTGTCCTGCTAATGAAGCAATTGGAGGGTTGAGACAAACCATTTACCACTGACAGGGGTGCTTACAATGATCCGTTTTTACTTTTTTTATGTAAAATCTTTATATCCAAAAGGAAATAAACTTGCTGCAACAGCTTAAAAAGTGTGAGCTGGAGTTTGGCTTCAATTTGTTGGTGTATCAAAAATCTGCTAGTCTACCTATCACTCACTGGAATTGGAGGTTAACTACTTCAATGCCGTTAACTTTCACCCTCTTCCTGCCCAGGCCATTTTTCATCTTTTAATGCCCTGTCACACTTTGAATGACAGATGCACGGTCATGCAACATGGTACCCAGATTCATTTTTAATAATTTTTCTTCACACAAATAGAGCTTTCATTTTTTTTACAAAAAAAAAAAAGAAAGGAACGTTTCAAAATGTTGGGTCTTTATTCTATCAGTAAATTTTGTAAATAAGTAGTTATTCTCTTTCACTGATGAGGCTGCATTGATTAGGTGGCACTGCTGAAGAGGCACTATAATTGCCACACTGATGGGAGGCATTGATGGGCGGCACTGACAGGCGTCACTTGTGGGCACTGACTGGTGGCACTAATGGGCACTGCCAGGGCTGGACTGGGACAAAAATTTGGCCCTGGACTTCATCCAGACTGGCCCACTTTGACAGGTCTTTTCCATGGCGGCCGGACAACTCCTGCACCCCCCCCCCCCCCGGCCACCCAAGCCCCCTCTCCCCCTTCACTAGCCAGTAGCCGTTCTACTTTATTAGAGTAGAATGGCTGGTACTGGTACTCTTATAGGCAGTACCAGTGGGGAAGCTAGACATTATTTCACCCGGGGCAAAAAAATCAGTTTGGTGCCCCCCCTTATGGGACAAGATTAGGCAGAAGTGAGAAATTACCAGGCCATAGCTGTTGAGTCAGCTGTCTGTCCCCTCCCCCATGCTCCTCTGTTATCCCCCCTGCTCCTCTGGTCCTCCCCCTGCTTCTTTATCCCCCCAGGTGAGCGTTGCAGGGAGGGAGAGGACGTCAGTGCTGCAGGAAGGGAGAGACAGAGGAGTGGAGAGGGCGGCGGAGCACTGTCACTGAAGCCGGCCCACTGAGCCATCGGCCCACCGGGAAACTCCCTGTAGTCCCAATGGCCAGTCCATCCCTGGGCACTGCTGGGGCTTTCCTGTAATCAGGGCACTGATCAGTGCCCTGGTCTGCCCTGTAAGGAGATACCGCCGATCGGCACTCCTCGCCACACACTCTGCCAAGCAGCTAAGTAGCTGCATTTTGTTTTATTGAACAGACACTGTAGCATTTTACATTAATAAATAGAGAGGATGGTGTAAAAAATCAACAGTCATTTCAGCAGCAGGAGGGGAAGGGGCGGGCACACACACAGAGCTTACAGGACAGAAGAGACAGTGGATGAGGGAGGCAAGTAAACTGACCACGGTGTCAGGGCTCAGGGAGAGGGCATAGCCAGGCAGGATCAGCCTGATATTACAGGTGATACAGGGGGCTAAATAACACAGCACTGTGCTGTATAACATGCTTCAAAGGAACAGAAAGTAATCCCTTTTTTTTTTTTTTTTTGTGGTAACAAACACTTTAAATTGTGTAGATAGAGGGTTCTTTATTGTTAGACCTGTACGGATGTGGAACTTCCTTCCACAATCGGTGGTGCCAGGGATTGTAGATAATTTCAGAAAGCTTTGGATGGGCATATGGAAATTATTATTAACAAAAACGCACACATACACACCCACACAGGTTGCAATTGATGGACTAGTGTCTTTAGTCAGCCTTACCAACCCTGTAAAAAATTTTACTCAGGAACTTTCTTTCATCAATGGCGTTTTTTTCTTTTTTGATTGACTTTTCTGCAGTTAGATGTTAGCGTTAATTGTCATCGCTATATAGAAAAAATATATAGAGTATATTTTATTGCTGCAGTCTTTAAAGCGGAACTTTATTTTTTTTTTTTTCAACTTTCTATCTATTAAAGTGGAACTGTAGTTATTTTTCAACTTTCCATCTATTAAATCTTCTGTCCTTGTTGTTTTTAACTTTGGATAGTAAAACATTTTTTTTTCTGACAGAAAAATACCTTATACAGCGCACTTCCTGTTTCTTGTATGGTCATTAGCCCAGGCATATGACATCATGCACAGCTCTCTCTCTTAATCTCGTGAGAGTTTGCCAGGACGGGAGGGTGGTAAGTCATAAGAGGGCTAATGAGAACTGCGGAGATGGAGCTGTGCCTCCTGTGTGTCTTTGTAAATCCGGGAAGTGAACAGGCAGCAACGCCAGCTGCCCACAGTTAAAATGATTGCAGCCAGACTCGGTGGAGGGAGATTTTTGCAGCATATTTGGCAAGTACAAAATCACAAATTACATTATAAAATAATAGAGGTGCACTGAAATTTCGTCCGCCAAAAATGATTGAATGGAAAAACGTCCGATACCGAAAGGGGTCGTGGTTTCATCCTGACGCGCCCAGTCCTTCACTCCTCTCCTCCTCGCTGCGGTCTAAATGTTTCACGGAGCTGAATTTCCATGTTGCAGTAACAGTGTCCCGCCTCCTGTGATAGACTGCACACTTATCCAATGGTGGGACATTGAATCAGCGTGACGTGATCACTGGAGGTGGGACATTGTTACTGCAGCCCGGGCAATTTTAAATTCAGCTCTGTGGCTCGCGGAGATCGCCAATGTGGGCCCTGGCAGACTGCATATGACGGGCACTGGTGATGCTGCTGGGCACTGGCAGGCTGCATATGACGGGCACTGGTGATGCTGCTGGGCACTGGCAGACTGCATATGACGGGCACTGGTGAGGCTGCTGGGCACTGGCAGGCTGCATATGACGGCACTGGAGAGGCTGTATTGATCTCTTGTATCATGTCTGCAGTCTCTGACCATCTTTTGTATCATGTCTGCAGTCTCTGACCATCTCTTGTATCATGTCTGCAGTCTCTGACCATCTCCTGTATCATGTCTGCTAGATGTGCACCAAATGAAAATGTTACTAATACTATTAGCAGTGTGTTTTGAGTTTAAGCAAGAGATTGCAGACATGATGCAGGAGATGGTTAGAGATCATGGAGCTGATACAAGAGATGGTCGGAGGGCCCATCATATGCAGCTTGCCAGGGCCTGCATCAGCAGAGATCTCTGTGAGCCCTCAGCCGATTGAAAGGGAGTCGCGTTCAGATCTCCAAACCCGGATCGGCGGAGACAGACGCTTCACAGCGTTTTAAATTGCCCGGGCCACAGTAAAAATGTCCCACCTCCTGTAATCGTGTCACGCTGATTCAATGTCCCACCATTGGATACGGGTGCAGTCTATCGGGAGGTGGGACACTGTTACTGCAACAGGGAAATTCAGCTCCGTGAAACATTGAGATCGCGGCGAGGAGTGGAGGACTTTCGGTATCGGCTGTTTTTTCCATTCGATAATTTTTGGTGGCTGAAATTTCAGTCCACCTCTATTTTTTATATTATATAATATTGTTTGTGATTCTGTACTTGTAAATATGCTGTAGAAATCTCCCTCCGCTGAGTCTGGCTGCAATCTATGGCCAGCTTTACTGTGATATTCTCTTGCATGCTGTGATTGGTTTTGTTATTTTGAGCTGTGTGATAATGCAGTATGAACTGGAGTAAGCAGACGAACAAGAGCCCTTTGAGAGCCACATTTATCAATGTTACCATGAAGTGTTTCTATTGTGGGAGTGTGAGCTGTATTTGGGACCCATCCAGGAGTATGGAATCTCTCCGGCTTTCTCTGTTACCCAGAATGCACTCTGACTCATGCTTGTGGTATTATTTTTGGTTACAGGCATAATGAAATCCCTTTTATATGGACCCTCTAACGCAGAAGTAGGCAAACGTACAGTAGATCCTCCAGTTGTGGAACGACAAGTCCAATCATGCCTCTGGAATAGGTTAAAGAAAACCTGTTGTTTTGCCCTAAATTTGTCAAGCATAAGTTTGCTTTAAAGGCTATGTTCACCTTTAAAACAAATATTAAATCACATGATTTTTTTTACCCACTTAAGCCCCGAGCCTGTTTTTCAGATTCGGTGTTTACGAGACTAAAACATTTTTTTTTGCTAGAAAATTACTTAAAACCCAAAACATTATATATATATATATATATATATATATATAAACACACTAGAGAATAAAATGGCAGTCATTGCAATACTTTTTGTCACACCGTATTTGTGCAGCAGTCTTACAAGCGGACTTTTTTAAAAGAAAAAAAAAAAAACACTTTTTTGAATTAAAGCGGAGTTCCACCCTTAAAACCACTTTCCTTCATCCCATCCAGCATACTGGCGTCAGCGCCAGTATGCTGTTTTTTTTTTTAATCCATGTACTTACTTTATAATAGATCATTTAATTTTGGGCGCACCGCGGTATGTCGCCGCTATAAGGCGTCACGCCTTCCGGAAACAGCCGACTAGCGTTCGGCTCTTCTCGGTGCCTACTCACAGACCCAGAAGCTGACTGCGCAGGCGCCGTATATGGCCGCGTCACGCCCTCCAAAAAAAGCCGAACTAGGACCGGCTATTTACGGCGCCTGCGCAGTCAGCTCCTGGGTCTGTGCGCAGGCGCCGAGAAGAGCCGAACGCTAGTCGGCTGTTTCCGGAAGGCGTGACGCGGCTATATACGGCGCCTGCGCAGTCAGCTTCTGGGTCTGTGCATAGGCGCCGAGAAGAGCCGAACGCTAGTCGGCTGTTTCCGGAAGGCGTGACGCCTTATAGCGGCGACATACCGCTGTGCGCCCAAAATTAAATGATCTATTATAAAGTAAGTACATGGATTAAAAAAAAAAAAAAAACAGCATACTGGCGCTGACGCCAGTATGCTGGATGGGATGAAGGAAAGTGGTTTTAAGGGTGGAACTCCGCTTTAAAAAATAAGACAACAATACATTTTGCCCAATTTCTTTTTATATATTGTGAAAGATAATGTTACGCCGAGTAAAATGATACCCAACATGTCACGCTTAAAAATTGCGCCCGCTCGTGGCATGGCGTCAAACTTTTACCCTTAAAAATCTCGATAGGCGACGTTTAAAAAATTCTACAGGTTGCATTTTTTGAGTGACAGAGGAGGTCTAGGGCTAGAATTATTGCTCTCGCTCTAACGTTCGCGGCGATACCTCACTTGTGTGGTTTGAACACAGTTTTCATATGCAGGCGCTACTCGCGTATGCGTTCGCTTTTGTGCGCAAGCTCGTCGGGACGGGCGTTTTACATTTTTTATTTTTTTTGTTATTTATGTTTATTTAGTTTATAATTTTTTACACTGAAATAAAAAAAGAAATATCATTTTTTTTTTTTTTCCTATTACAAGGAATGTAAATATCCCTTGTAATAGAAAAAAGCATGACAGGTCCTCTTAAATATGAGATCTGGGGTCAAAAAGACCTCCGATCTCATATTTAGACTTAAATGCAAGAAAAAAAAATTGAAACTGTCATTTTTTCAAATGACAAAAAAAATAAAATGTTTCTTTAAGACGCTGGGCGGGACTGGCGTTTTGACGTGACTTCCACCCAGCAGAGCTATGGGGACGGGTGGGGGCGATTTTTTTTTTTTTTTTTCCCTCACTCGCATCCCCACACAGCTGCCGAACGGACCCGATCGCCTCTGCCGCTACCGACGGCTCCGGTAAGCGGCGGAGGGCGCAGGAGAGCGGCGGGAGGGGGGGCCCTCTCCCGTCACTGATAACAGCGATCTCGAGGCGAATCTGCCGCGGAGACCGCCGTTATCATTAACAGAACCGCTCACTGATGGATATCTCGGTTGTGGCAGCAGCTGCTGCCGTTACCGAGAGATCCATCTTTAAAAACATGACGTCTTGACTATGGGGCGGTAACCAAGTGGTTAAATGAGCCTGCAGAGCATTGCACTTGCCTTCAACAGATTGCAGGTGCAATGTCAGGCTCTAAGTTGTGCCGTATTCCCATTGGGCTATGTGTTACAAAGTTAGCGGAAGAATGAATGAATGAACTACAAGCGTGCTGATTAATGCACTTGCAGCCAATTCAAACTATAAGCATGTCTGCAGAACTCTGTGCATGAATGACACAAAGCACTGCACATCCGTTCTGTTTTCAAAATGTGACAGCAGGTGCAGGGATAGGATTCCCCCGCCCGCTGTCGCAGTAACATGTTACCATTTAAAACGTTGCCTCTGCTGCTCATTTCAGATGTGCATGCAATGAGGTGTCTTTCTTGATTTACTGATTTAGGCGTGAAGTGTCAGGACTCCTAATCGGAATGCTTGTTTATAGCTCCAACCTGTTGATTTTTTGCCACCAAATCCCACTTCCTTGACTATTCTGCCTCTTAAAGAGTGGATTCAAACCAATTGTTTTGTGTTTAGCCACATTAAACACATTGACGTGCATTTTTTAAAGTGTTGTGTTGCTGTGCATTTTCCTTTATTTACAGCAGGAGGTAATTGTTTTTTTATCTTAATGCATTGCTGTAATGCGCTGTAATGCGTGCATGCGTCAAAACCATTCGACGCATGTGCGAGAAGACATGTCTGCTGGTTAGCGTACTAACCAGCAGACATGTTGGGCGGACGGGTTCCCAGCATGCTTTCAAATCTGTCGGCTGGCCAAATCCGTCGGCTCGCCCGTACACGCGATCGAATCTGTCTGTTGGACGGTCGGGCAGACCGTTCCCAGCAGACAGATTTGATCGTGTGTATGCGGCCTAACAGGTATAAATGTTGCACTTTCTATTCTAATGCATCACACACCATTGCAGCTCATTGGTGTAAACCGGGTCAGTTGGAAAACAAGGGATTGCTATTGCATTTGACCTGTGTTGATCAATGCAACCCAAAGCACACAGTGTGCAATGACCCTAAAGCCCAACACCAACAAAACCTTTCTAAGTTGTGTGAAGAGAGCATTTGGAGTAATTTTTTTTTTTCCCCTCTCTGTAATCACAAGGATGTGAAGTGTATCTTGTAATCTGCTAGTACGTCTAAAATCCCCTTAACCTCCAGATTAGCAGTGCTGCTGTGCCCCTTGTTCTCCTTCATCCAGAGTGGGGACATTCTAATGCAAGAAGTGTGTTGTTGGCCAGACCACAAGGAGAAAAAGCCTAAAAAAAATAATAATGCAGCCACCACTGATTGGCAAGTTGCAATACATTTTTGATTTTGCATTTAAAGCAGTTCTAAAGTTTGTCCCCCCATCTGTTTACAAACTGTTTATTTAGAGATATTGTAAAACGGGTAACATTACAATATATATTTTAGTATTCAGCATGACTCCCCCCCATGCTTCTCTGCTGCATGAACCCACCTCACCCCGCCCCACCTTATAATTACCGGATAATTATAATAACCTTATAATTTCTGGAGTTTGATCCAGCAATGTGCTACTGTAAATGACATCCAGTAAGCCGATGAGAGAGGTGGGCCAGGGCTGAGCTGCGCTCTGTGTGTGAATGGACGCACAGAGCAGCGGCTCAGAAACAAGCCTGGGTGCCCCCGTAGCAAGCGGCTTTCTATGGGGTCACTCGGCAGGGGGGAGGAGATCAGCTGGGGGACCCAACAAGAGGAGAAGCGGGGCTGTTCTGTGTAAAATCATTAAGAGAGCAAGCAAGTATGACATGTTTGTTTTTTTTATAAAAAAGACCAAAACACAAAACTGCCCTAATTTCACTTTAAAGCTGTATTATAATACTTAAAAGTGTTTTGTTATTGATTTTTGTGATCTTATTTGTTATGTATCTTCCTCCCTAGGTATGAATGACGGATGAGAAATTATTGCCGTCATTGGTAATCTCAGGCGTGTGGATCCCGCAATCTGCTTCCAGATATCCCTCATCACAGCACAATGAGTCTTGCTCTACATGAGCTCCTGCTCTGTTGCCAAAAATTGGAGACAGACAAGGCCACAGAAAGACGAGTATGTGTTTGTGTGTGTGTATGTATATGTGTGTATATATACTATATATAAAAACACTGTCACTTTTTCCAGCAATTTGTGCTTAAAACATTTTCTCTTATTGTTACCTATCGTCACCTTGTACCATTTCTATAGCACAAACGATTGGATGTGGAGCCTGATTTATTAAGCTGTGATAACACAGCACAGTTATTTTTTTTGGTCTGTGGGCTCAAATCACAAAGGGTTAAATTCCGATTAGGTATGTTTGATAAATTATTGCATGGATCCAAAGTAGCACTCCTCCACTTTGCCATGCCACCATAAATCAGAAATAGAACTGCAATGATCACTGTGCGTTTTTACTAGTGCGGTAAATACCGCAAAAACTGACAGTGAATTTACATTTTGAATATTGCATGAGATAATTGGAAATAATGTCATGTGATCCAATTATATCATGCAATATTCTTCAGTGAATTGAGCCCTGTGTTGCTGTTTAATTTCCCTATATTTTTCTTTCCAAATGACAGTGGTCATTGGGACATGGAAGTCAGGTGATATCTACTGACCGAAATGGGAAACAAAACCTGGCAGAGGTTCAAACCCTTTAGAATTTTTTTCATAGCTACAGAAAAAAAATGCCCACGTTGTATTATAGCGGCCTCTCAACCAAGTATGGACTGTAGCTTGTTTGTTTGTTCTGTTTTTTGTACTTTTTCTTTAAATTAGGTTTAAGTTTGTCTTTTATATTCAAAAGTCAATATAAAGAAATTGAAAATAAAAACGTGGTCGTTCAATTAATATTGTCCTATTTTTCTTGCTTTTATCGACCAGTTTAGCATACCTTTAAAGGGGTTGTAAAGGGATTTTTTTTCCTAAATAGCTTCCTTTACCTTAGTGCAGTCCTCCTTCACTCACCTCATCCTTCCATTTTGCTTTTAAATGTCCTTATTTCTTCTGAGAAATCCTCACTTCCTGTTCTTCTGTCTGTAACTACACGCAGTAATGCAAGGCTTTCTCCCTAGTGTGGAGAAAGCCTCTTGAGGGGGAAGGGGTTGAGCAGGAGTGTCAGGACACTCTCTACTTTGCAGATAGAGAAAGGAGCTGTGTGTTAGTGGGTGTCCTGACACTCCTGCTCCACACCAGGGAGAAAGCCTTGTATTACTGTGTGGAGTTACAGACAGAAAAACAGGAAGTAAGGAATTCTTAGAAGAAATAAGGACATTTAAAAGCAAAATCGAAGGATGAGGTAGGTAAAGGAGGACTGCACTAAGGTAAAGGAAGCCATTTATGGATTTATTTTTTATTTTTTACCCTTACAGCCCCTTTAAGTGCTGTTGCAACATGTGCTCATAATAATCTATTATACTGTTCTGTTTAATCAAGTAAGACCTCTCTTCTTTCCAGAAAGAAATTGACAAGTTCAAACGTTTGCTCCGGGATAAGGAAACAATCCAGCAGTTGGATCGTAACTCTGATCATCGGCACACCAAGCAGCTTAATTGGGATACTGTATTCAGGTTAGTGGTCTTGTTTTTCATGCTGCCTATAGGTGGACATATATCGCCCTATTGCAGCATCGTTCTTGAACAAATGCTGAGACAAAAATCACAAATGACTTTTCAGAGCACCATGGATTATCTATTAGCAGTAGCTGCTTGCTTTGTCTCTTACTGGTAAAAATCAGAAGTCTATGGCTCAAAGCAGGTAACCCACAAGTGCACCACACTGCACCTGCGGATCAGTTTGAAAGCAGCCCATTAACCACTGCAGAACAGGTATGCCCATTTATACACTGATTTTAGTAATAAACATAATAAATAAATTAATAATAAATTCCATTCAGGTATCACTGGCTGTTGTGGCCCCAGGCAAAGTGCATTTGGCATCACTCTGCCTATGACAGGAGCCAGTGCTATACAGTAAGTATCGGCTTATGTGGCTCTGCTGAGCAGCCGCTTGTTTACGCTACCACTGGCTTCATTCACAAAACTGATGTTCTGGGATGGCAGATCGCCAAACTGTGATCTGGAATTGTGGGTTGGCAAGCCCAGAGCATTAGATCGCGGGCCACATCAGAGGGCTCCGTGGGCCACTGGTTGGCCACCCCTGTAGTAAGAGATGAGCAATTATTTTAGCTCATTAAAGGGACACTAAAGTCAGGGCTTTTGTTTAAAAAAAATAACAAACATGTTATACTTACCTCCACTGTGCAGTTCGTTTTGCACAGAGTGGCCCGGAAAGCTGTCTTCTGGGGTCCCTCGGCGGCTGTCTGGGCTCCTCCTCGCAAAAGCTTTCCCTCTTCATGCGAGGGCGCTCGCATGGAGGAAAGCTTTTGCGAGCGCGCTCCCGCGATACAGCGGCGGCCATAGCCGCTGACTGTATCACTCTGCTCCGCCCTCGGCGTGCCGCGTCATCCGCTCTGATTGACAGCAGCGCTAGCCAATGGCTGCGCTGCTATCAATCCGCCCAGCCTAACCAATCAACGGCCAGGCTGGGAACCGAAGAGGACGACGTGGACGCGCCCGGGAGATTTGAACGGTCAGGTAAGTACAACGGGGGCTCGGGGGGGGGGGGGGGCGGTGCTGTGAGATGTTTTTTTACCTTAATGCATAGGATGCATTAAGGTAAAAAAACGTGTACCTTTACAACCCCTTTAACTTGTGTGGGTAAAATTTTAGCTTGAACTGTGTAAACTATGTTTTGTTTAAAAACCAAACAAAAAAACTGACGAGTAAAACATGTAAAAAAAGAAAAAACACTAAAGCTTCACCTGAGGGTTGGAAAAAATACCAATTACAGAAGAACTTCAGCTGCCATCTTGGTCCTCCACAATCATTGGATGCTAGCTACCTCCTCTGAGTTAAAGCTGCTGGCCTCTAATGATACACCAGCTCTCCCCATGGTTGCTGTGTGCCCATGCTGTTGCAGCCTTCTGGGATATGTAACATGGTATCCCAGGAGGCTCAGGGAGCAGCACATGTCCTTTTCAACCAGGCAAGAATAAAAAAATAATTTGACAGTATATATTGCAGAGTGATGAGGGAGTTAATGATCTGGAGCAGGGGTCTCCAAACTGCGGCCCGAGGGCCAGATGTGGCCCTTTGCTAGCCTTTATCAGGCCCTTGGGGGACAATTCCCCCCCACTGATATGAGGCTCTATTCCTTCCACTGACACCAACAATGGGGCAATATATCATCCACCGATACCAATGATGGGATACTATTGCTCTTACTAATAGGGGGAATACTCTTCCTCCTATTGACCACCAACCCTGAGGCCATATTTGTGCTCGCTGTTGCCGGGCCCGTGACATTTTCTTACCTTGCTGTCCACAATCCGGCCCTCGTAAAGTCTGAAGGGCAATAAAGTGGCTCTTTGTTTGAAAAGCTTGGAGACCCCTGATCTGGAGGATGAAGGTCTGTTTTTAAAGAGGACCTTTATTGTAGAAGCTGTAAGCAACTTACCATGCCTTGTTCCATCTTCTGTGTGGAGGCAGCCATCATGGTAGAGGCATTGCTTCTGCATGTCATGGCTGTGCTGGTGACTGAGGACCTGATGACAGGTAGGGTAATATTCTGAAAGTAGCAGGAGTGGTGGAAGAAGCACAGAACCACAAATGAATGCAGTAGAAGCAGAGAGATTCTTGCACTGCAGGTCCCCTGGTACAGTTTTACCTTCAACAAGGACTCCAGTGAACAGCACAATAATGATTTCGCCAAATCTTACTACAATTCTTGTCAGACTGACAGGCAGAGGCCGAGGCACAGAAATTGTACAACCACAAATAATTGTCCTTGTGTTATGTCAATATCAATAATGTGACTGGTTCAGGGAGAAGGTGCCTGCCCCCTCTTCATCCCTGTGTTACAGTATCCCCAGTGTGTCAGATTGTTAGAGACCACCAAGGTCTCGGCCATTAACCCCTTAAGGACAGCCACATGTACATTTACGTCGGCAGAATGGCACGTACAGGCACATTGGCGTACCCCCCGGTACTTGCGGCGGTCCCCGTGGCTGCTGGAGCAATCCGGGATGAGGGGGCAGCTGTTCGTTTTTGTCCTCCCCCTCCGGATCGCTCCCAGCCAATGCACACACTCCCCCGCCCTCAGCCTGTGTAAACACAGGAAGGGGGAATTGATGTAATCTCTCGTCTCGGCGGTATTTTCAACCGCCGCTGAGGAGAGAAGACATCACAAGTGAGTCTGCACCAACACTACACTGACACCACTACACATAGGCACATATAACCCCCCCACCCCCCTGTCACAGTGTCACTGAATGCAGTGATCATATATTTACTGATCACTGCATTTAGTGTCAGTTTGACAGGCAGTTAGTGTTAGGTCCAGGGTAGCCCCCGTACCCCCCTAATAAAGGTTTAACCCCTTGATCACCACCCCAGTTAACCCTCTCACCCCCTATTGCCCCCTAAATGCCTCTGGGCATTTAGCAGCATATTGGTCCGTTCCTTAAGTGGTTAATAATACTAAGGATAAAGTGTGTTTTCATTTGTGTTGGTGTTGAGTTTTTCAATTATTTTATACACTGCCTTTGTTGTAGCTATATGCAATGCTTGTGTCCTTCAGGTTCTTACAAAAGTATATCTACAAAGAGATTGAAGGCCTTAAGTCTGCTAAAGCAAATGTCTCCCAATCAACACATGCCGCTCGACAGAAGAAAATGCAGGATATTAGCAGCCTTGTTAAATATTTCATCCGTTGCGCAAATAAAAGTGAGTGCAAATGGTGAAATTGTTGGATATGTTGGTATTGATGCCGTGGTTCCATTGGTGCTTACAGAGATATCGAAGTGACATAACGTTAATCAAAAAGATATAGCACAGTGATATCAAGTAATAACATGAACCTGATAAGTATGTTTAAATTGGTTGTGAAAAGAGATGGGCTTGGGCGTGTTGAAAATCCCATGTGCTCGATCCTGCCAGGACACTGAATACGGCTAATCACAGACAGTGAGACATTTCCCAGTTCGCACAGATCGGGAAATGTTGTCTCACTGCGATTAGCCGTGTACAGTATCTGCTTCCTGGAGGGATCAAGCATATGGTATTTCGAACACACCCAAGTCCATCTCTAGTTGTGAACTTTAGAAATTAAATATGAACAAAGCATATTCCTCTATGGCTTGCACGTGTCTCAATTATAAGCATGGAGTGCCACCTCTGTCTGCTGCTTTGTTCCTCTGCTATTGGCATCAATCACTTCTGACACTTTTTCTTGACACTAAGAGAAAAAAGGTGACGGGGAGGGACCTCCAGCAGATTTACCGCCTCAGCTCTGTTCCTGTGTGCTGTGTAAATGGGGGGGGGGGGGGATTGCCCCTTTCCTTCCCTCCCCTTCCTTCCAGTTATCTGTCAGAGCTCTGCACAGTGTAACTTCAGCTCTCCGCCCCCTTTTTCTGATCTAAGACATGTTGTATAAATTCTGGACTTCACTGGGTATGCAGTTCAGTCCATATATATTTGGACACAGACACCATTTTTTTTTTCCCAGGTATTTACCAAAACATATTCAAGCTATATTTATATAATGAATGTGCACACTTTCAGGTTTAAATTGAGGGTATGTACATCCAAATCGGAGGAAGGGTTTAGGAATTACAGCTCTTAAGAATAGCCACCCCCCCCCTCCTTTTTTTAAGGGACCAAAAGTATTTGGACAATTAAATCAAAAGCTGTTTTATGGCAAGGTCCTTCATTATTTTTTCATCAATTAAGCATGTAAAAGGTCTGGAGTTGATTCCAAGTGTGGTATTTGCATTTGAAATCTATTGCTGTGAACCTACATCATGATTTCAAAGGAGCTGTCCGTGCAAGTGAAAACGGTCATTGTAAGGCTTCAAAAAGGAAACAAATCCATCAGAGAGATAGCAGCAACATTAGGAGTGGCCAAATCAACAGTTTGGTACATTCTGAGGAAAGAATGCACTGGTGTGCTCATCAACATATAAAGACCTGGGAGTCCATGGAAGACCGCAGTGGTGGATGATTGCAGGATCCTTTCTATGGTAAAGAAAAAACCTATTGACAAAATCCAGACAAGTGAAGGACAGGAGGTGGGCGTATCATTGTCAAAGTCTACATTCAAAAGAAGACTTCACAAGAGCAAATACGGAGGGTTCCCCACAAGGTACAATCCATTCCGAAGCCTGAAGAATAAAAAAGCCGGATTAGACTTTGCAAAAAAACATCTAAAAAAGCCAGACCAGTTCTGGGAAAAGCATTCTTTGGACAGATTAAACTAAGATTAATCTTTATTAGCACCACGGGAAGAAATACGTGTGGAGAAGGCTTGGAACAGCTCATGATCCAAAGCACACAACATCATCTTTAAATAAAATGGTGGAGATTGCAGTGTGATGCATGGATTTCAGTGGCACTGGGTTATTGGTGTTTATTGATGATGTGACAAAAGACAGAAGCAGCTGGATGAATTCTGCAGTGTTTAGTGATATAATGTCAGCCCAGATACAGCCAAATGCAGCAAAGAGGATTGGACGGCGCTTTACAGTAAAGATGGATAATGATCCAAACCACACTGCAAAAGCAATCCAGGAGATTTTGAAGGAAAAGAAGTGGAATATTCTGCAATTGCCGAGTCAATCATCTTATCTCAACCCATTTTGAGCATGTATTTCACTTGCTGAAGGCAAAACTAAAGGCAAAAAAAACACAAACAAAGAATAAATGAAGACAGTTGCAGTTAGAACCTGGAAAAGCATTAGAAAGGAGGAAACCCAGTCTTTGGTAATGTCTATGGGATCCAAACTTCAGGCAGCCATTGCCAGTAAAGTATTCTCAACAAAATATTAAAAAATAAAATTTTATTTATGAATATATTAATTTGTCCAATTACATTTGAGCTCCTAAGAATGGGGGGACTGTGTATAAAAAATGGTTGCAGATCCTAAAATTTGTACTTGATATTTATGTTCAACCTGTTGAATTAAAGCTGAAAGTCTGCACTTCAAAGTCATTTGGAGCCAAAAATATGAAAATTGTGCATGTGTCCAAATTATATATGGACCTAACTATGTAAGGGTTTACAACCACTTAAAGGGGTTGTAAATGCTTGTGTAAAGGCTATGCATTAAGGCAGGTGTGGCCCGCGGAGCCCTCTGATGTGGCCCGCGACCTCCTGCTCTGGAATAGCAGGTTGGCGAGCCCAGATCACAGGTTGCCGATCTGCCATACCACTTCATCAGTGTTGTGAATGAAGCTGGTGGTAGAGGAAGAAAGCTGCTGCCGATCAGTGCCCCACAAGCTGACGTTTTCTCTACAGCGCCGGCTCTGCCACAGAAAGAGTCTATGGCAAAGTTCAGCAGACCTGCAGGATAGACAAAGGTGCACTACGCTGTGCCCGCGGTGTGGGTAAACCACAGCACATCAGTTGAAAGCAGTCTTAGGCCCTTTTCACATGATCAGACCGACCAAATGGGACCCTCAATTCACCTCTACAGAGTGACAGATGTCCATTTACGCTCCCCTACCTCCAATCCAAAAAACAGAAGGGAATTCGTCCCCTTCCATCTGGGCACATCGGAGGGCCCATAGAGTAGCCGTGACCTGTCATCCGCCCGCTACGCTCATTGTGGCCCACGACTGGTTACTAAGTTGCTTAAGTGGCCCTCGCTATTCAAAAGGTTGGGCACCCTTGCATTAAGGTAAATAAACATCTGGCAGTCACAGGCAAAGCAGCCCCCCCCCCATTTTACTTACCTGAGCCCCCCCCCCCCCTGTTAAACAATGCGGCGAGGAGCCACGAGAGCCACCCACGGACCCCAGAAGAGAATGTTTGGGGCCACTCTGTGCAAAACGAACTGCACAATGTAGGTAAATATGACATATTTGCTATTTAAAAAAACACATACTCTAACCTTTACAACCCCTTAAACACTAAAGGAGAAATTAAAAACAGTATTTTTTAAATTATAACAGTGGCCATTTGTTTACATCCTTTTTTCTGTTAGACAATAGACACCATTGAAAGAGTTTTGTTATACTACAAAACACCTTCTCCTGGATTATAGGAAGGAGGGGTGTTCTGTTGTCCTGTCTTAGGCACCGTACACACTATCAAATCTATCTGTTCAAATCGGTCGGACCGACCGATTTGAACAGATCTGTCTGCTGGCATTTTGGTTTGCTCGCGTGTACACACGAGCAAACCAAAATCCCCGCCAGCAGACAGCGCGCTGACGTGGCGGTGACGTTGACGCCATCACGTCACCGCACCAGGAAGTAAAACACTTCCGCGCATGCGTCGAAATCATTCGGCGCGTGTGCGAGAAGACATGTCTGCTGGTTAGCATACTAACCAGCAGACATGTCGGGCCTGGCTTGCCAGCTGCCTGGTCTATTCGTATAACCGGACATGGGACGCCGGTTACCCGAATAGCGACAGCTGGTTGGCTGAGGGGAACTGCCTATCAAAGCCAGTGGCTCTGATAGGCTTTTCCAGTCCCGCCCTCCGGCTCTCGGAAGTCTATGCTCGGAGCGCAGACAATCTGCGGTCCTTGCATTAGACTGACAGCCGTTTCAGCCAATCAGGTTCCCGGATTCTGGTTTTCAGGAACCTGATTGGCTGAAGCTTCTCCAGGGCGGCAGAAGACATCGAGGGAGGACATGGAAGCGTCAGGTAAGTGATTTTTTTACAGGGACAGTGGCAGCATGGGGCACAGTGGCAGCATGGGGCACAGTGGCAGCATGGGGCACAGTAGAAGCATGGGGCACAGTGGCATCATGGGGCACAGAGGCAACAATGAGCACAGGCCGGGCACAGTGGTGACAATTGATGGCACAGTGACTGAATATGATGGCATGGCAGAGAGGTGACAATTGATGGCACAGTGACTGCATTTGATGGCATGGCAGAGAGGTGACAATTGATGGCACAGTGACTGCGTTTGATGGCATGGCACAGTGGTGACAATTGATGGCACAGTGGTGGCGTTTGATGGCATGGCACAGTGGTGACAATTGATTGCACAGTGACTGCATTTGATGGCATGGCACAGTGGTGACAATTGATGGGCACAGTAGCTGCTTTTGATGGCATGGCACATTGGTGACAATTGATGGCAGAGTGGTGGCGTTTGATGGCATGGCACAATTAGTGACACAAGTGGTGACAATTGATGGCACAGTGACTGCAAATGATGGCATAGCACATTGGTGACAATTGATGGCACAGTGACTGCATATGGTGGCATGGCACATTGGTGACAATTGATGGGCACAGTAGCTGCATTTGATGGCATGGCACAGTGGTGACAATTGATGGCACAGTGGCTGCATTTGATGGCATGGCACAGTGGTGACAATTGATGGCACAGTGGCTGCATTTGGTGGCATGGCACAGTGGCTGCATGTGATGGGCACAGTGAGGCTGCAATATTTTTTTTTTCGTTTGCGCCCCCCCAAAAATTTTGAGCACCAGCCGCCACTGGATTTGATCGTGTGTACGAGGCCTTAGAGTGAAAATAATTAAGCATTATCACCATGGGATGGAAAGTGTGTAACTGGCAAAATTAGCAGGTGATAATAATATAGGTTAAAAAGCCTGAAATAAAGTATATGAATGCATCTACCACATATAAGGACTGAAAAGTATAAACCTTCTTTTTTTTTTTTTTTTTTCTTAAATTGAAATATGCTTTAAAGCTTGACAATGAGCAAACACAGCTCCCAGCACTCTCGTAAACAAAGTGGGTCAATAAGGAATATTGTTTGCAAAAATAGCATCTTAAAGTGCTTGTAACCCCTAAAAAAAAAAAAAAATCCTGCTGGTTTCTTTGTCCCCCTTAGTGTGCAGACTGCTGATCCATGATTACCGTGGCCAGGTTACGTGCCTGCGTTAGCATGCTACTCTCCCCCTCCCTCCCTGCCTGTCAGCTCCGAAGTCTGTAACATTACTACTTACAAATCCTATATTCTCCTCTCTTACAGGATAATATATTGTGCAGTAACTGTTAAGCTATTTTGCATAATAATAATTAAAAAAAAATTATTTACAGCGCCGCTGGATGCTCACGTGACACCCCTCTCCTCTCCCCACTGATGTCAGTGGGAATTTCGGCCCCTTCCAATGTAGTGTTCGGAGCTGGGAAGGAGAAAGCTGGCAGGTCATGTGAGCGACCAGTGGCGCTGCAAATAAGGTATTTTGCGTATAAATAAAACAAAACACATTTACTGCACATTATATCATCCTGTAAAAGAGGGGATTACAGGATTTGTCAGTAGTGACTTTACAACCACTTTAAAAAGGAAAGCTGCAATTGTAAAATATAAGGTAACATATTTAGTAGGTGTTATATCAATTGGGCTGCAAAAGAGGAATTGCACTTTAAACTGCTGAATATAACAATAATTGTAGAAAATGCCTTCTGCTCTTGATCCTTTCATTTGTTCTGGTTTCTGCAGGAGCCCCACGGTTAAAATGTACAGAACTTCTACTCCATGTGAGTGACACAATAAAGGACCCCACAACATGTGCTGCTTATGGTGCTGACTATAGCAGTATCCTCTTAAAAGATATCCTAACTGTGCGCAAGTACTGGTGTGAGATTACTGCAAAGCAATGGGAAGGTAAGTAAGTGGTGGTCGTATTGTTTACTGAAAAGTGCATCTGCCTGCATAAAAGCTTAGAAGTCTATTGTTCACAGCTATAGCCTTCCTGTAATACAGTATGTTAGATGTTTTATTCATTACATCACAGAATTCACTTAACATGATCCCGTTAAAGTGGAAGTCCATGCTAAAACTAAATTTGGAGATGGTTTCGGCTTCAGAAAGATATGTATACTCCGTTTTTTCTTTATAGGGTTAGATAGGTTTGTGCTAGAATGTTGGTGGCTATAGATGCAGGGATTTTAGTTTTAGCATGGACTTCCACTTTAAGTCCCTCTACTGTCCATTACAGTAGGCACTAAATAAGCTATCCCATCTCTAGAGATAAACTAGAATTCCAGATTTACTTTAACTTTTTCTGCCATTCGGAAAAAGCCTTTTTTTCCAAGTAATACAAGGCTTTTTCTAATTGTTTGTTTGAGGTGGAAATTGTCGTCATCATCCGTTCACCTCAGTCAATCAAAGCCAGCCTTGTATTCATTGATAGAAATACAAGGCTTTTCTTAAAGCGGAGCTCCACCCAGGATAACAACATTTTACAATGTTGTTTGAAAAAAAAAAAAAAAAAAAACCTGAAAAAAAAAAAAAAAAAATACTCACCCGAAATAGCTGTTGCTATGCGGAAGTCCGTAATCTGCCTCTTTCTGATCCGCGGTGTGTTTTCTTCTTCTTCTCCTTGTGAATGGGCGTGCTGCTTCCTGGGAACTGTGTGGGTTCTCAGAGAGCAGCCCGCCCATTCACAAGCCAGCGTGACACTCGCGCAGGCGCAGTAGGAAACGGGCAGTGAAGCCGTACGGCTTCACTGCCTGTTTCCCATATTGTGAATGGCGGCGCGGGACCCGGAGCGATCGTGGGACCGGGATCGGGGGGCCCATCAGCGCGGGCGCCTAGGACAGGTAAGTGTCTTTATTTAAAGTCAGCAGCTACACTGTTAGTAGCTGCTGACTTTAAAAAAATGTTTTCCCGTGGCTGGAGCTCCGCTTTAAATAGCAGAAGAGCTTTCAGGCCGACTATAGTTCTGGCAATAGATAAGAAGTTTCCCATACTGCTGTGGTACACAGCTCTGCATGATGCTACTACAGTGTTACAGCACACACAGCAGCCGGATTAGTTAGTAATGGAAATAGTTTGGTCCAGCTTGACCCCAATGTACTTTTTAACCACTTAAGGACCGCCTAACACCGATATAAGTCGGCAGAATGGCACGGCTGGGCACAATCACGTACCTGTATGTGTTTCTTTAAGCCCAGCCGTGGGTCACGCACCCCTGTCCGAAGCTCCGTGGCCGCGCGACCCGTGGACCCGATCGCCGCCGGTGTCCCGCGATCGGTCACAGGAGCTGAAGAACAGGGAGAGGCGTGTGTAAACACACTTTCCCCGTTCTTCACAGTGGCAGTGTCATTAATCGTCTGTTCCCTGATATAGGGAAACACGATCAATGACGTGACACGTCCAGCCCCACCCCCCTACAGTTAGAAACATATGAGGTCACACTTAACACATTCAGCGCCCCCTAGTGGTTAACTCCCAAACTGCAATTGTCATTTTTACAGTAATCAATGCATTTTTATAGCATTTTTTGCTGTGAAAATGTCAATGGTCCCAAAAACGTGTCAAAATTGTCCGATGTGTCCGCCATAATGTCGCAGTCACAAAAAAACGCTGATCGTCGCCATTGGTAGTAAAAAAAAAAGAATTTTTAATAAAAATTCCATAAAATGATTTCCTTTTTTCTAAACCAATCGTTAAACACTTATTGGTTAAAGTCAACGTAACTTAAAATGTAACTTTTATTTTCTATGCAACTTCTCTGATGCATTCTCATTCGATGTTATCCTTATTTGTTAGACTTGTTTGATCTCAAATCTTCTTTCCTTTTTTTTTTCAGAGTTATTACACATTTACTGCAACCTGTACTTGAAACCAAACAGTGCGATAAACCGATTGCTGGTGGCTCGCATTATTCACACCCTCACCAGGGGATGCTGTCTGCAGTTTGAGGGCCTCCATTCCAAGTTATTCTGTTTCTTTTCCAATGTGATGACCAGAGCCAGGTAACTATCATATCCTGTTTAAAGAACGCCAAAAACAAAAAAAGGTGCCAATTTTTCAGCCATTCAGGTGATTGACTTATGACCAAGCTTACTGTTGTCCATGGGGGAATTCTTAATATATCTGGTATAAGTGCATTGAAGCCTGGAAAGCATTGCAACTATGATCAAGGGTACATTCTCCTGCAGACTTGACCTTCAGGTCACCTCGATAGGGACCTTTAGTTATTTGGGCTGGAGGAAGTATTAATGGAATATGGACCGCACAGTGGCTAAGTGTTTAGCACATCTGCCTGGTAGTATTATGGTCGTCATTTCGACCACGGCACTACATGCCTGCAGTTTTGCATGTTCTCCCTGTACCTGCGTGGGTTTCCTCCGGTTTTCTCCCACCCTCAGGCACGCTGGTAGGTTAATTGGATCCTCTATAAATTGGCCCTCATATGCGTATGTATGAATGTGAGATTGTAAGCTCCTTGAGGGCAGGGACTGATGTACAATATATAAAGCAGGTAAAATAAGTATTGAACACGTCACCATTTTTCTAGGGAAATATATTTCTAAAGGTGCTATTGACATGAAATCTTAATCACATGTCGGTAACATCCTGTGCATATCCATACATACAAAGAAACCAAATAAGTTAATAAATTAAGTTATTTGTAATACAATGGAATGACACAGGGAAAAGATATTGAACACGCTAACTGAAATGTATTCATTGCTTCATACAAAATCCTTTTGTTGGTGATGACATCTTCAGGATGCCTCCTGTATGGAGAAACTAGTCACATGCATTGCTCAGGTGTGATTTTGGCCCATTCTTCCTCACAAACAGTCTTCAAATATTAAAGGTTCTGTGGACCTCTTCTATAAATCTATAATCTTTAGTTCTTTTCCATTCCAGATTTTTTTGGGGGATTCAAGTCAGGTGATTAGCTGAGCCTTTCTAGCAGCTTTATTTTCTTTCTTTGAAACTAATTGAGTTTCCTTGGCTTTGTGTTTGGGATCATTGTCTTGCTAAAATGTCCACCCTTGTTTCATTCCAAACTGGTAGATGGCAGCAGATTTTTATTAAGAATGTCTTGGTACATTTTTCCATTCATCCTTCCTTCAATGATATGAAGTTTGCCAGTACCATATGCCAAAAAACAACCCCACACCATGATGTTCCCACCTCCAAACTTCACTGTTGGTATAAGTGTGTTTTTGGGGTGATGTGCAGTGACATTTGACCTCCAACATGGTGTGTATTATGGCATCCAAAGTCTCATCAGACCAGACTACATTCTCCCAGCATTTCACTGGCTGTCTAAATGTTGTGCAGCAAACTTTAAATGAGCTTCAACATGCTTTTTCTTCAGCAATATTTTCCTGCGTGGCGAGTGTTCATACAGGCTATAGCGGTTGAGTGCTTTACTCATCGTTTTCTTTAAACAATTGTACCTGCTAATTCCAGGTCTTGCTGAAGCTCTCCACAAGTGGTCCTTGGCTCTTGGACAACTCTTCTAATAATTAATTTCCCTCCTCTGTCAGAATCTTGCGAGGAGCACCTGGTGGTGGCTGGTTTATGGTGAAATTATGAAGTTCTTTGCACTTCCGGATTATGGCCCCAACAGTGCTCACTGGAACAGTCAAAAGTTTAGAAGTCCTTCTGTAACTTATGCCATCAGTATGTTCTGCAACAATAGGGTTGCAAAGTTCTTGAGAGTACCCATCATGAAATGATTTTTCATATGTATATAATACCAGTGATTTACTTATCAATATACTTGCCCCTTTATACGCAAATGAAATAAAATACATTAAATAAATAAATATATACAATAATCAAATGCACCAATCCAGTCAATATGCAATATTCATAAATAAACACCAAGGAATGCTCCACCCCCATAATCCAACAGTATTAATAAGTGAACTGTGCAGCAGAAAAGTCCATTACTCCTTCAATGTGCAACTATCAATTCCACTGAGTAGGATCAATCAAGTATAGGTGACTTTTTCACCTGTCGTGTCACCACCACCTCTTAACAAAAAATGCGCTCACCAGACCACACTTTAATTAGAGCCTTTATCGGGATCAGCCTGTACTTGACCAGCTCTGAGAAGTGTCCTTCTTCGTCTGCAGCTAATTAGCTTTCAAAATAAAGAGGCTCGATATGGTGTAGTTTATTTTTAAAACCATAAATTTATTTGCTAAAAATACCGTAAACAATTTTCCACTCGCATGCTCTAGTGCCTGTCCTGACCGGCACTAGTCTCGTCCAGCATAACCGCTCTCCTTGTGCTTCTGCCGGTGTGCGCTCCACGTCTTGATGTTAAGGGTGTCTAAGCGGTTTAGCAAAAGGAGGTGTGCGTGTGACGTAATTCCGTTACCCAGAAGCCTGTACGCGTTTCGCAAAACAGAAAGTTGCATCATCAGTACTGTATTTAATTGGCTCCAAAGGGAAACAATGGGTTCACAACAGCTGAAAATCTGTCAAATATAAATTCGATTTTGTTGTTGTTGACTTTTAGGACTGGATTAGTGACCAGGAAGCTTTGAAATTCCCTTTTAATATAATTAAGTTTTTTTGCTTGGCAGCCTGAAATGAAGACGGGGACAGTTTTTGTTTTATCCAGCTGTATTTACTTAGAACATCCAAGTGAAATATATACCACCAACATATCAAAATAAATAAAGGAGTTGGAAAAAGGATCACCCCCTTGTGTCAGTATTTTGTTGTACCACTTTTTGCTTTAATTACAGCCTTCTATGCTGAACCTGCTAAAGTTCAGTTAAATTTGATGGTGAGCGTTTGTGGACCGCAGTCTTCAGGTAATTCTGCAGATTTTCAATGGGGTTTAAACTGTTAGTAAACGCAGGAACCTGCGTTTACCATATCTGGTCTCTCACAGTACACAGAACACTGAAATGCAATTATTTTTTGTAACTATAAACTGCTAAATACCCTTTCTCATCAGCAGTTAGAGCAGTCTTGTGACTTCTATCAGTATTCAGCCAAGAACTGGTTAAAACTTGTAGTAGGAGTTTTCTGACTGCTAGGAGACTGCAAGACCCCTGACCCTCTTTTTGGTAGTGGTGATTTGGCCCTGCACTGATCACATGCACCCTCCCAAGAAAAATAAATAAAAAACCTCTCTAGCAATACACAACAGACTGAGCATGTACAGCCTGACTCTATAGACTCTGTTACCAGAACATTATTAGGTTCCACAATGAGTATAACGAGCATGCTTTAATGCATATACAGACTGATTTTACTGTTGTGGGCTTGGTAACACTTTAAATCTGGGCTCCATGGAGACTCTGGTTGCAATGTTGTCACCTATTAAGTGGCCATCTTGACCGCTCGCAATTTTTGTTTCAGGGTTCTTGTTATAACTGTTTGTTATGTTTTACGTTGATGGGATTCCAGCTGTGGGCGATGGCCATTTAGCTGACTCCTTACTGCTACGTATCTATGACTGTTCCCTGTTTGTGACACCTCATGCTGTCCATGTTTACTATGTTAAAATTCCAATAAACATATTTTCAACTCTAAATCTGGGCTCCGATTAGTCCATGCAAGGACATTATCCTTTTTCTCCTTCAACCACTGTGTGGTAATTTTTTGCTGTGTGCTTTGGGTCATTGTGGTGTTGGAAGGTAAACTTTCTTCTCATTGACAACTTTCTGGCAGAGGGAAGCAGATTTTCCTCAAGAATTTGATGATATTTTGCCCCATTCATTTTTCCTTCTATCCTGACAAGTGCTCCAGTCCCTGCTGCAAGGAAACCCCTCCATATCAGGATATTACCACCTCCATACTTTTCTCTAGGAATGGTGTTATTTGGATGGTGAGCTGTATTGGATTTCCACCAGACATATTATTTGGTGTTAAGGCCAAATAATTCAACTTTAGTCTCATCTGACCATAACACCTTTTTCCATTTGGCTTCTGAATCTCGTGACTGCATGTTGCCTTTCTTGAAGAGTGGCTTTTTTTTCTTTCAATCCTCCGATACAAGCCACATTTGTAGAGAACTTGTGATATTGTTGTCACATGCACACAATGGACATTATTCCTGCAACTGCTTCAGAGTTCCTGTAGGACTCTTGGTAGCCTCTCTGACCAGTTGCCTCCTGGCTCTTGTATCCAATTTGGAGCGACGTCCTGATCCAAGGAGGGTCTGGGTTGTACCAAATACCTTCCACTTCTTAATACTAGACTTCACTGTGCTTCTAGGCATTGAAAAAGCCTTTGTTTTTTATTCCATCTAACGACTGATGCCTGTCCACAACTTTATCCTGGAGAGCCTGGTGACAG
The DNA here is from genome assembly GCA_029574335.1 of Rana kukunoris. NCBI lineage: Eukaryota > Metazoa > Chordata > Amphibia > Anura > Ranidae > Rana > Rana kukunoris. The sequence continues at coordinate 106,872,831 of CM056050.1, read as the reverse complement.
TGCCTTTTCACCCATAGCTGATTGTTTGCTTCAGTTGCACTGCCAGAGACTGAAATGCTCCAGGAAAGCTCTTTTTTTTTCTTTTTTTCCATGGTGATCTAATCAAAATGACCACAGCTGGTCACAGTTGAAAGTCAAGTGGCTTTGTGTGCCAATGAGAAGGTGATTAGCTACACCTGATTTTAGTTAACAAGTAATTTTTAGGAATGGGATGATTCTTTTTCCAACTCAGTGATTCTGTTTTTGAAAAAAAATTCTGTTGGTGTTCTATCTTTTACTTGGGTGTTGAAAGTAAATGCAGCTGGATAAAACAAAATATCTGTCTTCATTTCAGGCTGAAAAGCAGCAAATTGTGATTTATTTTGAAAGGGGGCTATATTTTTTCATTTCCCCTATACCCTGTGTGTGTGTGTGTGTGTGTGTGGTCCCATTACTGCACTTGTATTGTATGAATGTAGTCTCTTCAATTCTGTCAGGTACAGAAACGATAAGGTTTTGCATTATTTGTACTCCTGTGAAGGTCTACTAACTAATAAGGAAAATGTGCTATTTTATTTTCAGAGAGGAGAGGAACCTTCCAGGGTTGGATCAGATTCTCGCTGCTCTTAATGTCTTCCTTTCCACCACAAGTGTAAACTGCCGCATGCGGGTGTGTAAGTTGGGAGAAGAGATCTTCCCCACTGTACTGAAGTTGTGGAGCCAGCACGGACCGAAAGATGCTCTGAAAGATGAGATTGTGGAATTTTTCCGACTAATGCTTCACATTCATCACCCAAAAGGAGCTAAGACTACAGAAGAAGGTGCCCAAATAACTTCTATACAAAATACTTTCTTCTAAATGCACATATTGCACGTTACATTTATAAAGCTGGTGTAGCACTACCCCGTAGGAGCTGCTGGTTTAGATTTTATGTTTTGCACTTTAACTCTAAGTTCGTTGTCTAGGGAAGAAAGTTTGAAAAACTGCAATGTCCACACAAGATGTAAAACCTTCAACTGTAGGCTTTATTTTTGCTGCATAAACTTGTGACGGAAGTAGAGAGTATAGAGAGAAGGGGAAGGTTCAGGTACACAGTACAGAATGCACAAAAAGTATTTAAGGTTCCAGTATTCGCCACTCACTCCTGAGTGGGTATTGCTCACCCGGATAGACCCCTGTCATATGGCCTAGCAGCTTGAATGATGCACGGACAGTATAGAAACAATCTCTGCCACAGACCGTCTGAGAACGCAGAATGGATAGTCAGGGATCCTCTGCCACAGGATTTAACATCCCGAAATTCCTGCCTTACAGCAAAAGAGCCTTTAAGCCGATCTGTAAGGCAAATTGAGTAGTGGATCTCTTTTCTTTTAACAAGGTCACCAGGCCAATACCGAGACATCAGCCTGCCTTGCTTGGTCTCCTCCAGGGCAGGTCCTCCCCCGGTTTCCTCTGTTAAGAAGCTTCCCTCACTTTGATGGACAGCTTGGGATTCCTTCTAGAACCATAGGCCCCAGCCAACATAGCTGGACCTACCTGATAGGAATACAGGCTCGGACCAACGTAGTCCCGGGGCTAGAATAACGCACACGTACCTCGCGCCAGGAGGGCCACGAGGCGAAGAACCCTGAAAAACGGCGTCTTAGGTATCCTTTCCCAGCATGCACAGCGGGGCACCACTCCCACTGGGCTGCTGCCGAGAAGGGTCACTTAATATACCATGGTTCGTCCGAGTTCCAACATGGGCCTGAGGTGGTAATGCCACTTACAAGCAACAAGGGAAAACTTCCATCAAGCACAACCATAGCCAGAACAGAGGCTAATTTCCATGAAGTCTGACCCCACCTATTTGCTCGGACGCCCCTAAATTTATAATGGCGCCCCACTCATTGGGAGCCCAGTGCTACACTGGTAAAAGTAAATCAAAAGTTTTCTTTTATGAAAGTTCTTATAATTTTTATTCAAAGGTGAAGTTTTACAAAAAAAAAAAAATTCTACATACCTCCATGCTGCAGCATCTGTCTTATGCTGATGTTTTCTCCCACCAGCTCTATCTAAGTCCAAGAACAGAGTGATCACAAAATTGCTTATTACAAATTTTTTAGTCATTCATTGCTCTCTGCAGGTTGAGGGCAGCAGCTTACCGCCAGCTCTCGGTGGCAGGCTGAGCCAGCTGCCAATCTGGCATCTGAGTTGATCCTGACAACATGGTCGGGATCCTTCCATAAATTTGATGAAGAAATTTTGATTATTTTTATTTTTTTATTATTATTAATTGGATATGTTGTTTTATAGCAGAAAGTATTATTTTTTTATTTATAGTGCAAAAAATAAACTGCAGAGGTGATCAAACACCACCAAAGGAAATCTCTATTTGTAAGGGGGGTAAAAAAGGGACATACATTTTATTTGGGTACAGGGTCGCACGACCACAACGTTTAATTGTCAGTTAAAGTAACGCAGTGCCGTATTGCAAAAAAATGGCCTGGTTATTAAGGGGCTAAAACCTTCTGGGCCTGAAGTGGTTAAAGTGATTGTAAACCTCAGACATGAAATATAAACAAAGCATATCCCTCTATAATGTGCACCTGACTCAATTAGGAACACCAAGTTTCATTTCTGTCTGCTATCAGCATGAATCACTTCTGACAAATTTTCCTGACCCCAAGAGAAATATGGTGACAGGGGAGGGATCGCCAGCAGATTGACAGCCTCGTCTCTGTTTCTGTGTGCTGTGTGGAAGGTGGGGGGGGGGTGTTTCTTTTCCTTCCAATCGGCTCCCAGAGCTCTCTTTACTGGGCTCTACAGAGTGTAATTTCAGCTCTCTGTCCCCTTTATTTCTGAATTCTCGGATAAGCTTCATAATTAGGCACTTTGAAAGGATGTAGAAAATAGAAGACTACAGATACTCAAGTACATCTTATGTAGGAGTATTTATTTAATCTCTGTGTATCACCTGAGGCCAGTCACTCCACTGATATATGTAAGGGTTTACAACCACTTTCATGCTACTGTTACAATAATTGGTAGCATGAAATTTATTTTAACAGAGCATTTTTCTTGCATGTTGTTGTATGGGAACCTTAAACAGTGTCTCTTGTGACCTTATTTATGTAAGTTTAACATAAGAAATATTTCTCTGATCGTTGTGGTTGTTCTTACACCCTATCAGTAAATCCATATGGTTGTCTGTGGTAGACTTTCCTTGGAGGTGTGCATATTCTAATACTGCATACACACGACCGTTTTTCATGACGAGAAAAAAGGCATTTTTTTAAATTGGTTGTTAAAAATGTTCATGTGTAGGCTCCAGAGCATTTTTCTCAACGAGAAAAATTGTCATTAAAAATTTAGAACCTGCTCTATTTTTTCTCGTCGTTTTTCACATCGTCGTTTTTCTCATAGTGAAGAACGGTCGTGTGTACGCTTTAACGACGGGAAAAAGACGTGCATGCTCCGGATCAAGTTATGAGAAGGGAAATTGGCCTAATTAGCCCAAAGGGTGGTGCCATTCAAATAGAACTTCCTCTTTATAGTGCGGTCGTACGTGTTGTACATCACCGCGCTTTGCTCGAGCAATTTTTATCACGATTGTGTGTATGCAAGGCAGGCTTGAGAGGAATCGCGTCAAGAAAAACGTTGTTTTTTTCAATGACACGAATAACGGTCGTGTGTATGTGGCATTAGATGTACTAGCTTATGCAGACAACAAAACTATGGGTCCCTGCTGTGGAGTTATGGAACATTTGTTTTGTAAAGCTACATTGCTAGAATCTCCTCTTTAGGATTTACCCACATGATGCTGTCCAAGATATAATGTCTGTCTAATTGGGGCTGATCTTTTTTCCAGGTGCTTATGCATTCGAAACTGAGAGGTGGCAGAGAAATGTGTACAATCTATACGATGTTATGGTGAATGAGATTAGTCAGATTGGCAGCAGAGGAAAATACTCTTCAGGATCTCGGAATATTGCAGTCAAAGAGAATTTGGTGGAATTGATGGCGGACATTTGTCATCAGGTAATTGCCTTCCAAAAGTCATTTAACATACACTTCTTATTTACTATAGAGTAAGTGTTTGTCTGCCAGTTGTAAGTGTAACAAAAAGAGAGAAAAGCGGCGCCTTCTAAGCGTAGCATGTAGGGTTAATTAAATTAAAAGAATGTCTGCACAAAACATACTCACAGAGTAGTATACTAGGCATATCTAAAGAAATTTTCATCTGCGGAGGTCCCGGTAGGAGCAGTGGCCACTCGTGAGCGGTGAATCAGCTGAGTCCTTGCCTCAAGCGGCAGTGGCAGCAGGAGCCGAACGCTCTCGGAACCTGTGAGAAGGGAGCTGGTTTCCAGAGTGTGCTGCAGTTCGATCGTCACTTCCGGGCGCGGGACGGTGCGCGTGTTAAAGACATGCGTGTCTCTTCCTCAGGCAGCCTGAGGAAGAGACACGCACGTCTCGAACGCCCCTCTTCATTTAAATACCCTGTATGGGAGCATTTTGGATTCCCTGTCATATATAATGATGAAGGAAAGAGGTTAGTGGATAAAACCGTGACGGTGTGTAGGCACTGTGGCACAAGAATGCCATATAACAGTTGGAACACATCAAGCATTGTCACGCATTTGAAGTGACACCACCCCGGTGTTTCTCTGACAGGAGTGAAAACGAATGCTGCTCAAAAACCGCTTATCACCGCAGCATTTAACCACTTGCGGCCCGCGCTATAGCCAAATGACGGCTACAGCGCGGACCTGAATATCCAAGCCGCCGTCTTTTGGCGGCCGCCCCTTAAGCTCAGCGGGGAAGCTCTGTGTTGGCCCTTGGACACAGCCAATCACAGATCGCGGCGAACGGCCAATCAGAGTGGCCGTTTGCTATGCGATCTGCACGGCCAATGAGAGATGATCTCGTATGTAAACATATGAGATCATCTCTCATTGCCGTTTTACACAGAGACAGCGTCCTGTCTCTGGAGAGGAGACCGATCTGTGTCCCTTGTACATAGGGACACAGATCGGTCACCTCCCCCAGTCACCCCCCACAGTTGGAACACTATGTAGGGAATACATTTAACCCCTTCCCTGCCCCCTAGTGTTAACCCCTTCAATGCCAGTCACATTTATAGCACCGATCGCAGTATAAATGTGTATGGCGCCAAAAATGTGTCAAAAGTGTCCGATGTGTCCGCCATAACGTCGCAGTCCCAATAAAAATCGCAGATCGCCGCCATTTCTAGTAAAAAAAATAATAATAAAAAATAATAATTCTGTCCCCTATTTTGTAGACTCTATAACTTTTGCGCAATCCAATCGCTTATTGCGTTTTTTTTTTGCCAAAAATATGTAGAAGAATATGTATCGCCCTAAACTGAGAAAAAAAAGTAGGGTTGTGCCGATACCGATACTAGTATCGGGACCGATACCGAGTATTTGCGGGAGTACTTGTACTCGCGCAAATACCCCTGATGCCTAAATAGAATACTTCCCGTCGCCACCGCCGCATACCACAAAACCGCTGCATACCACCGTGTATTGTAATCGCCGCATTACAGGCACCTGTTTGAATTCTTAATGCCCGCCGCGTATAGACACTCCCCTTCTTGGGATTGGACGGATCTGTCCAATCCTGAGCAAGGGGGAGTGTCTATGCACTGAGCCGTGCGTATAGACACTCCCCCTTGCTCGGGATTGAACGGATCCGTCCAATCCCGAGAAGGGTAGTGTCTATACGCGGCGGGCATTGAGAATTCAAACAGGTGCCTGTAATGCGGCGATTACAATACATGGCGGTATGCGGCATCATCTACTAAAGGTATGGGGGACATGACATGGCTGCAATATGTGGGGGACATGACATGGCTGCAATATGTGGGGGACATGACATGGCTGCAATATGTGGGGGACATGACATGGCTGCAATATGTGGGGGACATGACATGGCTGCAATATGTGGGGGACATGACATGGCTGCAATATGTGGGGGACAGGACATGGCTGCAATATGTGGGGGACAGGACATGGCTGCAATATGTGGGGGACAGGACATGGCTGCAATATGTGGGGGACAGGACATGGCTGCAATATGTGGGGGACTTGACATGGCTGCAATATGTGGGGGACTTGACATGGCTGCAATATGTGGGGGACATGACATGGCTGCAATATGTGGGGGACATGGCTGCAATATGTGGGGGACATGACATGGCTGCAATATGTGGGGGACATGACATGGCTGCAATATGTGGGGGACATGACATGGCTGCAATATGTGGGGGACATGACATGGCTGCATATATGGGGGGACAGGACATGGCTGCATATATGGGGGGAAGGACATGGCTGCAATATGTGGGGGACAGGACATGGCTGCAATATGTGGGGGACAGGACATGGCTGCAATATGTGGGGGACTTGACATGGCTGCAATATGTGGGGGCTAGGACATGGCTGCAATATGTGGGGGGCATGACATGGCTGCAATATGTGGGGGACATACATGGCTGGGGGGACATGGCTGCATTTGGGGACACATTAAAAAAAGTATCGGTATTCGGTATCGCACAGGCGATCAAATACCACCAAAATAAAGCTCTACTTGTGGGGAAAAAAGGACGTCAATTTTGTTTGGGAGCCACGTCGCACGACCGCGCAATTGTCAGTTAAAGCGACGCAGTGCCGGAAGCTGAAATTTCACCTGGGCAGGAGGGGGGGTATATGTGCCCAGTAAGCAAGTGGTTAAGCAGTCCCTTCTTGCACGATCAGACCGGGCTAAAGCCATCACAAACGCTATTGGTGTGTTTATAGTTGCAGAAATTAGGCCATATTCGGTTGTGCAATACGAGGGCTTTAAACACATGCTGAAAGTGCTTGAGCGACGTTACGCCATTTTTTTTGATTGATCCGAAAAATGATCCAATCCGTGTCTCTGATCCGAGAAACGATCCGAACTGTACGTTTTTTTGATCCGTTGCACTCCTAGTAATCAGTGCATATTTATATGTTGAATGTCTGTGGTCCCAAAAATGTGTGAAAAATGTCTGATCTGTCTGTCGCAATGTCGCAGTACTGCCAAAAATCGCAGATCACTGTTATTACTAGTAAAAATATTACCAAAAATATGTAGAAGAATACATATTGGCCAAAACTGATGAAGAATTTTTATTTATTTTTTTAATTGGGGGATCTTTATTATAGCATAAAGTAAAAAATTATAGTTTTTTTTTTTTTTCAAAATTGTTGCTCTTTTTTTGTTTATAGCGCAAAAAATAGAAACCGCAGAGGTGATTAAATACCACGTAAATAAAGCTATATTTGTGTAGAAAATTTGGTTTGGGTTACAGCGTTGCATGACTGCGCAATTGTCAGTTAAAGCGATGCAGTGTCCAATTGTAAAAAAGTGCTCTCGTCAGAAAGGGGGTAAAATCTTCTGGGGCTGAAGTGGTTAATAAAGTTATTAAAAAAAAAAAACCTATGCATGTACAACCTTTTTTTGTATTACGTTTTCTCTGTTGTCCCTTTTGTTAAATGTATGTATGATAAGCCTGTCTCTTTTCTTGATCAGCTCTTCACAGAAAACACTTATATTTGGGAAATCACTCAGGCTCCTTTTGCCGTGACTCAGAGGGATCCATCTGCAAGTATGGTGCCAAGCAAGCGTCGAAGGATCGAATTGGGCTGGGAAGTGGTCCGCCAAAAACTTCAACCATCAGAAAATGATTTTAATGTGATTCCATGGTAATAATAATACAGGGTTTGGACAGATGTTAGCAACAAATAAGTGGGGTTTTAATGGTTCAGGTGAAGATGTAAATACTTTAAAGGAGTTGTAAAGAAAAACATTTTTTTGCCTAAAATTAATGTCTGCAAGGTAGACAGACAGAATAGTGTAATGATTCTGTTAAAATACCAATTAAATTCCTTCATCTATATCACCTCCGGCGTTCTAGTTTCTGCTCTCTCATTCACTTCCTGGTTTGCAGTGCTCGTTCATGTAAGAACTACATTTCCCAGTATGCATTGCGGCACACCCAGTAATTCACACCTCCTTGAAGTCTCTAACACGTAGAGAGCATCCTGCCGCACAGATGTAGTTCCCAGGAGGGGGCGAGCACGTCACTGACCACCGCAGTAAAGCCTCCCTTCACGGTGGTCAGTAACAATCAGACAAGCAGGAAGTGAACAGAGAAGAAATAGAGCAACTTCTAACCTTCAAGCTCGACACTCGGACATGGGCTCCAGGGTGGTGGTTAGTCTCGACGCCGCTAAGGCGTTCGACTCCGTGGAGTGGAGTTATTTGCGGGAAGGCCCCCACGGCTTGCATCCAAGTTAACGGCAGAATCTCGTCCTCCTTTCCGCTCTCCTGTGGTATGCGCCAGGGCTGCCCCATATCACCCTTATTGTACGCCCTAGCCGTAGAACCCCTTGCTATTGCCCTCAGGAGCCACCACAGTATCAGGGGACTTTGCTGCGGTTAGATGACAGAGGTAGTTAGCCTTTACGAGGACGATATGCTCCTTTACCTCGCGGATGCTGGCCCCTCGCTCCAGATGGCCCTGCAGGTCATAACAGCCTTTGGGGCTTTCACAGGGCTACAGATAAATTGGGCCAAATCCCACATACTCCCTCTAGACCTTGGCGCCCCCACTTCAGATCAAGCCACCCTTCCCCTTGTCAGAGCGAATACCTGGGTCGAATTAACCTGGTCAAGATGATCCTTCTCCCCAAGCTGCTTTACATTTTTTGGCTGTATATTCCCCTACGCATATTTAAAACCATGGAATCTATCCACAACTCATTCATATGGGGCCCTTCCCGGCACAAGCTGTCATGGCAGGTTCTAAAGTGCCCGACTGACCAGGGAGGTGCCTCGGTCCCTGACCTTTTCCTCTATTACCTGGCGTCCCAGCTCTCCCATTTCTACTACCTCAACCAGTCAGACAGGGAGTGCTACTCTGCTTTAATCTGCTCCCAGGCTCCCGGCCCGTTGTTCCACCCCTTTCAGATTTTGTTTTGTGAGCCTCGAGGCTCATCCCCGACAGGCGATAGGAAACATATGCTGTTCCACCACTGCAAAGTTTGGCAGCTCGCCATGCGTCATGGTGAAGCGCCTTCTCCACAGTCGCATACACCTCTCTGGGATAACCCGCAGCTGCCTGAACTGGCCATTCTCCCGACCGGGGCATCATATACTTGACGCAGGTGTTGGCTCAATGGGGCGGTCAGATCCTTTCAGTCCTTCAAAGACACTTTTGCCCTGCCCAGTCATATGTTCTTCCGCTACCTCCAGCTCCGACATGTACTCAACACACAGTTCTTGAAATCCCGCTGCTGGTGGACATTGTCCTTGGTAGGGACCCCAAGAGGCTGATCTCCCAGTTCTTCTTCTGGCTCCCTCGGCCGCTGCCATCGCTCGTCAGTTGAAATCCCGTTGGGAGCCTGATTTGGGTGATGTGTCGGCTGAGGACTGGGAGGAGGCTCTTGCCAATTGTAGAGTTGTCTCCCCCAAACTCTCTGACCGCCTCACCCACCTATACATTCTCCACCGATCATACCTGATGCCTCACCGCATCTCTAGGTTCAAACCTGGCCATAGCCCCAATTGCCCTGGCTGCGACCATTCCAATTCCACCTTCTACCACCTCCTCTGGCCTTGTCCCTGCATATAGGGGTTCTGGACCCAGGTGGTTAAAATTCTTCACGATCGTATGGGCTCCCCGCTGTCCCTCTGCCCCCGCCAATGCGTGCTGGGGCTCTTCTCACTATCTGAGGCCGAAAAGTAACTGAATATATTTTTACAGGAGACATTATTCCTCACTAGGCTTCAGATAGCCAACACATGGATGAGGGGACACCCCCCCCCCCCTCCCACTCTGCAGCAGTGGATCAGAGCCGTAAACGCTACCCTGCTTTTCACAGGGGATGCCCTAGCAAATATAAAAATTGGGACAGATAGTTGGGGAATGCCTGCACCTGTGATGCGGGGGTCTAGCCGTGCCCCTCCACCGCGGCTCCCCCCTGGGCCTGGCACCACTCCTCTGCTTTTACATTGAACTATGCCTGCACCTGTACCGTGTTTCTTTTTGTCATGCCCATATGTGCATCGATAGGTTTTATCCGCAAATGTAGTGCATGTTGCACTTGATATTCATTTGTGTATGTATTTTTAATGCTCAATAAACGCTGTTTTGATAAAAATAAAAAAAATAGAGCAACTTTTGAGCAAAAACAAACAATGAGGAAGTGAAAAGAGGAATGTCTGCAGGTAAAGGATGCTTAATATGAAAAAAATGTTTTTCCTTTACAACCCCTTTAATTGCAAAATATGTGCTGAATATAGTGGACTAACAATGACAGCCTTTCAGATATATGTAGACCATGGGTGCCCAACCTTTTGAAGAGCGAGGGCCACTTAAGTGACTTGGTAACCGGTCACAGGCCACAATGAGCACAGCGGGTGGATGGCATGTCCGTGTCTGCTCTGCATATGCACAGCGGACACGGAAGTAGCCCACGATACTTTTTAGGATTGTATTGGAGGTAGAACACAAGTCGGTTTATGTCTGCCACTACTTGGAGGTGAACGGAGGGTCCAATTGGTCGGGCTGACCGTGTGAAAGCGGTCAAAAGCTGCTTTCACACTGATGCTCTGTGGTTTACCCGTACCATGGGTGCAACGCAGTGTACCTTTTGGCTTTCCTGCACTTTGCAATAGACTTCTATTATATTCTGCAGGTTTGGTGCACTTTCAGAAAGCTCACCAAACTCGCAGGTAATAACAGAAGTCTATGGCTCAGTGCAGGTAAACTCAAACTGATCCGCAGGTGCAGAACAAAGCAGCCCAGTAACCACTGCAGAATATATGCCCATATATTTACACTGTGATTTTAGTCATAAACATACTTTTAATAACCATATTCTATTCCATTCCATCCCAGAGCAGGAGGTCGTGGGCCACATGTGGCCCCCGAGCCACTGGTTGGGCACCCTGATGTAGACCATGGTGGGACATGCTGGGAAAGTTTAACTTTGCAGTTTTTGTTTACTGCTTTGGCTGTTGTTATTCTTTAGAAGTTAATATAGACCAAATATTCTATATGAAAGAACGAGGTCTGCTTGGCCTCTTTTTTGGGTTATAACCAAACAGGTTCCACAATAAAGATCTCATCATAGTTAACCACTTTGGTGCAGTCCCTGGTACCCATTGATAGTCTTCCATGGACTCTTTTTTTTAACTCCTCACCTTCTAAATTTGCTATCCTTGATAACTTCCTTTTTACGATGACAGGACCATTTTTGAACTTTCTAAAACCTCGTACACACCATCCAACTTTATGACCATAATTGTCTGACGGACGCGTTGTCGGATAATCTGACTGTGTCTATGCTCCATCAGACAATTCTTGTCTGAATTAAAGAAAACAAAAGTTGGCTGTTCATGCTCACCAATTGTGCAGTAAATCTGTTACGTCGGGTTATCTAATTGTGTATACGCAAGTTCGTCCAAATAAAATCCAAAGTAAAAACACGCATGCTTCGAGCCAATGCTAAAGATTATATAACAATGGCAGGCGTTAAAGAGCTGAAAAAACACGTGGTTTGGTGAATGTTGGCTGACAATGTTGTGCCGTTTGTATGCAGAACAAGTTCATGGCCAATGCCCTTCAGTCAAAAATCCACGGGAAAGTCAGATGGAAGTCATGATCGTGTGTACGAGGTTTAAGATGTTTATATGGGTTTGAGGTTTAAGGTGTATTATAACTGTGGCAGTGTTGCTGCTAATTCCTGAGTTTATGCCATAGGCTTACCATAAATTTAAAAACTGCATCTGAATGAACTGGCATATACTATAAGCAGGTGGTTGGAATGCTGGTTCATATACACGTGTGTTTTGTTTTTAAATTGCAATACCTTATACCAGATCATATGTTATATCTTGCTCTTAAAGTGTGTCGGGGCAAAAAAAAAAGCAAGCATGCACAGTACACCTCGCCAATATTCACACATTTCCTTCTCTTTCATCCTTTTGAAGACCCTCCAAGTTCAGGAAATTCTCTGTAAACCTGCTAGCAATGCACTCGGCTCTTAATTTCCTGTCGTAGTTGACAAGACCAAGCAGTTTTTTAACCAATTCAATAGCGGACATTTACACTCCCTTCCTGCCTAGACCAATTTTTATTTTTCACACTTTGACAATTGCGCAGTCATGCAACACTGTACCCAAATAAAAATTTTTTTCAGCCCACAAATATGGCTTTCATTTTGGTGGTATTTGATCACCTCTGCAGTTATTTTTTGCACTATAAACAAAAGAAAAGCGACAATTTTGAAAAAAAATGAATAGTTTTTACTTTTTGATTTAATAAATACCACTTTTTTATATATATATAATTTTACCTCAGTTTAGAATGCATATTCTTCTACATATTTTTTGCGCCCCCCCCCCCCTAGTGACCAGAGAAGCTCAGGACGTCATATGACGTCCACCCAGGGGGAGGGAGGGTTCCTGCCGATTTCATTTCGGCATGGAAGTGGTTAAGTTGACTAAGTGGTGTCAGCCCTGCCCAATTGTCTTTCGCTAAGCTACTCAAATCGACCCATTCTGCTTGTTTTTGTAGCAAAGATGCTTCTATATTTTGTTTAGAAGTTCAAGATAAGAACTAAGAGGGCTAATTAGACTCCTTGAGATAACACAAATCTTGAGCAGGACAGCTATACATTTTTGATATGATCAACAAGTATTTTTTTTAAAACTATTAATAGAAACTCCAGGCAAACATCTAAGTGCAATACTGAAATACATATAGCAGTACATTTTTAGCTTTTTCTTTTCTTTTACCAGAGTTGTATTAAGATGAGAATAACAATGCAATACAATGTGGATTGAAGGTTCAGAATGAAAAGCAATACAAATTCCTTACACATGTAAGCAGTAAAGGTCCAGGGCTGGGACTAGTGAACAGCAGATGGAATATCATTTACCTCCCTCTTTGAGATCAGTGAGCTACTGATAATGTGTGGCTGAAACAAAATCTTATAGACACCCCTATAAAGATAGTTTAATCTCCTTTTTTCCTGCCATTCTTCTGCTACACAACACAGCCAAGCAGGTGACAACCCTATTATCTGATTTCATTTAAATGCTTCCTATGTAATTTCTCTTACTGCAGCCTGCTTATTGGCCATAATTTTGGAAGCATCACACTGCTAATGTATTATCAAATGAGCATACAGGTGACACAAAGCTGCAAAGTTGCAGTAGGAAATAAAGCAGGTCATACCTTATGCAATTTTCTTTCCTTCAACCACTGGTTGAAGGAAAGAATATTGCTTGATTCCCCCATATTTACAGTGTTGATGGTGGAATCCTTTCCGCTGTGTTATTGTATTCTGACGGTGAAAGGATAGCTGCCAGCAGTGAGCGAACAATATAAACATGACAGGCTGGTTTTACTGAAGTTGATCGATTTCAGTACAACAAGCCTGTTCATAGCCTGCCACCTGTACAATCAACCTGGCCATTGATGGATCAAATTCAGCCGGTTCCCCTTGAGTCAACTGAATTTAGATCCATCTGGGTCCAGATTTAGGTCCAGTGTGTGACAAGAATGGTTAAATAAAAGGCAAAGTTTTTTGACAATTGCATATAGTATATGTATTCCACCTGTGAATTCCCAGGTTTGCTTTGCGTTTAACTTTTGAGTGGGTTAACCTTTTTTTCATTCTCTTTTGTTGTTTATATTCCCAGGTTACAGATTGTAGCTTGTTTAATTGCACGCCACCCAGACAGCCTTCCGAGTATGGAGCTGACACCACTACTAACCATTCTCCACCAGCTCCTGGTCCAGCAGAGGCGAGGGGAGCGTGCAACTTTTGTACTGAGGTCTCTGAAAGAAGTGGCTGTTTGCCAAATGCAGAAAAACGATGTGATTATGACCCCAAAGTCTGATCTTCACAAACTGTGGACTAAAATTTGGGCTGTGACGATTCGCAGCATTAGCTCTCCGCAGACGGAGCCTGAAAGCTTTGCATTGTTGGGCGTCATGTTACAAGGGGGGCTTGTATCTGCAGACAGGGACTTCTGGAAAATCTTCTCAGGATCTGCTGGAAAACCCTCCAGGTAAGTGTGTGTGTGTTTGGTTTTGCCCTAAAATTATCTTGTTGGCCCTGAAGTTGACCAGCTTCATTCACAGCCTGGAGTTTGCTGGGAGTATACAGTGCATGTGTGTCTTGGGTACACTAAAAAACACACTAAACACTAGCATTTCTTTTTTTTTTCCTATTTTCACTATAATCTATGTACCCCCACAACGAATAAAAGTAGTATACCAAAAAATGCTGATTTTAATATGTTTGTGAGAAATGTCCCTGGATGTAAAATGGTTATTGTGTGTCTTTTTGATGTATTGATGTCATCTGTGTAGGGCTGCAACTAATGATTATTTTCATAATCGATCAGTTGGCCGATTATTGTTTCGATTAATCGGATAATAGCCTTAAAAAATTGTGGCCAATTTGTTGTTGGGCAGATTACAAAACGCACATTGCCGCAAAAACACATTACATGCTTTTCTGTAGCTTCTCCATTGAAGTCTATTGAACCAAAAAAAAATAGCACCGTTTTGCGTTAAAAAGTCCTTGCCCTTTCCAAATACGCAGCAGCCAAAAAAAAAAATCGTGGATGTGAACGTGTTCCATAGGAAAAAATGTAAATGAACTGTATTTGGTTTCTGCAAAAAACACCAAAAAACACAGAGGTGTGACCCCAGGCCTGAGATGTTTAGTAACATAATGGGGTTTAAAAAACAAAAATAAGTACAAGGAGCAAATAATTGCTATTGTAAGGGGTTAATTTTTTTACCGTGGGACAAAAAAAAGTAATATTTACAGTAGCAATTTGCTTTTTTTTATACTATAAAAGGCAAATTTTAGTTTTTTTAACACCATTATGTTAATCGATTAATTTCATAATCAATCGGTTATCATTTAATCGATTCGTTGTTTCGGCCCTACATCTGTGTGTCTTTGTTACTCTTAGGATAATACAACCTGTTTATGTAATTCTACTTGTGTAGATAGAAATACTAATAGTTATGTGTTAGTGATTTTACATATAAAAATTATTTAGAAATACATACAGTATGTTTTATAGCATTTCAGTTAACCACTTGACTACTGGGCACTTAAACCCACTTAATAACCAGAACAATTTTCAGCTTTCGGTGCTCTCACATTTTGAATGACAATAACTCAGTCATACAACACTATAACCAAATGAAATTTTTGTCCTTTTTTTCCCACAAATAGAGCTTTCTTTTGGTGGTATTTTATCACCTCTGCGGTTTTTATTTTTTTCACTATAAATGAAAAAAGAACGAAAATTTTGTAAAAAAATTGATTTTTCTTCATTTCTATTATAACATTTTGCAAAAAAGTAATTTTTCTTCATAAACTTGGCCTAAAATGTATACTGCTACATATCTTTGGTAACAAAACAAAAAAAATTTAGATATTATTTAGTCTGGGTGAAAGTTATAGGGTCTAAAAGCTATGGTACCAATTACTGAAAATTGATCAATTTGATCACACCTGATGTACTGACAGCCTCTCTCATTTCTTGAGACCCTAACATGCCAGAAAAGTACAAATACCCCCCAAATGACCCCTTTTTGGAAAGAAGACATTCCAAGGTATTTAGAAAGAGGCATTGTGAGTTTTTTGAAGTTGTAATTTTTCCCACAATTCTTTGCAAAATCAAGATTTTTTTCATTTTTATTTTCTTTCCACAAAATTTTCATATTAGCGGGTTATTTCTCACACACAGCATATGCATACCACAAATTACACCCCAAAACACATTCTGCTATTCCTCCCGAGTATGGCGATACCCCATGTGTGGGACTTTTTGACACAGCGTGGCCACATGGAATGGCGCCAAACTTTGCGACTTAAAAATCCCCATAGGTGACGCTTTAAATATTTTTACTGGTTACATCATTTTAGTTGGAGAAGAGGTCTAGGGCCAAAATTATTGCTCTCGCTCTAACGTTCGCAGCGATACCTCACATGTGTGGTTTGAACACCGTTTTCATATGTGGGCGGGACTTGCGTATGCGTTCGCTTCTGCATGCAAGCTCACGGGGACAGGGGCGCTGTATGCTCAGAGTATTGCGGAGTATGCCCAGAGTATTGCGGAGTATGCCCAGAGTATTGCGGAGTATGCCCAGAGTATTGCGGAGTATGCCCAGAGTATTGCGGAGTATGCCCAGAGTATTGCGGAGTATGCCCAGAGTATTGCGGAGTATGCCCAGAGTATTGCGGAGTATGCCCAGAGTATTGCGGAGTATGCCCAGAGTATTGCGGAGTATGCCCAGAGTATGCGCGGAGTATGCGCGGAGTATGCGCGGAGTATGCGCGGAGTATGCGCGGAGTATGCGCGGAGTATGCGCGGAGTATGCGCGGAGTATTGCCCCCCATAGTATGCCCAGAGTATGCCCAGAGTATTGCAGAGTGTTGCCCCCCCAGAGTGTTGCCCCCCCAGAGTGTTGCCCCCCCCAGAGTATTGCCCCCCCCAGAGTATTGCCCAGCATTGCAGAGTATGTGCAGCAGGGATGGCTGAGCAGGGAGGGATGGATGGATGGATCTGTGACTACATTTGTCACAGATCCAGCCCGCAGCACTGGCGCTGCCATCCGCTCCCTCCCCTCTCCTCTCACACTGTACCGATCGGTACAGAGAGAGGAGGGAGGAACCGGCGTCATCAAATGACGCCGGTCTGTTTACATCTGATCGCGCCGTCATTGGACGGCGCGATCACGTGGTAAACCGCCGCTATCAGCGGCGATTTACCGTGATCCGTGACCCGCCGGGTCCTCTGGACCCGGTGCATTGCCATGAATTGAGATTTGCCATGGAATGAGATGGTCCGCCTCCATCCCATTCTATTGGCTCACTCATGTCACGTGACATATTTAAACGTCAAGTCTTGACGCAAACATCAGTCACAGCTAGGCTATCATAGGGAGAGGATCTCCTCTCCCTGTGATAGCCCGATAGCGCTGTCAGCAGCGTGCCTCCCGCCAGCGCTAAGTACACCACGCGCCCGCAGCTCTACTCCCCGCACCCCGCGCCCGCAGCTCTTCCCCGTCCTCCGCGCCCGCAGCTCTACTCCCCCGTTAAGAATCAGGGACCTAGCGTTGGCTACGTTAGTAGCGTAAACCTGCGCATGCGCAGTATTTACAACACCAGCCCACATAACCTGGAGCAGCTGCAGCTGCAGCCCGTTCCCTGATTCTTAACGGGGGAGTAGAGCTGCGGGCGCGGAGGACGGGGAAGAGCTGCGGGCGCGGGGTGCGGGGAGTAGAGCTGCGGGCGCGTGGTGTACTTAGCGCTGGCGGGAGGCACGCTGCTGACAGCGCTATCGGGCTATCACAGGGAGAGGAGATCCTCTCCCTATGATAGCCTAGCTGTGACTGATGTTTGCGTCAAGACTTGACGTTTAAATATGTCACGTGACATGAGTGAGCCAATAGAATGGGATGGAGGCGGACCATCTCATTCTATGGCAAATCTCAATTCATGGCAATGCACCGGCGGTCACGGACATTCCCGTGTGCGCGCCCCAGGGGGCGCGCGGGAGCGCGACTCTGGAATCATGTTATATAACGTGATCCCAGAGTTAAGCAACCACCTTGCCGCCGTTATTTTTCGGCAGGTGGTTGCTAAGTGGTTAATATAAAATGTTTTTTTTTTTTTTTTTTTTTTTTTTCAGTAGACATAAAAATAGGGGTACACCCACAACAGAACATTTGGGTTTTTATAGGAGAAACAGTACAGCTGAAGCTGTTTACCTTTTGACTCGCTCTCTGTAATAAAAAAAACTCTCTATGAGCCCTTCTGAACAAGGCAGGCATATAAATATGAAATATTCGTATGCAATGTTTCAGGTTTACCTAGTGAAATCTTTTATCATACCGAATTATATGAAATATGAACCCATATGACTAACTGCTGGTTACTTTCAGCTCTGCAATGCACTGCTTAAGTGTGGCCCTGGCTCTGACATCCTGTGCTGTCCCAGATTACCTCTCCTCCGGCCTGGAGCAACATGTCCATGAGATGAGTGGGGTTAAAAGACAGCTGAAAGAAGAGATCATTACGTGGTTACTCTTTGGCAGCCAGGATGATGAAATGGATGATGCCAGTGAGCATGCCCCTTGTATCAATAAGTGAGTATAAACCTGGTACAGAAAAGTTGTTGAGTGATGAATGCAATACATTTTCCAGTGAACACGCATGTGTTATTGACTTTAATTTTATTTGAAAAGTATTTTTCTTTATCATCCATTGAGGGGCACCAGGTAGACCACCACCTTTGAGTCATATCAATTGGCAGACAATTTGTGTATAAGTATTTTGGTTGTGTTTAGCTATATACCTGCTTTAATATCCTGTCTTATGGCCCGTACACACGATCCGAATATCATTCGAAAACTGTTGTCCGAGGAAGAATCGTACAATAATCAGATCGTTGGTACAGAGCTTTTGAGAGCTGATCACGACAATTTATCCGATATTATTCCATCTGACATACACAAAAATGTTTCTCGTGTGATACCAGATTGTAAGATTTTTGTTTAGTCAGTACAATTGTCGTCCGAAAATATAATACAATACAACTACATTACAGCACATGACATTCCGATTTAAAATTTTCTTTCTGTCGTACGAGAATTTTCGTGACTTTAGTAACCTATTCAATTTCTACTTGCGACTATTAAGCGAAAAAGTCAGGCGATCTGACGTCCGATTTTCGGATCGTGTGTACAGGGCATAACTTTACTATGTATGTATATTTTTTACTTATTTTTGCCCTGTTTGACATTCTGAAAGGTTGCTCATGGCAACATCGAATATGAAACCTTACAGTACTAATCGATAAGTAGGCTTTCATTTAGATTTAACGCGGCGTGTAGTACCGTATATACTCGAGTATAAGCTGAGTTTTTCAGCCCTTTTTTTAAGGCTGAATATACCCCTCTTGAGTCAGTGTACCTGAAATTATTGACAGGCTGTGGGCGTCTATTGTTTAAAAGTCGCGGTCTCCTCCTGGTCCCTTACGTGATCGGCGTTTCTCGACAGACACAGTTCTGCCTATCATGGACATTCTCTCATCCTCACTGTGTTCAGTGTTCCGCCAATCACGGATGTTCTTTCATCCTCGGACAAGAGGACGTCCATGATTGGCGGAACACTGGACACAGTGTCTGCTGGGAAACTGAGTCAGAGGATGAGAGAACGTCCATGATAGGCGGAACTGTGTCTGCTGAAAAACGCCCATCACAGAAGGGACCAGGAGGAGACTGCGACTTATAATCAATGAATGGACACCCGCAGCCTGTCAATCATATCAGGTACACTGACTCGGGCACAGGTTGCAATGGGCACCACTGACTCTGGCACAGTGAGGTTGCAATGGGCACAGTGAGGATGGGCACAGTGAGGTTGCAATGGGCACAGTCAGGCGTGCAAATGGGCATTGTCGACCCTCTTTTCCACTTACAGTGGCTGCTGCATTCTCACCCTAGGCTTATACTCGAGTCAATATGTTTTCCCATTTTTTTGTGGTAAAATTGGGTACCCTGGCTTATACTTGAGTATATACGGTAATTGGGTCACATATGGGTTAATCTCTACTCCATCCAAATCTATTCACTTTATTTTTAAGTAGACTTGGGTAGAGAACATAATTTGGTAATGCTTTTAATGCTGTCCATTACCTTTTTATTGAGAAATTTCACTTTTTATCTCATTGGATCTAAAGCTTCCCCGTTTTACTGAAAAAGTCATTACAGTGTCCCTAGTGAAAATATGGCACAACTATCAGCCCTTCCACACATGTCGAGGTCTTAGGTGAACTCTCCTTCAAGCCTCACGTTCAATGACTGTCCAAATCTTGCCGCCTCAACCTTCACAACATCTCCAAAATATGCCCCTTTCTAACCAATGACACCACAAAACTCTTAATTCACTCCATGGTCATCTCTCGCCTCGATTACTGCAACTACCTCCTCATTGGCTTACCTCATACACCTTACCAACCGCTCTGTCTCCGCTACTCCCCTCTGTCAATCCCTCCACTGGCTTCCGCTCACCCAACTAATCAAATTCAAACTACTAACAATTAATTATAAAGCTATCCACAACTCTTCCCCCAGCTACATCAATGACCTAGTCTCTAAATACCAACCTAATCATTCTCTTCGTTCTTCTCAAGACCTCCTACTCTTTAGCTCTCTCATCACCTGCTCCCATGCTCGTTTCCAGGACTTTTCTAGAGCCTCTCCAAGCCTATGGAACTCCTTACCCCAATCTATCCACCTATCTCCTTCTGTATCAGCTTTTAGAGGATCCCTGAAAACCCTCCTCTTCAGAGAAGCCTACCCTTCCCACACCTAACTGTATTTTAATTTGAGTCCATCTGATCATCCCCCACAGCTACTATCCTTTATTCCACTTGACCCTCCCTTCTAGATTGTAAGCTTTAACGAGCAGGGCCCTCTCATCCCTCCTGTATTGATTTGTATTGTGACTGTACTGTCTTCCCTGATGTAAAGCGCTGCGCAAACTGTTGGCGCTATATAAATCCTGAATAATAATTATATTCCCCATCATTTCCTCTCCTGATTGAAAGTCTGAAGAAATATGAAGCATCTCAGATGACAAAAAATGCTTTGGCTGTAGTTTGGGCTTTAATTGGTATGCATAAGTAAAACAAAATGTCTTCAGTTTTGGTTGGAGTAGGACAGGATTAGTTTTTACTGCCGTCTGTCTCCATTAGGTAGACTCTTCTCTTAGACCCCTTTCACACTGAGGAGTTTTTTCAGGCGGTGCAGCACCAAAAATAGCGCTGCTATACCGCCTGAAAAACTCCTGCCCAGCAACCTCAATGTGAAAGCCGGAGGGCTTTTACACTGAGGCGATGCGCTGGCAGGAGAGAAAAAAATCTTCTGTCAGCAGCATCTTTGGAGCGGTGAGAGGAGCGGTATGTATACCGCTCCTTCCCATTTAAAACAATGGGAAACCGCGGTTAATAACGCGCCGCTAGCGTCCGAATCCCGCGGCAAATCTGACGGTATATCGCTGCTTTTTTTTAGTGGCGCTATACCGCCATCACGCCTCCCGCCCCAGTGTGAAAGGGGCCTAAGTGATCATTATCACTGAGACAGAAAATTATGGGAGATCCACAATTTTGTTGTCAATAGAACAAGAAGAGAAATCTTTCACTGGGGATGCTCATTCCTTTGACGGTTGTCTACGTGGAAACATTTTCAGGTTTTCCCCTACTTCATTTTGAATCTTTAGTACAAGAAATGAAAGCAAATTTCCATAACAAGACCGCAAAAAATCAATTGAATGATACTTCAATGCTCTATCCAAAACTAAAAGTAACAGTTTTGGCCATACATACAATGTACAGTACCTAGACCTAGTACCTAGATAATTCTTGTGGATGCATAAGAGCAAGGGAACTGTTAGTTTTGCACACAGCCCAGTATGTTGAAAATCTGAAAAATGACTGGTCATTCTCAATGAAGAGAAGGTGATACCTGTGTACCTGGCATCTGTTTTGTCCGATTCTGAGAGTAGATGGCGACAGGTCCTGAAAATTCCAGTAAAGTAAGGCGCATTTCTTATCACCAAACTAATGACCAAGACTATAAAGTGTTGTCGATTAATAAATCCATACGGTTTCCGGCCAGGGAGTGAATTTATAATACAAACTGTATATTCATGGTAAAATGTGAAGCCTCACTGAATGTTTGTTTATGTCCACACATTCAGGTACTTCCACCACCCTGCCTTCCACAGCGTTCTTGTAAGCCTTACAATGAAGGATTCCAATGCTGCTATGTCATATTTTGGGAATCCAGTGGACTGGTGAGTAAACTCTGGGATCAAAATTATTTAGTTGGGATACCGCCAACTTTCCTGTCTCAGAGAATTCTGGGACAATAAAATACATTATAATATGAAGCATTGGCTGTAGAATTCATGAATTATACTACATATCTATGGTTGGTAATGACCCTTATCAAAATATTTTTTTTTATATAAGGCTGAAGTTTAGGTATGGCTATTTTTCCAGCTTGGACCAGTATAAGTCACGTGTGATACCTAGACAGTCCCTGTGGAACCTGGAAGTCACTGTAGTAAGTACCACTGCTACAGTGATCTATACTAGCTTCCAGGTCCTGTGCCAAGCAGCTACCCTGCTGCTTAGTTAACATGGGGTAGCTCAGTCAGCACAGGAGCCATTCAGAGAACATTTAGCATTTTCTCAATGAATGCAAACTGTTCTCTTTATGGATGATGTGGAGTTTGTGATGTCCTGCCTTGCCTTTCAACTTCATCCATTCAGAGATCACTCAGAGGCAGACACCCAGTTTTATGCCAGCCTAACCAAACTTAAAAAAAGAAAAGCTGTACCTGAGATAATATTATATGTTCCTAGAGGGTGCAGGGGGACCCATTTTGATAAGTTTTTGTTACTTTTGATATAGAAATATGTGAGACTCTCAGGATGTGGTCAGCGGTCACTGATGAATCTTGCGTGATCTGTAACATGAGTGCTTGGGCTAGGGGTAATCTCTAGAAGTCTGCCCTACATATCTTTTAACATGTCTTAGTCCAGTGTAGTAGAGTACAACCTGCCTTATCAAACCATTTATATAATGAGAAATTGATAATTGTTCCCTGGTTCTTCTGGGTAATACTTAGCTAGAGATTTTTTGCAAAGGAACCCCTATACAGATGGTATGGCTGGATCTGAACATGCCAGCTGTAGATAGCATATATTACTGTAGCCAGGTCACAGGCCCCCTTGGGTCTAATGAGAACCTCTAGAGTTAGGGATAGCTGACACCCTGAGTAGAGTGGGTTACAAGACATGGTGGGTGTAATGCAAGGTGAATTGATGGGTGCCAGACACTTATTGAATGCAAAGAGATTGTTTGTCTCTTGAACAGAACTGAGGGAGAGAGTGTTAGAGCCAGGACATCCTTAGGTAGATGCAGTGTTAATTTGCAGACTCCGAGACTTCTATAGGTGGACAGCTATACAGAAGACATCCAGCCGGACACCACATCTGCATAGGTAGGACCGCTGTCTCCTATTGCAACAGTCTTGAACAGTCACTAACAATGGTTGCAATGAACTTCTTCACTTCCTCTACAGTCTCCTACTGTAGATCTTCCAATTCACTGAGCTCCCAGTCTCTCTCACTAAACTTTCAGATCCACTCACACTGGATCCACTGAGCTCTTCCAATTGTATTACTCCAGTATCTTGTTTAAGTGTCACCCCCGCTTCCCTGCTGGGTCCCTGGCTTGGCACTCACAGATACTCTTCAAGCGTCACCTCTGCTGACCCGCTAGGTCTTTGGCTTGGCACTTGCTAAAGTTTTCCCACTCCTTCACTGTCCCCGGCTAGTGAGAATACTGTTCTGGTACTGGCTTCAGCTCGCTCATAGTAGTCTCCGGTAACAGGGTGGATGGTCCCTTAGTGGCACCAACTTCCCCTTCTTACTCCTGACCACGGCTCAATTCCCCATCCTGCTGAACCGTTATTTCTGCTTGGACTACAAGCTGTCAGTCCTAACCCTGTGCTGCTATCCCTCTCCTAGAATATCCCTCAGGCAGTCCAGCAGACAGATTTCCCTGGGATAAGCCTCAGGCGGCGTACACACGGCCGAGGTTCTCGGCAGAAACCAGCGAGAAGCTCGCTGGGATCCTCATTCTGCCGAGAACCTCGGCCGTGTGTACACTCTCTGCGAGCATCCCGTCGGGAAAGCCCCTGAGAGAAAATAGAGAGCAGGTTCTCTATTTTCTCGGCGGCCCGTCGGGATTAATAGCTGGTCGCCTTTCCCGACGGGATGGTCGCCGATTCTGACGGCCGGCCGAGAACCTCGACGGGCGGAACGATGTGTTCCGCCCGTCGAGGTTCTCGTACGTGTGTACGCCGCCTCAGGCTTCTAGGCCTAGCAGCCTGGGGAAACAACACACACGTCCACCCAGCTAGCCGTCCAGAACACCGATCACCTGACTCCACCCAAATAAATAGGCTCTCCCAGCAGGCCAAGGGAACCAAAGAAATTCCGGTCCATTGGCTGAGACACCCCATCCATTCATGTCTGACCTTGCAAAGTCCCTGTCTTGCATAGTGTCACCAGTATAGTGCCACCCAGTGACAAAAGAGAAAAGGTGCAGCAAGTCCAAATTTAGAAAGGAATCAATTGATCTTCTAACAATTGGCCAAGGCAACTATCGCCTGGCAACTAAATTTAAGAGCATCCCTGCATAAACATCAGGGTGCTACACTACTATATTACCATAATAGTATAGTAGTATGAAAAGAAAAGTAGTTTGCAATGATAGTTTTAATAAATTGTAACAACTTTGGGCATTGCTCCAACCTAATCCTACTCATCCTTGGTTCTGTTGTATAAATCACAACAGATAGAAAACAAGGAAGGAATCCTTGACATATTATGCACACAAGGTGCTAAGATTGCGGCAACAGGGATCTTTTGTTTTGTGGTCCTTTGGCTGGTATGTAGTCATTACTGATATTGTACATGTTTCTTTATTACAGTCATTTTTTATGTGGTATAAACACCACACATTCTGATTTATTTTTACTCTTCTTTATGAATGATGAATGTAGAGGCATGGGTATCCAACAAACATTGCAGGGCATGTATCCTTCTTTTTTTTTTCTTTTTTTTTATTCTTTCATTGACAGGGAAAAAATAAATAAAAAATAAAATAAAAGGGGAGAATACAAAAATCCTTCAGTATCCATATTTCCCTTTCCTCAAACATTGCATAAAAAAAAGTTGTATGTATTTCTATACATGCTTGTATATCTTTCTTCCCTGTCATTATATAAATACTATACTACTATTTCCTCATTATTTTTCCTAAAACTCTATTGAACAGCCTTAAAACTAAACAAAACAACAAGAAATAAGAATAAGAACACTGAGAGACATATCCAAATAGAGGGCTCATTTCACTTTACCACCTTAATCAATTTTACAGGTACAAAGCTTCATGTTGAGGTCCTAAAATCATTTGTATATATATGTATATATAATCCAGAGGGTCCACCTTAGGCTCCTTTCACATGGAGCAGACCGTTTTTCGGTCCGCTCCGTGTGTCCGTCGGCGGGGGGTCTCCGCTGAGCTGTCGGGCGGACAGGGCGGTCCCCGCACACTGTGCAGGGAACGCCCTGTCTCTCCTCCGCTATCCCCTATGGGGAATCGGATGGAAACGGACCGTCTGTCCTTTGCATCCGATCCGTTCGGCCGGACGGAAGAAAAATAGGACATTCTTCCGTCCGAAAAAACGGATGCGGATCTGGCGGACGTTAGCGGATGCATCATCCGCTAACGGATCCGCTCCCATAGGGAAGCATTGAGGTCCGTTAACGGACGTCCAAAAAACAGACGAACGGACGTGTGAAAGAGCCCTTAATGAAAGACCTTATCTATCATGGAAGACTGCTTTTGTTTTTGAATAAAAGTAGCTGCCTTATTTATTTATGATATTGTTATTTTAACAGCTGTGTGATTTTATAGATATTTATTTTTGAGATTGAAAATCATATTAGTTGATGTTTTCTGATATCAACATTTATTTACCAGCTATGAATTGGAGATAAATGCTTTAACACTGAATAGGCACAGTGATTTTTTTTTTTCTATTTCCAGCTTGCACCATAAAAGAGGAAAAGACAGCAGATTCTCAGAGACTGAAGAGCTGTACCTTCTATCCTCCTTTAATGAAATGGTTACAATTTCAAATGCTGCTGCTGTGGAGACCAGGGGACAGTCCAGCTCCTCATGTCTGACTGTGCATCATGGTCTTAAACAGAAATTGGAATCTGATCTACTCTCTTTATCTGAGCAGCTACTCAATAGTTACTCCTCAGAGGTACTCAGCACCCACATGTGTCTGCTACATTGGTGTATTCTGCAATTCATTATTTTTACTATTCTGTACTTTGCCTTTGTCGTCTCAGATGACAGCATAACCAACTGTATTCCAAAATCCAGGTATAAATTGTCCAGGGCAATCTACATAGTTAGGACATTATGGATGGTACAGTGCTTGTCCTCCAAGTCAGGACTGCTTCCCTGATGACTGATGTGAGAATAATCAAGCAGCAAAATGAGAGGTGTAGTAAGCACAGATCCACAGAACTGATGAATCAGAAGCAGGGAGATCCTTGCATTGCAGGTTCTCAGGCACAGCTTTCTCTCTGCCAACAGTGAGAAGTGCAGTAATGACATCACTACATTCTACTCCAGATTTCATTAGACATATTGCCTTAGATCATGGGTGCTCAACCTGTGGCCCTCTAGATTTTGCACAACTACAGGTCCATAATGCCTCTGGCTTTGTGAGTCATGCTTATAATGGTCAGCCTTGCCTCATGGGATTTGTAGTTCTGCAACAGCTGGCGGGCCACATGTTGAGCACCCATGTCTTAGATGATTTCACTCTGCTGTTTTTCAGAATGCGTTTGAGACAACAGGTACATATAATACATACAAACAAATAGAATAGAAGTTCATATGATATATTCACCACTGCCTGTCTGCTGCAGTAACCATTATTATGATTTATACTCTGTACGCTAATAGATAATTGCACAGTAGTTTATTGGGTGATTTAGAGTAATACAAACAGGGAGCAATATGTATGATTTATTGTATATCAAAGTCAAAATAGATAATCCAAGTAACTGTGCTATGTCACCTGTTTTCTTTTCATTAGACCACTCCACCAGATAGTCTAGCCCAGTGTGCCAGCCTTTTGATTGGTGTATTGGCTTGTTATTGTCACGCCGAGGTCATCAATGAAGAGCAAGCCTGTAAATCTACTTTGTTCCAGAAAGCGAAGGTAATTGGTGCAGCTGTGTGTGTGTAAATAAAGATAAATGTACAGTACATGATACAGGCTGAGTATTCATAGAACCGACTTATAGGCTGATGATGCCTTTGGGTGATGGGACACTGGCAAGATTTTGAGAACACGTCACTTGGTCACCAACCCCCCCACCACCACTATAACTCTACTCAGAGGTAGGGTGAGAAAAGAAGAATGGAATAGACTGATTTATTTTTATTTTTAGGATACTTAAAGAGAACCAGTCCAAACAACACCAAACAGATTCTCTACGTAAGATGCCCTCACTCACCCACTGATGCTTTTCTTGCTCACCCTTCTGCATAACCTTGTTCGATTGTGGGAACACTGATTGTAATCCTTGTATCAGCTTTGTGACGGCATTTACTCAGTTTTAATCTTCTTGATTTCCCCATATGACAGTGTTTTGGGCCAGGCAGCTTGTCTCTGTGTGAACCAATGCCAAATTTATAGGTGCTGTTCAAGGCTCCAACAAGTTCTCTTCTATTATTGGCCACTGGGAGTGCAGGGGGAGACGGCGCTCATCCCAGCTCTGTTGATACCGATACGAAGAAAGAAGAGTCGCATAAGCCACACATCAAAACAAAACCCTGTCTGTGGAAAGTGAAAACAACCTCAGAACAGGCTTTATCCAGACAAACGTGTTTCGCCCGCCCCGGGGCTTAATCATGGAAACATCCTTTAAGCACCGTGGTCATTGTTGAATGTGTAAGAGGTGTGTGGCCTGGATGGAGCCCAGTCTGAGGCTGTTTTCACTTTCCACATACCAGGTTTTGTTGTGATGTGCGGCTAATGGGACTCTTCTTTCTTTGCAATTTGTCTCTATGGCTGCATCCTGATAGGGAGGTAAGGAAATCACATATTATTCCTCATACATGTAGGTGGCAGTGGAAACCTACTGTATATTGAAAAAAAAAAATTAAAACTAACATTTACACAGAAATACCGGTGTCATGGTGCCAGAAAGTACTATGTTACTGGCTCACATTTCCATACCATATTCAGAAACCCTGCAGTACAAAATCTTGTGAAAATCCTTCCCAAAAGATTGTAAGCTGTTGTAACTGCAGAGTAGGGAGCAAATATATATACTGTTTATACTCGAGTATAAGTGGAGTTTTTCAGCACTTTTTTTTTGTGGCTCAAAATTGGCGTTCTTTTTCCCCCCACAAATAGAGCTTTCTTTTGGTGGTATTTGATCACCTCTGCAGTTTTTATTTTTTGCGCTATAAACAAAAATATAGAGCGACAATTTTGAAAAAAAAAACAATATTTTTAACTTTTTGCTATAATAAATATCCCCAAAAAAGATATAATCTTTTTTTCCTCAGTTTAGGCCGATACGTATTCTGCTACATATTTTTGGTAAAAAAAATCGCAATAAGCGTTTATCGATTAGTTTGTGCAAAATTTATAGCGTTTACAAAATAGGGGATAGTTTTATGGCATTTTTATTAATAATTTTTGTTTTACTACTAATGGCGGCGATCAGCGTTTTTTTTTTTTTTCGTGACTGTGACATTATGGTGGACACATCGGAGAATTTTGACACATTTTTGGGACCATTGTCATTTTCACAGCGAAAAGTGCTATAAAAATGCATTGATTACTGTGAAAATGACAATGCAGTGAAGGATTTAACCACTAGGGGGCGCTGTAGGGGTTACGTTTGACCTTATGTGTGTTTCTAACTGTAAGGGGGGCGGGACTGGATGTGTGATGTCAGTGATTGTCGTTCCCTATATCAGGGAACAGACGATCTCTGACATTGTCACAGTGAAGAACAGGGAAGATGTGTTTACACACACCTCTCCCCGTTCTTCAGCTCCTGTGACCGGTGACGATCCGGTCTGCGGGTCCCGCGGGCATGGTCACGGAGCTTCGGACCCGGTTGCGTGCGCGCGCCACCCACGGCTGGGCTCTTAAAGGGGACGTATATATATGCCCTTGTGCCCAGTCGTGCCATTCTGCTGATGTATATCGACATGTGGCGGTCCTTATGTGGTTAAGCTTTGACAAAACCTCTCTAGTTTTAGTAAATCAACCCCAATGTGTACTTTCAATTGTTTTGTCATATTTTTTATTTTATTTTTTATATATACAGATGTTGATGCAGTATGCTGGTGAGACCACAGCATTATTAAAGGGAAAGCTAAATGAAGAAGCCAAAATTACTTCTTTGGGAATGATAGTATCCCATTGTCT
Organism: Rana kukunoris; assembly: GCA_029574335.1. Taxonomy (NCBI): domain Eukaryota; kingdom Metazoa; phylum Chordata; class Amphibia; order Anura; family Ranidae; genus Rana; species Rana kukunoris. The sequence continues at coordinate 106,843,659 of CM056050.1, read as the reverse complement.
AGGCTGTGTGTGTAATTGTACAAAGGTAGGTGTTTTTACTTTTCTTGGCTAAGTTTCCCTGCTAATGTTGCTTAAAAGAATAATAAAGGGTGATAAAACACTTTTGACAATTAATGAGAACTACATTTTTCAAAAAGGGGTAAATGTATCTAAACCCAAGAACAAAAAAATAAAATAAAAAAATACTGCAGCTTACCAGACCTGCGGACCTGATGTGGCTGCTTTTTTTTTTTTTTTTTCCCACTTTTATTTTTATCTTGTGGTCCTGCCAGTAACACACTTCATGTCCTGGGGGTTCCAACCCTTTCATTGTACTGTAACTTAGGAGTAGCAGTGTTGTCCCACACAGACAGAACTCCTCCTCTTCTCCAACACAGGAGGGAGATGTTCTCTTGTTTTAAATAAGACAAAAACCTTTAATAAAGATTGAAGAGTGAACAAAAATTTAAATAAAACAAGAACTTGGAAGGCTCATACTGTTTAGTGCCTATGAATTGACAAGGACACTGAATTTCTGACATAATCTGCCAGATAAGTTTCTGTACTTGCTGAGAATGTTCTCATCCTGAAAAAATACTAATGCAGCCACCACATCTAAGAACTGATAAGCTGCAGTATATTACTTTTTTGTTATTAGATTTTTTTTTTTAACCTCTTTTTCACTCTGGAGTCTCCTGGCACTTTAAGAGGTTTAGGATCCCAGAAGCCAAGGCTTAAAGGGGAGTTCCAGGCATTTTTAATGTTTATTAAAAGTCAGCAGCTACAAAAAGTGTAGCTTCTGGCTTTTAATAAACATGCACTTACCTGCTCCACAGTCCAGCAGCGCGCCAGCCAGAGCTTTGCTTCTCTCCCCTTCCCCCCTCTCTGGCCGGCGTGCTCATTGCTACTGTGGGCACCCGGCCTTGAAAGCTTTCGGCTTCACAGCCAGGCGCGAGCTGCGCTATCTGATTGGACAGGCGATCGCCTGGGACCTGTCACGTGTCCCAGGCGATCACCTACAGGGAGGGGCCACCAAAAGATGATATGACGTATCGCTTTAGCGGCCCCTCGGCGGAAGGAGGAAGTGGGACAGGATGTCCCACTCCTCCTGGCCCCCCCAAAAAAAATGACATGCCAAATGTGGCATGTAAGGGGGCAAGGAGTGGATTAAGCGGAAGTTCCACTTTTGGATGGAACTCCGCTTTAAGATCACATGACTGCCATTATTCGCGTGATCCAAAAACTTCCAAATGCTGCTTTTAGTTAAGCGCCAATAACTGCCGGGAGTGCGCTGGGTGCATGCTCTCGGCACAGCTGTATTGACCACAATTCACGCAAATATTCAGTCTCTGGGCACCAAGGACCACATATTTACGTGCGACCAATGCCAAGGAGGTAAAATGGCCTATTGCTGGAGTTGAGCTTTAAAATAGACCATCATTTCTCCAGCTTTTACTGTTGTAGTCACCTATGCCAGTAACCTTACTACAAGATTCCTTTTGTATGCTATACTTTGAGACTGATAGGCTCAGGTTAAAAGCAGTGTTGACTCCCATGCTGTCTATAATTTAAAGCGGTGGTTCACCCTAAATATACTCTTTCCCATGTGATCCAGCATACTGGCGTCAGCATGCTGTTTTTTTTTTTTTTTAAATGCCCCACTTACTGTGTAATCCTTAATTTTGATTTATTTCCCCCGCGGTGGATGGCGCCTGTATAGCCCCTCACGGCTTCTGAAAATACCCGATTTAGGACTCAGGTATTTCCGGCGCTATGCGGTGCCTGCGCACAGACCTAGGAGCTGACTGCGCAGGCGCCGTCCTATTTCGGCTCTTTCCGGAGGGCGTGACGCGCCATAGCCATAGGACTCGTAGAAATACGGCGCCTGCGCAGTCAGCTCCTAGGTCTGTGCGCAGGCGCCGCATAGCGCCGGAAATACCCGAGTCCTAAATCGGGTATTTTCGGAATCCGTGACGGGCTATACAGGCGCCATCCACCGCAGGGGAAATAAATCAAAATTAAGGATTACACAAATTAAGGATTCAAAAAAAAAAAACGGCATACTGGCGCTGACGCCTGTATGCTGGATCACATGGGAAAGAGTATATTATGGGTGAACCACCGCTTTAAGCTTTGTGGCGATACTTATGCTGATTTACCAAAGAATTTGAGAAACTTCACACAATAAATGGTGTGAATATACTATTCAATTATCCAATTAAGTGCAGATGAAATAATAAGTAGAATTTGCTTTTCACATGATTGGATCACTTAAAGCGGTGGTAAACTTTTTTTATTTTTATATCTCTATATATAATATCTCTTAATGTGTACTGATTGGAAGATATTCTAGCGAGCAGCAGCTGGTGGCATCACCAGCACATGCACTCTGAAGAAACGGCATACCTGTGCCATTTCTTCAGAGCTGTGTGCCGTTGTGGAGACTCCCACATGCCATTCAAGCAGCCGCTGCCCTTGAACCTAGAAGGAAGACAGGGTAAAGATGGAAGCCTATGTAGAGGTGACTGAGCAACGCTGGAGGGCTTTGTTTCAAGGTAAGTCTTTTATAATGTGCTGGTATGCCATGCATACTAGCACATTATGGCTTTACCTTGCAGGAAGAAAAAATGTTTTGTTCCCGAAGAGTTTACAGTATACAGCTTTGTCAATATTATCACAATTTATTGTGTAAAGATTTTCAACTCCCATAGTAATTCAGCCTTACTGTTTTTTGAAGAAGTCAATGAGCTATTCACTCAAGCGGGGGGTGAGGGTTCTTAGTAACTATGTTTACAAACTGCTAGGGTTGCACGGAAAACAATTTGTGCTTTTGTCAGCAATATAAAATCATGTCTAATTGCAGAGCTCTGGGTTTTTAAAGTAGTTGTAGATGCTCAAGGTTTTTTACCCGACCGTACTTGCCCGATCTTCCTCAGCTCTACCAGGGACACCCCCTCATTGGTTAAGACAGCAGTCGGAGCCAAACGGCAATCACAGCCAGTGAGCCAATAAGGTATGAAAGGGGGCTGGGCTGACACGTGGCTCTGTGTGTCAATGGGCACGCAGAGCCGTGGCTCGGAAATTAGTCTGCTTGAGTGCCTATGGGGGCAGGAGGGAGGAGCCAGGAGAGCCGGCACGGGACCCGAGGAGAGGAGGGTCAGTCTTCTCTGTGCCAATCCACTGTACAGAGCAGGTTAGTATAACATGTTTTTTTTTTGTTTCGTTTTTTAATAACAAAGCTTTTACTATCGCTTTAAATTTATTTAAATCAGAAAAATTCTGTAGCAATTCTATATGTAATAACTCTTTTTATTTACATTTTTAGTTAACTGTTGACTTATATTTTTTTTGAAGGCTTTTCCTCCAGAGGATCAGGCAACTGATAGAACATTTTCACCCACAGTCCATGTTTAACTTTCTTTTGAAAGTGTTAGTATGACATTGACTTGTCTTAAAGAAAAATAAAGGAAACTGGGTAAACACTAGTAAAATTCCAAGCAAATTCTTAGGACATTTTGTACGAAAATTATCAATACTGTACATTTAAATGTAATTTGAAAGTAGTTCAAGATCTTGTTTTTCTTTCAACATTCAATATTAGAATGAGTGAACCTTGCCAAACAAAACCACATACACTGTTTAAAATTCATACATTAAAAAAAATGTTCTATTTTTGGCACCCCTAATAATTAGAAAAACGAACAAACATTCTTAAAATGAAAAATGTTGAATGAAATTTTACTAGTGTATACCCAGCCTAACTTATAAATAAAAGGATTAAAAAGATGTACAGTCTGCTGTAATTGTGTGTGACAAGCGATGGGCAATTCTGATTGTTCAGTTCACCTGACTGGCATAGAGAACGTAGTATGGATCGATATCGTCTCGGCACACTTCAGAATCTGCTTCTAGTCAGACATAATATATATTGTCTCATTCAATCCCTGAGTTATATAACCTTGTTCAATCTCTCTGATTATATTTCATATGCCCCCGCATACATCTAGATTTCTTGTGCAGCAAATGAATGACGCATATTTGGCAGCGATTTCTACCCGGCAACAATGAGCTTACTAATTTCATTCTTTCATTTCTCGCTTTCTTTGCAGTCTCGTCCAGCTCATTGTTTTTCAGATTTATTCCTTCGTCTTTTTACATCGAGGATGTTAAATGATTTTTGTGATATTTCTAGAAATTTGGTAAGCTAGCATTGATTTCTGTGTTATTGTGCACATGTACGGTGCCTTGAAAAAGTATTCATACCCCTTGAAATGTTACAACCAAAACTGTAAATGTATTTTATTGGGATTTTGTGCGATAGACCAACACAAAGTGGCACATAATTGTGAAGAGGGAGAAAAATTATAAAACATTTTTTTTACAAATAAATATGTGAAAGTGTGGCATGCATTTGTTTTTGTTGTTTTATTCAACGTTTTTTTTTATTGAGCAAAAGGGATAATACATACATAAGGATATCGTGACAAACGTTAAATACAGCTCACATTATCTTTTAACAGTAATGTACAGCATCATTCCTTAACAATACAAACATAAACTTGAGACTTCTTAATTGGTACCAATAACAGTCCGTTACTCCAGGGTATTAACAGTCCATGCCGCCCAGGGTCCTGCCCCCACCCATCACGCATACCTCCCACTGATCAGCAGGCAAGCCCAAAAGAGACAAACCACATAGTGGCATGCATTTGTAATTTGTATTCAGCCCCCTTTACGCTGATACCCTTAACTAAAATCTAGTGGAACCAATTGCCTCCAGAAGTCACCTAATTAGTAATTAGAGGCCACCTGTGTGTAGTTTAATCTCAGTATAGATACAACTGTTCTGTGAAGCCCTCATTAGTTTGTTAGAGAACCTTAGTCAACAAACAGCATCATAAAGCCTTAAGAAGTCCCATTTGCAATTTGCGAAAAGCCCTGTGGGGGACACGGCAAACGTGTGGAAGAAAGTGCTCTGGTCAGATCAAAAGTGAGCTGTTTGGTTTAAGTCTGCTTTTACACTGAAAGCGCCCGTGCGTCGGCGGTAAAACGGCACTATTTTTAGCAGCGTTTTACCTTCCTTTTTGCGGCACTTTTCGCCAGCTTGCTGGTCGCTTTTAACCCCCGCTAGCGGCCAAAAAAGGGTTCAAAGCGCGGTTTGGAGGCACTGTCTATTGATTTCAATAGGCAGGGGTGCTTTAGGAACGGTGAGTTTACTGCTCCTAATGCGCTCCAAAGAAGCTGCTGGCAGGACTTTTTCTGATGCCCTGCCAGCGCACCGCTCCAGTGTGAAAACCCTCTGGCTTTTACACTGGAGTGAATGGAGCCGCTGTTCACAGCCAAATTTACATCAGTGTTCTCAGCCCCCTCTTTCACCTCGGAGTCCCATTGTATCACAACCCCCTTTCACATCAGAGCCCCCCTTATATTACAGCACCCCAGAATTACACCCCTGCTTACATCACAGCCCCCTTTGCTACAATCGTAGACCACCCCCCTTTACATCACAGTCAGTCCCCCTTGCAATTATAACCCCCACCAACTAATTCACAGTTCCCTTTCAATCACAGCTTTCCTCCTCACATCAGACCCTTTATATCACAGCTGCCTCATTTCATATTCCAACCCCCCCCCTCATATGACAGCTCCCCCTTATCACATCACATCCCCCAGAACACAGCTCACTGCTGTTGAGCTCACAGCAGGGAATGGGGTGTGAGGTACGGAATGTCTGCAGGAGCTGCTCAACTATTCTTGTTAAAAAGCTAGTAACCCACTTGTTAATATAAAAGGTTGGGCTGCTCCTGCTTCCCCTGTAGACCTGTAGTATCTCCCGCCCTCTTCCCTGCTGTGAGTACAAGAGCAGTGGCGGCAGACAAGTGCATACAGAAGACGAGTCCACCCTGCCATTCCTCCTGCCCTCTGCAATGCTGTACCTGTGTCTTTTAACAGAGGCGGCAGGAGAGGAGTCCACTCAGGCTGCTAGGTGGTACGCCCGCGGTCTGGACAAGACTGTTACTTATGCCGCGTACACACGGTCGTTTTTTTTGCAATGAAAAAAAACGACGTTTTTTAAACCGTCATTTAAATTGATCGTGTGTGGGCAAAACGTTGTTTTTTGTCTTAAAAAAAACGACCAAAAAAAATTCCAACATGCTTGAATTTTTTGTGTCGTTTTTCAAAACTTCGTTTTTTGTTTCACAAAAAGTCACGTGTGTAGCAAAAACGTCGTTCAAAACGACGTTTTTCAACCCGCGCATGCCCAGAAGCTAGTTATGAAGCGAGCTTCAATGGAAAAGAGTGGTGAACGTAACCTCGCTTTTTGTGAAAAAACGATGGTGTGTATGCAAAATTGTCTTTGAAAAGTGACGTTTCAAAAACGTCGTTTTTACTTCACAGAAAACGTCGTTTTTTTTTTTCATCGCAAAAAACGACCGTGTGTACGCGGCATTAGTCCGTGTCTGAACCACTAAATTATCAGGCATGTCTGAAATATATCAGTCAGACACTCTCCGCGAGTGTTAAATACGTCACCGCTATTCCTTGCCTGACGTAAGTTTCATGCAATAAAACATCTTCTGTGATGTAGTAGGGGCTGCCCCTACTGCCGCACAGAAGATGTTCTATTGAACAAAACATATGTAAGGCAAAGAATAGCGGTGACGTCTTTGCATTCGTGGAGTGTGTCTGTCTGATATTTTTCCGATATGCCTGTGTAACTTCTCTTTGCTATAAGTAGATTTGCAAATAAACTCTTGTGTTTTTAATTTAACGCTGCACAATGTGTTTGTTTCCTCCTTCCTTCTGGTTTACTGCCTAATTGGGTCTGAGGCTCCTATGAGATCATTTTATACATCATTGTATAAAACAGACTGAACAGTTAAGCTGGTGTATACCTGAAGTAAGGGGTGAATACTCACTAATGCGTTTATAGGCCTTGAAAGGTTTTAATATCTGGTAAAAATATATTTTTGTCTTATCGCTTGGGGAGCACAAGGTAAATACACCTGTTGTTGTGAATTGGAAGGATACCATCCTTTCTTCACCTAAGGAATAATTGGTGTTTGGACACTTTCATCAACATATGTAATGTATTTCAGATTATGTGATGGAATCTAATGGTTTATGTCCTCAGATATTATATTGAGGAAAGATTTTGTCACTTTATCACAATTTTGACAGCGCAAATATATATATATTTTTTAAATTATTCTAAAGTAGTTTGAGAATTTTTAGAAGCAGCTTTTCAGTTTGCTGAACCTTTGCCCTACTTTACTTCTGGGACACCTGTGGTTGATTTACTAAAGGAAAATCCACTTTGCACTACAAGTGCACTTGGAATGCACTTGGAAGTGCAGTCACTGTAGATCTGAGGGGAAGATCTAAAATGAGGGGAAGCTCTGCAAGCAAAAATTATGTTTTTTATTTTCCTTGAATGTCCCCATCAGATCTACAGCGACTGCACTTCCAAGTGCACTTGTAGTGCAAAGTGCATTTGCCTTTAGTAAATAAACCCCACTGACTCTCTAAAATGCTCTTTTTTACCCAACCGTGTTACTGACCTGCCAATAAACCTAATTTGTTTTTTTCCGACTCTTCCTCGTTGGTGCCACTTACATTGCCAGCTTTTGGTGCCCTGTCCCAACTATTTTGAGATGTGTTGCTGCCACCAATTTTAAAATTACCATTTTTATTTTCTTAAAATGATACATTTTGTAATCTTAATTTTTTTTTATGCTCTATTGCGAATAAAATATGGGTTTATAAGATGTGCAAATCATTGCCTTCTTTTTGTAGATATTACACGGCATCCCAACTTTTTGGGAATTGGAGTTGTGCATTATTTTATGAGAGGTCTTGGCCTTGCATTTCTTGGCAATGTCCAAACCACACCCCTGGAATTGTACATTATTAGGATTACCATTTTCTTTACTTAATCTTTTTATGAAAAAAGTACTAGTCCCGTCTGTCACCGCAGCAGATGGCTTGTAGTTGTCGAATTGACTTTGAGCATGCCAATCGGCTTGTAGTCCATTCATACATTCTCCAGATTTCTAAATGAAATCTCATACAGAGGTATAGACTAAAAGCTGAAGGTAGAATGTGCAGGAACCTGCACATTGCACTCCGGAGGGGAAAAATAATAAATGCACATTTTTTCCTGCAGTTTTCTTATATATTGTACTATATAATGTTTTAACGTCTCTGTGCAATTTCAGATTGCAAGCAGCAGCAGTACAGTGGAAGCCATGGAGATAGATATTATGAATGGTGACATAGAAACAAGAATGGATACAGAAGACCAAGGTGCTGTAGATCTTATTGATGATCATTCTTCTCCTGAAGCTACAGAAAGCACAGATTTTGGAGAATTGCAAAATGTCACTGGTAAGTAAATGAACCAGATCCAGGTTATTGTATGTCAGATTTGTAGTCCAGTGGGGTGGACCTTGCACACAGAGGCTGTAGATACTTGTATTCATATAAGAAGCCATAGGCCGGAATTAACTATTTTTACATTTATCTTTACTTTTTGTGCTGAAATACTTACCGGTAGTTTCTTTCTTAAAAAAGACAAAGACCTCAAAATGGGTTAACAACCATGAAGATAAAGAGACTGTTTACTAAAGCGGGGCTAAACTGTATTAAACCACCACAAACTAAAGACGCTGTTTAATTCATTGTTATTTAGAGCAAACCAAAGGACAAATGTCGATTGAGCAAGTGCAACTAAAACATTTTTTTTTCTCTAAACTTTACTGTAAAACCGCAACCTGCCGCTAGGGCCTTATGCACAATAGGCAACAAATTATGTCAGAATCGTTTGTAGGGTCATGAGACCACATCATTCTCTGTACAGTAATGTATTACTAATGGTTAACAAATTACCATAAGTCAGGATGGGCATCTCGACCACAATATACAATTTGCAGTAAAAGAAAAGGAATAATATGATCAGCAGGAATGGGAAAGAAGAGAGGAAAAAGAGAAAGTGAAGGATCAGGGGTACGTCCATCCAAAGAAAGCCAGGGGTTCCATGTTTGTTTAAATAGGTTTTGTAGATAAATCACTTTAAAAAAAAAATAGAATCCCCCTCTTAGCATTTCCAGCTGTGGCTATCTTCAGTAAGCGCAGATGATTCATTTTACTTACTGGAATTCTTCTGCCCTTAACTAGAGCATGTAGGCAGGAGGGTGTGCCTAGTTGAGAAAGCCCCTCCTCAAGTTTAAAGGGTAAAAATGGCTATAAAGACTCCCGGGATGTATGACATAATTTTGGCCTAAGACAGAAATCAGGAAGAAACGAAAGAAATGTAAAAATAAGAAAGATGGTCAATATAATATATCTTCCTGTCTATCTTCCCGCTATGTTTGCAGCATTAAAAATAGTCCATTTTAATTAAATGAATGGAGTTAATATACTAAAGTAATCGGCTGCTCAGCAAAGTGAATGTTTGTAAATGGGGTGAACATGTTTTACTTAGAATAGCCAATCATTATTAATGTTGGATTGCAAGCATAATTCGTTCCAGAAACATGCTTGTAATTCAAAGCGCTTGTATACCAAGTGAATTTCCCCATAAGAAATAATGGAAACTCGGATAAGTTGTTCCATAACCATTTATTCAAAAGTCCTTCAGTTTAAGGTCCATATAAAAAGATTATAGCATAGGTTGTGTAAACATACAATTTCCATCAACAAATGGCAGCCTCAACAAAGAGCTGAGAAGCAAAACCCAGCAGAAGCTACCGATCAGGAAGACTACCCTGCAGTAGTGTGATTTGAAAGCGAGGCACATAGCGTGGAAGACATGATGTCGACGGTGGTGCAGAGGATGGTCTATGTGGAAAGCTTTACCCCAGGTTCCTGCATACTTAGATGTGCCTCTTTTAATCATCTACCATGTGATTTGCTAAATGTTGTACCTTCATAAACATAACTATATTGCTCCACTTAGAGGTGCATCTGTTCTGTTTTATATTCAGTTGTGACATGACGCTACTTGTATATCAAGATATCTCTTGTATATCAAGTCAAAATGTATTTAAAAATTTAGCTTGTACTGCAAAACACTCTCAAACCAAGGTTTTACTGCACTTTCCTTAAAGCGATGCCCTGGATTAGCGCTGGCACACCGCTCACACTGCTGACGCCTTTCCCGGAGTTGCTTCTGGGTTTGTGGGCTCCAGTGCTGTGATTGGCCGAAGCTCTCGCGCATGCGATCAGGTGACGTTGGTCACGGCACGGGCCCTGAACAAGCGGCATGAGTGGGCCGTTCCTTCAGTGCGCATGCACCGATAACGTTGGCCGTCACGTATATAGCTACATTTTAGAGATATTTACAGTACCTAAAGGGAGGCCTTTTTATAGGCTTACCTGTAGGTAAAATTAAAGAGGAAGACTTTACTTCCTCTTTAATGGTTAGCCCTGATCAGCTGATTATAGCACATCAGGTGCTTATGTGTAAGCAAAAGCTAAAATCCAACTAGCGAATCATAGAAGCCGTCACTGCAGACCATACTTTCTGATAACGTTGCCTGGCTGTCGTGGTGGTATATTAACTTCAGTACTTTGGGCTTCTGACCTTGACCAAACAGAAAATAAAATATACTGCAGTATACCGGAGAGGAACTGTGGAAGACGCTCTTCCTTCTCCCTCCCCAGCTCGTTTGCATACTGGCCGACCCTAGCTACTATTATGCCTCTTTGGATGAATGATTGGGCAGATATTGCCATTTCCTGCCCCGTCCAGCTAGTGCACCTAATCTACATTACATTATCTGGGCTACGATACCTATTACATTGGAGGAATCCTCCCCCTTTTCCCTTCTCTTTCTACTTACCAGCAGACCGTTTCCAGTTTAACCCTCTTCTGCCTCTTTGAACAATTTCCATGCTCCTGATGAAGCGTTTTCACGCAAAACCTGTTTAGCAAAGCAAGAATTAATATCCTGCATATCATACCCACTTTCAAGGACACAAACCTTATGTTTATTTTCAAATTTTTGTGATTTGATGTCTATGCATTCTCATGGTGTGAACATACTTGAATTAGTATAAGGTTCTGGAAGTGTTACTGGAATATATGTTGGGTTCCTATGCTGATGTAATACTGTATTATTAGTCTAGATATTTATTATAAAGATAAGTATATAAAAAAGTATCTATAGATTTTTATATTCATTACCCATGTGCCGCCGAAAGTCAATTTTTTTCTAGTCTTTATTAGTTTCCACTTTCCTGGTCAACGGCAACATTCAGATTTTTTTTTTACTTTTGGGAGAAAGGTTTTACATAACTGAAAGTTGTCGGTGGTAAATGGTTTGTCTACCTGTAAACTGATACATCTGGCAGAGAGCTTTTTTTTAAAACAGATTTACTGACCAGATCACCAGATGAAAATGCAATGTAGCAGAAATAAGTAATAAGTTGCAATATAATACATTTTTGCTTTTGGGTTTAATACGGCTTTAAATACGGTTCTGTGTTGTAAAATAGGTTATGCCATCAGATGTGAATGTACGAGGGAAGGGTATGCACCACCACATCTCTAATCCAACCACTTTCAGATTTTTGCTCTCTCTCTGCTAGGTCCCCAATGCACAGACGCTCACTTTTCACTCAGCTGCGTCCTTACCCTTAGGCTGGACATACATGTATCCAACCCTGAACCGACCGAGATTCAAACTGTTAATGGGTAGGCTGAATGTACCAAGTTAATTAATTGTACAACCAGCCTGCCAGACTCTCTTGCCATTTTCGCTAGCAGCTGCTATAGGTGCTAACCATAATCACTGGCTTTCCCCGCCAGGAGAAGACAATTGCTCAGCAGGAGGGATTCCCACATCAACACTATCTGTGTTGATGAGGGAATCAAGCTAATTTCTTTCCTGTAACCCACTGTTTCAGGAATTAAATGTGCTCTGTGTATGGCCGGCCGTAAGCTGGTCATGCACTAATAGTTTTTTTTTTAACTTGCATATTGACTTCTTATTTTTGTGTTTAGCCTTGTTCTCTCTCTAAATAGTTAATAAGGCAACAATCATCTGAAGTAAAGCAGCGTCTTGATTAGGTCTGTATTACTAATGGTCTGGGTGTGAGGAGATAACACTTATGCTTTCTCTGTAGGCGCAGTGAGCCCTTTGTCAGAGGATCACCTCAGCAAACATGAGATGGTTTTGATGCAGGCCCTGCAGTTCCTGTGTCTCTGTGCATCATCTGCTGTCAATCGATCAGTCAATTTCAGACCTTCTGACATACGAAGAAAACTCCTCAACCTTATTGATACCTCACTGGACACTAGCAAGCCTCTTCATCTTCGTGTGGTAAGATAAATATTATTAGTGCTATTATTAGTAAACGTAAGCAATAAAAAATCGCAATAAACGTATATTGATTGGTTTGCGCAAAAGTTATCGTGTCTACAAAATATGACATAGATTTAAGGCATTTTAATATATATTTTTTTACTAGTAATGGAGGTGATCAGGGATTTTTATCAGGTTTGTGACAGACGGACACCTTTTTGGGACCATTTATACAGCGATCAGAGCTAAAAATAGCCACTAATTACTGTATAAATGTCACTGGCAGGGAAGGGGTTAACACTAGGGGGCGATCAAGTGGTTAAATGTGTTCCCTCAGTGTATGTTCTAACTGGTGGGGGGGGGGGGGGTGTAAGTGACTAGATTAGTGGTTCTCAACCCCAGTCCTCAAGTACCCACAACAGGCCATGTTTTCAGGTTTTCCTTTACTTTGCACAGCTGCTTTAAATCAATATCGTATGAAATTGATAAAGTAGAAATTGATAAAAGCTATTTTATCTAAGTAAAGTTCCCAAAACATGGCCTGTTGGGGGTACTTGAGAGCCACTGGACTAGACTAACTAATAGGAACACACGATCGGTCTCTCCTCTCCTGACAAAACCGGGATTTGTGTGTTTACACACACAGATCCCCCCGTTCTGTCTCTCGTGCCCGCAGGTGGCCGACGATGATCACGACCACTGGGCACACTTGCCTGCTAAGGCTCTTAAAGGAGCCGACGTACCTGTATGTTGTTTTGCGCAGGGCTGCCAACCTGCCGACTTATATGTATGTGAACTTGTCGGGAAGTGGTTACATTTTTTTTTAAATAAAAGTAATAACTTGCATATAAAAAAACGCTATCATCAGCAACACACTCTTCCAAGAAAGTACAAAGCAGGACTTCCAGTCTCGGCCGCGTCAGGAAGTAAGGTCATCTGGCCTCTTCCAGCGCGTTGCATCACAGATCAGATGACTTCCTCATTTTGATCAAATGGCACATTAATTGGATAAAAGAAATTGAAGCCTGCGTGGCCACCATAAGATGTGACTATATTGGATGGTAGAATGATGAAGTTTCTCCCAGTGGACTATTAAATGGGGGTGTTCGCTTTATTGTGGGCATGGTTTATGTCAGAGTCAGTCATGCAGAAACCAATTTGCTAGATAACAAACCTACTCTGCCTGCAATTTTGCGGTATTTGCAATCTGGCTATTTTTGTCCAACTGGAAGGCTAGCCTGGAGTATCTTGGGGTCTCCCTACCCAAAATGGTTCTATAATGAGCACGAACAATCCTAAAGTGCAATCTTCAAACAGTTGGATCGTTTATTCATGTCTGTTCAGTGTGTGTTGAAGCTAGGAATCATTTTGAATCATTTTTTTTATTTTTTTTTCATACAAAGAGCAATTATAAAGAAATGACATTCTAATTTGCCTGATAACTGACCTGTCCGTGATTAGACACATTGACTTTCTTTATTATTCTTGTATTGATTGATGTATATTACAGTTCTGTTCCTTACTCTTCTAGTACTTACAACTGCTAAATGACCTTCCTGTGAAAGACGTTCCTCTGCCAATGGACGACATTAACATGCTGCTAAAGCCTGTCCCGTAAGTATGTTCTGTGCCTTTTCTTGCGACTTCATGCATGGTGTCGGTGTCTCACCCTCTGTTCTTTACAGTGACGTTTGCTCATCCTACCGACGAGACCAGGAAGTGTGTGCCGCCATTTTGAAAAGCCTCCTCCCGGTTGTGCTGTGTCTGGGACAGGACCAGGATGAAAGCGATGAGAAGTGTGATGCTGAAGGACAGTTGCTAAGTGTCATATCGGGCTTCTGGTACATAGATTTGTTTTTCATAGGCATAAAGCTTGAAGCATTTTCTGCTTGTTTTTAATCCTTATGTTTGTCATTCAGGCATCTGACTAAGGAAGGAAAACACACTGCACAAGTGCGATTGGCCCTTGTGAACTGTTTGAGAACCTTTATTGAGGTACACTTTACTTGTGTCAAGTCATTTCACATCCAGATTTTTCTTTTGCAGTCATCTGAGATCTGTTTGATGTTGATTAGCTCTGCGAGATAGAAATTGGCAGACCATCAATAGGCTCCTTTATATGACCGTCACTTTGTCCTATTTCCCCTAAAGAGTGCCTGAAATGAACAAATTATAAAAAAAAATCCTTGACTTTCTGCAATTTCTCATTACTGACTTGCCATGAGGGAGATTTACTAAAACTGGTGCGCACAGAATCTGGTGCAGCTTTGCAATATAACCGATCAGTTGCTAGGGTTTATTGTCACAGCTTAATTGAACAAGCTGAAAGTGGAACTTCACTCTTCCAATCAATGTTGATTTTTATTTTTTGTAAGCCTTATGCTGCTAGCATTAAAAAAAAAAACATAAGAAACCATAGTTACTTGTTTTACATATTATTATTATTATATTATTAATTTCTAGATGTTCCCTATAAGACAGGAAGTCTTCGCTATTTGAATTCTGGTTCATAATAAAACCCCAAAATCTATTTTCATTTCCTTTTTTGCAGGTAAATTCATTATAAACCACCATACTTGTTTTCTGTTTTCCCCAGGTTGATCCCCAGGGTAAGTGGGCCATTCTTAATGTAGGAGGGGCCGATATTTCTGCGCAAGATGCCTTTTCTCAATTCCTTTCAGATGCACATCATCAGGTTCGCCTGCTCGCTGCTCAGTCTACAAACAGGTAACAAAACTCTCTTAAATATAATGTTACGTTACAGAAACAGAACCAGCACTGTGTACTGTGAAATAATAATGGATAATATTGTACAGTTTTATTGCATTAAATGGATTCATATTATCATCTAATACATCTGTCATTTCTAGACTATTTCAAGACACAAGATCTCAAGCACTTCCCCTGAAGTTGCAGAAGGCGGCATTTGACAATGTTTACATGAAAGTGCAAGAAGGCATGAGTTACTTGGTAATAACGCACCTATTTTTCATGCTGCTTTTTTTAATAAGCAAAACTGTTTTTCATAATTCTGACCAAGAGAACCCCCAATGAGCAATGAGGAGTTAGAAACCCTGTTGGGTTTTTATTGCTGTCTGTGTTCCTTCAATGGCTCTATTTGTCCTTGTTACCTCTGGCATAGACTGAGAAGAATTAAAAATGTTCACTTGTCTTCAGAAAAACACTAGAGGACTCATTTTTAACTAGGAAACCTTTTGCTGGTTAGAACTGTGTAAAGGGGTATTTTTTTTTCACTTTAGAAAAATTTCCTCTGTTCCTTTTGTGACTACAATAATTATGGGAATGCTCTCAAATGTGTCGTGGCAAAAAAACAAAAACTTTAATTATAAGAAAAATCATGTTTGGCTTTAAAGTGTTACTAAACCCACATCAGTAAAATCAGTGTGTTTTTGCAGTAAAGCATGCTTCTTATACGCATGGTGGAACCTAAGGTGTTAATCCTTTGCACTGTGTAAAAAGGCTGTATGATCCCGTCTTCTCGGATCTTCCCCTTGTTCCACTTTACCCAATTCATCTCCCGATAGTACAGAGGCTAGGGGGGTCAATCTGCACATGCTCAGTTTGGTGTGTATTGCTAGTGAGTTTTTTTCCTGGGAGGGTGCATGTGATCAGCACAGGGCATATTAGCACTGCCCAGATAGAGGGTCAGGAGTCATGCAGCCTCATAGAACAATAAGGGGAGTATCACAAGACTGCTATATACTGCTGATGAGAAAAGTTAATTGTCAGTTTATGTTTACTAAAATAATTACATTTCCATGTCCTATATACCGTGGGAGACCAGATATAGTGAATGCAGGGTCTCGGGTTTAGTAACACTTTAACTATACTTTAGTTGAAAGGGATGATTTGCTTCCAATATGTGTTGATTAAAGAATAAATGCACTTGAAAAAGTAGGCAGAATATCGGGCGGCATCGGTCAGTTTAACAGAAACCGGACGAATTTGGCCCATGTGTACGGCAGCTGGTCCAACAGAAGCTGGCCATTCAGCTGGCTTCTGTCGAAGTAGGACGACTGAAAAGTGTCTACTGATTGGCACCCGATCAGTGCTCTCAGCCAATGGTTGAAAGCGCTGACCGGTATGTTCTGGGTGGGGGGGCATCCCCCTCTAAGAACAGAATAGCACAGCAGCGGGGATCGCTGTACTAACATTGGATTAAGCTCTTCGTTTTTATTTTTTTCAATCAGCCTGCTTGATTGAACGAAAAAAAATGACTAGTGTGTATGAGGCTTAACCCACCCCTCTGCCTCCACTGCATACTCACCTTGATTCACCTGCTGCGGTTGTGCTGTTAGTTTACATCCAGCGCCGCAAGTCTTCAATGTCCTGGCTGCCCTTGCACATTAGTACACAAAATAATTCTACGGGCTGTCTAAAGGTCATAAAAAATCAGACCGTCCCATAGAAGTCTATAGGACTGTAATGCTGAGGAGAGGCTAAGACCATGAAGACTTGCACTGCTGGATGTCAAAAAACAGCAGAACCCTGGTCAGTGGATTGAGGTAAGTATGCATCTGTAAAAGGGGGCAGGATGGGTTCACTCAGGAGAAGGGGCCGAAAAGGATATTTTGTAGGAAAGTACACTTATCCTTTAAACATTTTTATTTATTTACTTTATCCTTTTTGTATTCTTCATTTCCTGTAGTCCCGCTGTAACCAGGATCCAGAGGAGCTTCCAGATGAGAAATATAATAGAAACTCTACATTACTGATGCTGGTTTCAGTGATTCTTCTGTCCAGTCCTGTATGTGAGAAGCAAGCGCTTTTTGCCATTTGTCAATCCGTGAAGGAGAATGGCCTTGATCCTGCACTCATCAAAAAGGTTGATTTTTAGTCCCTATTTATACATTTATTTTATTGCACAATAGGATATTGGGAAACTGTAGCCTTTAAAGCCCCCAAAACACAAATACTGTACACATATTGGCTACATATATTGTAATTTTAGTAAACTAAATTGCAGAAGGATTTTTTTCATAAAAAAAAAATAAAATAGATATGAGCTGCTGAATTATTTCAGCCAGAAGGAAAATTCTGAATGTGGTCTTCAGTCTATTGCAGTGGTTCTCAACCTGGGGGTCGGGACCCACTGGGGGGTCAAATGATGATTTGCCAGGGGTCACCAAATCCTGGGCTGTTACTGAAGCCTGCACTGCTCTCTCAGGAAGAAAGACGATAAGAGGGGGAGGAACAAAGAAAAAGGGAGAGAAAGGAAAAAAAAGAGAGAGCAAGAAAGACAGTTAGAGGGAAAGATGGGGGGGGGGGGGGGGGGGTCAGGGGGACAAGGAATTTGGATAGAGAGAGATGAAAGGGAAAGAAAGGTGAACAAACAGAAATAGTGGAAATCCTAAAATGTACTATAAAGAGTTTTAATACTGTATGAGTGGAAGGCACTCAGGGAGTGCTAAATGTCCGTTGGTTAGGGGCACAAATTACTTGTCTTGCCTTGGGTGCTGACAACCCACGCTATGAAAATAATTTTACTGTTAGGGGTCCCCACAACTTGGGAAATTTTATCAAGGGGTCATGGCACTAGAAAGTTGTGAACCACTGGTCTATTGGTTCTCTATTTGAAAATGGAAGTTCAGCTTTTCTGCTCCCCCATCAGCGTTTGGAATTTATTTTCATTATAAATTCAGGAGTTGGATACCTGGTTTTGACAGACTCCTGGGATGTATGATATTATTTTGGTCTAAACCTTCTAGAAACTGGGAAGCAACTAAAGAAATGTACAAAAAAAGTTTAATGCCTTTAAGAGCAGGTTACATGTTCAACCCATATTTAGGGTGTAACATGTAACACGCTTCTAGTGACCCACTGCTGCCAGCACTCTCTGCTTTGTGACAGTGGGCGGGGGATTTCCTCTGTGCACACGCTGTCACACAGCCATACAGAGATCCTCCAACGTGCCAGTGTCATTCAGTCATAGTTTATTTTTTTTTATTTTTTTTTGTGTTTTTTTAATTTTTATTTATTTTTATGAATTTGACTACAAGTACTGTAGGCCATTGCAGTTGACTGGTTGTAGTCCACTGCTCTCGTAGTCCATTGATTCATCCTGTCATTCAGTAACTGCCTGTCCATATTGAAGGTATAGGCAGACAGCTGAGTGTCTGTCTGCAGGATTCACGCATTGCACCAGCGATCTGCTGATCCAGGCATTGCACCAGCGATCTGCTGATCCAGGCATTGCACCAGTGATCTGCTGATCCAGGCATTGCACCAGAGATCTGCTGATCCAGGCATTGCACCAGCGATCTGCTGATCTACGCATTGCACCAGCGATCTGCTGATCTACGCATTGCACCAGCGATCTGCTGATCTACGCATTGCACCAGCGATCTGCTGATCTACGCATTGCACCAGCAATCTGCTGATCCACGCATTGCACTAGCGATCTGCTGATAGTGAATGCTTTAAAAGCTGTAGAGTAAAAAAATAAATGCACTTTTTATTTATTTTTTATTTGCAATAAGGTGTTCATTTATTAACTGTTTTTACAAAAGCTGAACTTTTCCTTGAGATTTGCCTGCACATATCAAACAGGGTTGATTATATTAAACACAGTTTCCAAAGAGAACTAAGCAGATTTTTTGGGACTTGTAGCAAATATAAAGTAGGCTTTATACCAATTTGGTCATTAATGTCAAAATAAATAAATAAGTGCATCGCCTTCGCATCTTCATTTCATTATCTGACCTGTTCTTGCTCCTGTCTGTCTGAGGTTCACCAGCACTTGGTTCTTGTCCAAGGCATCTCATATTTTTTGGAATGATTCATTTTGTATTTATTTTTTGTTAAGTTACGCTGTCATTATGACTTTGAGGTCTACCCAAACAGAATAATTATTGTAAACAAATTGACCCTGGAGTTTAATTCACCAGAGAATAATAATGCTGGCTGTTGATTTTTTTTTTTCTTGGTAAAATGGTTAATCTGTTGTTCTGCCTCTCTCTTTTATTTTTTCAGGTGTTGGAGAAAGTGTCCTTCACTCTGGGATATAGAAGTTTAAAAGACTTCATGACTTCTCATTTAGATTACTTGATTCTCGAGTGGCTTAGAATGAAAGGTCCCGGTTACAACTTGTCCACATTTCCTTACACTTTGTTACAGTATACAACACTGAGGGATTTTTATAGGTAAATTATAGTTTTCTTTATCTATTTGAGGAACTTGCTGTGTTACCTGTAGCCAAACCGATTCCTGCTTATCTCTCTAATACATGCTAGACAAAAGAAAATTAAATTAACACAAAAGTGTAAAAATATTGATGCCAAAAAATGATTCCTAGATGTTTTGGTAGCCGGTAGAATTTTGTAGTAAAAGATTTACATTTCTCTTCTGCCAAAAAAGTTCTTCCTTTCCCTGTCTTCTCCTGCCTCCTGGCAACTGTGTGTATGTGCATTGTACATTCCAATCAACTGTAAGATGCTGAGAGTAAAAAGTAAGTACAAGGATAACGTAAATTTTGTATTCCTGTAGGCGTAAACATTCCTCTGTGGCTATGTGGGATGGGAATAGGGGGTTCACAGTACTAAAATAGCAGATCTGTAGGTAAAATCTGAAAATATGTCTGCGTCTTGTAGACAAAATATGTATTCAGAAGATAACTACCTAGTGGAGAAACAGAGAACACAGATAATGAATAGCATGCAAGTGAAAAATAACTGGTGCAGTTCATCTCATTAACAGTTATCTCTGAAATGTATTGGAAAAAAAAATTAGGGTTAGGTGGTTCGTGAAAGCATGGAGATGAAAGCAGAGCTACTTGGAGTTCACTATTATTGAGCGTATATATAGCAAAATTGGAAAAGAAATGGTGCAAACTGTGCTAATGCTGAATAAACAAATGTGTTGAACGTAAGCCAAATAGTGTTGTTTGCAGTGATGCAAATGATGTTGAAGCTGCGATTTACTGTGTCATACAAACAGAAAAACAATGTGGAAAAGGAAAAAAAATTGCGCTAATAACTCAAACAAGCAATATACATAAAATGAACATGAATAATATGCATATAAACGTTAAAGAAACATGTAGAGAACACAAATACACCCCAAAAACAAATGAATGTGAGTCCGTGCTAGTGTCCTCATATGTGGGAGTCGCCTATGAACACCTAACAAAGGGGCTAATGTAAAATAATAGAAAAAATGCAACAATGTCCTAGTAATTAAAGTTGAAAAGAAACAAGAGATGACTAGAGTTGACAAGTGACATTCAGCTGGAGACCTCCACCACAACGCATGCAAGTCTGCTTACCGAACCAATTGGGTCTCTTGGTTATAGGAGACCAAAAATGATGTGTAGTAAATGGCAAACTGCTACGGTCAATGGGGAATAAGCATCTGGCCTGGATCATCTCAATTTTGCAGCAGTGAAAACAGCCTTAAACCTGCAGCTCCGGCCGGTCGCATGCAGGTAAACCCGTCTAGTAGAAACCTTGAGTAGCCCAATGGGGTGATGACAGTGTGCCACTCGGTCCGTCCTGACTAGTTTCGTGAGAGAGTCACTTTTTCAAAGGGGGAGAAATTCTGGCACCTCTCACATCTGCGTTGAGGTAGGGCTTCTTGTTGATCCACCCAGACCAAGTCTTCAGTAGAGCATCTGAAGAAGATGGACTTGTCAAGGTCTTTAGCTTGGCTGGGTATATCATGGCGTAAGGTATTCATTTCTTGTGGAGTCATTTATTTATTTTAAGGTCAAGGTTTTCCTATAACCAGAAAAGGCTGTAAAGGTATTTGGTGAACCCATTCAGTGATAAAAGATGAGGAAGGTACCAAGGATTTTAAGTTCTCCTTTAGCCTGTTTTCCAGAGAAAAGCTGATGAGTGGCACCTTTCAGGAATACTTAGGAAGCATAGGTTGCTGTGTCTGGAAGGTTTTCTAAATCATCTAGTTACCCTCTTTTTGTAATGCTCTTTTTATCAGTGACCAACTGTACCGATACAAGTTTCAGCATGATAGGTGCTTTACACAAATTCTGAGGATCTTGTTTTACCAGGGATAGGTCAATCCTGACACTTTCAGTCTGTGATAGTAAGGCAGTCTTGCAATTATACATTGCCTCCATTTTCTGTGACAATGTAGGTTCTAACTACAACTTACAACTGCAAGAACATTAGAGACAGTAGTCTCTACCTTAACCTGGAAAGTAGAGGAAGTGAACGCTGATTCAGTAGGTGGTGCTGGAGGATGGCATGCATTTTCCCGTTGTGTGTAAAGGAGAAAACACAAACTTGAGATGGCTGGAAGTGGGCCATTTTGTCATCTGCTCCATTCTGTGTTTCCTGCTCTATTTTTATCAGGGTTTGGAGCAGTAGGGTGCGCAATGTTCAGGCAGCGGATCAGGGTGTGTTTGAGCCCCCACAACTGCAGGGTGGCCAGAGCATGAAGGGAGACTGAAGAGAGCAATGGAATTAATTTCTGCTGCTAAGCCAGCCCCACCCCATACCCCGTCCCAAAATTTAATTTTTATTTGTTAGTGAACTGAGCCCTTAAAATTTCCTTTCAGGTCATGCTACAAAGTGTTGATTCCACAGCTGGTCATTCGGAGTGATTTTGCAGAGGTAAAGTCCATTGCTCAGTGCATTGAAGAGGACTGGAAGGTCCTGTTGGCTGCTTGTTTTCCCAGAATCTTGGTGAATATTCTGCCATACTTTGTTTCTGATTGCTCTCGAGACTCGGATAGAAAGGAGAGGGAAATTGCGAGCAAAGTCTATGACTTGCTACAAGATGAGAACTGCCTCGGTAAACAGGTAATGTGGATACTCCTTAAATTAATCTTTAATAATTTTAGGTTAATTTGATGATGTTAAATGGATATTTTATGTCTTTTTGGCCTGTTTAAGTAGAACTTTACCCTTATGTGTTTTCAAAGAGCACAGCAGGATTTGTTTTCTTTTAGTCTGCCTCTTCTAGAGGGCCACCTTTGAAGAAATCATAAGGGCAGTGTAAAAGTCACTCACTCGGTTGTATGCATACATTTGAGCTTGGGCAATGTAAACAGCTAAAAATAGACAGGTTAATAAGTGAAATGGAGACTAAAGTCCCATCTTCTGCCTGGAAATGAAAAAATGCAGATTTATCTATTTACCTGACTGGAAATTAAAGTGACCATTTTTTTTTAAATCATTAAAGCATAACTGAAGTATGTTAAAATGCTCTAAAACTGAAAGTTAAAATAGTCCGTGCACACACCAGCTATCCTAATTTAGCTTTTCCCTTATCCAGATTTAATATTTTCCATATGCAGTCTTCCAGGGTCTATTCCATTAACTTTCTCAGCCTTAATGGTAGGTGATGGCGATGGCGGTGGTGCTATGTCTGAGGGAAGTGATGCAGTGATTTTTTCACAGGAAGTACTTTATTTCTTTGTCCAGAACTGGGGGTGAAATAAGGCAGTTCCACGTTTTTATATGGCTGATTTTGAAGGGCAGGAGACCATTCCCCCATATGTCCCCAAATAATTGTAATTCGTGCACTTTCTCGGTACCCAATGATTACAATGTAAACCTAAAATGTATTTATTTATATAAAATATGTAAAAAGAAAATATCCAAGTATAGATTTAAAAACATCGGTCTCATTATGTGATCTGGTATTAAAAAACAAACAGTTGCATGTTGCACTGATGCTTGGTATCCTCCAGAATAGCAGATTATTATTATTATTAAGGAATAAGGGTCCTTTCACACGGGCGGACCATTCGTCCGTTTATTACAAGTCCGTTTACGGAGTTGTAATGGTACCCTATGTGATCACGGCCGTTAGCAGATGAGCATCCGCTAACGTCCGTAATGACCCGCCTCCGCAAAGATCCGGTTTTTCGGATGGAAGAAAACCCTATTTTTCTTCCGTCTGAAGGATCGGATAGGATGAATACGAACACACGGTCCGTATTCATCCGATTCCCCATAGGGAAGAGCGGAGGAGAGACAGGGCGGTCCCTGCACAGTGTGCGGGGACCTCCCTGTCCGCCGACAGCTCAGGGGGGATCCCCGCTGAGCCGACGGACACACACGGAGCGGATCGAAAAATGGTCCGCTCCGTGTGAAAGGACCCTTAGTAGTGCTCTACATGTTTCACGAATATCTCGGCTTCTGCCGGAGGAGTAATATTAAACAAAGTCTGTACCAAAAAAACATAACATTGTAACACATGGAAAAATAATGGATACTACACCAAAGAATGTGGGGGACCATAATAACAACACTGTCGCTTACCAATGAGGACCAAAATTGAAGGGCAACCAGGTTCGTAGCCCCTTCAAAATGTGGGCATCCATCCATCGGAGGCTCTGCTTCTAGTATTTATATGGCTGATATACCTAAAATGCCAAACATTTTTTTTTTGTTTGAACATGAAATAATTTTGAAACATATTAGCTCATTGCCCATATAAATTAATATATGGGCTTTTTTGTCTTTGGAATATGTTGTGTTGTTGATTATGATGTCTTAGTTACTACACAATATCAGTCATTACTTTTGTATATTAATATTCATTAAATGTTGCACTCTGAGTTTTTGGACTTTTATTATGTAGTATTGGATATGAAAGATTTTTTTTTTTTTTTTATCTTTTTCTGAATATTTTGTACAGCAAATAGACAACCTGTTCCTTCAGAATATGCCAGATATAGTGGTGGAGCTCCTGATGACCCTCCATGAATCTCCAAGTGGAACAAGTTCAAGTAACAATAACCTAGATGGTCCTCAGTTCTATGGGTAAATATGATAAGGATGTTTTTCCAGTAACACTGAGCTGTTTTTTTAAATTTTCAGGGTCATTGTTTTGCCGAGGGGCAAAACCACAGTGCACTTGTGCCTGGACTGTACACATAAGTAAATAACTAATCTTTAACTAGAAGAAAATTAGATTTGAACAAGCCATCATTGACCTATGTAGCTGTGTGTTCTGTGAAGTAATTGTGCTTCCCTAGATAATCCATTGTACTGTATTTGCAGGTCTGGGCCCGTCACATACCCAGCTGGTAGTATTGTATATATTCTCCCAGAGCTAATGTCAGTTGTGGTTTACTGAAGCACAGGAAGGAGAAGGATATTCTTTTGGTTTTGAGATTAAAATTGTGGGTGGCAATGATGTCTATTTCTGCTTAATTGAAAGCACTTGTGCCTATTAAAACAATTGATTTATTTTATTACAAACATTCTTCTTACCCTTAAAATCACTAAACCTAAGAGCACAGCCCCAATCCAAAGCTCTATTTTAAAGGTCGCAAGTTAGGTAGGTCAAACACAGTTGAAACTGTGTGGAAAGGCTGAATGTGCCAAGTTGATCAACTAATCAACTTTGGTACAACCAGCATGCTGGATTTTCACCTATGATTACTGCTAGTGGCTGCTATAGCTGCTAGCCAGTAAGTAATCGCTGCCTTCTCCCAGTGAGGACTGCTTCCCCAGCCCGAGCCCCTGCCAGGAGAAGACAATGGCCCAGCAGAAGGGATTCCAGCATTAACACTGTCTGTGTTAATGGGGGAATTGAGTCCATTTCTTTCCTGCGACCTGTCCTGCATTGTCCAGTTCCATAAAAACTGTCCGACATTCAGGCTGTGTGTATAGTAGACTGTCTTGCAGAAGCCGTCTAAGCCTGCTAGAAAACCACAGGCCGACCAACTCCCAATCAGCACTCTGACAGCTTCTTCTGGTGGGGGGTGTCCCTCTGTCAGAACACAACACCTCAACAGTGGAAATCGCTGTTCTAACATCAGCCTGCATGATTGAACGGAAAAAAAAACAAAGCCCTGTACACATGATCGGTTTGTCTGATGAAAACAGACTGATGGACTGTTTTCATCGGACAAAGCGATCGTGTGTGGGCCCCATCGGTTTGTTTTCCATCGGTAAAAAAAAATAGAACATGTTCTAAAATTTTCCTATGGATAAAAAAAACGATAGAAAAAAACAATCGTCTGTGTGGAAGTCCATCGGACAAAAATCCACGCATGCTCAGATTCAAGTCGACGCATGCTCGGAAGCATTGAACTTAATTTTCCTCAGCACATCGTAGTGTTTTACGTCACCACGTTTTGGACGGTCAGAATTTAGACTGACATTGTGTATGCAAGACTGATGGAAGTCAGCTTCATCGGAATTCCTAAGTAACACGGTTGGATTTTTGACCGATGGAGTGTAGGCAAGATTTATGAAAGTTAGCTTCATCTGATATCCGACAAAAAAATGTATCAGATTAGATTCCGTCAGATATCCGATCGTTGGTACAGGGCTTTAGTGTACCAGGCATGGGTCCTACAGATTTGTTTTCTTGGGATAACCTTACCATGAATATCACTTACAAATGATAATTACCTGATATAAGCTTACAGCTTCAACAATTTTGTATCCATATTTAACCCTTCCAAACACAAATCAGAGTTCTAGAATAAGCTAGCAATAGCCAACATTTCTTTTTTAATGCTTATACTAAGTTTCAGCCCTCTAGGACATAATCGGCAAATGTGTCTGACAAATTCCCTCCAGCTGTTGAAGGTTCATATTCTGGTTTTGTACAAACAAATATGTAACACAATTAAACAGTTGACAGTGGTGGACTTGGGACATAACCCAGCAGCTTGCATCCTTCACCTGAAAGATACACTCCTCTACAGCTATAAAGTATCTCTGACAATTCTTCTCTTCAATGCTGCACACGCTTGTATTCCCTTATTATGAAAACAAACCAATCAAAAAACACTGGTTCACCAAAAAAAACTATTCTACAAATGGAAGATCCACTATTAACCACTTAAGATCCGGACCATTTTGCAGGTTAAGAACCTTACTCCTTTTTTTTGCGATTCGGCACTGCGTCGATTTAACTGACAATTGCGCGGTCTTGCAAATAGAGCTTTCTTTTGGTGATATTTGATTACCTCTGCAGTTTTTTTTTTTTTTTGTGCAATACACGAAAATAGAGCAACAATTTAAAAAAAATGCTATATTTTTTTACTTTTTGCTATAATAAATATCCCCAAAAATATATAAAAAAACATTTTTTTCCATCAGTTCAGGCCGATACGTATTCTTCTACATATTTTTGGTAAAAAAAAAATCGCAATAAACATTTATTGATTGGTTTGTGCAAAATGTATAGCGTTTACAAAATAGGGGATAGTTTTATTGCATTTTTCGTAATAATTTTTTTTTTTTTTTTTACTACTAATGGCGGCGATCAGCGTTTTTTTTTTTCCTGACTGCGACATTATAGCAGACACATCGGACAATTTTGACACATTTTTGGGACCATTGTCATTTTTGCAGCAAACAGTGCTAAACAAATGCACTGTTTACTGTGAAAATTACAATTGCAGGTTAGGAGTAAACCACTAGGGGGCACTGGAAGAGTTAAGTGTGACCTCATATTTGTTTCTAACTGTAGGGGGCGGGGCTGGATGTGTGACGTCATTGATCGTCTTTCCCTATATCAGGGAACAGACGGTCAATGACACTGCTACAGTGAAAAACAGGGAAGGTGTGTTTACACACTCCCCGTTCTTCAGCTCTGGTGACCGATTGCGGAACACCGGTGGCGATCAGGTCCCGCGGGAGTGGTCACAGGACTTAGGACCGGAACAATCGCGACCCCACGGCTGAGCTTAAAGAGACACGTACAGGTACGTGATTGTGCCCAGCCGTGCCATTCTGCCGACGTATATCGGCGTGAAGGGGTGCTTAAGTGGTTAAAAGCACAGAAGAAAAAGTTCAGGTTGACCTAGTTGCCTTGGCTTTAGTTTAAAACCATGGGCCCCAAACACTCATTCCTCACTAGGCTAAACATTTCCTACTTATAACCGATAGTCACATGAGAACATAATGGGCCCCATTCTCCCCCCCCCCACACCAAAACTACCTCCGTGATGCTGACCCCCCCCCCTCCCTCCCTCCTTGCCTTCACACCTTATCCTTCCACCCCAGCTATTCCCCACTCTTTCTCGGCAGGTCACATCAACCCTTGGACCTCTAAAGCTAGAAGCGAACAGTCTTGTCTCTTGCCATTTTAGAACATCACTAATTGTCACCCACCCATCCTTTTGTTTCTGTTTGCCAGCGTTTGTTTTCATATCCCATGGATATTGTTTCAATTTATTGAATTACTGTAATAACTTAATAAAGCTTTTTGAAGGGAATTTTTGTTTGCTGTTTGTATTTCAGTATGATTCACTTTCTGTCATGAAGATTGTTGTGCTTTTACCATGAATTTTGTGTGATACTCATAAACTTTTTTCATTTTAGGGAATTGGATCCCCCTCCAAACCCCCCTTATTTCCCCTCCTATGTCATAAAAGCCACATTGGATTATATCAGCAGTTGCCATAAAAGCAAGCTGAAAAGTCTTGTGGCAATTCTCTCAAAGACTCCGGTAAGCTCCAGATATAAACATGAATTTACAGATTTGGATTTCTTTTATTAATCCTTGTATGCATGTTATGCTTTGAGGGGAATTTTGTAATGTTCAAAACGAATCTACAGACCTCTGAGATTGGGCACTCTTTCAAGATGTGTTCCTCATAGGCCACACATTTTTGGGGACAATAAAGTTAACTCACTGGGTGGAATTGGTATACAACATAAAAGGGCCAGGGTTTGGCTATTTCCATCAGAACTGAATTACAATGGTGTTTTTCTTGGTGGCAAAGTCTCTTTAAGCTCTCTTCTTTGTCATAGTTTGTGTTATTTTTGATTAGCAGTTTACTAGATTACATTTTTTTTCTTTAGCACTGCATGCATGTAGTAGACTCTGTCCTGCATCTCAGATTGCCCCTTCTGAACCTTGTCATGTTTACTGTGACTGGCCAGGAAGAAGAAGCTTTCTGACTTTGGTGGATTTTAAGTACCCTCTTCTATAAGCTACTCAGTTTGTGTCTTGTTGGCCGGTTCCCTTGTCCAGTAGGGGGCCCCGCCTCATCCATTTACATTGGGGCATTGGTCCTTCAGGTTGCTTTTGGGCCTCAAGCCCTCCTTAGTCCTCCTGGTGAGGTCTGTTTTTGTTTTTTTGTTTTTTCACTGGATTGCCTACCCCTCAGCTGGACTGCTTTTGGATGTCCTGACTGTAACACTTAAAGTGGTTGCAAACCCCATTCATGAAATTTGAACTAAACACATAGATAAGTAAGCACTACAGATATCTATTCAAAGCTCTAAGTCAGTGGTTCTCAACCTTTCTAGTGCTGTGACCCCTTGATAACATTTCACAAATTGTGGGGACCCCTAACAGTAAAATTATTTTCGTGGCGTAGAACCTTACTACAGTGGTGTCTCACAGCAGTGACACCTATGCTGAAATTGGGAGATAGGGTCTCTTTCAGCTCTCCCACTTCACTTTCCTCACCACTCAGCTGACTTCTAGTCTCTGCCCCCCAGCCATGTCGTGAACTGAATGGGCTGAGTGGGCGGACGCGGGCTCTAAGAACAGCCCAGCTGAGCAGCCGAGAAAAGGCTGGGAGAGCTGTGTGGGCTTCAGAAACAGCCCAGGATTTGGTGACCCCTGGAAAATCATCATTCGACCCCTGAGGGGGTCCCGACCCCAAGGTTGAGAACCACTGCTCTAAGTGTATTTTCTGTTGTGCTTCATTCCTCTGTTATCTGCATGACAAGTTCTCCACACATGAGATAACAGCAGCTTAAAATTTGTGTTGGGGAGGGAGCTCAGAGGTAGATAAGCAGAGAGCTTATCTGTTCAGAGTACAGCTCTGCATGTTCCTTCGTTCCTTTGCACATGTCGAAGTGGGTGTGTCCCTTTCCTCCAATCAGCTCTCACACCGTGTAAGTTACAGACTCCCCACTCACCCTTATGTACTGCTTAAAGATGAAGAAAGATTGTTAACACAATCTTCACTTTCCAAAGGGTGTAAAAAGGTGAATACAGCATATATACAAGTAAAACTTATGTAGGGAGATTTGTTTAATCTCTGTGTATCATCTGAGGCTATTCACTTCACTGGGTATATGTGAGTGTAGA
This sequence comes from Rana kukunoris, assembly GCA_029574335.1. Taxonomy (NCBI): domain Eukaryota; kingdom Metazoa; phylum Chordata; class Amphibia; order Anura; family Ranidae; genus Rana; species Rana kukunoris. The sequence goes on along the minus strand of CM056050.1, from coordinate 106,814,371 downwards.
CTGCAGTATAACACAGTTGTAGCTGAAATTGTTTCCCTCAATGGACTTTAAGAAAGTTCTTAACTTTTCTAAAATGGTACCCCCTATTGGTTATTTCAGGCATTCCACCTAACACTGTGGTTGCTTTGTTTTTCTATATTAGCAGAATATACTGTATCCCCAGCTGTTAATAGACGAAGCTTATCACCATGGGTATGGCTTTTTCTCAGCCTGGAGGGAGAAATGTGAGGTTAGAAATGGTCTTGATAGGACTGCAGTCTTTTTTTTATATATATATATATATATATATATGCAGCCTCTGAGTGCCTTTTTTTTCTATGTATGCTTTTACAGGATTCCTTTCAAAAGATTTTGTTGTCTATATGCAAGCAAGCCGCAGAGAGCAGCAATGTCTACAAGAAACACCAGATCCTTACCATTTATCATCTGTTTGTTAACCTTCTTCTGGCAGAAATTAAGGATGGCTTGGGTGGAGCTTGGGCATTTGTCCTCAGAGATGTCATTTACACCTTGATACACCATATCAACAGCAGGTCTGTATGTGATCTGAGCAACACGGAAGTAAAATATTTTTTTGCGGGGAAAAAAACACATATCTGTTGTTTTTTTTTTTTATATAATTCTGTTTACTGAATATTGTATTTCCATCAATTCAAATCACTCCATTCTTAGTGTGAATGTGCACTTATCCTGTGTTAAAGGGATGATCTACATTAACCACTTGCCCACGGCGTCATGGTAAAAAGACATCATGTTTTTAAAGATGGATATCTCGGTAACGGCAGCAGCTGCTGCCACAACCGAGATATCCATCTTTTCCGTGGGCAGTCCTGTACACGATAACGGCAGTCTCCGCGGCGAGATCGCCGTTATCGGTGGCGGGAGGGGGCTCCCGCCGCTCTCCCGCGCCCTCCGCCGCTTACCGGAGCCGTCGGTAGCGGAGGCGATCGGGTCCTGTCGGCAGCTGTGTTGGGATACGAGTGAGGGAAAAATCGCCCCCACCCGTCCCCCATAGCTCTGCTGGGCGGAAGTGACGTCAAAACGTCAGTCCCGCCCAGCGTCTTAAAGAAAAAAAATTATTTTTTTTTTTTTTGCATTTAAGCCTAAATATGAGATCTGAGGTCTTTTTGACCCCAGATCTCATATTTAAGAGGACCTGTCATGCTTTTTTCTATTACAAGGAATGTTTACATTCCTTGTAATAGGAATAAAAGTAATAATTTTTTTATTTTTATTTATTTCGGTGTATAAAATTATAAACTAATTTAAAATAAATAAGAAAACAAAAAAAAAAAATTTAAAACGCCCCATCCCGACGAGCTCGCGCACAGAAGCGAACGCATACGCGAGTAGCGCCCGCATATGAAAACGGTGTTCAAACCACACAAGTGAGGTATCGCCGCGATCGTTAGAGCGAGAGCAATAATTCTAGCCCTAGACCTTCTCTGTATCTCAAAAAATGCAGCCTGTAGAATTTTTTAAACGTCGCCTATCGAGATTTTTAAGGGAAAAAGTTTGACGCCATGCCACGAGCGGGCGCAATTTTTAAGCGTGACATGTTGGGTATAATTTTACTCGGCGTAACATTATCTTTCACAATATCTAAAAAAATTGGGCCAAATTTATTGTCTTATTTTTTTATTCAAAAAAGTGAATTTTTTCCAAAAAAAAGTGCGCTTGTAAGACCGCTGCGCAAATACCGTGTGACAAAAAGTATTGCAATGACTGCCATTTTATTCTCTAGGGTGTTAGAAAAAATATATATGTTTGGGGGGTTTAAGTAATTTTTTAGCAAAAAAAAAACTGTTTTAGTCTCATAAACACTGAATCTGAAAAACAGGCTTGGTGGGCAAGTGGTTAAACTAAAATGTGTTCTTTTTATATTGCCTGTAAATTAGTTCAAGAGAAATGTAAACTTTTTAATGAATGAGTATTAAAGAAGTATGACCAAAGCTATTTTGGCCCTACCTCTCCTTAAAAACCTGCTGTTGGCTGACATCACTCAGCCGGTCCAGGCTATGAAAGGATCCAGAGTTTACGGTTGGGATCCTAATAGATGCCTGGACCGGCAGCTGGCATAGCCTCTTAGCAAGCCACTGAGAGTTTAAGTCAGCTGCTCCTGCCCCTTGCACAGCCTGACACTCCAGTTAGCAGACTAAATACAGAGAACTGAGCAATCAGAAATTTTTGATCGCTCAGTTTATGGTGTAGAACGGGTGGGGAACACTTGCAGCTGGTATCGGTGCTGCAGCCATGTAGGTTTTGTTTCTGTGTGTTTGTTTCTTTTTTTTTTGTATTTCCAAACTTCACTTTAAAAACACTGTTTTTATAGTTGTAAAACATCTACATACAAGAAAACTCCCCTGTTTGTAGCACCACAAAGCCTTCTTAAATTAAAAGGTATTTACATGTCTGTCATTTCAGGACAATGTGTGGAGCCCTGCCGATGCAATTACACCCAATCTGCCAGATGCACATGCAGAGCTGCTGGTGTATTGCAAATATAGTCTAACGTAAAGCCATTTATTCAAAACTGCATACAGCTGTTTCAGGCTGTTTGGGACCCAACAAGACCATAACCATATCCAAGTTATGGTAAGCAGTAGGGTTGTCCCGATACCAGTACTTGTACTCCCGCTAATACCCACGATGCCTAATCAGATGCCGCCGCATCGAAAACCGCCGCCGCATGGGTTAAACAGCGTGCGGGAACATCGCAGCTTTCATTTGAATAGCTGTAGTGTTCCCGCTGCGTATAGACCCTCCCCCTTGCTCGGGATTGGATGGGTGATCGTGATCTGTCCAATCCCGAGCAAGGGGGAGTGTCTATACGCGCGGGCAAAACAGCTATTCAAATGAAAGCTGTGATGTTCCCTGTGCGGCGGCGGCGGCTTTCGGTGTCTAGGTGTGGGGGACATGGCTGGGGGGACATGGCTGCAGGGACATGGCTGCATATGTGGGGGACATGGCTGGGGGGAAATGGCCGCATATGTGGGGGACATGACTGGAGGGACATGGCTGCATATGTGGGGGACATGGCTGGAGGGAAATGGCTGCATATGTGGGGGACATGGCTGGAGGGACATGGCTGCATATGTGGGGGACATGGCTGGGGGGACATGGCTGCATATGTGGGGGACATGGCTGGGGGAAAATGGCTGCATATGTGGGGGACATGGCTGGAGGGACATGGCTGGAGGGACATGGCTGCATATGTGGGGGACATGGCTGCATATGTGGGGGACATGGCTGCATATGTGGGGGACATGGCTGGAGGGACATGGCTGCATATGTGGGGACATGGCTGCATATGTGGGGGACATGGCTGCATTTGGGGACACATTTAAAAAAAGTATCGGTATTTGGTATGGGCAAAAACTTGAAAAAAAGTATCAGTACTTGTACTCGGTCCTAAAAAAGTGATATCAGGACAACCCTAGTAAGCAGGGACTAAAGCAATGAAAGTGTAATCTGTGCATATTGCAATAAAGCCTAAAACTCATGGTGGCCAGTTAGCCTACAACAGCTGTATGACATTTGGAATTTATGGTTCTATAATAGTAGGCTGCATTTGCACTATGCGCCAGCGGTTCTGGATTTGCATATGGCCAACAGAGTGTAAAGCAATAATTTGTATGGTTCTGCCCACTTTCCTGAAATGAAAATATTCCTGTTAATTTTGTATGTGATAAGATGAGATGTGTGAATACCTTCTGTTTTAAGAAGTCTTTACTGTTACACACTGACTACCATGAGGGCTTTTTGGTTTCCTTAAGTGCATTCTCACCTTCACCTGTATGGTTATACTGTTCTTGTTCGGTCCCAAATCCTACACTGCAGAAGCAATGCTTTGTCCTAGGGTGACAACACTAACATATTGCACTGTATCTATGGAGGAGCAGCATTGTCTACCTAGAGCAGAAACTGTGTTAGGACTACTTCATAGAAGCAAACCAGCTTAATGGTTTGCCAAAAATGATTCATAAATAATGAAAATGATACATCTCCTTATTTTCCACATATCCGTTCTTTCCTACTTCATTTAATTTGAGAAGTGTATTAATCTGTAAACATTTTAACTGAATTAAACAATATTTGTTGTAAACAAATTCATTGTATACAACATGGAATCTCTTCATCCGCTTGTCATTTAAGTATAATGTGTCTAGCTACAAATATGGAGGCTGCCATCACTGTTTTTGGTGATGTACAAATGTAAATGGTAACCTATTGTGCTCATTAATATATAAATGTCTTCCCTAAAAACTGTGGTGTCTTCCAGATCCACTGGTCCCAGGGATGATGTATCGGCTCGCAGTTTCATGCTTTGTCTTGATCTTTTGCATCGAGTTTGCCGGGCAGCCATCACCAACTGCAAGGATGCTCTAGATTGCCACCTCCACGTCATTGTGAGCAGTCTCATCCCTTTGGCAAACAGCTGTGCTAAAATACAAGAGCAGGTAAATGATTTACAATAACTCGGAGGTACAAATACATTGAATATTAACATAAATATATGCATTTCGTTTAAAAACCTAGTTGAGCCCTCTGTATTTATTACTTGAATGCAGGTAAGCTGCACTTTTTAGCTTTCGTTTTCTTTTTAGTTGATTAGTGCTTTACAGTATTCAACACTGGGGGATCACTTGGGCTTTTAAACATCATGTAGATTACCTTATATACTTGAGTATAAGCCGAGTTTTTCAGCACATTTTTTTGTGTGCTGAAAATGCCGCTCTCGGCTTATACTCGAGTCACCTTTTTGCGCCTAATCTCCCGAACTTTGGGTGACTTGGTACCGGCCAGCTGTCGGTCCCCCAAACTCAACCCCAGCTCTTCCTCTACAAGTGTACAAAGTTTGTTGTGCAGGGGAGCACCGATTTTTCAAATTCAGGCACCCCTTCCATATGTTAAACGGTCATTTATCCGGTAACTTTGGGGTCTGGTACCGGCCGGCCATAGGTCCCCCGGACTCCGAAACTTGGCACACATATAGCCCCAAGTGTGCAAAGTTTGCTGCCTGGAGGACCTATGGCCGGGGAGCACAGATTTTTCAAACCCGGGCACCCCTTCTATACACTCCCATGTTAAACGTAAGTCTAGTCATGGGCACAGTGAGGCATGCAGATGGACACCCTAGGCTTATACTCAGGTCAATACGTTTTCCCATTTTTTTGTGGTAAAATTAGGTGCTCGGCTTATATTCGGGTTGGCTTATACTCGACTATATACGGTACCTTTGTCATATGTCAATGCTGAAGCATGATAACATTTTTAATTTATCTTACAGGTTTGCGTTTTGCTAACTTTTTTAGTAATTGAAAGCCAAAATAATGAAAACCTCTACCATACTATTAAACTCCTGGACCCCTTTCCTGATCACCCTTTATTTAAGGACCTGCGTCAGGCCCACCAAAAGATCAAGTACAGCCAAGGACCGTTCTCACTTCTACAGGTATTATCTCCCTGTTGTACAGTGATTATGAAAACATGTAGTAAAGAACAAGTATAAGTCTTATATTCATTTGATTGTGAAATCAACCACCTGATTTGTTGCTAAATGCCCCAACGCTTTTTTTCCTTCTATACACTATTTAAAAAGTTTTAGCTTTGGCTTTTTCTGTATTTTAGAGTCGGCTTGAGTAACGCTTAATTTTGTTTTTGTTCTCTTGAGGAAATAAACCATTTTCTCTCTGTGAGTTTATGTGAATCACTCCCTTTGACCCGACTGGAAGGAATGAATGATTTAAGGAAACAACTGGAACAGCACAAAGATGAAATAAAAGGCCTTGTCTATGATTTCCAAGGTACAGTGTCAGCTTTACGCGTTTGCTCTCTCCCCACAAACCCAAACATTTGATCTTGGTAATTAAAAATAATGCCTGAGGAATTAATAAGTACATGTGTTGCCAATTTTAAATGATCATATTGTTTCTTATTTAGAAGATTAGAGACCTTTATAAGCGATATACATGTTCCCTATTGTCTTCTTCTACCCATATGGTAATGTTTTTTTTTTCTATTTAATAAAAGCATTTACATATTGATCCTATATAGCGCATGCTTTCTTTTTGCCTCCATATCTTTCTATCCTGCTTTATACCATACTGTCCTAAATGTGTAAAGATTTGAACGTTTACATTCAGAGGAATCGTGCCTTTCAAGTGTATTGAAAACCCTAAAGCCTAGTACACACAGGCCGAATGTTGGGCAGCCTGTGTATACGGCAGCCAGTCTGATAGAAGCTGGCCGAAGAGACATGACCGAAAAGTGTCTGCCAATCGGCATTCCCATCAGCGCTCTGAGCCAATGGCTGAGAATGCTGACCAGGGTGTTCTGCCTGCGGTCGTCCTCCTGTCGGAACACAATAGCTCAGTGGGGAAGATCGCTGTACTAACATCACATAGGTTAGCGGCTCCTCTTGAGCTCTCCAGTTTTTTTCATTTAGTCTGCTGGGTTGAAAGAAACAAAAAACTTAGTGTGTACCTGGCTTAGGCTTGATATCTCATTCTGCTGTTGGGGACACCTCTCCAGTGACCAACACAAATATACACTTTTACCTAACCTAATGGCCATTGCTTCTTTTCTGGCTGGCAAGGGATTAGCATCCCCATGGATCAGCCAGTGAGGGAACAAAGGTGAGTGGACTCTGCTGGAGATTGGCTGCCGTTGATGGAATCACTAATGTACCCTAAAACTGCAGATTATGTATTCTGTTCATATTCTACTTGTATATTACATATTCATTACTTCTGTTACACAGGAAATCCTCAGGACAGTGTCATTGCAAAACTGGTTCTTAGTCTTTTACAGCTATCAAAGAATGCCCTGCACCTGGACAATGGGAAAGATGTTTTGGGTAAGTGGCTTGTAATAATAATTTTTTTTTTTTTATCTATTGTATTGCAGTAGGTCTCATTAAAATTCTATTACACATCATGACACAATGAAATTATTTCCTATTACATGTTTTAATTTACAGAAGCTGCAGGTAGCTGCCTAGGGGAGTTGGGACCTGTTGACTTTTGCACCATAGCCCTGCAGCCCCAGAAAGAGCTACTTTATGGCAGAACTGTTGATGTGTTTGAAGACAAAGAGCTGCAGTGTGTGCTTGTCATTCTGAAATTGATAAACAACGCCCTGACAGATCACTGGTGCGTAGCTTTTTCTCTGTTGCTGCTTGTTTTTTTATATGCTGTGTCAGAAGTATTCTCTGAGCTGAGATTCCTACCAAGAGCCATGTCGGCTTTGAAGTCTTATAGAAGGGTAATAGGGAAAATAAACCGATTTTGTCTCACTCACATGTCTGAAAATATCATGTAGATTTCTCCTTCTCTATCCGTTATATTGTGTGATTTTTTTGGGCGATACCGTAAGTTTCTAACAGGTATAAAGTGCTGGAAATTATGGGGGTTACCTAAACTTTCCGGCATCCTGTAGTTATTGTCCTGTGAGGCAGCCCATCATATTGGTAATTAATTAGGAATATAAAGGGTCTGGAGGTAGCAGATAAGCTCTAACACTAGCTGGAAGTGTTGGAGATTTGCTAGTTCACAGCAGCCCAGCATTTGGGTATAGATAGGGTAACTAAAGTACTGGTCTCTCTTATAGGTATGCTGGCATCTGTGGCAGACTTTGGTTTTGGATACAATAAAAGACTAACCTGATAAAATTAAAGCCACGTGCTATAAACCATAAAACACAACAATTGATTGGGCCGAGTTTTCTTATTTTTACCTAATGCTGTATCCTGGCCTAGGCCACCAAGGCCCAGGCCTAGGATAGCACTTTGCAGGGCGGCAACATAGAAGGAGTCCCTGCTGCATCTTATTTTGACTGTCTTATCATGCTGGACCACAAACCTTCCTCACTGTGCTATATGTTTCTGCTGCACCAGTGGCGCGGTTATATTTTCTTAGTCCTCTTCGAAAAAATTATCAGAAATGTGTGCTTAAAGTAGAACTATAGGCATTTTGGATGGAGTAAGGGAGGGTTATAGCCCCTGACAGTTTTTTTTTTTTTTTTACCATCCCTGTCCCATTGCAAAGGTTTCCCTTCACTTCCTGCCCCATAGCCAGACAGGAAGTGAGAGGAAATCTATGCAAATTAAGGGAATCCATTGCCTCAGGCTCTCAGTCCCCACTCGAAAATTTCAGGGCGGGTCTTAAACAGAATGGGTTGTGGCCTTGACAGGAAGGGGCGGGTCATATTTAAATTAGGGGCGGTGCATGAGTTTAGTCAGACCTAGGGCAGCACAAATCCTAAATACTCTACTGCTTTTACCCCTAATGTTCTTGTCCTAATAATAAGCTTCTCTTTTGCTGTGATCGACAATGCAGTGGTCCAGTAGTAAACCGTGTGTCCAGATGAAGACATTTTTTAACATTTATGTGCTGTGAAAAAGTCCTTGGAGTAAACAGCAGAGATTTTTAAATATGCATCTGTGGTAACTAGACATTGTGCTTTTCACCATTTATCATGCAGGGAAGGAAGATCATAATCATGATAATAAAATGCTTTAAAAAGATTGTAAACATATACCTTGTAAAACAACCCATTAAGTTTAAAATGGAAATGAAAGGCACAACATTTGTGTATAGATATAAAAAAAAAACATTATAAATTAACCCCCCCCCCCCCTCCTTTTGAGTGATCACATCCCCTCTGTTCATAGCTGCATAAAAAGTTGGAGAGGAGAAGCAACAGTACACTAAGCTCCCAGTGAATGACTGTGCAGAGAAGGGTGTCAGGACAAGTCTGATCATTAGAGGAGAGCAGAGTTCCCAGCAATAGAAATACATTGTTTTCCTTTTTTTTCTAAGTGGTCAAAGGAGAAGCAGCAGCAGCACACAAGCTTTGCCAGTAAATGGCTGTGCAAGGGGGTCATGTCAGGACAAGTCTGATCATTGGAGAGCAGGCTGAGTTCCCAGCGTAGCTAGAGAACTGACCACTGCTTAGTGTGGTCAGTTTATAATAAGAAAGCAGAGGGACTGAGAGGAACACCAGGGATTTTACACAAACTAAGTAATACAAAGAGAACAGGATGCTTTTTTTTTCCATGCAAGTACATCATACAAGCAGGCACATATTAGGAATATGAAATGTTGGGTTTACATATTCTGTAAGTGTTTTGTTTTTCTCTTTTAGCATCCATGTGCGATCAGCAGCTGCTACATGTTTAAAAAGTATCCTGGCCACAAAAAGTGGCACTCAATTTTGGGAAATGTACAAAGAGAGTGGCGACCTTATGATGGTTTATCTGCAACCGTTTCGCTCCCCAAAGAAAAAGGTACAATTTTGTGTGTGGTAATATAAAATTGGACATTTAATTTTATTGTGATTATTTTAGAAGAGTCATAGCCATAAACCTTTTCCAGCCCAAAATCTGCATAAATAAGCTGAATAAACCTTTTGAAAGCTACTAGATGACACTTTGTGCATCTCCTAGCTATCGGAGTGGGTGGGTGTCACTTACAGATTCGGTCCCCATTAAAAATTGAAAACCTAAGTAGAGTGGTTCCTGATGATGTGATTGCCATGTCAGTTATGATATGTATATATATTGACCAACATAAATTTGGCTTAGGCGTCAAAGGTTTTTTTTTTACAGGTAGAAAATGTTTCAGAAGAGTGTCTTGGGAGTACAACATGAACAATGCAGTTTGTAATGTCCTAATGTAACGGGGGGGGGGGGGGGGGGAGATGTACAATCTACTATAGACAAAGCACAGAAGCTTTAGTAGAGAAATGGCATGAAAAAAGCTAAATTAGTATACATGTCGGCACTGTCAAATTCAGTGAGGTGCAGTCAAGGTAGCATTTGACAGTAGTAGTATATGAGGGAAAAAAAGACAAGAACCCCAGGAATCAATCTATGCGTGCGGACCAAATGTTTTCAAATGTTTTAGGGCTATTATCTTGTAGACCCCACCCAACAAGTAAAAAAAAAAAACGGTTAAAAAAATAAATGTAATAAATACGGGGTTCTTTGAAAGCTGTGGATCCCATATCATGTGGGAAAATACTCATGTACAGTGCTGAATGACTTCTCACAAGGCCTAGGATACTCTGCACTCCCAGGATTCTGGAAGAAGGGTCAGAGAGGTCATCCTCACCTACGGGAAGCGGTCAGAGTTTCTTTACGGTGCTTTCTTACATTGACAGGGGGAGGGTTCTATAAAATAAGCCATCCTTGCAAAAACCCTTTTGCATAGTTGAACATAAAACTCACCTAATAAGTTGTTAGTTTAACCAGTTCTCACTCCCCAGATGGCAGTGCCGGGACCCAGGGAAGCAGTCTCTATACCTGGAGTCCCTATCACAGGTTTGGGCACTGGATGTGGATCTTTGGGCCTCCATGTTAGTCAACAAACTAGACAGGTTTGTATCCAGCTGCATTGATTCCCAGGAAAAAGCAATGGATGCTCTGATGGCTCAGTTTAGTCATCACATCTTGATGAAAGACAATCCTGGTGGTCCTCATTGCTCCGTATATGCCCAGGCGCATATGCCAACTTGATAAGACATCTGTCAGACTCACTGTGAGCTCCACTAGATGATCTAGACCTGCTGTCCCAGGTCACGCATGCGTTTGCAAATGCGTGCGGACAAAACCCCTGTTTTTAACGCATACTGTTAGACAAGTTAATTGGTTGTTTTGCAAGCTGGTAGGTAAGTAGGCTTGGTTTTTCCCTGGGCATTCCCCAGGTCACTTTTGTTATCTGCTGTCCCAGGGGCCTATTTGCTATCCTGCTTTAACAGTGTGGCTGTTGATGCCTGGGTTCTAAGTGACCAGGCACCATGGAATCAGTGATTACTTCAGTAACTTAAAACTAGGAGTCTATTTCCTGCAAGGTCTCTCATCAGACCTAACAGACTTACTCAAAGTGGCTTTAAACATTTCGTATGAAAAATGAACAAATCCTAATCTCATATAAAGTCTGTCAATAGTACATAGTGTGGATCCTGGTTTCTCTCTTGTTCCTCTGCATGAGTCGCTTCTGGCAGTTTTCTCCACTAGGGAATCCATGCACACAGGAGTTGATTGTACGCCTCAGATGTACATATTCCCAAGTGAGGCTGTGTGGTGTGTCCATTGCCTCCACTCAGTGTAAGTCTAGGAGCCTTCACCTCCAGGAACTTTTCCGTGGGACAAATTTTCTCTCTTTTGCCGCTGGGTACGGGCCGCTGCCTGGCTCACAGTAATGTCAGTGGTCGGATTTCTGCCCTTTCCGCTTCAGTTTCCAGAGACCGTCTGTGCAGGGGATTTCCCATGTGGCTCCCCCTTCCACTGCCTCCGTTGGATCTGAATCTGATTCTTTATCTACTTCATAAACCAACATTTGAACCCATTAATGACATTTGTTTCTCTGCTTTCATCCACAAGGTGGGTTCCCTTGTACCCATCCACTCTGCCTGGCAAGTGTCTGAGCTGACAGCCTTGTCTTGAGTAGGTATCAGATGGTGTTCAGACACAGGACTTCCTTCTTGCCTAAGGTATGCTTCCTTAAACTTCATCCAGAATATTGTTCTTCTGTCTCTTTATCAAGCTCATTTTCAATGCAAGGAAATTTCCCTCCATTGTCTCGATGTGGTTTGGGCTATGCAAGTCTGTTTCTTAGCCGTTACTTCTTTCAGAAAGACGAATTCCCTGTTTGTCATTATGAATGGGTCCCAGAAGTCCACCTTGGCTTCTTGTTGCACCATTTCTAGGTGGCTTAGACAGACCAACATTCCAGGTTCTATCCTAAAGAATTGGGTTCCCTCGTTTCTGCTAGATTTTAAAGCCTCTCTTTGGCTATTTGGCAGTGGGCAACTGTTTCTCAGATGTGTAAGGCTGCCACCTGGTCTTCTATTCACATGTTCTCCAAGTCTTAACAAGGTCTTTCAGGAAGCTCTTTGAATTTCTGTTGTTGGGACTGTTGGTTGTTCTTTGCTGGGTTGCTGACCCCTCAATTGGACGTTGGGAATGTTGGACGTCCTAAAAGTAAAAGACTTCCTATGACTCTCAATGGACAAGAAAGAAAATAGGATTTTCTGCTTACTGTAAAATCCTTTTCTTCAAGTCCATTGAAGTATACAGGTCCCTCTCCTCTCTGTTTATGATCATTCTCTGCACTGCTTTATTTGAAAACTGAGGTGTGCTGGTAGTAGAAGGGGTTTCTTTTTTGGGCTTATGTCCCTCCTATAGTATGAGCAGAAAGTCATGTCTCTGGCACATCGTGGACATCAAAAGGATTTTACCTTGAATCCAAGATTACTGTTTTTTTTAACACAATTCTTCATTTAGTAACATAAAGAGATCTTCCAACCTTAACCTGAAAGCAGCAGATGGGACTTTTCTGGAGCCCAAGTATACTAGCAGTCCACTAAACTGAGATCCTTGGCTCCTAAGGTAATTCTAGAGTGAAATTCCTCTTTCCCCCTTTATAAAACCAATAAAGCATCTACATAGGAACTTTATTTTGTATAAGTCAAGCCCATACATTGACTTTTTTTTTTCTTTTCATTCAACCAGCGGCTTCAACGGAAAACAAAAGATCCAATTCTCCAGATTCACACATACAAGGTGGATGGGGGGGAACCCTTCCCACTGTGGTATTGAATTCTGACAACAGGACATCTTGCCTGCTTACAGAATCCAATGACCAGTGTTGCTGGCTATAGTCGGTGGCACTGTATGTTTGGAAAAAATCTTATTGTTGTTGTTACTGGTTTTGTTGCATGCCGTGTTCATTGTTTTTTAGTTCCTGGATGTGGAGAAAACCCATATTGGAGAAACTGCAATGGATGCATTGGATGACCAGAGTTTATGGATCCCACAAAATGTCAGCCACGAAGACTGGATAAAGAACTTAACTTGTACCTTGTTGGAGTCTGGGGGAGTTAGGAGTGAAGTCCTTTTGTTACTGAAACCAATGTGTGAGGTGAGTTTTTGAGCAATGGAATTGAAAGCTGCAGCAGAAAGTATTTAAGAACAGGCAAGCGAACCAATAAAGAATCTAAAGTTAGTCTGCTGTTTTTCTGAGTTTGCATATAGAGGTTTTATTTACCTGTATTTTATATTAGTGGATTGGCTGGGGCAATTCTTTTATACTTTTATAACAATTATTGTATAGAAAATTAAGACTTTGTCCTGCCAAACTATCTATAATTGACTTTTCTGTCTCAACAACTCCTCGTGTCATATCTTTGCCAAATTTTTCCATCTTTTTCTTCAAAATGGAAGTTCACCCTAATACTAAAATCTACTGACACCCACAATCTAAGACTAACCTATCTAGCCCTGTATAGATGAAATCAATATACAGTAAAACCTTGGTTTGCGAGCATATATCGTTTCAGAAACATGCTTGTAATCCAAAGCACTTGTATAATAAAGCATTTTTTTTTTACAGGATATAAAAGAGAAGAGAGGCACCTCTAAGTGTTGCAATACGTTCCTAAATGTTGTACCTTCATTAAATGTAACCATTATGCTACATTTAGGCTCCATGCACACTGAAGCTGAAAAAGCTATAAAAAAAACGCTAGTAGCTTTGCAGGGAGCCTTGCAACGTTTTGTTTTTTTTTGCGTTTTTGCAATGGCTGTAATCAGCATTTTTCAGTGTAGCTTTTATCAGCTTTTTTATTTTTATTTTATGGATAAAAAACGCTTTCGGGCGTTTTTCAGAGTTTTGTGTTTTTTCCCGCCAAAAAACGTCACTTTGAACACAAATTTCGGGCATTCAGAAAAAAGCCAATAAACTCCAAAGCTCATTAACACTGAAAAACGCCCAGGTGTGCATGGGCACATAGGCTAACATAGAGTTCAGTTTATGGGCTTTAAAAAAAAAAGCCAAAACGCCAATAAACTGCAGTTTATCAGCTTCAGTGTGCATGGAGCCTTAGAGGCTCCTATCTTCTTTTTCATACTTGGTTGTGACAGGATGCTACTCTTATATCAAGACATTGCTTGTCGAGGCAAATTGTATTAAAACATTTTGCTTGTCTTGCAAAACACTCTCAATCCAAGTTACACTCAAACCAAGGTTTTACTGTACATACTGTTTCTGAAGCCTCTCCAGTCTCCAGCAGTTTGGCCGCGCTGTACAGCGCCTTAAGCAAACTGCGATTGCAGGGAAGCTGTTTTTCAGGCGCTTTGCAGGCACTATTTTTAGCCCAAAATCGCTTGAAAAATGCTGGGGCGTGAAAGGGGTCTAATAGACCGGTGACACCCAAAAGCAATTATCTGTTTTTCTTTCTTTCTTTCTCTTCCTGTAAACTACTTTATACTCACACTCTTTCTCTTCTGTCTTCTGTCTGTCTTAGTTGGATCTAAAGGAAAAACAGCCATTCCCTCTCTTTTCTTATACTACTAAAAAGTTGAAATGTTCTGTTTATATATGTTTGGGGGTTTAACTAAAGCTGGTAATACAATGTTCGTCATTTTTTGGTCAGCCAGAAGGCTGAACAAAAAATAAAATCAAACTGGTTCCTCCTTCCACACAAACACGGTGAGTGAAGGAATCCCTCCCAGAATATTGTATTCTGACAGCTGCACAGTAATCGGCAACTGTAGCCACTGATCAGGGAAAGTTTTCCAACATGTCTCTAAGCAGAGACTGACACTGACTGAAAAAATTTCGGCCAGTCCGTGCTGAATTGGCCAAAATTCTATCGGTGTATGGCCAGCTTCGAAGAGTTGAAGAATATCTGTTCTAGCGGATTACAAGGAGTCCATTGTGTAACAGTACCCCCAAGAAACAGTAATGACCATGTACTACATGTACTACCATGACCATGTAATACATATAGACTAAAATGCAAACAAAAATTCCATTATGTTGTTAATGGTGTTTTCAAGTGTTTCAGGCTTGTTTCTAATATGTAGCCTTTCTGTGTTTACAGGTGAAATCAGACTTTTGTCAGGCTGTGTTGCCGTATTTTATACATAATATTCTTCTGCAAGATTCTGGAAACCTATGGAGAAAGCTTCTCTCCAAGTACATCCAGGGATTTTTCACCTCTTGCTGTCGTTCTGCACCAGCTTCTAGCAGATCAGCTACTCCAGCAAGTTCAGACTCGGGTAATGCCTTGTAGAAGGAAGTGAAACTTCTTACAATTGAAAAAATGTATAAAGAAGAACTTTTGTCTCCATAGCACGTGTAATGTTCCCAAGCTGTATATCTTCAAAACCAAAAGACCAAGTTTCTAAGCCACATTTAATTCATTAAAATTAGGGTGATACCGATACCAGTATCGGGACCGATACCGAGTATTTGCGGGAGTACTTGTACTCCCGCAAATAACCCCGATACCTAAATAGAATACTCCCCCCCGCCGCTGCATCGAAAGCCGCCACTACGAAAGCCGCCGCATGGGTTAAACGGCGTGCAGGAACATCACAGCTTTCATTTGCATAGCTGTAGTTTTCCCGCTGCCTGTAGACACTCCCCCTTGCTCGGGATTGGATTGGTCATGTAGTGATGACCGGATCCCCGGTGGTTAGCCTAGGCCTCGCGGACAACCTCTGCCTTTGGGTCTCCCGAGCCAATCCCCCACCGTACAGCCTCCAGCTTAGGATCTGGGACCCAGCAAGCCGCTGGGGCCCCTTTCGATGTCAGGGTGAAGCTCCGCTTGGTGCGTAGCTTCGGCTAGGCAGCCCTCGATGGCGGGGCCCATGGATGCACGCACCCTGAAGGTGGATGCCGCACCTGGAACGCGGGCCCCGCACAGAACGTCGGACGCTTCTCCCAGGCGTCTGCCACAGATATACCCCCCGCCCGCATGTCCAGAGGGGGGATCCTCCTCTGATTGGCTGCTGGGAGAAAGTGGGTCTGTCAGAACCCCTTCTAGCGCCAACTGTCACCCAGGGGTAAAAACACCTCCCCTAGCATGCAGACTGACCTACAAGGCAGTTCTAAGCTGACAGCAGCCTGGACTTAATCAATTTGTGAGTGGGAGCAACTTCACTCTCCCATTCCCCACTAACTTTAGCGTAACGCCCCGCACAATGGGGCGGGGGCGCTACACTGGCTTATACCAAAACCAATTTGTGTGGCTCCGGAGATATATCAGCTTTTGTATGCACCTGGGATAGAGACCAATGTGAATGCTAACCTTTTTTCTGTACAGTAAAGCCATGGAATTTGCTAATTGTGCATACAATCGTCAAAGCAAACAAATTATATATTTACATTTTATGTACGTTAGGAAACCACCGTTTCTGTACCAGAATATCAGTAGTAGAGTGTTGTATCAATTAATGTAGCAGATTTGAGTTTGTTATACACTTTATTGGCTAGCTTGCTATTGGTGAAATTGTTAGATTCCTTCGTCCAGGCTTCATAAAGTTGTATAACTAGGGAAGGGTTAAAAACCCTTATTAGGTTACTGTTTGCTATCTGTGTCCAGCTGGGCGAAGTTTCACTTTACTTCCAGTCTTGGAGATCCCAGAGGAAGTTTCCCCAAAGCAGGTAAATTCTTATCTAAACTAACCATACTCCGATTGAAATTCAGCCGGTTTAGCAGGAACCTATCAAATTTCACTACATGTATGGAAAGGCTGGTTATATAGAAGTTGAGCTATCAATCAACTTCTGTACAGCCATCCTGTTGGATCTTTCCAGTTCGATCAGTGTATTACTGTATGACATCGGGGAAGTCTGTCAGATACAAAGTCTCAGCTTCAAGGATTCCCCCATGCATTTCGAGTGTGTGGGGCAATCAAGTCATCTATTACATCTAAGACAGTTGTCACAAGAACACGTGTTCTTATTGAAGGATTTTCCCTCACCTCTTGCACCTTTGATAACTCTAAAATTAAGGAGTTCCACTTAAAGGATCACTAAAGGATTTTTTTTTTAGCTAAATAGCTTCCTTTACCTTACTGCAGTACTGGTTTCATGTCCTTATTGTTTGTTTTTGCTTTGAAGTTGCTGTAATCCTGCTCTGTTCTCCACACTTCCTGCTTGTCTGTTTCCTTATAACCACAGTGCTGGGAGCTTCTCACGGTGGTCTGAGCTGTCATTACTGTGTGTCTAAAACTTCCCAGAACCAATCAGATTCATTTTAAAAACAAAACACTACCCTGGATTTGTTTGTTTTTTGTTCTGTGTGTCTCTTTCTACTTTGCAGAAACATGAAGCCAGTTCAAAAGTGAAACTAACCTGCAGGCAGATTATATGATTGATTTTTATCTATTTTTAATCATTTTGAAAAGGAATCGGTTAACTTTTATGTCTCTATACCCTGTAAACAGTCATTTCAGCAAAAACATTTTTTTTCTTTAGTGACCCTTTAAGCTCTGTTTTGGTGACAATAGTAACCAGGACAATTAGAGAGTGTAAATTGTCCCAGCTGGTACACAGACTGAAATAAAAAGGGTCTAACTAGTTCCGAACTATACAAAAGGTAAAAGTTTTGCTTTTACATTTGCATTAATGTTGTTTGAAATGGGGCTGGTTTGCCTATTTGACAACTTTCTAATGACGGTCTTAAGAGTCATCATAATCCTAGCGAAATGTCATTTGAGAAAATGTTTTAAATTAAGGAATTGCATCTTTTTGAAATCGAATTACACTGAAATGGATTATGCAACCATTAAAGTTTAATTTCAATGAGAAATCAAAGTTCCTAACTGATTTGACCAAATGAATAGTTAATTTGATTTATTAATTCATTAATTTGTTATTACATGACATGGGTAGCATAAGAGATTTCTGTTAATATGTCACAGCTGACTGGGGCCATAGCAGTTCATTTTCAGCACTTTTTGTATAAACTTAAAATAGAAAGTGTACATGAGTTCCCAGCTGCAAAATTTTCTGTTATAGAAATAGTTTTACTGTTAATGGATTCACTTTTTTCCTATTGTGGTGAATACTGCAAGAGCATGGAGGAATTCTACTGTCACAGAAAAAAATGAAGCTTCATGATGATAGTGGGCCTTACTTTTATGGAATTCCAGGCACAACCTAACCTTAAAAATACTTTGCTCTTCGATATTTTGAAGGGCAACTCGACTTTCATGGAAAAAACAATTGGCAAATATAAAAAATTTAAAATATATATACAATTTCTACACAATCCATAAAATCTACCTTTCATTTTCAAACTGCAGCCACTGTAATTTTCCATAAATCCAATGCAATATGGCAACCTTGAGGTGTTCGAAACATCATTAGTTTACAGAACGCTCCCAGAGATGTTATTTCTAGTTAGTGTGAAGGACTCTGCACCAAGGTTCTAGGCATCCTCTGCATTTTTTTGGCAGGATAATCTCTAAAGGCTAATCCTATTCTAAAGACACTGGAGCTTTTCTCATCATAATGCTAAAACTGCATCAGCTGTTTGTAATGCGTTAGTCCCTTTCATTTAGAATTGGTCTAGGAAAAGGAGCTATTTATTTAGAGCAAATACAGGCCTTTATAACAATGTTTGTGGAAATCTTGGAAACATACGTTAATCATTCAGAGGGTATTGTTTTTTTTGTTTTTTGCAAGAAAAGTGGAGTTACTCTTTAAAGGGGATGTAAAGGTACAATATTTTTCCCTAAATAGCTTCCTTTACCTTAGTGCGGTCCTCCTTCACTTACCTCATCCTTCCATTTTGCTTTTAAATGTTTTTATTTCTTCTGATAAATTCTCACTTCCTGTTCTTCTGTGTGTAACTCACCACAGTAATGTGAGGCTTTCTCCCTGGTGTGGAATGTCATGCTCGCCCCCTTCCTTGGAATACAGGAGAGTCAGAAAGCCCACTAACACACAGCTCCTTTCTCTATCTGCAACATAGAGAGCATCCTGACTCTCCTATAGCCCAAGAGAGTAGGAGAACACGACACTCCACACCAGGGAGTAAGTCTTGCATTACTGTGTGTAGTTACAGACAGAAGAACAGGAAGTGAGAATTTATCAGAAGAAATAAGGACATTTAAAACGGTTGTTTTAAACATTGGTTACTAGCTGTCAAGTTAAATCGTTCAGGAGAAGTTGTAAAACATCCCGTGTACATGAAGCCTTAACCGCTTGCTGACCGCCTCACGTAGATTTGTGTTGGCAGAATGGCACGGGCAGGCAAAGCAATGTGTATATATACATTGCTTTGAACCTGCCCCCTAGTGTCCCCCTATTTTGGGGAAAACAATCAATATGCGCTTATTGTGATTTTTTAATTTTTTTACCAAAAATATGTAAAAGAATACGTATCGGCCTAAACTAAGGAAAAAATCGCTTTTTTTGTTTTTAAATAAAAATGTGTATATTTATTATAGCAAAAAGTACAACATTTTCTAAATTGTTGCTCTATTTTTGTTTATAGCGTAAAAATTAAAAACCGCAAAGGTGATCAAATACCACCAAAAGAAAGCTCTATTTGTGGGGGGGGGGGGGAATGTAAATTTTGTTTGAGAGTCACATTGCACAACCGCACAATTGTCAGTTAGAGCGACGCAGTGTCAAATCGCAAAAAGTGGCCCGGTCATTTTGGCAGCCTAATGGTCGGGGGCTGAAGTGGTTAATAAACATTTTAATAATAAATGCCATGTGACCGTAACTGCTCCCATCAGCTCTCTTCCTGCATGGGGAACATCCTGCAAATATTCCTGATATTCATGTCGCTGCCTGCCTCTCAATTAGTAAGGCCAGAAACACACGTTCATTTTTATTTTTATTTTTATTTTTTTTTCCATTCAACCCAGAAGGCAGAACGAAAAAAAAACCTGAGAGGTCGCTAGACTAACTAAGTGGGAGCGTTGATCAGATGCTGGTTTGCGAGCATTACCCTTTGACAAAAGCCGGTCCTTAGACCAGCTGCTGTCAGATTGATTGCTGTACACATGGTCCAAACGTCCGCTGGTTCCTGCTGAACAACAGTCCAATATACAGACCATATGTACTTAGCTTAAGTAAGGTGTAGAAATTGCATGACCACGATGTAGGGGAGCTTAAAAAAAAGTGCAATATTTTTATACCGAGACCTACAGATTGTTGTTTAAATTAATCCATTTACTTCTCCTATGGCTGAACTGGTTAACATTTGTTTACATACACTTTAAATGGAATGCTCCCATTTAAGTTCATTAGAAGTAATAGTTAGAGACAGAACAAAACTTTTAACAGTTTTTTTTTTTAATATAGAATCTGAAGCTCTGATTCCTGGAACAGTGGACATCACCTCCCGAAGGACAATGCTTAGTGTTGTGGAGTATTTGAGAAAGCAGAGACGGTATAGTATTTCTCTCTTGGTGCTGAACATGTACATTTTTTTAATGGGTATTAAAACCCTGGATACTGAGTATGCAGTTAGTCAGCCACCTGAATAGTACCACCGTGCTTTAGCTGCCCTTTACCTTACAACTATTTGGAAAGGATTTTTCAATCCAAAATCTTATACTGGAAAGTTGGGTCTTTGATTTCATGCCTGCAATTGTCAGGCCGTAAGGACAAAAAATATATATAATAAAGAGAGCCTTAATAAAAGTGGTAAAATTAAAATCAGGCTAAAAACCTATGCGCCTAAAAAGTTAAAATTGGCCCACAAACCAATTTTGTTTCCATTTAATTTAGCACATTATTTGAAAAATTATTAATTTGTGGAGTAATTGGTAAATTGGTAAAATTGCAGTCAAAGTAGAATTAAAGGCAAAACTTGTATTTATTTTCTTTGTAGCCAGAGAAAGGAAGGCTTATAAACCCTATAATGTTTCATTTTCCCACCTGTGTCCCATTGGGGAGAATTCCTTTCACTTCCTGTCCCATAGCTAAAACAGGGAGATACAGTCAGGTCCATAAATATTTGAACATCGACACAATTCTAATCCTTTTGGCTCTATACACCCCCACAATGGATTTTAACTGAATCAGCTTTAATTTGAGGGTATTTACATCCAAATCTGGTGAAAGGTGTAGGAATTACAACAGTTTGTATATGTGCCCCCCACTTTTTAAGGGACCAAAAGTAATGGGACAATTGGCTGCTCAGCTGTTCCATGCCCAGGTGTGTGTTATTCCCTCATTATCCCATTTACAAGGAGCAGATAAAAGGTCCAGAGTTAATTTCAAGTGTGCGATTTGCATTTGGAATCTGTTGCTGTCAACTCTCAATATGAGATCCAAAGAGCCGTCGCTATCAGTGAAGCAAGCCATCATTAGGCTGAAAAAACAAAACAAACCCATCAGAGAGATAGCAAAAACATTAGGTGTGGCCAAATCAACTGTTTGGAACATCCTTAAAAGGAAAGAACGCACCGGTGAGCTCAGCAACACCCAAAGACCCGGAAGACCATGGAAAACAACTGTGGGGGATGACCGAAGAATTCTTTCCCTGGTGAAGAAAACACCCTTCACAACAGTTGGCCAGATCAAGAACACTCTCCAGGAGGTAGGTGTATGTGTGTCAAAGTCAACAATCAAGAGAAGACTTCACCAGAGTGAATACAGAGGGTTCACTACAAGATGTAAACCATTGGTGAGCCTCAAAAACAGGCCAGATTAGAGTTCGCCAAGCAACATCTAAAAAAAACTTTACAGTTCTGGAAAAACATCCTATGGACTGATGAGTCCAAGATCAACTTGTACCAGAGTGATGGGAAGAGAAGAGTATGAAGAAGGAAAGGAACTGCTCATGATCCAAAACATATCACCTCATCAATGAAGCATGGTGGTGGTATTGCCATGGCGTGGGCATGTATGGCTGCCAATGGAACTGGTTCTCTTGTATTTATTGATGACGTGACTGCTGACAAAAGCAGCAGGATGAATTCTGAAGTGTTTCAGGGAATATTATCTGCTCAAATTCAGCCAAATGTTTCAGAACTCATTGGACAGCGCTTCACAGTGCAGATGGACAATGACCCGAAGCATACTGCGAAAGCAACCAACGAGTTTTTTAAGGGAAAGAAGTGGAATGTTATGCAATAGCCAAATCAATCACCTGACCTGAATCTGATTGAGCATGCATTTCACTTGCTGAAGACAATACTGAAGGGAAAATGCCCCAAGAACAAGCAGGAACTGAAGACAGTTGCAGTAGAGGCCTGGCAGAGCATCACCAGGGATGAAACCCAGCATCTGGTGATGTCTATGCGTTCCAGACTTCAGGCTGTGATTGACTGCAAAGGATTTGCAACCAAGTATTAAAAAATGAAAGTGTGATTTCTGATTGTTAATCTGTCCCATTTACTTTTGGTCCCTTAAAAAGTGGGAGGCTCATATACAAACTGTTGTAATTCCTACACCGTTCACCTGATTTGGATGCAAATACCCTCAAATTAAAGCTGGAAGTCTACAGTTAAAGCACATCAAATCCAAATGTGTGGTGGTGTATAGTGCCAAAAATATTAGAATTGTGTCGATGTCCCAATATTTATAGACCTGACTGTAATTCCTTGCATTAAGTTAAAAAACAAAATACAGCTTTCTGTCCTCCCTAAATACTTGCCAGAATCCTCAGTTGATCCAGCGCTGGATCTTTCTCTTCACACAGGGACTCTGGCAGTATCAAGGGACATTGGCTCCAGCTGCTGTCAAGAGGAAGTGGGGGGCAGGGCCAAGCCACACTGTGTGTCTATGAAGCACAGCTCCATAGATACACACAGCTCGGGAGTGTGCATGCATTTGTGCCCTTATAGCAAGCGGCTTGATATGGGGGCACACTGTAAGACAAAGCATAGCACAAAATATAAACAAAATGAGTCTCTTACTAATCTTCAACCAGTAAAATTAAATCAGTTTGGTACAAGTTTCACATCATTGTTGCTCTTTATACTACTTTGTGTTATTGGGAGGCCTGCTTGTCTGATGACATGATTTTGGTATCTGTTTTTTTTCTTCTCTTACTGCAGACATGGTGAGGGAACAGCTTTTGATGACAATTTCTGGTTGGATCTTAATTACCTTGAGGTGGCTATGGCAGTACAGTCTTGCTCCGCCCACTTTACAGCTTTGCTGTATGCTGAAATCTACACCAACAAGATCAAGCTGGATGGCGAGCAAAGAAGGTAAGTGCTTTTATATAGTTACATAGTCTTGTTGAAAAACAACACAAGTCCATCTAGTTCTAACAATAAAAGGGAACAAAAATTACAATCCTATAGCCACAGTCCTATAGACACAGTTGATCCAGGGGAACGAAAAAACAAATAAAGCTTGATCAATTTTAGCTCCAGCAGGGGAAAAAATATCTCCCTAAGAGGCATTCTCTGGATCAACTTTACTTATTAATGTTAGTATCCAGTTATATTATGTACATTTAGGAAAGAACACAGGCTTTTTTTTACAGGAATCTACTGAGGTGGCCAGAACCAGAGGTAATCTATTCCACATTTTCACAGCTCTTACTGTGAAAAAGCCTTTTCATATTTGGAGATTAAATCTACTTTCCTGCCCCCTTTGTTTACTCTGATGACCTTAAAGTGAATAACTCAACACCTAGTTCACTATATGGAGCACTTTTGTATTTATACATGTTGATGTAAATCTCCTATTCTCAAGAGAGAATAAATTAAGTTCCTCTAATCTTTCTTCATAGCTGAGCTCCTCCATGCCTCTTATCAGTTTGGTTGCCCTTCTCTGCACTAACTCCAGTTCCCCCGATTATTCTTTTTGTGAACTGGGGCCCAAAACTGAACTGCATATTCCAGACAAGGTCTTACAAATTATTTGTACAGGAGCAAAATTATCTCTCTTCTCTCTCCCTCCCTCCCCCTTTCTCTCTCTCTCTCTTCCTCCCTCCCCCTTTCTCTCCCTCCCTCCCTCCCTCCCTCCCTCCCCCTTTCTCTCCCTCCCTCCCCCTTTCTCTCCCTCCCTCCCCCCCTTTCTCTCCCTCCCTCCCTCCCCCTTTCTCTCCTCCCTCCCTCCCCCTTTCTCTCCCTCCCCTCCCCCTTTCTCTCCCTCCCTCCCTCCCCCTTTCTCTCTCTCCTCTCCCTTTCTCTCTCTCCCTCCTCCCTCCCCCTTTCCCTCCCTCCCTCCCCTCCCCCTTTCTCTCTCTCCCTCTCCCTTTCTCTCCCTTACTCTCCTCCCTCCCCCTTTCTTTCCTTCCTCTCCCCCTTTCGCTCCCTTCCTTTCTCTCCTTCTCTCCCCCCCCTTTCCCCCTCTCTCCCCCCCCTCCCCCCTTTCCTCCCTCTCTCCTCCCCTTTCTCTCCCCCCTTTTTTCTCTCCTCTCTCCCCCCCTTTCTCTCCCTCTCCCCCCCCCTTTCTCTCCCTCTCCCCCCCCCCTTTCTCTCCCTCCCCCCCCTTTCTCTCCCTCCCTCCCTCTCCCCCCTCTCCCCTCCCCCCCCCCCCCTTTCTCTCCCTCCCCCCCCCTCTCTCCCCTCTCCCCTCCCCTCCCCCTCCTTTCTCTCCCTCTCCCCCCTTTCCTTTCTCTCCCTCTCCCCCCCCCCCTTTCTCTCCCTCTCCACCCCCCCCCCCCCCTTTCTCTCCTTTCTCTCCCCCCCCTCCCCCTTTCTTTCTCTCCTCCCCCCCTTTCTCTCTCTCTCTCCCCCCCCTTTCTCTCTCTCTCCCCCCTTTCTCTCTCTCCCCCCTCTTCTCTCTCTCTCCCCCCCTTTCTCTCTCTCCCCCCCCCCCCCCCCTCTCCCCCCCCCTTCTCTCTCTCTCTCCCCCCCCCCCCTTTCTCCCCTCTCTCTCCCCCCCCCCCCTTTCCCTCTCCCCCCCCCTCTCCCCCCCCTCCCCCCCCCCTTCTCTCTTCCCCCCTTTCTCTCTTCCCCCCCCCCTTTCTCTCTCTTCCCCCCCCCCCTTCTCTCTCTTCCCCCCCCCCCCTTCTCTCTCTTCCCCCCCCCCCCCTTCTCCCCCCCCCTCTCTTTCCCCCCCCCCCCCCCTTCTCTCTCTTCCCCCCCCCCTTCTCTCTCTTTCCCCCCCCTTCTCTCTCTTCCCCCCCCTTCTCTCTCTTCCCCCCCCTTCTCTCTCTTCCCCCCCCTTCTCTCTCTTCCCCCCCCTCTCTCTCTCTACCCCCCCCACCTTTCTTCCCCCCCCCCCCCCTTCTCTCCCCCTCTCGCCCCCCTCTCTCTCTCCCTCGCCCCCCTCTCTCTCTCCCTCTGGCCCTTTCTCTCTCTCTCTCTCTCTGGGTCTCAGAAGACAGTGGGCCATTTGGAAAGTACAGCGCTACTCACGCATGCGCAGAAGGAAACAGGCTGTGAAGCCGCAAGGCTTCACTTCCTGTTTCCCTTAGTAAGGATGCTCCCCCAGCCTGGAAATCTGCTTTTAGGATACCTGGGTGTATCCCATCTGGTCCAAGTGCTTTATCCACCTTTATTCTGTGTAAATGTTTCTGGACCATATCATTTTTTTATGAGCCTTGAAACAAATGTCTTCATAATGTTGCTATATAAACAAAGTAACTGTCTGGCTTTTCCAATCTGATATCAATATTCTATCTGGGGGTGTTTTATGCTGTCAGGGGTGCTTCCAGTGCTCGCAAGTCTCTGAGATTTGAAGAAGAGAGTCAGACTCTGACCATTGCCAGCATGAGTGAGAAAAGCAAAGAGGAGACTGGGATCAGTTTGCAGGTATGTACAAAATAGGAAGAGATGATTGTGTATTACTTTTGCAATTAAAACCTATTTTGGTAAAAATGTCCTTTTAAAAGCAAGTTGCCTAACCTTTTCTTGACCAGAGGTCATATAGCCTAAATGGCCAAATTAAATTAAGCAGGTCCAAAATCAATTGGTTAATGTGACTATTAATAACTAATTGTCATATTTAATTGTGTGTGTGTGTGTGTGTATATATATAAATACAGTTTCTCACAAAAGTGAGTACACCCCTCACATTTTTGTAAATATTTTATTATGTGACACTTTGCTACACTGTAAAGTAGTGAGTGTACAGCTTGTATAACAGTGTAAATTTGCGTTCCCCTCAAAATAACTCAACACACAGCTATTAATGTCTAAACCGCTGGCAACAAAAGTGAGTACACCCCTAAGTGAAAATGTTTGAATTGGGCCCAATTGGCCATTTTCCCTCCCCGGTGTCATGTGACTCGTTAGTGTTACAAGATCTTAGGTATGAATGGGGAGAAGGTGTGTTACATTTGGTGTTATCGTGTTCACTCTCTCATACTGGTCACTGGAAGTTCAACATGGCACCTCATGGCAATGAACTCTCTGAGGATCTGAAAAAAAAGAATTGTTGCTCTATATAAAGATGGCCTAGGCTATAAGAAGATTGCCAAGATCCTGAAAGTGAGCTGCAGCACAGTGGCCAAGACCATGGAGCGGCTTAACAAGACAGATTCCACGCAGAACAGGCCTCACCATGGTTGACCAAGGAAGTTGAGTGCACATGCTCAGCGTCCTATCCAGGGGGTTGTCTTTGGGAAATAGGTGTATGAATGCAGTTAGCATTCCTGCAGAGGTGGTAGTGGTGGTGAGGTCAGCCTGTCAGTGCTCAGATTATACATCTCACACTGCATCAAGTTGGTCTGCATGGCTGTTGTCCCAGAAGGAAGCCTCTTTTAAAGATGATGTATAAGAAAGCCTGCAAACAGTTTGCTGAAGCAAGCAGACTAAGGACATGGATCACTGGAACCATATTCTGTGGTCTGATGAGACCAAGATAAACTTATTTGGTTCAGATGGTGTCAAGCGTGTGTGGTGGCAACCAGGTGAGGAGTACAAAGACAAGTGTGTCTTGCCTACAGTCAAGCATGGTGGTGGCAGTGTCATGGTCTGGGGCTACATGAGTGCTGCTGGCACTGGGGAGCTACAGTTCATTAAGGGAACCATGAATGCCAACATGTACTGTGACATACTGAAGCAGAGCACGATCCCCTCTCTTCAGAGACTTCTTCTCCTCCTCTTGTGGTTACCCATAGGAAGCCGTTTCCTACAGGATACCATCAGCGAGCGAGCTCCCAGGCAGCACTGTCTGCATTCATAGACACAGACCTACCCCCGCCCTGATGGTGCCCTCTGTCTCAGCAAAGCCTGCGAGAGCTGCTACAGAAGGGCACGGCACTGAATCGAGTGAGGTCTTAGGTAAGTATAAGAGAGGATGAGGGGGCAAGCCTGTTGCGTAATTTATTTATTTTTTTTACCTTAAACTGTAGTAAACTTGTTTAAAGAAAAAATAAATCCTCCTGCAAGGTAATGTTATAATGTACTAGTATGCATCACATACTAGCACATTATGTGAAATTAACCTTAAAACAAAGCCCTCCAGTGGTGCGTTGTCACCGCTGACAGGCCTTCTATCTTTACCCGGTCTTCCTTGCAGGTTCGCGGGCTTCGGTCCTTTGAATGGAGGCTTACCTGTAAATAAAAATCAGTCAAAGGAGTTTACTCCCACTTATATGTAGGGAATGCATTAAGGTAAAACGTGTTTAGGCTTTAGAACCAATCGGCTTTAGAAGACTCGACCGGAAACACTGAATATTGTAGTTTCATACTGTATGTATCCTCTAGTGACCTATAGATGGCATCCATGTATGTATACATACATTTTAGGATGTGGGGGTCCTTTAAAGCTTTGTTTCCACTGTATTAAGCTCTTTGCCAGGAGTTTAAAGGGGTTGTAAAGGTAAAAAAAAATCTTCCTTTACATTAGTGCAGTCCTCCTTCACTTACCTCATCCTTTGATTTTGCTTTTCAATGTCCTTATTTCTTCTGAGAAATCCTCACTTCCTGTTCTTCTGTCTGTAACTCAGTAATGCAAGGCTTTCTCCCTGGTGTGTGGTGTTCCCCCCCCACTCCCTTGAAGGGGGAGGGGCGAGCAGGAGAGACAGGATGCCCACTAACACACAGCTCCTTTCTCTATCTGCAATGTAGAGAGCGTCCTGATTCTCCTGTTCTCAAGGGAGGGGGCGAGCACAACACTCCACACCAGGGAGAAAGCCTTGCATTACTGTGTGGAGTTACAGACAGAAGAACAGGAAGTGAGGATTCCTCAGAAGAAATGAGGACATTTAAAAGCAAAATGGAAGAATGAGGTAAGTGAAGGAGGACCACACTAAGGTAAAGGAAGCTATTTAGGGAAAAAATATTGTACCTTTACATCCCCTTTAAAGAGTAACTCCACTTTTCTTGCAAAAAAAAAAAAAAAAAAAAAAAACAATACCCTCTGAATGATTAATGTATGTTTCCAAGATTTCCACAAACATTGTTATAAAGGCCTGTATTTGCTCTTTTTTTTTACCTTTACAACCCCTTTAACTTTTATATCCAGAAAAGGCCCTCTCTTCAACCTTGTTATAGTGAAACTGTGCAGACTTGTCTCTTAAAGTCTTCATGGACAAAAGTAGAGTCTTTCTTTTGTTATCATTTACAGTCTCTTGTCAATTTAGATATATTTCATTTTCCACCTCTACTTAAATAGGCACCAATGCGAGTTTTCTCCTCGGGTGACATTTCTTGTCATTCCTGAAATTGCAATAGATGGTGTTGTCAGAATAAAGACGCTTTCCGTGGAATTCATAAAAAATAGCTAAGGCAAAATTTGTAAAAGTGTCTCGCATGTATTTTGAAAGTGGTGAAGCAAGCACCACATTTATATACTTGTCTAAAAAGTGTACTTTTGATTTTGTCGCATGCTGTGCCACTTCCAGAATGCATGTGCAAAACCTTTGCAAAATCTTTATGTGCCAGGGTCTCTTTCTCTCTACACCAAAAGAGTTGGTCTTTATTACCGTAGCTCCACTTTGATAAGATACAAAGTGTCGGTTCTTTATTTTTAATTTGACGCGGTCGTTACACTACAATGTAAAAGTGGCACATTTTAGAACTACCTGAATTTGTTGCACAAGTTGCTGTCAGGATCAAGTGTTGCATATGCTTCATGAATTTGCCACAATAAATGAACAAAGGGGATTACCGCCAAAAAAAATGGCACAGCGCCTTTGTTTTGTTTTTTAATCGGTATCCCCTTTTTTTTGTAAATGGTAAACTCATATGTAATCACAGTCTTGTTGCATGCGTTTCTTCCCATATTTGCGCTCTCATAACTCTTTATAGGGCCAATTACCATATTTATATTGTTCTTTTATTCTTATTTAGGACCTTTTGATGGACATTTACAGGAGTATTGGAGAACCAGACAGTTTGTATGGATGTGGTGGAGGGAAGATGCTTCATCCACTTGCCAGGTAACCTTGTCCATGAATGCTGAGAGAAATATGTAAGCTGACGTTGCTGACTTCTCTGAGAATCGTTGCCTGGCTGTCCTGATCCTCTCATGGTACTTCCTGATTCACTGAAGTTTACTCATCCAGATATCACTTTGACCTCCCTTGTTTCCTGCTTGTCCTGGATATGTGAATCAGAATGTACTAAAGTAAGAGATTTAGCATGACTAGCTACAAACTAGTTGTAACGGTCACCACCGCTTACGACCTTCCATCCAACCACGACAAGCTTATCCGACACACCAACAACCAGGCAGACATGATCCATTCAATTTCCCAGAATAAACGAGACTGCGCTCCGTTCTCTAGTTTCCAAAATGTATGAATCACTTTATTGGTTTTATTAGCTTGCTTATATCCAGTACAGCATAATACAGTTCATCACAGGACAATGTAGTCCCCACCCCCCTATTCACTCACTGAGGATAATTCTTTAATTGGTAGCTAGACATGACGGCACCGTATTATCAATAGGGTTAATTTAACCTTGAATAGTAACACAGACATCTAGTTGAATAAGTTATCCAAGACAGCTTTATCACACAATGGCAGAGTATTGTGAGAGTGGGTGCAATCCACACCTTCAACGGAATGTCTTTACCGTGAATAGCCAACACCTTAAGATATTTCAATAGCCTAATATACAAAGGTATGACTCACTGGCTGGACCTGGTCATGTCATCATGAACTCCTTGTGATATCTCAGTCCAGAAATATGAAGTATTAATAATGTCCCATCACATGTAATATATCTCTCATCTTTCCAACGTCTCTGGGTGTCACGGGCCATTCTGTTACACTAGTATTTACGGAAAGAAGACCGCAACAACCACCTCCATGTTTCTCTCAGCACAAGTTTCATTTGAAGGCAATATACAGATGACGTACATAAACTATTGCTAATTTACCTTCCAGAGTATTCTTAGTTATATGATTGATATAGGATACAAACGCCCTGGGTAACCTCTATCACCACTGCGCCAATAAAAAATAAAATAAAAAAGTGGAATAAACTACAGCTGCTACTTAGTGAATAAATAATTGAAATGGAAAAAAAACGTAACCTAAATAGGTATAAGAAAATTGCAGCGCTAATTAATATAATAATAATAAACAATAACATATAAACTCAATAACACCACGTGACAAGTGATATAAAGTCCATAAAAAATTGATGAACAAATTTGATGAGCAAATTCCTTATTCTGTGAACCGTCCACCTCACCACCATGCTGTGATAACTCCCCTCTGAAAAACGCACTCACCAGACGGATTTGCCTTTCACTCTCGTGTTAGGCTAAATCACTTGTGTATGATCCCACAAATGGATAAACGAATCTCAGCTGGACCACCGTGATAATCCCTCAATAATGTACATGACAACAAAAGAAGTGGTCCAATAGTGTAAAATTGTACCACCAGTTTAATTCAAAATCACAGCAACACTTCATTCATTAAACTCACATGTAAAAAAATTAAAGTCAGCTTCAAACAAATCACAGCAAACATCAGTGTTTAGTTGGCTCTGCAGTGCTAGGTGGTAACGGTGGACCTGAGGTTAGTGCTCAGTTGGTATAGGCTCACCACACTCCAGATTCAGTGAAGCTAGCTTCACTGACTAGAGTCACCGCTTCTGTTTAGACAACTTGCCGTTACTGGGAGCCGAGAATCTGGAGTGTGGTGAGCCTATACCAACTGAGCACTAACCTCAGGTCCACCGTGACCACCTAGCACTGCAGAGCCAACTAAACACTGATGTTTGCTGTGATTTGTTTGAAGCTGACTTTTATTTTTTTTTACATGGATTATCACGGTGGTCCAGCTGAGATTTGTTTATTTATTTTTAGGATCATACACAAGTGATTTAGCCTAACACGAGAGTGAAAGGCAAATCCGTCTGGTGAGTGCGTTTTTCAGAGGGGAGTTATCACAGCATGGTGGTGAGGTGGATGGTTCACAGAATAAGGAATTTTCTCATCAAATTTGTTCATCAATTTTTTATGAACTTTATATCACTTGTCACGTGGTGTTATTGAGTTTATATGTTACTGTTTGTTTATTATTATTATATTAATTAGCGCTGCAATTATCTTATACCTATTTGGGTTAAGTTTTTTTCATTTCAATTCTTCTGTGCATGCAGCCCAGGGATTTACACAGCTCTGCCACACAGCACAGTCTTTTTTAGCAGGTGAAGGGCCTAATTTTGCTATGCTGCAGTTGCTATTTCACCTACAGGTTTCCTCCAGTGAGCGTTTCCAACAGCGAAAGCAGAAGGACCGCACTAATTCTGTCACTCTTCTCTCCTGGTGTCAGCATGCTCCTTGCTCTGCAGCACACTTAGAGCCCTTTCACACTGTCAGCGCCCGAAAAAACGCTGGTAAAGCGCTGCTAAAATTAGCGGTGTTTACCATAGTTTTCCGGGGAGCCAGCAGGGCGCTTTTAACCGCTAGCGGTGGTTAAAAGCACCCACAAAGCGCTGCTGCTAAGCTGAGGCGCTTTGCAGGCACTTTGGTGGCGCTTCCCTTTTATTTCAATGGGGAGGGGCGCTTTAGGAGTGGTGAAGCGCTGCAAAAAAGTTGCTTGCAGGTTTTTTTGGACGCCCTGCCAGCACAGCGCCCCAGTGTGAAAGCACTCAGGATTTCACACTGGGATTGCAGATGAGGCTCTTTTCAGGTGCTATACAGGCATCTCCAGTGTGAACGGGGTCTTTATTAGTTTGCTTTGCCATGTCCAAGGGACTGGAGGAGTCTAAACCAAGCTATGTAACAAGTCAGGTACCTGCACTGCCTAATTTAAAAGTTAAACACATTTGATTAATTATTAAATAAGCTGCAAAAATTTGTGTCTGTTTCATGGAGTTCTAGTTTTTATGTTTTATTTTCATATACAATTTGTGGCTTTCCAAATGTATTGATTCTTTGTTATTGCCTAATTGTACTGTACACAACATGGCACAAAGTTGATTAACTTTAAGGGCATTGCAGATACTGCAGATACTGTCACCTGGAGGGAATCTATTCCACATTTTCACAGCTCTTACTGTAAAGAAACCTTTCTGTACTTGGAGATAGAGAAAATTGAGTACTGTCCGTGATACATTTCTTTTTTTTTTTTTTGCCTTAACATACAAACAGTACTCAATTTACTACAATCGCCTCAAGTACTTAGAGATGAAACCTAGACATAAAGAGTGCCCCCTTGTTCTCTGTGATGACCTCAACACTAAGCTCACTATATGGACCACTTTGTACATATGGATTATATCCCCCCTTAATCTCCTTTTCTCAAAAAAAGAATACATTCAGTTCCTCTAATCTTTCCTCATAGCTGAGCTTCTCCATGCCTCTAATCAGTTTGGTTGCCCTTCTCTGCACTTTCTCCAGTTCTCCGATTATCCTTTTTGAGAACTGGGGCCCAAATTGAACTGCACATTCCAGATGAGGTCTTACTAAGGATATGTACAGGGGCAAAATGATATCTCTCTCTTTGGAGTCCAAACCTCTCTTAATACAAGAAAGGACTTACAAGCTGCGGTTTCCAAAGCATGGCAATGCATGCCATTATTGAGCTTATGATCTACCAAAACCCCCAGATCCTTCTCCACTACAGATTCCCCCAGTTGTACTCCCCGCTAGTATGTATATTGCACATGCATATTCTTGGTGCACAACTTTACATTTATCATCATTAAACCTCATTTGCCACTTAGTCGCCCAATTAGACAGAGCATTGAGGTCGGCTTGTAAATTGGCGACATCCTGCAAGGACGTTATTCCACTGCATAGCTTGGTGTCATCTGCAAAGACAGAAATTTTACTTTTGATCCCAGACCCAATATCATTTATAAAGATATTAAAAAGTAAGGGTCCCAGCACTGAACCTTGGGGTACACCACTGATAACCTTAGACCATTCAGAGTAAGAATCATTAACCACTACTTTCTGAATTCTGTCTTTTAGTTCGTTTTCTATCCATTTACAAATTCATCTTTCCAAGCCTGTAGACCTTACCTTACACATTAGCCGTGTGTCAAACGCTTTTGCAAAATCCAAGTATACCAAGTCCACAGCTGCCCCTCTGTCCAAGGTTATACTAATCTCCTCATAAATAAAAATCAGGTTTGTTTCACAACATTTGTCTTTCATGAATCCATGCTGTCTGTTGCTTAAAATATTTTTTCCAGCAAGAACTTGTCTATGTGGTCTTTTATTAAACTCTCCAGTATCTTCCTGACTATAGAAGTCAAGCTAACAGGTCTATAGTTACTTGGTAAAGACTTTGATTCCTTTTTAAATATGGGCACCACATTGGCACTACGCCAATCCAGTGGTACCATTCTAGTCATTAACAAGTCCCTAAAAATTTGAAACAATGGCTTTCAAATGACAACGCTCAATTCTTTTAGGATCCGTGGGTGGATGCACATCTGGTCCAGGTGCTTGATCGCCCTTTATTCTGTTTAGATATTTCTAGACCGTATACAATTTGAGCCATTGTGGATTTGGGGCTGTGTCACTACCACCCCCATTATGGACATGAGCTCCCCCATGCTACTTTGTATACACAGAGCTGAAGAAAGTATTTAATAATTGTGCCTTCTCTTTGTCCCCAGTCACCCACTCTAGATTATTTTGTTAAGGGCCTACATGCTCAGACTTGACCTTTTTACAATTTATATATTTGAAGAACTTTTGGAGGTTTGACCTACTATCTTTTGCAATCTGCCGTTTTGTTTTGAATTTTTTTATCCCTGATTTCCTTTCCTTATTAACTTTAGCCATTTTAACTTTGGTCGTGAGCCACGTAGGTTTTATTTTTAGTCTTTTAAACGTATTGCCCATTTGGGAATATAATTTGCAGTGAGTTCCTATACAGTCTTTTTGAAGAATTCACATTTCGGTTCAGTGTCCATTGATGCCACTATTCCCTCCTAGTCTAAGCCTTGGAGAGCAGCCCTAATCTTTGGAAAATTTGCTCTCTTAAAGTTAAATGTATTTAACTTTCCCGTATGTGTGTTTGTTGCTTACTAATCACATTAAATTAAATCATGTTATGGTCACTGCTACCCTGGTGTTCTTTTATATGAATATTGTAAAAAGCTCTGCATGGTTTCAGATCACTCGGCCCAGAAGAGCATCAATCCTAGTTGGGGGCCTCAATAAATTGGACCATAAAAATGTCTTGTAATAGGCTTAACCATTTTTGCCCTTTAACTGTCCCAGCAGTGCCATTACTCCAGTAAATTTCTGGGTAGTTAAAATCCCCCATTATTATCACTCTCCCAGCTTTTTCCTTCTGTGCAAGGAGCCGAGTCTCCACCTCCTCGTTAACATTGGAAGGTCTATCACAAACTCCAATGATAACCTTTGAAGTACGCACACCCATGTACAGTCCACCGATAATGCTTTAGACTCATCACACTCTGCATCATCTTGGTCCTCTTTCACACTCACTTTGAGATCACTTCTCACATAGAGACAGACACCGCCACCCCTCAATTCTACCCTGTCTTTCCGAAAGAGAGCATAGCTAGGAATATTAATAGCCCAGTCATGAGAAGAATGAAGCCAAGATTCAGCAATACCAATAAGATCATAGTTCTTCTTGAGCACCAGAGCTTCCAATTCACCTATACACTTATTGGGATTTTTATTTATTTTTTTACCAAAAACATGTTGTGGAAAACAAATTGGTTTAAATTTATAAAGAAAATTTACTTCATTGAAAATATTTTTATTTTTTTCACATAGCAAAAAATAAACCCAGCAGTGATCAAATACGACCAAAAGAAAGCTTTATTTGTGTGAAAAAAATTATATCAATTTGGGTACAGTGTTTCATGACCGAGCAATTGTGCTGAATAGCAAAAAATAGGCTGATCATGAAGGGTGTTAAACCTTCCGGAGGTCAAGTGGTTAATATATAAGTAGCACATTAGATTGTTAATCCAGGGGATATCAATTTGCCTTAGTTTATAAGGAAAGAAACATTTTAATCTTGGATGACAGTCATGTGACTTTTTTCAACCTGCATTACTACATGCCCATGGTCCAAGATCTGGCATTGAATGGTAATAATACAGTATATCTAAAGTAAAACGTTTTTATTTTTTTGTTTTGGATAGAGTAGGGAATGGTTAAACCCATGTTTGCTGTGCTTCTTTCGGGACATTTCCTTGTACCATAGACACAACAGGAAACAAGAGGGGAAATTGTCTTTTAGACAATTGGCCCCATAATAAATGTTCCCATTGCAAGATTTCACCTCTATTGGTATTCTGGTGACAACTCAAAATTTTGGATTCTACATCACATTCAGTCTCGGTGATCAGGTCACCAGAATAAATAGAGGAGGCGAGTTTGCCTAGGTGGGACACAGACCTCAAAATAGCATGACATGGTGGCTAATCATTGAAAACAAAACAAAAAATCACAATCAGGGTTTAGATGCACTCTGTATTTCTGACACTGACAAACCTATTACATTATCTAATTATTGCGTTGCTACATATCTACTGTTACAAGTGAAAAATGTGCTTAAATGTACGTTTTTTTATTTATGTTGTATCAGAATTCGAACATATGAGCATGAAGCCATGTGGGGAAAAGCCCTTGTAACTTATGACCTGGAAACCAGTCTTCCCTCTGCTACTCGCCAAGCTGGAATCATGCAGGTATGTCTTTTGGCTTGATAATTTTTTATTAATTTTTTGTTAAAAATCACATTATCCAGGATAAAGTAAACAGGTGACAATAAAGAACAGTGTCAAGTTTGAAAAGAATACCCAGATATGTGTTGTTTGGTGAATCCATAAATACACCTTTTATATGAGTATACAGCTGTGCTTAAACCGCAAAACTCTAGTTTTGTACACTTACTGATTTATGCTTGCGTAGCCGTATATAATGTCCCATATTGAATCATATACATAGGTTTTAGGAGTGTGACTAAAAAAAATAATGGCTCAGATATGCAGAAGGTGGAAATGGCACACCTCAAAGCGAAACACAAATAAAAAAATATTTATTCATACATCATTTAAAAATATTTTTTTAAATGCAAGCAGTACTTAAATTTGAGTTTGTATTCGACCATTGATGTTTATTGTACAGGTTAAAATGGGAAAAGCCAGCAGAAGTCATTCACTGAAAACTGACAAATTTATTGTAGGCTTTGCAAAACTTTGGCTTGAGTCACATGTTGTCCACCTACCTGCGAGGACTTGAGCATGAGAATGCGGATTGGTCTTCTGAGCTCCAGGAGATTCGTTTCCAGGCAGCCTGGAGGAACATGCAATGGGACCAGAGCTCATCCTACAAGTAAACCTTGACTTTCAGAATGACTTAAGATTATTTTGTATTTAACTTTTCATCACTGTGTTTTATATGTCTACAATTTATTTATTTTTTTTAGAGGTGACGTGGCTGTGCCAGGTTATAATGGATCTCTCTACCATGCTATACAGTCTCTAAAGGACAACGAATTCTCCACTTTTCATGACCATATTAAGTATGCCAGGTAAGTAGTAGTGCACCTTACATCCCATTGCTGGTAGAAATGAAGTCATGTGTGGCTCTAGCTGGACTTCATGCTACCTTGGTTACACATGTGTAACACTGCCCTTCTATACGAGCGTCCCCTATTCAAAAAGTGGTACATGATGATTTATAATGTATGCATAGCAAAACCCCCATTTTTTTATTTTTATTTTGAATAGTGTAGAGAAGCCCTTTCCAGACAATATTTTGCTGTCTGTGTCCCAAAGAGGGGGGTTCTAGCCTGTCCCTAAAAAGACTGATTTCCATCTACGTTACTAATTGGAGAGTTCCCCTCACTTCCTGTCCAAGAAAGCTTTTTAAGCAAGATAGAAATGAAAGGATATCTTGGAGAGCAGTAAAGACCAAAAGAGTTTCTAATCTTTCATCTTTATCTGAAACTAGCTGAATACCCAGCGTTGCCCGGTCTTCCTATCTTAACCTTTTGGGGAGGAAAATCATAGTTATGTAAATAAATAAATAATAAATAACACAATGTTTAATTGAGGCATTTTCACACTTTAAAATAATCCACAAACAAAAATGTTAATAAACTTGCAAGTCACAATTGAAATGTACTGTATCACATTTTTCAACATAAAATTGAAAAAGTTACTGAGGTAGCCCTCATAAAAAAGGGCAGAAATTAGAAGGGGTGTGGCTTGTGGGAGGGGTGTGGAGAGGGCATGGTTAGTGGCATGAGCATGGTTTGCAAGCCAGCCCACATACTGACCTGAAGATGCAGTGCAGAGCTTGAGGAGTAAGGTGTAGCTGAGCTGTGATAAAAAAAACTGTGGTTAAAGGACCTGTGATGACATTAGTAGGTGTGGCTAAGCTGTGATGAAGAGATAGGTGTGGCTAAGCTGTGATGAAGAGATTGTGGTAAAAAAAGACCTGTGATGACATCAGTAGGTGTGGCTAAACTGATGAAGAGATTGTGGTAAAAGGACCTGTGATGAAATCGGTAGGTGTGTCTGAGCTGTGATGAAGAGATTGTGGTTGAAGGACCTGTGATGACATCAGTAGGTGTGGCTAAACTGTGATGAAGAGATTGTGGTAAAAGGACCTGTGATGAAATCGGTAAGCGTGTCTGAGCTGTGATGAAGAGATTGTGGCTGAAGGACCTGTGATGACATCAGTAGGTGTGGCTAAACTGTGATGAAGAGACCACAGTCCCATATACTTGCATGGGACTTGACACAAAAACCGCCGTTTGGAAGTTATGAAGTAACATGTATTTCCCATAGAGTTGAATGGGACTTTAAAGAAAAACCCCGACCATGGCAAATGGGGGTGGGTAAGGGTTTAACCACCTATCCTATGTTTGTTGCTGACATATAAGTAACATGTGTGCCAAGTTTCATGTTAATATCTTTAGCCGTTTGGACGTGATGCTGGAACATACATACATACACACACACACACGTTGAGTTTTATATATATATAGATTAAAAAAAACAATTGTAAGCATATTACAAGAATGCACCATTAATGTTACAGTAATTGAACAAGCATAATTGACATACTGGAGAAAAAGGGGGGTAAATTCTGCGCTAATCGTGCTAGTAAATATTGATGAATCTAAAGTGAAAAAGAGCTGCAACATAAAAACATGTGATAATCATGTGAAAACATACTGGCGTCATACTGGACATACCAACAACAAACGAAAAAGAAGAAAAACCCATAAATGTTGACATTAATAAAAGTACAGTATGGAATATCGGCAAGTAAAGACATTGAAGTATTCATTGTAAAGGGACATAAGTAGATATCAGCAAAGATAGCTTCTATTAGATCCAAACAATGCAATGTGGTGTAGAAAGTTTGATATTTGTATGAATGCCTAAATTCCTTTTAGTTATTTAACATCTCTAGGGCTTCTGTAGACAGCCATTACTTTATATCCAAACTTATTTTCTGTTCTATTCTATTAAAGCGTAGTAAACTCTGCTATCTTACTTGTACCTACAGGTAAGCTTATAATAAAGCTTACATGAAGGTAGAATGAGATATTTGTGTTTTGCTGCTGGTGATGTCACCTGCGCACTGCGATCTGCGGTCACCGCGAATATGATTTCAATCCAGAGCTCTGTACCGCAATCGTGACTCCAGTGCACATGCACAGGATTGACATCATTGCAGCTTGGTCATTTAAACACCCGCAGCCCACGAACCAAAAAGGAAGACTGGGTGACGATGGAAGCCCTGTCTGTCAGCTGTGCCAGCGCACTACTGGAGGGCTTCTTTTTAGAGGAACGTCTTTCATAATGTTCTAGTATGCATTCCTGTGCTTCCGTGTAAATAGAAAAGAACAGAAGTAATATTTTATGTATTTATTGTAAAATCCCTTTTTTGGAGTCCTTTGAGGGAAGCGGGTCTCACCCCTCTGTGTATATGA
This sequence comes from Rana kukunoris, assembly GCA_029574335.1. NCBI lineage: Eukaryota > Metazoa > Chordata > Amphibia > Anura > Ranidae > Rana > Rana kukunoris. Next base: position 106,775,338 of record CM056050.1, on the reverse strand, counting down.
TCATGCTGTAGGTACTACTTTACTATAAAACTACGGCATTGCTGATAGTAGCAGTTTTTTTGTTTTGTTTTGCCATTGTCCAGTCCTTCTGTAGACAGCTGTATTACCCAAAGGTGACAAATGTACTGTGTCTCTCAATTGACTTCTAAAAAATAATTCTATTTTGAATACAAAAAAAAAAATTCCCCGCATTTGCACTATTGTCAGCAAGGGGGGTTTCAAGGATATACTCTTAATATATTTATTTTAAGTTCATTTATAATGAATCATTTATTCTGCAGTAAGGGCATTTTTTAGGATGACAGAAATCAGAACACCTGCAAATTATTGTCTGTAATATATGTATTCTCTGTCTGTAGAGTTAAGGAAGTGGAAGAGCTGTGCAAAGGCAGCTTGGAGTCTGTATACTCTCTGTATCCCACACTTTGTAGGCTCCAAGCTATTGGAGAGCTAGAGAACGCTGGGCAGATTTTCTCCAGGTATGTCTCCGGCCAACTTCTTGTTTTAAGTTCAACCACTTTTAATGTGATGTTTTAAATCCCAACTCTGTACAAAAAAAAGTTTTTCCTTGCAATGGGGCTATTTTAGGTGCACCTGTACTTAGTCTATTATGATCAAAAAACTGTGTATATATTCTTAAAAGCAGTGTCCACTTTCAAATGTGTTTGTTATTTTAACTAGGTAATAGTGCAGTTATATCTCCTGTGTCATTTGTTTGCTTAACCTTGTAATGGTGGGCTTACATGTTGTAACTGTAGTTTGTGGTGTCATGGCTGATCAACTCCCCTATATTCATGCATTCATTCACCTAGCTTGACCCATTCATTAAAGAGCTAGGCAACCTCTTGTTCCAGGTCACAGTGTCCCGTTCATGCCTTGCCATTTCCTCTATATCCTTTCATAAATTTTGGAGTGCTAATGTAATGAAACTGTAAACGCTCTGTTAATTGTTCTGCCTGTTTTGTGTCTGTGTCATATATCTAAATACTAGCTCTCACCTACACAAGCACTACACTGAGAGCCAGGAAGAGCCGGAGACGAGCAGCGCAGTGATCGTTGCTGTGTCAGTCTGACACACTGCATCACCGATCTCGGCAAGACGTTTCTGACATAGGCTCTTTACCATGATCAAATAACACCAAAAAAGCTCTATTTGTGGGAACAAAATGATAAAAAATTTGTTTGGGTACAGTGTTGCATGACTGTGCAATTGTCATTCAAAGTGCAACAGCGCTGAAAATTGGTTTGGGCAGGAACGGGGGAAAGTACACTGTATTTAAGTTTTTAACCACTTAAGGACCGCCTAACACCGATATACGTCGGCAGAATGGCACGGCGGGGCACAATCGTGTACCTGTACGTCCTCTTTAAGTGCCCAGCCGTGGGTCACGGGCACACACCTGCAACCCGGTCCGAAGCTCCGTGATCGCGGCCCCGATCGCCGCCAGAGTCCCGTGATCGGTCTCACAGGAGCTGAAGAATGGGGTGTGTGTAAAGACACCTTCCCCTTTCTTCACAGTGGCGCTGTCATTGATCGTCTGTTCCCTGATATAGGGAAAGCCGATCAATGAAGTCACACGTCAAGCTCCGCCCCCTACAGTTATGAACGCGTATGTGATCACACTTAACCCCTTCACCCCCTCCCTAACTGCAATTGTAATTTTCACAGTAAACAATGCATTTTTATAGCACTTTTTGCTGTCACAAAAAAAATTGCTGACCGCCATTAGTAGTAAAAAAAATTATTATTAATAAAAATGCAATAAAACTGTTCCCTATTTTTGTAAACGCTATACATTTTGCGCAAACCAATCGATAACCTCTTATTGCGATTTTTTTTTTTTTTTTTTTTACCAAAAATAGGTAGAATACGTATCGTCCTTAACTGAGGAAAAAAAGTGTTTATATATATATATTTTTGGGGGATATTTATTATAGCAAAAAGTCTATTTTTGTTTATGGCGCAAAAAATAAAAACCGCAGAGGTGATAAAATACCACCAAAAGAAAGCTCTATTTGTGGGAAAAAAAGGATGCCAAATTTGTTTGGGAGCCACGTCGCACGACTGCGCAATTGTCAGTTAAAGCGACGCAGTGCCGAATCGCAAAAAGGGGCAAGGTCCTTTACCTGCATATTGGTCAGGGTCTTAAGTGGTTAAAGATCACAACAAAGGCTCTAAAGTCAGATTTTTTTTCAACAGCTTTGAAACAACTGCTGTGTTTTACACTGGATTTTGCTCTCCATAGAAAGCAATACAAATTTTAAGCTGTACAAACTTTGCATTTAATACGGCTTTCTAAAATGAGTTAAAATTATTAAAATCTTAACACATGTAGGGACATTATAACTAAATACTGACTGAAATGTTATGATGATGCAGTTAGATATTTTAGCATATATTTAAAGAATTACCATAAGATCCTCTGACGGTCAATAATAGCTGTGTGTGTGTGTCTATATGGATTAATTTCATGGTTAGATACCATATTTTCATATTGTTTTGGGTATTGTTCAGTCTTTTTTTTTTAACAGATTTGAAATCAGATTAAAACCTGAACTAGTGTGAATATCCCCTCCAAATAATGGGTACACCAAATCATTGCTTTTGGGTATTTCCAGTGAAGGGTAATGTTAATGCTACAACATACAAAACATTTTAGACAATTGTGCACTTTATCCTCCATGTGCACAAAGCCCGGTTCATGAATACATTGTTTTTGAAGTTTTGTGTAGGGGAATTTGAGTGGCCTGCACTGAGCCCTGGCCTCAAACCCATTGAACACCTTTGGCATGAATTGAAATGCCGACTGTTAACCAGATCTTCCCATCCATCATCAGTAACTAACCTCACAAATGTTTTTTTTGGCAAACTCCCACAAACACACTCCAAAATCTTGTGGAAAGCCTCTTCAGAAGGGTTGAGACTATTAGGCCTCGTACACACGATCGGACATATCCGATGAAAACGGTCCGCGGACCATTTCCATCGGATATGTCCGATCGGGAGTTTGATCCGATGGCGTGTACACACCATCGGATCAAATTCCCCGCCGCCGGACGGCGCGGTGACGTAGCGGTGACGCTGACGCCGCCACGTCACCGCACCAGGAAGTTAAACACTTCCGCGCATGCGCCAAATCCATTCGGCGTCGGCGGTGGGGGACGACATGTCTGCTGGTAAGTGTACTAACCAGCAGACATGTCGGGCGGACAGATTCCACCGGATAGATTTCAAAGCTTGCTTTGAAATCTGTCGGGTGGAGAAATCTGTCCGCTAGCCCATACACACGAGCGGAGATGTCTGCTGAAACGGTCCATCGGACCGTTTTCAGCGGACATATCCCCTCGTGTGTACGAGGCCTTACAGACCCAAATTGGGACAACGTAATATGGATGTCCATTGTTTTGCAATGTAATGTCCTACAAGCTTATACAGATTTTTTCTTTAAATCTCTTTATTTAAATTTTCTAATTTTCCATACAAAAATAAAATCATACATATACATTATATTTTAATTACCTTTACTTCAATAGTATTAACATTAACTTTTTAAATCTCCAAGACATCCATACCATCCTTCCATCCCGTACAACACAACACATTCTACTTTCCCCCTTCCCCACTCTCCCAATGGTGTGATTATTACCCCGGTTCCCCCTTTATCCTGACGCTGTTGTAGAGTTCTCTATCCAGTTTGCCCATACTCTTCTATATTTCTCCCCATATCCTCTATTGCAATATGTTTCTCTGTATAATATCAGATTGCTGTTTACTAAGTTCTTCCACTGTGCTATTGAGGGGGCTTCTGTTTTTTTCCAGTTTAGCACTATTGCTTTCCTGGCATAGAACAGCAGCAGGCCTATCTGTGTTTTTCTTTCTTTTGAGATAGCATTACCCCGTATTAATCCTAAGAGACAGATCTCCACTTCTTGTTCCAGCCTTACAGATGTCACTCTTGCTATCATTCTCAGAATTTCACTCCAAAATACTGCTATTTTGGGACAGAGCCAAAATATATGCATGAAGTCTCCTGGAGCAACTACACACCTCCAGCAATTCTGAGAGTTAGTTGGTGAAATCTTATGCAGCTTGTATGGTGTATAATGACTTCTATGTACAATTTTATATTGTATTAGTTTGTCCCGGAGGGATACAAGAATCTTCAGTGGAAATTTCCATACTTCCTCCCAGTTCCCTAAACCCGGGGCATCTCTTTTCCAATTCTCCCTTAATTTGCTCATATCATAAGGTGTAGTATTTATCAGGTAGCCATAGAAATTTGACATTGTCCTCTTCCCGCCTTTTATCTTTTGTTCTATATCTGATTCCATCAATTGTGGAGTCCCCTCTGGGAACTGGGCCACCAAGGCATGTCTAAGCTGCCTATATCTAAACTCATAGCTCTCGGGAATATTCCATAATTGTCTCATCTCCACATATGATAGAAACTTTCCCTCTTGTATCAACTGTGAGAGTTTCTTTACCCCATATTTAGCCCAGGCTCCCGGATCCTGAACCAGATCTAAATGTGGTAATTCCGGGTTCCTCCACAGGGGGGTATTTGGAGATAGATTATTATTTCCCCTCTCTCTTCCTATGATCGCTTCCCATATTTTTACTGTTGTTCTCATTGCTGGCGTTGAATCTCTCCTGGTTTTAATACCCCTATATAGTAACCCTTGCAATGCTTCCACCGATTGGACCACTGTAGCTTCCAACATCGTAGCTGAGTCATACCCATCCGAGTTTAACCACCTCCCTGCTGTCACTAACTGTGCCGCTGTATAGTATTTATGGAAGTCTGGGAAAGCTAATCCCCCCTGCCCTTCCGGTCTCATGAGTGTACTTAATTTAATTCTAGCTGGTTTATTGGCCCATATGAATGCAGAGAGCATTCCATGTAGCTGTGTAAAAAAGCTTTTTGGGAGCCACTGTGGAGAATTTCTGAAGGCATATAAAAACTTTGGCAGCACCTTCATTTTCACCAGGTTTATGCGTCCCAGTGGTGACAAAGGCAGTGTTGCCCAGATCTTTATTCTCTTCCCGAGCTCCTGTACCTCCGGGTCTAAATTTAATTTTCGAAAATCTTCAATCTGTCTAGATATTTTAATGCCTAAGTATTTAAATTCCGATACCCATTTTAATAGCGTATTTAGAGCAGCGGTTTTTGGTGCTCCTTGATCTATCGGAAATAATATTGATTTACTCCAATTTACTTATACAGATTTGATGGTCAGGTGTTCACATACATTTGCTCATATAGTGGCTTGTACAAGCTTTAGTCTGAGGCGAGATCACTCAGAAGTTTGGCCCCCCTTCTCCTTTCTCTGCTGCTGGGCCATTCAGAAAGAGCAGCCCTCCTCGCGCATGTGCAGCAGGGAGCTGGCTGTAAAGCCGCAAAGGCTTCACTGCCAGTTTCTCTTACGTCCCTTTCACACTGGGGCGTTTTTCACGTGGTACAGCGCTAAAAATAGCGCTGCTATACCGCGTGAAAAAAACTACCCTGCAGGCTTACACACTGAAGCGGTGCGCTAGCAGGACCGCTCCAAAAGTCCTGCTAGCCGCATCTTTACAGCGGTATAGGAGCGGTGTGTTCACTGCTTCTATACCGCGCCTTCCCATTGAAATCAATGGGAAACTGTGGTAATACCGCCCGCAATGCGCCCTTTTTCGGCCGCTAGCGGGGGTTAAAACTAGCGGCCGAATACCGCAGTAAATACGACGGTATACCAGCGCTGAAAAGCGCAAGCACCCGAGAGCCGATGGAAACATCGACTAGGGAGCCAACATCACTGGATTCCAGGACAGGTAAGTGTCCTAATATTAAAAGTCAGCAGCTACATAAGTCCTACCACATCGAAATATATGTAAACATGTATTTTTTGTAGTAATAATGTATTTATAATGTGTTTTCATGACTTCATTTCAGATCGGCTACTGAGCTTCAGTTAAATGACATGTACACAAAATGGGAGCAGCAGTCCCAGATCCTTAAAGACAGTGACTTTGGCTTCCAGGAGCCAGTCTTGACTCTGCGTTCTGTCATCCTGGAGACGATGCTGGAGAAGAATGGCCCTAATCAGAATGCCCTTAAGCCTATTTTTACAAGGCACTTGGTGCACTTATCTCAAACTGCTAGAACTGCCTTCAACACACAGGTACAGTATGTGTGCTGAAATCTCGTGGGAAAATAAAGGTCTCCTGCCCACATTTGCTAATATGATTGCATTGGCACTGCAGACAGACAGCTAAATCTCTCTCTCCCCCTCTCTCTCTTTCTCCCCCTCTCTCTCTCTCTCTCTCTCTCTCTCTCTCTCTCCCCCTCTCTCTCTCTCCCCCTCTCTCTCTCTCCCCCCTCTCTCTCTCTCTCCCCCTCTCTCTCTCTCTCTCTCTCTCTCCCCCTCTCTCTCCCCTCTCCCCCCCCTCTCTCTCTCTCTCTCCCCCCTCTCTCTCTCCCCCCCCCTCTCTCTCTCTCTCTCTCCCCTCTCTCTCTCTCTCTCTCTCTCTCCCCCCCTCTCTCTCCCTCTCTCCCCCTCTCCCTCCATCTCTTCTCCTCTCCCTCCATCTCTCCCTCCCCCCCCTCTCTATCTCTCTCTCTCTCTCCCTCTCCCTCCATCTCCCTCTCCCTCCATCTCTCCATCTCTCCCTCTCTCTCTCTCTCTCTCTCTCTCTCCTCTCCCTCTCTCTCTCTCTCTCTCCCTCTCCCTCTCCCTCTCCCTCTCTCTCTCTCTCCCTCTCTCTCTCTCTCTCTCCCCCTCTCTCTCTCTCTCCCCCTCTCTCTCTCTCCCTCCCTCCTTGTTTCTTTATTTTGTGTGGCCAGTAATGAATTAAAACACACAGTGGATATCCATTTAGGGCTTGCTAATACCTTTAGGCACACCTTTCTCTATTTTATATCAGTTTACTGAGAAAGCAGGAACACTAACCTCAAAACCCAATTTAGAATGATGGCTCAGTATACAGACATATTTAAAGCAGATCTATGGTCACAGCCTGCATTTTGATTTTTGAACATCAGCATTGTAATGACGATACAGACAAAAGATATTTTGACAATCCAATACCCAATATGAGCTTATTAGAAAAATCTCTTTTCATGTTGTGAGTGCTGCCAGTCTGCTGGCCATCTCTTTCTACAATTTTCTTGATTCCCTGCATGCTCTGCAACTTCTCATCTGCTGTTTATTTTCATTTACTAAGGACTACATAGCCCATAGTACCTTGCTGCCTGCAAGCTGTGATGTATACTGACTGTAATTTAGAAGACAGGCTCTGTGAATTCTTTCACACAGCATTCTCTTCTCACAGGGCATAGTGAATATGTGTCACAGAATTCCAGGAAGTAAACGTGTGGGGATCTTAAGTGAGTTTATCAGCATCAAGATTGTTCAGAGTAATAGGAGTAGGCTAGAAATTGACGTATAATGTGGAAATTAATATATGGTTTTGCATTTGGACCATAGATACGTTTCAAAGTGCATTTAAACTTTTACTGGATGACATTAATATTGTTGAAGCACTGAGCAGCATAAACACTTATTTGCTTTTTATCATTTTTTTGCATCTCAGTGCAGCTGTCCTCTTCCATCCTATATCTGCCACTTATTGTCTACAGGAAGATCTCAGTCAGTTGCGAGAACTTTGGGCCATGTTTGTACAATGTGAGTTGGCTCAGGCACCTCTAGTCCCCATCAGAAGTACACAGGAAAGAGTGACAACATAGCATCAAAGTTGGGAGTCTGTTGTCACCCATAAGAGGAAGTGCCTGACCAAACAGCAAATTAACAAAGTCATCAAGTTTTAATGTAGGCTCAATTAGATAAGCAAGTATAAACTTCCAATATAAAATAGCATCAAAAGAAAAGTGGGCTATTCTCAAATTTTCTACTGGATCAAGAGTCCAGAGAAGGGCAAAAAAATTAAGGGAACTGGAGGACCTCAATTACAAGGAATGACTACACGCACAAAACGTATTCTCCCTGGAAAAGAGACATTTGAGAGGGGATATGATAGCAATATACAAATACCTCAATGGTGATCCTAGCGCAGGCAGGAATCTATTCATTCTCGGAGTGTAAGAGGACACTGGGTCACTCAATGAAATTGGAAGAGAAGCCTTTAAAGCTTAAGCTGCATAGGGGTTTTTTCACTGCCAGAGTGGTAAGGGTGTGGTAAGGGTGTGGAACTCCCTTCCACAATCGGTGTCAGCAGGAAGTATTCAACCTTACCTAGTATGTAAAATGCAGATAAATTAATAAATAACACAAATGTTTCCATAAGTCAAAGACTTTGACTGGAAAATGCTAGTCTGAAGAGAGGTATATACAGCAAGCATATACATGGCTTTCAGCAAGCTTTAGACATGTTTGTGACAGTTTTTAGGGACACTGTAGGGTTTTGTAGTGTGACGTTCGGAGGAACCAGTGAGAGTTGTGAGGAACCATGGAGATTGGCACTCCCAGAAGTGTCGTTTTCTCAGCACATTTCAGAGGACCGGTTCTATACAACATAGCAGTGTTGAGTGGCCTAGTTGGGTTGAGAGGTTGATATTATCAGGAAATTTTCCTGCAAATTTGCCCTTTTTCTAAAAGAGTCTTGGCATGAAGGGTGTGCTAGCTGTTAGTTTTCACCAACTGCAAACAGAATTTTTCAGCAAGCATTGAATATTGCTTGCGGAAAATCTTCTGAAATCTACAAACAACTTGTTTAAAGCAAACTTTGCTTTGCCTTTTCAGGGCTAAACTCATTGATTTTCAGGAAATTGTTTACAAGCTGAAGCCTCTGTGAGGCGAGCCTTAAGTCTAGTACACATAGGCTGAATATCAGGTAACATCGGCTGGTTCATTAAAAAAGCATCAGCGCTTCCAGCCAATGACCATCCCCCTGTTAGAACACAATAGAAAAGCAGGGGAGATCACTGTACTAGCGTTGGATTGTTAGTACAGCGGCTACAATCAGAGCTGTCAATCTGCTAGGTTAAATAAAAACAAAAAGACTAGTGGTGTGTTCTAGGCTTTAGGGCAGCCATAGATGGTTGCAGGAAAGAAAATGACTTGATTCCCCCATCAACTCAGTCAGTGTTGACAGGGAATGCCTCTTATGGAGCTACTGTGCTCTACCAGGGTGGGGGCGCCAGGAGCTGTTTCTGCCAGGAGAGAACAGTGATTATTGCTTGTGACTATAGCAGCTGGCAATAATTGCATGCAGAAATCCGACATGTTTGTAGCCAGGTCGATACATCAGGCTGCCCTGATGCCCTTTATTTGATCTGATTAATTGCAGTTTTCTAAATGTCAGTATATGACAGCATCACCTGCTCTCTTTGTGTTGAATTTTAATTTATTTTTCATCTGATATTTTAGAGCTTAAAATCCAAACCCATTTTAGAAAACCTGCAAATGAAATAATAATCGACTTGCCTTCTTTGCTTTAGTCGAGCATGCTTTTCTCCTGTTTTTCCTGTCAAGATCTGAGGCTTATAATGCGTGCTGATTGTTATTTCTTAGCTCCCAGAAAAGGCAATGTTCAAGGTTAAGCAACATAACTCGGCACATTTCATAGTGTCTGAATGGCAACTAGAAGAAGCACAAGTGTTTTGGGCTAAAAAGGAGCACAGTCTTGCCCTAGGGATTCTCAGTCAAATGGTGGACAAGCTGGTATTAAACAGTTTAGAGGTATGTTGTTCCATGTCATCAGCCTTGTTGATATCTCAATCGAAGTGGTATTTTGAATAGGGCTTCATAAAGCTGACTTGTGCTTTTTATTTCAAGGTTCTGAATGACCCAAATCTTCAGCTGATTTATGTAGAGTGCCTGAGGTTAAGTGGAAACTGGCTCTCAGAAACATGTCTGGCAAGTCCTACAGTCATTATGCAGAACTACCTGGAAAAGGTAAAAAGTAGCTGGATTCCATGTAAAAATTTGTATAACAGTCATCAGTAACCTGTCTTTTGGTCCTGACTGTACACTATCTACTTTCTATCTGTGGAAAAAGAAAATATGGACAGCCACACTCCAAAAAACCTTTATGGTTGTCCTTATTTAAAAAAGGAAAAATGCACCACAAGTCACAGCACACTACACAGGAGTAAAACATCTGACACGTTTTGCACTATAAATTAGTGCTTAGTCATAGCTATTGTCGAGACGGGCATTATTTTCTAATTCCCACCCCAACTCCTTTTCTGAAGTCATGTGGCTACTTTTCTGGATTTTGACTGGATGTTAGAGATCACATAACAGACAGAGGGAAAACAACAACCCAAAGCATACATCCAAGGAATGGCTTCACCAGAAGAAGATTAAAGTTTTGGAATGGCCCAGACTTGAATCCAATTGAAAATCTGTGGGGTGATCTGAAGAGGACTGTGCACAGAGGATGCCCATGCAATCTGACAGATTTGGAGTGTTTTTGCAAATAAGAGTGGGCAAATATTGCCAAGTCAAGATGTACCATGCTGACAGACTCATACCCAAAAAGACTGAGTGTTGAAGCACCTTTTGATTTTATTACAGCAAAGTATTAGTTTAACCACTTACCGCCCGGCCTATAGCAAAATGCCGGCCAGGCAGTGGTTCAGTTATCCTGACTGGACAACATATGACGTCCAGCAGGATAACAGCCGCCGCACACCTGTTGGGGCGAGCATCGCGACGATCGGTGGTGTGGTGTGTCAGTCTGACACACCGCTACACCGTTCTCGGTAAAGAGCCTCCAACAGAGGCTCTTTACCACGTGATCAGCCATGTCCAATCGTGGCTGATCACAATGTAAACAGGAAGAGCCGTTGATCGGCTTTTCCTGACTCGCGTCTGACAGATGCGAGGAGAGACGATCAGCGGCAATCCTGACTGTGGGGGTCTGCGCTGATTGTTTATCCCCCCTTGGATACCCACACTGGACCACCAGGGAGGAACCTAACATGTGGCTGGCCAGGTAAATCCCCCATGGCCATCCACATGTGCAAATGTATGCCTAACATATGCCATTCGGTGCCCACAAATGGCCACTGACTGGCTCCATTATGGCAAAAAAAAATGTGTGATGCCCATCAGTGCTGCCTATGAGTGCCCATAATCGGTGCCACCTCATATCGCCTGTCAGTGCACGTCATTGAAGAAGAAAGGGTACAGAAACAAAGAAAAACATATTTTTTCTTTAAAATTTACAGTCTTAATTTTAAAACATAATCAAATACCACCAAATGAAAGCTCTATTTGTGGGAACAAAATTATATAAAATTTGTTTGGGTACAGTGTAGCATGACCACGCAATTGTCATTCAAATTGCGACAGCGATGAAAGCTGAAAATTGGCTTGGGCAGGAAGGTGCGTAAGTGCCTGGTATTGAAGTGGTTAAGGGTGTGCACACTTAGGCAACCATATTATTATTATTATTATTTATTAAAAGATGTCGGTTTGTTTAACACAATTGTACAGTTTATAGGTCACATTAAAGATGGTAAGGGTTCTGAAATGTTTTATCTTTGATTTACATCACAGAAACCTGACATTTTAACAGGGGTGTGTAGACTTTTTATATCCACTGTATCTGATGCTAGGTATTTCATTAAACTCTCATTTTGTCTTGGTGGCAGAAGCTCAATATTTAAGACTAGGCTTAGATCAGGAATGCAGTCAACTGAATTTCATCAGGCATGCTTGGCATGGTCAAAAAAGCTTGCACAAATATTTTATTTCTAAAATTAGGTCACATTAGTTAAAAAGCTGATAGTTTTTTTTCCCATGTTACAGGCTGTGGAAGTTGCAGAGGACTTTAGCAGTGGTAGCAGTGATGAGCTGCAGGAGGTACGGATGAAGGCATTCCTCTCACTAGCTCGTTTTTCAGATGCCCAATATCAAAGAATTGATAATTATATGAAGTCATCCGAGTTTGAAAACAAGCAGACATTACTTGCAAAGGCCAAACAAGAGGTAGAACTAATGCGACAGCACAAGGTTCAGACTAACAGGTGAGTGTCTGACTTCTGACAGCAGATGTGTCAATCACATTTTACATGCTTTTTGTTCCAAGTTTTAATACTTGTATTTTATATACATGCTTGTAGAAGCCCTGTCTGTAAATCAGGCAGTGTGGACAGTATTTCTAACCACACAGCACAGGACAATTGTCAACAACACCAGGTTGGACAAAAGTCAGTATAAAATTTGGCTGAGCTTGGTGGAATATTATCAGCTGTACAATGACTGCATCCTATGAAATGCAGTTACTGCTTAGGTATTCAGATAGTTGCAGCTGCTGTGGCTACCTGAATGCCCCCTATCGAAAAAAATGCCTGTCCGGAACTGCGCATGTGCAGAACGGACCCTCACAACAGCTGAGTTTACGATCAACTGTTGTCTTGCATTGCCGAGGCACGTTCATGTAGGAAAGGGGCGTATATTTACATGAAGGGGGCGGAAATTTCAATGATGGGCAGTGCTGGGGGTGGAAATATCAAATCTGCTAAAGAAATCTTTATCTAATATAGAAAAATCCACCCTTCAATTCACAAAACTCGCCCGGCAAGCGTACAAAATGAATAGCAGATAAAGATTTTCTTTTGCAGATTTCTTTGGCCATCGATAAAAAATTTGCCCACAGCACTGCCCATCATTGGAAAATTCGACCCCTTCAAGTAAATATCTGCCCCTCACCTACATGAACGTGCCAAGGCCACGCGAGTCAACAGATGATCATAAACTCAGCTGTTCTGCGGCGCATACGCTGTTCCATCTGGGCACTTTTCGACAGAACACTGGCAGTGCAGATGCCTGTAAATAGAGGAAACGTTTGCTTTTCTCTCATTAAACCCATTGAGTATCTAGCAGTGTATGGCTAGCCTATCTCTGATCAGTTGCTGAGATTACAATTTATTAGAAAATTCGTCTACAAACGGTTATAGAACGCTCTACCAACAGACATTCGGATGGAGGAAAACCATCGGGCCTTCAGAAAAAACTTAAGACCCATCTATTCTGAAGCATGGCTGGACGACGACATTGGATACATCGCTTTGAAGCGATTTAATTCGCGTTTGTAGCGCTATACAAGTTACTCACTCACAAGCTCTTGAGATTATGGACCTTTTCATGAAATTTCTAATTGTTCATCAACCCCCAAACATTCATTCTATGAAAATAATTAAATAAATACTACTAAAATATAAAATATTAATACAATTCTTGTAGTTCCTGTTTGAAAGTTACTATTGGTATCAGCAGCTGTTGTTATGGTTATTACAATAGTAAAATATTAGTAAATGTGCAGCAATCAATACTTTTTGCTCCGCTCTTATTGTTAGTTGAGTAAACACTTGCATATATCCTTCCTTATAAGGGAAGGGTGGAAGGTCACAGATGCACAAAACAAAGCACATTGGCAGGGGCAGACTGACCACTCGGGCACTGCCCGGGGGCCCCATTAGGGTTCCCAGCCTCGGCAAAATCAGTGACAGTTTGTAAAAATATTTTCTTTTTTCTTTTTTACATCTGTCCCTGAAATGTTCCTTACTGACATTCTTTTGGTCGAAAAAAAACCAAATTATAGCTGCCCTGCCTTTCCAGTACCTTCTCAGTGTGTGTATGTGTATTATGTGTGTGTGTATACTGTGTATGTACTGTGTGTTTGTGTATACTGTGGGGGGCCTCATAATCTCCTATTGCCCGAGGGGGCCCCATAAATTGTCAGTCCGCCCCTGCACACTGGTAAAAGAGGCCAGTAACAACATGCAGCTGATGGCGACCACTGAAACCTCCATTGCTGACAGCTAACCAACCATGGGTAACATTATCCCACCTTCAAGACAAAGCACTTGACCCCAGTCAATCTTTTGTCATTTATCACTTCTGTAATTTATGACTTACCCTGCCTTACTTCGCATTGTCTCTCTGTGTGGCGGCAGCCTTCATATTTGGGGCAGGGTTCTCAGTGCTAAAGCCTGTATCAAGTGAAACATTGAGCAGCACAGCAGTTACATCTCCAAATTTCCTAAAACGAGAAGTCCGAGGCACAGTACATTAGATCTTTTGCTAGAGGTATTCAGCCATGTGACTGTTGGCACAGTAATTTCTAGGCACCCTCGCATACAAGAAAGAGAACTTATATTTTCAGTGAATATTCCAGACCAAAAGTACATCTTTCAAGGTTCTGGTTATGTACAAGGATTATATCTAGATGATCCCAAAACAAAATATTCACCTCTGCATTCAGGTCCACCCATCCACTAAGGGACACAGTGAGTGAATGAATAAATAGTGAGAAGCCTGGTGTGTACATCCAATAACAAGTTCGAGATTTATATGAAAAATCTACACTTTGCTCCGAGCCTCTCAAACTAATCTAAGCCTCAGCCTTTTCCTACACACCTGATGATGGTTGCAACCTCCTCAGATATATAAAGGGGGGACTACTGTGCAGGGGTCAAGAAATCTGGACAAGATTTTAAGAAGGCTGTAAAAGCTACAGAAGGATGTCGCCATCAGGAGGAAGGTAAGATAAAATAAGTGGTTAGGGGTTAGGGTTTCCCATTGAAGAATAAGGCTAGGACTTAGGAATTAGAACAAGGACCTCCCCAGAGGTCAGACATCAGGGGGCGTGGCTGACCCACCCCCACCAAAGTGTACCGCCTACCCCAACTAAGTCGGGGAATGAACAAGTCGGGGAAAGCGTTTCGCACGCGCTTCGCTGGGTCGTTGTTTTTCTTTTAATGAATCCCAAGCTTATCTAATAATGCTCAATTTGCTTAACAAAGTACAGAGTGATAATTTTGCTGCTTGTGTGTAAAACAACTGAACAATCCAGTAAAAATTTGATTTGCCTGGCCAGGTATACTGTGAAGGTGCAACGAGAGCTGGAGTTGGATGAATCTGAAATTGCAGCTTTGAAAGAAGATCGGATGCGTTTTCTGTGTACAGCTATAAAGAACTATATTAGCTGCCTGGTGTCCGGAGAGGAACACAACATGTGGATCTTCCGCCTTTGCTCTCTCTGGCTGGAGAATTCCCGGGTGCCTGACGTTAACAACATCATGAAGGTTCTTTTTTCATCTAACATTCATAAATTTGATAATAATGTGCAGAGATTGTTTGTGTACATTCTTTCTTCTGCCATGTCTCCACCAGGTTAAATTGTTTGATATATGCAGGTGAAACATTAGAGTTCCAAAAATAAAAGTAGGTTTGGATCTCAACCCCCTTCCCTTTTTCAGTCTGTATATTAACTTTTGGCGGTATGCACACGGCGGGAACGATAAAAACCATCTTCCCATACGACTATATGTGCATTTACATATTTTGCCGGTTATTACGTTGAAAAGGCCTGAAACTGATACCGGATGATACCATCTAGTACATGGGTCCTCAAACTACGGCCCTCCAGCTGTTCAGGAACTACAATTCCCATCATGCCCTAGTCATGTCTTTGAATGTCAGAGTTTTACAATGCCTCATGGGCCTTGTAGTTCCGACACAGCTGGAGGGCCGTAGTTTGAGGATCCCTGATCTAGTATATAATGTTAGAGCTGCCACTCTAGTGACACTCTGTAGTATTCCCCATTGCTTCTCCTCTAGCAGCTGCATAAAAGAAGTTAGCCGGGGAGGGGAGGGGCAGAGTAGCTGGTCCAGCACAGGAAGTAAATGGACTTTACGGGAAGGCAGGACTTCCATATCATACAAGGAGGGTGAGGGCTGTATTAGAAAATTTAATCCTCTTGCATTCGTCAACCATAACTCTTACTAACACCTCTACTAATGATCAGCAACCAAACGGTATGGGTCCAAATTATGTTTCACCTTGTCGGCTCTGCTTTGTTAGTAAACAGCTCTCGGTGTCGCTTTGCATGTAAAAGAAACCCATTTAAAAGGAGAAAGTTAAGTGTTGTAAGATCCTTTTTTTTTTTCTCTAAAAATAACAAACATATTATACTTACCTGCTCTGTGCAGTGGTTTTGCACAGAGCAGCCCAGATCTTTCTCTTCTCGGGTCCCTCTTTGGCTCTTTTGGCCCGTCCCTCCTGTAAAGTGCCCCTACAGCAAGCAGTTTGCTATGGGGGCAGCCGAGCCGAGTCACAGCTCCCTGTGTCCATTCAGACACGGAACACCCGGTTCGGACCCGTTGGCTGACTTTGACAGCAATTGGAGCCAATGGCATCGCAGTTGTGTCTCAGCCAATCAGGAGGGAGAGTCCCGAACGGCTGAGAAACTCGTAGACATCGCTGGAGAGAGATGGGGCTCAGGTAAGTATTAGGGGGGCTGAGGAGGGCTGCTGCACACCGAAGGCTTTTTATCCTAAACTATATTCTTTTTTTATTACTTTTTTTTTTACCCTCTGCTCACTCTTGTAACCATGCCCCTACCTAATTATAGCATTAAAAAAACATCATGGGTACACCTCACAATATAGTTCACTGACCGTGTGCCATATATGTAAATAAGTAAATTATTGCATTTCTGTTTTACCCAAATGTAATTGACTGCTACACAGATGTTAAGCTTATTATTTTTGATAATTTTCCATGTAGGTGGAGTCGGAAAAGATTCCTTCCCACAAGTTCCTCCCTCTAATGTACCAACTGGCTGCTCGCATGGGGACCAAGAACATGGGAAGACAGGAGTTTCATGAAGTGCTCAACAATGTAAATAGCCAGCCTTAATAAGTGATGCATCTATGATAAGCCATTGCTTTAAGTGATCTTGTATTTCCACCTTTTTACAAAGGGAGAAAAAGTTACCGTACTTTAACACTAATTAAGTGTTCTTATGCTATGATTATAGATGAAATAATATTTAACAGCTTCAATGCTTTGTATGAAAATGTTAAAATCGGCAATCTGGTTTGTAGTTAAGTTGTAACATATCTGTGTAATGTTTCTTATACTTTATATACTGTATGTGGGTATTCATAATGTATTACCTGGTTCCCGACCAGCCGCCGCAGTTCTACGGAGGCAGGTCAGCTCTGCTGGGCGAGAGCACGTAGATCTACATTACCTCGCCCAGCAGCCAGTAAGGGCGCGCGATCGCACACAGCTCCCGATCCTGTCAGGGAGAGAAATGCTGATCTTCTGTTCATACAATGTATGAACAGAAGACCAGTCATTTCCCCAAATCAGTCCACCCCCCCATACAGTTAACACACCCAAGTTACACATTTAACCGCTTCCCCGCCCCCTAGTTTTAACCCCTTCACTGCCAGTGGCATTTATATAGTAATCAATGCATTACCGAAAAAAATCGCTGATCGCCGCCATTAGTAGTGGAAAAAAGAAAATTATTAAAAATGCAATAAAACTATCCCCTATTTTGTAAACGCTATAAATTTTGCGCAAACCAATCAATAAACGCTTATTGTGATTTTTTTTTTTACCAAAAATAGGTAGAAGAATTCGTATCGGCCTAAACTGAGGAAAACATTTTTTTTATGTTTTTGGGGGATATTTTTCAAAGTTGGCGCTCTATTTCTGTTTATAGCGCAAAAACTAAAAACCGTAGAGGTGATCAAATACCACCAAAAGAAAGCTCTATTTGTGGGAAAAAAAGGTTGCCAATTTTGTTTGGGAGCCACGTTGCACGACCGCGCAATTTTCAGTTAAAGCGACACAGTGCCGAATCGCAAAAAGTGCTCTGGTCTTTGACCAGCAATATGGTCCGGGGGTTAAGTGGTTAAAGTACACACACATACAATATAGTAAAACCTTGGATTGCGAATATAATTTGTTCCAGAAACATACTTGTAATCTGAAGCACTTGTATATCAAAGCAAATTTTCCCATAAGAAATAATGGAAACTCAAATGATTCGTTCCACAACCATCCTTCAGTTTATAGTCCATATAAAAAGATTATAGCAATGTGTTGTGTTACCATTAAAATGTCCATCCACAAGGGGATTAGCAGCAAAATCCAGCCAGAACTACAGAGTAGAAAAGAGATGAGTTCTGGTGCGTTTTTGATGAGTTTCAGGATGCATGCCAGGTGCATTTTTCTTCTTTTTTTTCCCCCCATTGTACTGGGATCCGGTGCGTTTTTGATGTATTTTATTATGTTCCAGTGCAGGAAAGATGCAGCATGTTCTACTTTTTTCTGGAACTGGAATGCCTTGGAACTGAACGTACTGGTGTAAACTATGCCATTGGAAACCGTAAAACCTATTTTCCATGCGTTTTTGATTCAGAAAAAAAAGCACTGGGCTGCATGTGGTGTGAACTGGCCACAATATAAAAAAAAAAAAAAAAAGAGGATACCATTCCATTGGCACATATTAAGATTACATAGTGGCATACAATTGGAGTTTCTCTGGTGTGTTATAAAATGCGGCGATGTGCTGTAATTCATGTTGGTTAGAAATAGTTTTTTTATTAGTTTGACATCCCTAAGTCAATGAAAGCAGATGCCTAATTTAAATAATTTAGATTTATGGATTTTGTTACCTGTTGCACTGTGATGAGTTAAAGGGGTTGTAAAGGTTTTTTTTTTTTTTTCTAAACAGGTTCCTTTAAGCTAGTGCATTGTTGGTTCACTTACCTTTTCCTTTGATTTCTATTCTAAATGTTTTTTTTTCTTTGTCTGAATTTCTCACTTCCTGTTCCTCCTCTGTAAGCTTGCCCCCATCATCCGAGCCTTTCTGGCTGGGGGTTAGTCAGCGTGCTCGCCCCCCTCCCTTGGGACTACATACCTGCGGGGAGACGCTGTCACAGGGGAAGGGGCAAGCACACTGACTAGCCCCCAGCGAGAACAGCTCGGATGATGGGGAAAACAAACATTTAGAAGGGAAATCTAAAGAAAAGGTAAGTGAACCAGCAATGCACTAGCATAAAGGAACCTATTTAATAAAAAAATTACCTTTTCAACCCCTTTAGCCCTCAGCCTTTTTTTTATATTTGTTGATAAATAGGGTGGTGGTAACATATGCATTATTTTATTCCTTACCAGCTGATCAGCAGAACCTCTTTGAATCATCCATACCATACGCTGTTCATTATCTTGGCTCTGGCAAACGCCAACAAAGATGACATGGTAATAAAATCAGACACCAAAAAGAGCCGGCTTACAAAAAATGTCCCAAAGAAGATTTCCCAGACTGATGAGGTGATATTTTTTTATTTATTCTAATAGGTTAAATTGTATCAGTCTGTACTAGTTGGCTGTTTGTTTTAATTAATCTGTTAAAAACCTTAAAAGTGCGTTGTATAATTTTGTTGATATGTAGTTTAAAAAAGTTAAAAAAAACACAATTTTTTTCTTGAAAATCTATATGTAGTGGTAAATATAAAGAACCAGCTGTATAGTTGGGGAACAAAATATCTAATCCACTCTGAGAATAACAGACAGAAGGGGTGTGTGTGTGTGTGTGTGTGTGTGTGTATATATGTGTGTATATATATATATATATATATATATATTAGGGTTGTCCCGATACTGCTTTTTTAGGACCAAGTACAAGTACACATATGCAGCCATGTCCCCCCACAGGTGCAGCCATGTCCCCCCACAGATGCAGCCATCTCCCCCCTTCCCCAGAAGCAATGTGAAATAAATATTTTAAAAATGATAAAAAAAAATAATAATAAACAAAATTGTAAAAAATAGATCAAATTATGAAAACAAAATACTACTGACACTGGCCACTGCTCTGCTGACACCGTGCACTAACCCCCACCTCCACCCCTAATCATTGTGAAAAACAAAAAATAAATAAAAAATACATTTGTAAAAAAGAATTAAAACATTTAATTGTAAATAAATACACTCTGCACTCCTCTCCTGCACATAATACCCACCTCCATATACTCTGTGCAGAAGATGAGTACATACTACCCACCTCCATACACTTTATACTCCTCTTCTGCGCATAATACCCACTGCCGTACACTCCGCACTGTACATTCTTTGTTTAACAAGACTGCATCCTGCAAGTCATCTCAGACTCTATTAAACCACACCCCTTTAAGACACGCCCAATATGTATCGTCATTTAAGCCACAACCATATTTTGTCATTGGGCGGGGGTACCTGTGGAGCGCCACCTCCCTACAATGAGTTTTTGCAGGTTGGGATTTCTGCATCGTTCTTTGAATGCAGGGTTACAGTGACTCACAAGGGTGTTCTACTTAAATGTGGGTTCAGCTTGGTTACAAGAGACAAGCTAAGACCCAGGTTAAGAAAATGATCACCAAAAAAGTGAAACCATTGTCAGAAGAGCACACAAAAGCCATTTCTTGAATACTAAGGTAATATAATTAAATTTGAGTTACAATTAAAGATAGAATGACCGTACCTTCTGATTTTTGTTAGGATCGAATGGAAGCTGCACGAAGTATTGTGAATACAATAAAAAAGCACCGAACACACATGGTGCGTGATGTGGAGAGGCTCTGTGATGCATACATAATTCTGGCCAACGTAGATGCCAGCCAGTGGAAAGCCCAGCGCAGTAAGTACTGCTTTCTTTTTGTAAGATGATGTTATTATTATTGTTTATTGTTTGTTTCTTATACAAGGCGCATAGTTCACAAAACATGTTTGCATCAATGCGCCTGCTTCCCGTCCAGTCACGTTACCAGAAACATGTTTTAATGTTGACGAGAGCACAGGACATCGGGGCCTAATGACTTGCTGTATACATTTGGGGGGGGGGGGACAACTCCACAGCATTTTTTTCTGGGGAGAAGAGGATCCCCTCCGAATCCATACTAGACCTGCAGGGCCTGAACTCATCGGTTGATAAGGACACTGAGGCCAGCTCCATGGCCCCCTCCTTAGTAACCAGCTATATACAGTGCGTTTACAGTGTGTTTAAAGAGAAGAAATTTAAGATTGCATGCACAAACGCATAAAAAACAAAATGCACTGCAAAACATGCCTGAAAAATGCATCAAGCGCATAGATGTGAACCATATAGTGTCTTAGAAGTTGACATGGTCACAAGTTCACAAATCTATGAAAACTGTGTCTTAAAAACTGTCAATGTAAAATTGCAAGGACTTGAAATGCATTATTGCATGCGTCCCAAGTTTTTGGGAATTTAGGCTGTATTACTTTGTTTGTCATCATGCCTTTAATGCTTTATAGATCGCAAAATTGATTTTTACACTCAATAATCAGCTCAAAACTGGAGAAATCGTATATAGAATATTAGCGTAAAAAGCAGATATTTAAAGAAAAAATGGATTTAAGCCTTAAAGGGGGTACCATTCCATCATCCGCATGGGTAGCACTTGTGGTTGGTGGTAATTTTAGTTTAATTAGCTATTTAAGGGGTTTTATTTTATTTATTTTTTCCCTTATTTATAGAAGCCATCCCCATACCATCAGATCAGCCTATCACAAAACTGAGCAATTTACAAGATGTTGTTATTCCAACAATGGAACTGAAGGTACGAGAATGTCTGTGAAAAGGATACACAACTTTTTTCTTTTGTTAATATAGCAGCAACACATTAAAACATGTATGCATTATTTATTATTCTCTTGTCTCCTTTGGTATCCAACCCTGTTGAAATTATTTACTATATTTATCGGCGTATGACATACATACGCTGAACGGCTGCCTCGGAGGGGAAGGAGGGAACGAGAGCCGACAAAATGGACAGAGCCAAATTTCCTGTGTACTCGGCTCCACTCGCAGTCACGCCCATTTGCGCCATTGGACAGATGTTCTGTCCATCATAGGAGCCGGGCCAAGGGACGGGACTGCAAGACGAGCCAAGTTCACAGGACATCCGGCTCTGTCTATCTCGGCGGCGCTCGTTCCCTCCTCGGCAGGGGAAAGACTGCAGATGGGCACTAATCATGCTGCAATGAATGGGCAAGGCTGCAGATGGACACTGATGAGGCTGCATTGATGGGCATTTAAAATGTAAATTTTTTCCCTTAAACTTCCCTACTAAAATTGGGGTGCTTGTTATACGCCGATAAATACAGTAATTAAAACATGGGCAGGTATTGCTTACTATTATATATTAGAGACTGAAGTTTGTGAAATAATTACAAGTACATGAATGTCATTCCATACAGAAATGTTATGTAGTCAAAAGCTTTACAGTTTAATTACAATTCCTTCCTAAAGAAAAAATTTAAATTATTTAGGCTGATAAACAAACTACAGTTAATACACAGATGCTATTTGTAACGGAATGACCTGTGATACTCTGAGACTTTTGAAGGATGCGGTGTACTCCTGTGCCAGCTTCACCAATGACTCTTGGGTCTAGGGCAGGGATCTCCAAACTACGGCCCTCCAGCTACTGTGGAACTACACTTCCCATGAGGCATTGTAAAACTCTGACATTCGTAGACATGACTAGGCATGATGGGAATTGTAGTTCCTGAACACCTGGAGGGCCGTAGTTTGGAGACTCCTGGTCTAGGGTCATTCTATGTCTGATAGGGGCATAGGATGACTGAGGAATGATATCATGAATTACATCAGATGGGACATTAATGATAATTCATGTATTGCAGGATATCTTGAAATATTACAAGTGTTTTATTTTGACCCGAACAGGTCAATAGGACAGTGATTCATTCATGTGGGGACACATACTGTGAGGTGTTAATTGAGTCGGTCTCCTAAGATATTTCATTGTCCATTGTGTGATGCTAATACTGTTTTGTGTCTATTGTACTAATTAAGTCTTTAAAGGTCAGATGTCTAACTTTGAGGTGTTAATTGAGTCTGGCTTCTGAAAGACCGTTTATTGTGGATGCTAATGACATTGTATGGTGTGAAAATACTATTGATGATAATATGTGATGTGAATAGCAGGTAAAAGTCATAACGTCTGACTTGTCAGCTGTAGTAATTAGTTCATGTTAATTATGTCAGATTCAGTGTCAGAACGTCTGACATAGGAATGTGTAATATGCAGGTGTCGCGGAGTCGGAATGTCTGGGTAATGACAAGTTGGCTCATCTGAATGTCATTATCTAAAAGAATGTGTAATGTGGTGGATGGAGTTGATTCATTGTTCACTACCATTAAAGTATTCATTCATTTTGGAACCAGAACCAGAGCTTGTGTCTCGGTTATTCTGGGATATGGAATGGGTCGTGTCTGCCGGATTGTGGAGTGTCGAATAAGCAGTCTTGGGTTGGTGGAATGGAAATCGTAAACGGTGTTGACTGTTACACTATTATACTCCTTAATACCGAAGATAGCTGGATCTCGCAAAATATATTTTGTGGCACAATTGGCTCAGTTAAAAACGTTTCATTCTCAAAATCAAACTATTGAGCACATAAAGTGGCTCCTGTCCAAGGACAGAGCAGTTACTGTATATGCCCATAACTTTTGTTGTTCCTTGGCCATCAATCCACAATCTTCGCATGGTGGGCAGAAAAGGTTATATGAGAATAGCTTTCATGTGCAACAATCGGAGAATACTATCAAAAAAACACTCCTGCAAGAAAAAAATTATATGCCCAGCTCAGAACTTTTTTTTCTTTCTGTAATCAGCTGGTTAATTTTCATGAAATCATTAGGTTCTGGGATTTACTTGATTACGATGATGTTATATACCCTATACTAATGTTGGCTTCTAAAAAAATGTCCTATAGGGAAGAATATGAACAGAACCTGGGGAGGAGATGGAAATAGACCTTCAGTGTCAGAACAGATAAACAATGTTTTATTTATATTTGTCCAACACACTGTAATCCTCTGTGCTTGGATGCATGCAGTGTTCTACAAGCAATCTATATGCTGTCAGAGTCACAGAGGACCTGTTGTGTTTTGTCGCACATCATTACATTTTGATGCTAGCAATATGGTTTTCATGTCCAATGTTATAACTGGTGTGAACTGGTAAAATGACAGGTTTCTTTTTCCTGACCATCTTCCCTTCATATATTCAGGTTGATCCCAGCGGGAAGTATGAGAACTTGGTGACAATTCAATCATTCAAGCCTGAGTTCCGCCTGGCTGGAGGTCTAAATCTGCCGAAAATAATAGACTGTGTGGGCTCAGACGGGAGAGAGAGAAGACAACTTGTCAAGGTAGTGATGATAGTGCTTATTTTATGACCTGACCTTTTTTCTACTTCTGGAAATGTATGACATTGGATGTCCTGTCTGTGTAGTTTAACCAAATCATTTTTTGGATTGGATTTCCAGCATACATATACAGTGTGTGTGTGTGTGTGTGTGTATTTATACAGTGCAGAAAATAAGTATTTGAACACCCTGCTATTTTGCAAGTTCTCCCACTTGGAAATCATGGAGGGGTCTGAAATTGTCATCGTAGGTGCATGTCCACTGTGAGAGACATAATCAAAAAAAAAAAAAAAAAACAGAAATCACAATGTATGATTTTTTAACTATTTATTTGTATGATACAGCTGCAAATAAGTATTTGAACACCTGAGAAAATCAATGTTAATATTTGGTACAGTAGCCTTTGTTTGCAATTACAGAGGTCAAACGTTTCTTGTAGTTTTTCACCAGGTTTGCACACACTGGAGGAGGGATTTTGGCCCACTCCTCCACACAGATCTTCTCTAGATCAGTCAGGTTTCTGGGCTGTCGCTGAGAAACACGGAGTTTGAGCTCCCTCCAAAGATTCTCTATTGGGTTTAGGTCTGGAGACTGGCTAGGCCACGCCAGAACCTTGATATGCTTCTTACAGAGCCACTCCTTGGTTATCCTGGCTGTGTGCTTCGGGTCATTGTCATGTTGGAAGACCCAGCCTCGACTCATCTTCAAAGCTCTAACTGAGGGAAGGAGGTTGTTGCCCAAAATCTCGCAATACATGGCCCCGGTCATCCTCTCCTTAATACAGTGCAGTCGCCCTGTCCCATGTGCAGAAAATTACCCCCAAAGCATGATGCTACCACCCCCATGCTTCACAGTAGGGATGGTGTTCTTGGGATGGTACTCATCATTCTTCTTCCTCCAAACACGGTTAGTGGAATTATGACCAAAAAGTTCTATTTTGGTCTCATCTGACCACATGACTTTCTCCCATGACTCCTCTGGATCATCCAAATGGTCATTGGCAAACTTAAAACGAGCCTTGACATGTGCTGGTTTAAGCAGGGGAACCTTCCGTGCCATGCATGATTTCAAACCATGACGTCTTAGTGTATTACCAGCAGTAACCTTGGAAACGGTGGTCCCAGCTCTTTTCAGGTCATTGACCAGCTCCTCCCGTGTAGTCCTGGGCTGATTTCTCACCTTTCTTAGGATCATTGAGACCCCATGGGGTGAGATTTTGCCTGGAGCCCCAGTACAAGGGAGATTGACAGTCATGTTTAGCTTCTTCAATTTTTTAATGATTGCTCCAACAGTGGTCCTTTTTTCACCAAGCTGCTTGGCAATTTCCCTGTAGCCCTTTCCAGCCTTGTGGAGATGTACAATTTTGTCTCTAGTGTCTTTAGACAGCTCTTTGGTCTTGGCCATGTTAGTAGTTGGATTCTTACTGATTGTATGGGGTGGACAGGTGTCTTTATGCAGCTAATGACCTCAAACAGGTGCATCTAATTTAGGATAATAAATGGAGTGGAGGTGGACATTTTAAAGGCAGACTAACAGGTCTTTGAGGGTCAGAATTCTAGCTGATACAGGTGTTCAAATACTTATTTGCAGCTGTATCATACAAATAAATAGTTAAAAAATCATAAATTGTGATTTCTGGAATTATTTTTTTGGATTATGTCTCTCACAGTGGACATGCACCTACGATGACAATTTCAGACCCCTCCATGATTTCCAAGTGGGAGAACTTGCAAAATAGCAGGGTGTTCAAATACTTATTTTCTGCACTGTGTGTGTGTATATATATATATATCATATTTATATCATATTTATTGGCGTATAACACACACAGGGGTATAAAACCCACCCTAACTTTGGGAGGCAAGTTTCAGGAAAAAAAACTTTCCACAGCCCCCTGCCTAACACGCAGGCACAGTTTAGTCTCTATACCCTGACAGAATTTTATGATTTCTTGTCCATTTTTCAGAGAATATGAATGATAACATTAAAACTTTTCTTTCACTCGGGGTGTGTTTTTGGCTGAAGCCATTTATTATCAATCAACTGCGTTTACTCCTTTTAAATCATTAGGACAACAGAAAACTACCCAAATGACCCTGAACAGAAGTTTACATACCCCAGTTCTTAATACTGTATTTCCCCCTTTAACATCAATGACAGCTTGAAGTCTTTTGTGGTATTTGGGAATGAGGCTCTTTATCTTCTCAGATGGTAAAGCTGTCCATTTCTCTTGGCAAAAAGTCTCCAGTTCCTGTAAATTCTTAGGCTGTCTTGCATGATCTGCACGTTTGAGATCTCCCCAGAGTGGCTCAATGATATTGAGGTCAGGAGACTGAGATGGCCAATCCAGAACCTTCACTTTTTTCTGCTGTAGCCAATGACAGGTCCACTTGGCCTTGTGTTTTGGATAATTGTCATGTTGGAATGTCCAAGTACATCCAATGTGCAGCTTCCTGGCTGATGAATGCAAATGTTCCTCCAGTATTTTTTGATAACTGCATTCATCTTGCCAACAATTTTGACCAAATTTCCTGTGCCCTTGTAGCTCACACATCCCCAAAACATCAGCGATCCATCTCTGTGTTAAACAGTAGGAATGGTGTACCTTTCATCATAGGCCTTGTTGACTCCTCCCTGGAATATGATTGCTTGTATTATGTACAATACAAATTAAGGGCCAATTCAAACTGCTGCGATGTCACATTGCATGTGATTCGCACCGCTGTGCAAATGACATGCGATGTCTGTGCGATGCAAATTCAGTCATACAGATTATATGGCTGAATTTGCATAGCATTTGGACCAAAATCATGCAGGACCCTTTTTCACACCCATGCCATCTGATTCCTGTCCGACTTGACAGTTCGCACTTCACTATGCGAACAGATCTGGGGGTGTCATTAACTTACTATTGCTACTTACAGTGGTTTGCATAGGGCAGTGTGATCTAAATAGTTTGTATGTTGTATTGTTCATGAACATTTTTTATATGTACTTTCAAAGGGCCGCGATGATCTCAGACAAGACGCAGTGATGCAGCAGGTGTTCCAGATGTGTAATGCATTGTTACAGAAAAACAGTGAGACCAGGAAGAGAAAGCTGACTATCCGCCGATACAAGGTTATCTTTACTAGTTTTATTAACTGATATATATATATGTGTGTGTGTGTAATATTTCTAACCATCAGAATGTTGCAGTGAAATCATCAGCTTTATACATTGTATTTATTAACTATGTTGATTCCCTAAAGAGAAATTTTAATGCGGAAATTAGATTTTTTAGGTTACTACTTTATATATTTTTTTCTCCCAAACTCTCATGGTCTTTAGTAATTTGCCTTTTTGTTTTGTTATGATGGTTTTCTATTGCTGAATGTATTTTATCTGTTTCAGCTGGTCATCTCTAAGCGAGAATTCTGTAGAAACAAAAGATTGCGAAACTCGTTGATTCTATATGCATGTTGAACCCTGTTGTAATTATTTGATATAACTGCCTACTTTCATGACATGTACATGTACATCAGTAACTGACATCCTTGTGTTGTTGACAGGTAGTGCCTCTCTCTCAGAGAAGTGGTGTACTGGAGTGGTGCTCTGGCACAGTTCCTATTGGTGAATACCTAGTGAATTCTGATGATGGTGCTCACAAACGTTACAGGCCAAAGGATTTCAGCAGTTTACAGTGCCAGAAGAGAATGATGGTTTGTTGTTATCAATGAAATTTTCATATTTTTAAAAAGGGTTTTTCAGTTTTGTTTGATGTAAGGGAAATGTGAAAGGAACTTAAATTCTGCCAACGACCTAAGCTGCACTCCTCACAAAAACTCGCCAAACTCTATCAAGACTTGCACACAAACCTCTCTTTAAGTTTAACATAAAGACAAAACTTTTTTCTTAGTATTGGATAGAGTGGAGCGGGATTAGAACACTGGTTGTTTTTTATTGCTGTCTGTGCCCCATTAGGGATGTTCATCTTCTCTATGTGTCCTGTTTACCATGAACATTAAAAGTGAACGTGAAAGTTAGGAAATGTAATAGAGGGAAAATCTTCCAATTGGGACACTGGTTCTGGTGAGCTTGGAGTCCCCAAAGTAATTCCCTTAATTTGCAGGGATTTCCTCTCACTTCCTGTTTTGGATTTGGGACAGAACGTGAAGGGAAATCTCTGTAAAGAGATACAGATGTCTAAAAAAACAATCTGATGGGTTATGACCCTCCTTTGCTCTATCCAAATGGAAAAAAAAAAAATTTTGCCTATAGTTATTTGCAACACATATTTAGAATGAAATGTTGGGGATTCTTCAAATTCTAACCACATCCACAGTGCAGTAAAAACATATGGCCACTGTCCTTGCCTATAACTGGCCTTTGCAGCAAGCAAAGAAATATTATTACCATAATATACCTTGTTTTTTAATTAATTATCCAGCCTACCTATCCATTCATTTACTTATTTGCACCCACATGCTCCATTTAAAGTCCCAACCCCCCCCCCCCCCCTCCCCTTTTTTCCTTTTTTTCAACATTGATGAGGATGGAGGTATTTGACCTTACCTCATTTAACCACTTGCCTACTGTGCACCTACACCCCCTTCCTGCCCAGACAAAATTTTAGCTTCCGGCACTGCGTCGCTTTTACTGACAATTGCACGGTCGTGCGACGTGGCTCTCAAACAAAATTGACGTCCCTTCTTTCCCACAAATAGAGCTTTCTTTTGGTGGTATTTGATCGCCCGTGCGGTTTTTATTTTTTGGGCTATAAACAAAAAAAAGCTTAAATTTTGAAAAAATACACTATTTTTTGCTATAATAAATATCCCATTTAAAATATATATATATATATATATATATATATGTATATATATATATATATGTATATAATTTTATCTCAGTTTAGGCCGATACGTATTCTTCTACATATTTTTGGTAAAAAAAAAAAATCGCAATAACCGTGTAGTGACTGGTTTGCACAAAAGTTATATTGCCTACAAAATAGGGGACATAATTATGATTTTTTTTTTTTTTTTACTAGGAATGGCGGCGATCTGCGATTTTTTTTTTTTTTTATTTTTTTTTTTTTTTTTTTTTGGGACTGCAGACACATCGGACACTTTTGACACATTTTTGGGACCATTCACATTAATACAGTGAACAATGCTATAAATATGCATTGATTACTGTATAAATGTGACTGGCAGTGAAGGGGTTAACCACTAGGGGGTGGGGAAGGGGTTAAATGTTTGTCCTAGTGAGTGTTCTAAATATAGGGGGAGGGGAGTGACTGGGGGAGGTGACCGATTGTGTCCCTATGTACAAGGGACACAGATCGGTCTCCTCTCTCCCTGAGAGGACATGGAGCTCTGTGTTTACACACACTCAGTTACTGGGCAATCGCGCATTGAGTTACCACTGGGTGTGCGTACTGCCGGTGGCGCGTGCACGCCCCCTAGCGGCCTTAAATGACAGGACGTCATATGACATCCTGTCAGAACAACAGGGTATTCCGCCCGCTGTCATTTGACGGCGTGCGATACCCTAGTGGTTAAAGTCCCAAATCTCAACTCCTCTCCTTTTTTTGCAACAAAGAATTCCCAGCTCAACTTACCGACAAGCCTGCAACCAACCGAATTATCCTGTCTAACAGGATCTTTTGTTTGTACTGTTAAAATACTGGTCGAGGGCACACACTGGACACCTTTGCTGCCATTGTGCAATATGAATAAACAAAATGAAATGCTAGCTGAACACAAATAGGTAATCACAAGCCTATAGCAACAATACAAAAACAATGGGTATGTGCAGCACAAATAAAGTAATAAATGAAACAGTGATATGCAAATCACAACATATGTATGTATGTATAATATATATATATATATATATATAATGTCCCAATAGTAAAACCAAGGTAAGGATAAAGTCCCTCATGAAAAAGGTGAGTTTGAATCCTCTGCTGGTGAGCGTGACAACCAGAGCTTTTTTTTCTCAGGAAATAGGTGCAGGAACTCAACCACGACCTCGTTCAGATTTCACAAACAGTAGAAGGGTCTTAAAGGGGCATTAAATACCACGATTGCATTACATACAGAGTGCAGCGTTCAGTTGGGTTACACAGAGTGCAGAGCTGTCACTTGTTAACACAGAAACCAGACTGTGTTTACAAGCGATTGTGGTGAGCATGCACCAAAGGGTCTGAGCCAGAGCCAGAGGTAGTGGAACTGAGTTCCCCTAAGTTCCCCCTGAAAAAAAGCCCTGGTGACAACAGAATCCTCCACCACACACACAATGTGCTTACCAGAAAAGATGGGCCTCTCTGTGGGAGAAGGTTATGTGAGCATGTATCCATCAAGGGATAATACCAAATGATCAATGGAGCAAGAGTGTCTCCAAACAGGTGAGCAGCAAAGCCAGGGCTGGCCTGCAGTGTCCATAATCTCCACTAAAAGTTGCTGGGTGAAATCGCATTGGAATGCATGACCAAAAAAAATAAAGGAAACGATCTAAATGGCCTCTGTATGTTTATTTGAATAAAAGGAGGGGGGCATATAAAAAGGTATACGCTGATGGTAGTACAGGGATAAAACAAAAATATCGAACAAGCGTGGAAGCTGAATATATCAATCCAGCGGATAGATGGCAGCGCGTGACGTCCGTGCATAAGCTCCTCTTCCTGGGAATTTTTTTTTATAGTGTGAAAGATAATGTAACACCGAGTAAATTGATACCCAACATGTCACGCTTCAAAATTGCGCCCGCTCATGGAATCACAACAAACTTTTACCATAAAAATCTCCATAGGCAATGTTTAAAATATACTACAGGTTGCTTGTTTTGAGTTACAGAGGAGGTCTCGCTCGAATAATTGTGGCGATACCTCGCGTGTGGTTTGAACACCGTTTTCATATGCACACAAGCTCAACTGGACAGGCTGTGTTTAAAAATTATATATATTTTTTTCCTATTTATTTCACTTTTTATTTTTATACTGTTTTTATTTTTTTATTTTTTATTCCTTGTACAAGGAATGTAAACATCCCTTGTAATAGAAAAAAAAGCATGACAGGGCCTCTTAAATATGAGATCTGGGGGCAAAAATACCTCAGATCTCATGTTTACACTAAAATGCAATAAAAAAGGTTGTTTGGGGGAAAAAAAAGTATCTTTAAGAGCTATGGGCGGAAGTGACATTTTGACATCGCTTCCGCCCCGGAAATGGTATGGAGACAGGTGGGGGCCATCTTCCCCTCACTCATCTCTATACCTAGCAGGAGACAGGATGCGATCGCCTCCGCCGCTGCTGGTGGCAGAAAAGTGATCTTCCAGAAAATCCTCTGCAGAGGGCACTTTTATCTGAAAGCAGACAGCCCACTGAAAAATAGGATATAGCGGTTATGGTAGCTAGCTGCTGCCATAACAAACTTCTTTTTTCAAAGTACCAATGTATAATGACAACAGGCGGTCCGTAAGTGGTTAAAGGGGTTGTAAAGATTTGTGTTTTTTTCACACCTTAATGCATCCTATGCGTTGGCTATTGTGGGGAGGAGCCGCGTGGGACCCCAGAACAGGAGGATCGGGAGCCGCTCTGTGCAAAACGAACTGCACAGTGGAGGTAAGTATGCCATGTTTGTTATTTTAGGACTGCAGATAATACTGGGGTGCTGTGAAGTGGCTCTGCCGCTTACGCACGTATTTGGAAATGCGTACTGTTAGACAGGATAATGCGGTTGGTTGCAGGCTGGTCGGTAATTTGAGCTGGGAATTTTCTTTGGTTTTGTTTGACATCCACAGTGCAATCTTAATCAGTGTGACAGTCTATTATAAGGATGGACCTGTAGTGAGGGGGAGAAGCAGAGTCAAGCCTAGATTAGGAACGGAATCTTTTTGAATATTGAAACTTTGAGGGGAAGTTCTGAACAGCAGAAGTTAAGTGAAAAGTTAAGAATGGAATAGCTTAATCAGAAGAAATTCTGCATTTTGAAAGAGCCAAGCTAGGCTTATGACATTGGTTCCGCTAAAATGCTATGGTGTGATTTAAAGCGGGCCATTAGGCAAGATAAAGTCGTAAGCTGTGGAAACCAGGAATTCTGGGCTTTGCGGGTGGATATCTGAATGATGCCTGCAGCCAGAGGTATCATCCAGATATCCTCTTCTTCAGCCGGCGATTCTGCACGACATAAGAACAATCATAGCGGCGGTTCCACCACTTGATCGTTCTTACAGGCCGCGGGAGGGGACAGCCCCCCCCCTCCTGCCGCCATCCGGTGCTTCTCCTGGCTCTCCCGTGCCTTCGGGGGCTCGGAGAATGAATCGTCGGCATCGGCAGGAAGCATAGAGATGACTGGTGACCAGATGGTCACCAGTCATCTCTATGACCGTCGGAGGACCCAGGCGTGATGTGATGACGTCACGCCCGGGTCTCCGTAAGTAAACAAAGCCGGGATTGCGACTGTAAGCAACCATTCATGAGATTGGTGAAAAAAAAATCACCGATCTCATGGTTTCCAGCCTGAAGGAGAGATGTGAGGTCTTATTGACCCTGCATCTCTCCTTAAAGAGGACCTGTCACACACATTTCCTATTACAAGGGATGTTTACATTCCTTGTAATAGGAATAAAAGTGGAAAAATTGAAAAAAAGTGTAAAAATAAATAAAAAATAAGTAAAAAAATAAATAAATAAAAAATAAGTCAAAAAAAAATTTAAATGCCCCTGTCCTCGATCCTCGCGTGCAGAAGCGAACGCACATGTAAGTCCCGCCGACATATGTAAACGCAGTTTAAACCACATAAGTGAGGTATCGCCGCGTGCGTTAGAGTGCCAGCAACGAATCTAGCACTAGATCTCCTCTGTAAATCTAAACTGGTAACCTGTAAAAAATAAAGCGTTGCCTATGGAGATTTTTAAGTACCGAAGTTTGGCGCCATTCCATGAGTGTGCGCATAATTAAAGCGTGACATGTTGGGTACATATTTACTCGGTGTAACATAATCTTTCACATAATACAAAAAAATTGGGCTAACTTTACTGTTTTGTTATTTATTTAATTCATGAAACAATTTTTTTTACAAAAAAAGGCGTTTGAAAAATGATTGCGTAAATACTGTGCGAGATAAAACTTTGCAATGACCGTCGTTTTATTCCCTAGGGTATCTGCTAAAAAAATATATATTATGTTTGAGGGTACTGTGTAATTTTCTAGCAAAAGAATGATGATTATTACATGTAGGAGAGAAGTGTCAGAATAGGCCCGGTATGGAGGTGGTATAAAAGCCCGGTATTGAAGTGGATATTATGTTTAATATATTGCATTTTATCAATAAATTGGGTTTAATGGAAAAAAAAAACTAAGAATAAATTCTGTACTGAATATGTGTAATATGAATGGCATTGATCTTGTATGTGTGTTATGCTTTGGATGTAGCATTTAGAAGAAAAAAAAAGAATGTTTCATGATAACTCAATGCTGTTTGATCATCAGTGCACCCAAATCTGCAGGCACAAATTCCTTTAACTAGCAGTTAGTTTAACAAAATACTCGCCAAGGTACTGCTACAGATCAGAATCAATTATAACACCAAGTACTTATGTATACACATTTATTAGTGTTTTTATCCTGACTGTAGTTTTCCTCAAATCAGTATTTTTGTTTCTTTCTCGTACATCACGGGACACAGAGCGGCATATTCATTACTATGTGGGTTATATGGAGTACCTTCAGGTGTGGACACTGGCAATCTCAAACAGGAAGTCCCCTCCCTATATAACCCCCTCCCCTAGAGGGAGTCCCTCAGTTTTTTCGCCAGTGTCTTAGGTGTTGGTCACGGAATAGCTTTGCTCCACATCCTTGGGATTAAGGGCGGGCTAACCGGATCTGTCCAAGGAGCCTCAGTGCCAAAGTGGACAGTACCCGGGCCCCAGGCCGTGGGGTTTTGCCTATAATGCTCCTCTTTGGAGGGCTGGACCCTGGGCCCAGGACTTGGAGTTTGTAAAAACCATAAGTTCCTGTTTGCCAGGGTGCTATATAGGTCCAGGACAGTGGGTACCTTCATAGGACCCCAGGGCCTGAAGGTCTACTACGCTACCCACGGAGATGGGAGAAGATTGGATCAGTTTGCTGGACAAACATCCTGCAGCATGGAGCAGGTAAGGGGGAGCCTGCGGGACTTGGTTCGACAGCAGGCTCTCCGGGGTAACCTAAAAGGGGGGATAGCCTAAGTATGCTCTGCATGGGCAACCTTGTTCACTATGTCTAAGAGAGACAGGATGACACCCTTTCTCCCCCATCACTAGGTTCCCCTGTCTAAGAATGTGTTGCTAGCTAAACCTGCTGTTTTCTTCCTAGGGCTAGTAAGGATCCCTAGGGGCCTTTGGAGAGTCCTACCTGGCCGGGGGTTTGAATCTGCCGCCTGTTTCTGCGTTCCTGGATCTCCAGCAGCGCGGCTCCTCCATGTTCCTCCTGTTTCCGGCATACGCGCGCGCGCGTGCGCGCGCACGTCTTATAGACGTTTTTCGCGCCGTTCAGACGGGAGGGCGGGGGGGGGCGTGCCTGCGGCGTCATACAGGAGGCGCGCCTTTGTGCTGTTATAGACAGCAGGCATTGTCAGTGCTCAGTCTGAGGCTGATTTTCAGAAGGAGAGGACGCAGAGCGGCAGAACAGTGACTCCCGGTGGCGGAAGAGGGGTAGTACATGCTGGACTTTGTTCCAATGCCTTTTTTGTTAAGCCAAAAAATTCCCCTTTTTGCAGCAGGTTGGAGGCTGGCAAACTAAGTTTGGGGTCACTGTATGTTGTAAAAAGAAAATATATAATATATATTTAAAAAAAAAAAAAAAAAAAGACATACGGGATCCCATCAGTTTTTGGGCATTAGTGATCTATTGTCCCCTAAACTCTGGTTTTGTACTCCTGGCCACTACAGTCTGTTGTGTGGGCGGAGTCCCTCGATTTTGTATTATGGCTTCCAAAGGTTCGGGGTCAAAGGGTACAAAAAAGACCAAAAAACAAAAGGGTTCCCTTTCTGATTCTGATGATATGCCGATACTTTCCCCGCAACTTATTAACATAAAAGGCGCCTTGGATGAGCCATTAGGGGGATCTGGTGCGGAGGCTGGCCCAGATCAGCCCAGCCCTGTGTTTATCACAGAGGAGATGCTAGCCGTATCCCTAGGGGGGCTAGAAGAGAGAATAGCAGCATTGATCGCTAGAGCTATTCCTGGTAAGAAACGGGTTAGATCCCCATCACCAAGAGGTGTATCCTCAGATGCTGAGATTCTCTCTCCGGAGGAATTGGAATCACAGGAGGATCAACTAGACCTGAACCAAGAGGGTTCAGGGATTGAGGGGTCTGCCTCGGAGGAACCATTTTCAGACTCCCAGACAGAAAGACTGTGGGTACAGTCTTTGACGGACATGGTCCGCTCGGCATTTAGTTTACCATTGCCAGAGCCTCAGGTTCCTCCGGTATCCTCTCTGGGCTCTTTGAAAGCTCCGTTAAGCAACGCAGTTTTTCCGGTCCATCCTCTTTTGGAGGAATTGATCTTTCGGGATTGGGTACGGCCGGACAGGATTTTTCTGCCACCGAAAAGATTTGCGGTCATTTACCCCATGGAGGAAAAATTCTCCAAGAGGTGGAGGCTCCCAGTAGTGGATGCAGCCATCTCATGTGTGAATAAATCACTAACTTGCCCGGTGGAAAACATACATATGTTTAAAGATCCGGTTGATAAAAGATTAGAGACACTTTTAAAAGCATCCTTTGCTACGGCAGGAGCAGTGGTGCAGCCAGCGGTGGCTGCGATTGGTGTTTGTCAGGCGTTAAAAGACCAGACAAAGGAAATGTTAAAGGACATGCCTACCCAACAAGCAGAAGAGTTTTTTGACATTCCCAGAGCTCTGTGTTTTGCTGTAGATGCTATAAAAGATTCCATCCAGCAGGCCTCTCGTTTATCACTATTTTTGGTGCACATGAGAAGGCTCTTATGGTTGAAGAACTGGGCGGCGGAGCCCCCATGCAAAAAGCTTCTGGCAGGGTTTCCCTTCCATGGAGGACGACTCTTCGGAGAGGATCTGGATAAATATATTCAGACTATTTCAAATGGCAAGAGTACCCTTTTACCGGTCAAAAAGACATTCCGGGCTCCTACATTTAAAAGGCAGCTCTTTCCTGTCTCGGGGCCCTCAAATTCCAGGCAGTATCGACGGCCGCCTGCACGATCCAACGTTAACAGTAGATCGCAGGGACAGGCCCCTGGGGGTAAGAGGCCGTGGTATCGCAAGCCGTCAAAAACAGCCCCTAAGTCTGCCTTATGAAGGGGCGCCCCCACTCTCGCGGGTGGGGGGAAGGCTTTGTTTCTTCTCAGAAGTTTGGGAAGCCAAGATCCCCGACAAATGGGTCCGGGCATCGGTAACCACAGGTTACAGACTGGAGTTTCTAAGGTATCCTCCGCCTCATTTTCAAGAATCAAGGCTACCAACGGATCCAGCAAGGAAGGCCTCAATGCTGGCAGCTTTGGATCACCTGCTTTGCCAGGACGTAATTATAGAAGTGCCAGCCCAAGAGCAAGGGCTAGGTTTCTATTCCAATCTCTTTGTCATACCAAAGCCCAACGGCGATGTCAGGCCAATCTTGGACCTAAAGAGGTTAAACGGTTACCTAAGGGTTCGTTCCTTCCGGATGGAATCCATCCGGTCAGCAGCCGCCGCGCTTCAGGACGATTTTCTGGCCTCCATAGACATAAAGGATGCTTACCTTCATGTACCAATCTTTCAGTTGCATCAAAGATTTTTACGCTTCGCGGTGGGGCAGCGACACTTCCAATTCAGGGCGCTCCCCTTCGGGCTGGCCACGGCCCCCCGGGTATTCACGAAGATCCTAGCCCCAGTTCTGGCCAATTTAAGGATCCAGGGGGTCACAGTCCTAGCATACTTGGACGACCTTTTAATCATAGATCACTCACGGCCGGGTCTGCAAAAGGCAGTAAACCTCACGGTTCGGTACCTCGAAGAATTCGGCTGGGTCCTAAACCGGGGAAAGTCAGCGTTCCAGCCTACAAAGCAGTTGGAATACATCGGCATGAGGTTAGACACAGAACAGCAAAAGGTGTTCCTGCCCCTGGTAAAGATCGAAGCTATCAAGGGGTTGGTTCAGTTGGTTCTAAACAAGAAAAAACCAACTATTCGCCTGTGTATGCGAGTACTAGGCAAGCTAGCGGCCACGTTCGAGGCAGTACCATACGCTCAGATCCACACTCGCGTCCTACAGGCAGCCATTCTAGCAGCCTGGGGCAAGAGGGCACATGCCTTAGAGTCCCCTTTGACGCTATCATCAAGGGTCCGACAAAGCCTGGCCTGGTGGTTGAACCCTCAGAACCTTCTAAAGGGAAAATCCTTCAGCCCTATTGTCTGGAAGGTAGTTACCACAGACGCCAGCCTGGCAGGCTGGGGGGCGGTCTTCGAGGGGTTCTCTCGCCAGGGAACTTGGGTGAAAGCGGAGAGGCAGCTCCCCATCAATATCTTGGAGATCAGAGCTGCTCGCCTAGCCCTTCTGGCATGGACCTCCAGATTAAAGGGGTTCCCGGTGAGAAAGACAATGCCACGGCGGTGGCATACATAAACCACCAAGGGGGAACCAGGAGTCAGGCCGCTCAGAGGGAGGTGAGCTTGATTTTTCAGTGGGCAGAGGTTCATGTACCCTGCATTTCGGCGATATTCATTCCCGGAGTGGACAACCTGCAGGCAGACTTCTTAAGTCGCCAGAGTCTGTTGCCAGGGGAGTGGTCTCTGCATCCCCAGGTCTTTCAGACAATCTGCCAGAGGTGGGGAATGCCGGACGTAGATATAATGGCATCCAGGTTCAACAAGAAACTAGACAGGTTCGTGTCTCGAGCGAGGGATCCGATGGCCTGCGGAACCGATGCGTTGGTTTGCCCTTGGCATCAATTCAAACTTCTATATGCATTCCCTCCACTACAGTTACTCCCTCGCCTGTTGCGCAAGATCAGAGTGGAGCACAAGCCAGTCATTCTAGTAGCTCCGGCTTGGCCCCGGAGGACTTGGTACTCACTAGTCCTGAAGATGGCAGTGGGAGACCCTTGGACTCTTCCTCTACAACCAGACCTACTCTCACAAGGCCCGATCCTCCACCCTACATTACAGCGTCTAAATTTGACGGCCTGGAGGCTGAATCCCTGATTCTCAGGGGTAGAGGTCTGTCTAGGCAGGTAATCCCTACCCTGATTAGGGCTAGAAAGCCGGTCTCCAGGGTGATTTATTACAGGGTGTGGAGGAACTACGTAGGCTGGTGTGAATCCAAAAGATGGAATTCCCGCAAATATACTATTGATAGGGTGTTAAGTTTTCTCCAGCTAGGAGTGGATAAAGGCCTGGCACTAAGCACAATCAAGGGACAGATCTCAGCTCTGTCAGTGTGGTTTCAGAGGCCGCTGGCCACCCACTCGCTGGTAAAGACCTTCTTACAGGGGGTCTTGCGTATTAATCCTCCTGTCAAGTCACCAATTTGTCCATGGGACTTAAATCTTGTCCTGTCCACTTTACAGAAACAACCCTTTGAGCCGTTGGCTGAGATTCCTTTAGTCTTACTGACAAGAAAGTTGGTTTTCTTGGTCGCCATAGTTTCGGCCAGGAGAGTGTCAGAATTAGCAGCCTTATCGTGTAAGGAACCATATCTCGTTCTACATAAGGACAGGGCAGTTCTCCGGCCCCATCCTTCCTTTCTACCAAAGGTTATATCCAAATTTCACTTAAACCAGGATTTGGTACTTCCATCCTTCTTTCCAAAACCTACATCTAGAAAGGAGGGGTTGCTGCATACCTTGGATATTGTCCGGGCCATGAAGGCCTATCTTAAAGCTACAGAAAAGATCCGGAAGACAGATGTATTATTCGTTCTACCAGATGGCCCCAAGAAGGGGCAGGCAGCGGCAAAATCCACCATCTCGAGATGGATTAGACAATTAATCATTCAAGCCTACGGTTTGAAGAGGTTACCTCCTCCGTTGTCGGTAAAGGCCCATTCTACCAGGGCCATGGGCGCCTCTTGGGCAGCACACCATCAGATCTCTATGGCTCAGATATGCAAGGCGGCAACGTGGTCATCAGTCCACACGTTTACAAGGTTTTATCAACTAGACGTGAGAAGGAATGCGGATTCTGCCTTTGGACAGGCAGTACTACAGGCTGCAGTTTGAAATCCTCGGGATCAGAAGCACCCTTGGTTGTAAAAAGAAAAAAAAAAAAAAAGTTTTTTCTTGACTAAGTTGGAATTATTATTATTATTTGAGTTTACCTCTAAATTGAATCCTTCTTTGGAAGATGTCTCCCTCCCCTCATTAAAGCATTGCTTTCAGACATCCCACATAGTAATGAATATGCCGCTCTGTGTCCCGTGATGTACGAGAAAGAAAAAGGGATTTTTAAATACAGCTTACCTGTAAAATCCTTTTCTTGGAGTACATCACGGGACACAGAGCTCCCACCCCTCTTTTGGGTGACCATTTTGGGAGGCATACTGCTTGCTACAAAACTGAGGGACTCCCTCTAGGGGAGGGGGTTATATAGGGAGGGGACTTCCTGTTTGAGATTGCCAGTGTCCACACCTGAAGGTACTCCATATAACCCACATAGTAATGAATATGCCGCTCTGTGTCCCGTGATGTACTCCAAGAAAAGGATTTTACAGGTAAGCTGTATTTAAAAATCCCTTTTTTCTAAATTCTAGGACGTTCAAAGAGGACGGTTTGAAGATAAGTACCAAGTTTTCCTGGACATCTGTGATCATTTCCATCCAGTGTTCCGCTACTTCTGCATGGAGAAGTTCTTAGATCCAGCCGTTTGGTTTGAGAAGCGTTTGGCTTATACACGTAGTGTTGCCACATCATCCATTGGTATGTTACTTACATCCTATTGTATTTTCTTCTTGGTAGGCAGGAATACAAAGATGTAATCATTTTAATGTTAATAGGCCTCCTTCACTGGTATAACTGGCACTAGGGGCATCCAGGCCTAGGCCTCTAAAGCTGGATGATGCCCAGGCTTAATACTGGTCCTACATGCGCTACTTTTCTGTGGTTTATGGTAAATATCCCCTACTAGGTGTTTCATGCATTCGAATTGTAGTTGTTCTAAACTGGATGCTTCATACATACAATAGTTATTTTCTCATAGCTACTAATGAGATTCAAATGTTGACGTTCAAGTTGTAATTTGAAAGGGTTAAATATGTTTGCCAGCAATGTTAAAATCAGGAGGATTATTAGTATCGCCTTTTTTGATTCTAATGAAAATTGCATGTTTGGTTCATGTAAATATTGTACTTGCAGCCATAGTAGAAGAGACAAACAGCTGTGATATTCCATGACTGATATCAGGGTGATATGAGGGTATAAATGGGAAAAGGGAGAGGGCAACAACTGTACTTCAGATCTGCTACCGGTTATCCATGAGAGACCATGTGCAAAACTGACGTCACCCTGCAACCATACAGGGCCAGTTTGTACGGATTGGCACGTGCAGCGAAGCCTTCAAATATGACTGCCCAATATATGGGGAGAGCTTAGGGGTGTGCTGGAGGAGCAAGTAGTAAAATAAAAATATCCCTACAACTTATATTGCCTGACCTCTGCTGTAGCTGTTACAAGTTATACAAATTTAGGTTTTCTGGCAGGTACCCTTTAAACATTCATTTACATTAAAATGTATTTATTTTTTGCACTGGTCCATGCATATCTTTATTTCTTTAAAAAGACTGGAGATACCCGTTTATGTAATCCTTTTTTTTTTTACAGTTGGTTACATTGTAGGACTTGGAGACAGACACGTCCAGAACATCCTAATAGATGAAGAGACATCAGAACTGGTACACATTGACTTGGGTGAGGGCTTATTTATTTTTTAAGGGTATAGCGAATGGTGCTTTCAGTTTCAAGCATCCCTTGGCACAGTGGGACTGTAGCTGTGTTTTAGGAAGAAATAAGGAGCGTTTCTGTGTGTTGAAAATGTATATGATGTACATTTTTAAAACTGATGAAACATCACAACGTGTATATATGGTGTATTGTGAGTGGCACAGACATTGTCTAGTATGACATTGTGTGCTAAAGATGAGGTTGTAGATACTCCTTAAACCTCAAGAAAGATTCTTGTTGATACTCTGGATGACTTGGTATAATAACACAAGTATATTGAATACTCTGCAGGCAGATCATTGTTAGAGGAATGCTATTGTTTCTGCTGTCACTTGGGGGTGGAGGGGTGGAAGATGAATATACAAATAAAAACCAAGGGGCCAAAGTTCCCACCAGTCACTAACTTACCCTTAAGGTGGTGTACCTCAACAACTGGTCATATATGATCAAAAAGCAACAGGGAGTCGAGGGACGACCACTCAACAAGTAGTTGGGAATGAGGACCACCCCACGGTATAGCTAATAAGAAAAACTTTATTGAATTACAAAGTTTGGCAGGAAACCAGCCAAATGGCCCTAAACCCTCCAAGCACCAAGATTAAAATCAAAGTGGACAACATTGTCGCACTAAAAGATGCACACAACAGAGCCCAGACAAATGCAAACCAACAGTTGGCCACACAGCAATGAATAGACAAGGCTAGATCACCCCGACTGGTGGATCAAGGCCTACATGCCCAGACTGGGTTTGAGAAGCATCTCTGACACTGAACAGTGATCAACAGAATCCTATAGATCCACCTGAACATGAGTGTATAGCCAGGGAACAGGCGAACACTGGCCAGGCTGTCTTTAGTTAGGAAGATGGACTAGTAGTGTGGTAAACTAGCATGGCACCTCTCCATGGAAACGGAGGGATTGACAACCATCTTGCTCACTAAATGGTAGACACAGGCTGGCTGGATCTTCCACTTTGCATCGAAGATGCCCATCAACAGTTAATGCTCAAACTGGAGTTTGATGAAAGGCACTCCTCCTGTACGCACTACATCAATACATCCCTGTCATGCAGATAACCTGGCACTGTTCATCTGAGTTCATGTATGCCTAGTAATGCAAGATGGTGCTGAGTTACTAGGGTATGCAGTGTGGCAATGTGCTGAGATCAACAGTTCAGCTACGCCCGTTGGCGCTGCCTACGTCAACGCATTTCACCCACGTGACCATGTGCTGCGTAAGGACTTTAATTTCTCTGACTTTTAGAGGGGCCAGACACCTGCTTCATCTCATTACTC
Organism: Rana kukunoris; assembly: GCA_029574335.1. Taxonomy (NCBI): domain Eukaryota; kingdom Metazoa; phylum Chordata; class Amphibia; order Anura; family Ranidae; genus Rana; species Rana kukunoris. Next base: position 106,733,133 of record CM056050.1, on the reverse strand, counting down.
CACTGGGAAAGTCCTAAGGAGGCCATCTTCTGGTGACACATCAACCTGTTAAAAAGTGGGAATGTTCAAGGCAAGTTGGGGTCATCTCCAAGACCCCATACACACTATACAAATTTGTTGTCTGATTTTCTTTAGATTTAACAAAACCATGTAATGTAAGGGTCTGCCTGATTGCATACAAACTGAAACTCTTAAGGTTTGACCTCATATTATATGGTTTAGGTAAATCTGAAGGAGAAAATCTACAGAAAATTGTATAGTGTGTATCCAGCTTAACACTCACAACCGACATTCGTTACTCATATTTAAAGAGGCTATCTACCCAACTACCTAATAAGGTTTTATTGTTCTACTCGCACATCTCAGGGGTTTCCCCACATAGGGAACCACCCCTAGTGTGCTAAAAGGGGTAAAGTTAAGGTTCTGGCCACGACGCCACTGCTGTAGGAGTGACCAGCTTTTTCTTCTACTGTGATAGCGATGAGTTGCCGGAGGAAGAGTCTGCACTTTTGTATACCTCTTTGATTCTGCAGTGGCTGCATTAAAGTGTGTTTTTCTTTTTATATATATATATATATATAATATTAGTTTTGGATTGCGTGTTTTTAATGCTGCCTGTGGCACAATTAAGGATGTTTCTTCTCTATTCCTGGACGTATATTTGAAAGTAGCAATACTTTTCTGTTTTTTAGGTGTTGCTTTCGAACAAGGCAAAATCCTCCCCACACCAGAGACTGTACCTTTTCGCCTGACGCGCGATATTGTGGATGGAATGGGTATTACTGGAGTGGAGGGCGTTTTCAGAAGGTAAGCTCCATCTTTATAATTGCCACAGGCAAAATGTGAAAAACACATTGATTTGGTAAAGACAGGCACAGGGAAAGTGGTTTGAACTGCTGAAACACCATTAAAACTTCTAAATAGGACCTCAAAATATAAGGCTAGGTTCTCACCATTTCGAATTCGCAATAGCAGGAGATTTTGACCAGCTCTCTATAGAGCTGGTTCACATATATCCGTAGAGGGTCCGGTGCATTTTGCACAAAAACTTGCATTTTTTTTGTTCGTTTCAGGTCAAAATTCAGGCTGAAATCTGGCCTGAAACCAACGTGCACTGGACCCCTGCTGTGAGCCACATGCAACTCATATGTGAACCAAGCCTAAAAAGCAAACTTGTATACTATTATTAATAAAATATTTGAATAAAAAATAAAACGTATAAATAAATGCGACAATAGATAAAAATAAATTATCTAATATCCAAAAATGAGAAATCCCATGCAATTTCCGTGTACTAGGAAATGACAAAACAAAATATATAAAAAATGTGCAACAATAAAGTGCATAATGTGGTAATAAGTGCTTTCAATAATTAATAAAACAAAACATTCCTGTGAGCAAATGATTAAAAATGCAGCAAAAATTATTAATTAATAAAGTGCATAATCAATTGATAATGCTGATAGAGTGCATCAAAAAGTAATCTTCAATCTTAATATAGATCCAAACGTGAAAAAAAGTGTGATAAAGGGTCTTCATGCAATGTGCAATAATGAATATGCAAATTAAGCAATCCGGGGGAACAGTCCAGAATATGCAGCCCAGAGATATTGAATAAAATAAATGTCCACAAAATGTTCTCGGTGCTCCAAACAAAATCCAAAACGTGCTTCACTCCAAATGGACCAGTAACAACAGCCTCTCACCTCAAAGAGGCTTAAAATAAGCCTTTAGTGAATCCCACTGGCCGCAGCTTCTCTTCCCCAATGTTTTTGCCAATATTCAGATCCCCTCTTTCCTTGAACCAATGGTTCCCACAAGGTGCATAGGAGGAGGAATAATAATCACAATAGTGTAAAATCTTAACAACTATTTATTAAAAACGCAATATAAATTCACATTTCAGATTGCAGTGACAAAAAAAATACAAGAGGTGCAGCGCTAGAAAGAATTGATAAATAACATTCAAATGATATATTATATATGTGGACATAAGCTCATTAAAGAGAAAATTAAGAGAGCCAAGAGAAAAGAAGAAATAAATCTCCAATGCTGAACAGTTGTGAGATCTAGTAAAAAAAGTCCAGTGATGATCTTGTGATGAAAAAAACTGTGAAGAAAGTAACCACGTAGACTCCAAAGTGCTGTCAGATGAAGGAGGATAACCACCCTGCACTCGTGAAATAAGACTGCCTGCTTACCACAAACAAAGACTGCTTTACATCAGTCTCATGAAGCATAGGGACGTCCTACAGCTCAGCAATGGGTCCGGAACAAGCACATGTACGATAGAAAGAGAGAGACTCTCATAGCGTATTAAGTGTGTCAAAGATGGATTTAATAAGTATTGCACTTACAATTGTTCGATGGAAAAAGGCGTGTAACAATCAGATCGTAACCTCTCCAATCCGATACCTCTCGCTACTCGAATGGGAAACGCCGCCTACGTTTAGGACGGAACGCGATGACGACACGGCACCCTACGATCGTTTAGTCACGACAGGACTTCAACGGGGAATTAGCCGGATTCATCAGATGTAATGGCTTCTCCACTCCCGGCCTAGAGCGGAGATGACGTCACCGACGGCTCGCAAATTTCCTCACGCGTATAGTGGCTGTGCACGCCACTTAGTCATAGGGTATGGAGCCGTGCTGACGAGGGTGACCATTTAAAATACTGCGTCGTCATGACAACCATCTCGGTCATGACGGCGGGTTAAAAACAATTTCCTTTCTGGGATGTACAGTTTCATCATGACTGTGTATGCACAGGTTATGTCATCCCATCCCATCCCAGCTGGCCCAATGCGGATGTTGTAAGACTCCAAATCTGGAAGAAGACTGGGCAAAGATGAATTTTGCAAGGCAAGTCTGACATAACGTGCAGATATGCTCTGGCTCTGACACCGCAGGGGCCATTTTAGACCACTGCAAGGGTCCCGCTCTTTAGAATGCCGGCCATGGACTGTCTTTTCTACTCTACTCTACACTGTGGCTTCTTTACAAAGAAAATGAGTACCAATGCTCCCTGTCTGTAAGTTAAAATTACAATTAAAGAATTGGGGGGGGAAGAAAATTTAACTGTATTACTTTGCATAACTTTTGTTTTATGCACTTGGAATATATTTAGCTGATTAAACTAAAGGTTCAATTGAGCTCCAAGGATAATTGTAGGGATTTGTTTTCATTATGTTCAGAAATAAAAATACATTTTTAAACATTTTTATCATATACCAAACTTACCCTGCATGTTGCAGTCTATACAATCTTTGTACAGTGTCCTTTTAGATTTACCAAAATTATGTAATATGAAGATCTACCGAAACTATCCAATCAGTTTGTACTTGGACAAACCTTTGTACCACCTACAGTAGGTGTTGGTAGATTGTATAGTACAATTGTACAAACAGACTCAAACTCAAGTACAGAACACAAAGAGGAGCGGAGGCTCAACGGAATTCTAAATAGCGTTTACAACAGAAGTGACTCATTCCCTCTCTTTTCCATGCCTGTTCTGTTTGGTCAAGGCCCTATAGAGTGTCAGAAATTGATAATCTAAAAGGAAACCTCTTCTGTTTATTACTTAGAAAACCTATATGGTGCTGTGTAATGGGTGCACCCTGTATTAAATGTTTATTTGTAAAACAAATTATAATATTAAATGGTAACTCTTTAGTGGGGAAAAAATGGCATATAAAGAAAAAATAATATAGCATATACAGTTGTGACACAAGTCATATTGTAATAACATTTTATTAAAATTTTAGTTTTCCTTTTCATTCTGCAGCTCTGTAATTTTCTGAAAATGCAGTATGTCTACCTGGAGGTGTTCTTTACACATAATGTGTCCAGAACGCCACCCAGATATATAATTTCCTGCTTGTGTGATTGGTTCAATCAATGGTTTTCACAGAAGTCTGCAGTATATACAAGTCATATTTCAGGCATTCATGTAATTTTTGGTGAGATACTTCCAATAGGAAATCATGACTAAAGGGATGCAGGCCCAGAAACTTTCCTCATTAGACCCCTGCAGGTGCACAGCTAATTGATAATTATGAAACCACTCCCGTTAGATTCACTTTTCCACATGGACACAGACAAACGCACAGAATAACAAAAGGTAGGAATCTGCAACAAAGTTTGTTAAAAACCTTGTAATGTACATAGATCACCCATATGTGAGTGTTTTATTTTATTATCTAAACAAAAGTGGAGTTACTCTTTAAATAAAAAATAAAAACGTTATTTTGGATAGAGTGGGTAGAAGCAAAGTCCCTCTCAGTTTTGTTTTTTTTTGCTGTTTTTAATGTTCCCCTTGGGTTTACAGGACAGAAAGCAAAGTGAATTCTCCCAACAGATGGTTTCATTTCTGACTTTCAGATGACATCTCAAAATTATGAATTTTTGCTTCACTTTTAGTCCCAATAATAATGGTCACCAGGACATGTAGAAGGTGAGACTCCCTAGTGGAGACACAGACATCAATAAAAAAAAATGACAGGGGTTCAAAGCCCTCAATACATCCTGAAAAAAAAGTTTAGCTTTACGCAAGCTTTAAAGTCCAACCCCAGGCAAAAAAAAATATGAACTTTACCCCTTTTTAGCTGTGTTCTGGGTGTCCTTAATATGTTGTGTCTCTTTTTAGATGTTGCGAAAAGACCATGGAAGTGATGAGAAGCTCTCAAGATGCTCTGCTGACCATTGTTGAGGTGAGCCTGAATTTTGATGCTTTCCAAACAGGAGGCAGGGGCCGTCAAGGGCTCTTCTGTTATTTAGAAACTGCAAGTCCTTGACTGCTGGTGATTTATAGCTGCCTTAGTTAACCACTTAAGGACCGCCGCATGTACATTTACGTCGGCAGAATGGCACCGACAGGCACATCAACGTATATGCGGTGGTCCGCGCGGCTGCAGGAGCGATCCGACAAGTGGGGGCGGCTATCCGTTTTCATCCTGCCCCCTCCGGATCGCTCCCAGCCAATGCGCGCGCCTGCCTGACCTGTCACTTCCTCCTCCTGTGTAAACACAGGAAGGAGGAAGCGACGTGATCTCTCCCTCGGCGTTTGTTTCAAGCGCCGCTGAGGAGAGATCACTACAGAACAAGTAAGTCCTGCACCAAACAGCACACTGACACACACACAAACACATTTAACCCCCGCGATCGCCCCCCCCCCCCCCTCCCCCCTGTCACAGTGTCACTGAATGCAGTAATCATACATGTATGATTACTGTATTTAGTGTCAGTGTGACAGACAGTGTGACAGTCCAGTCAGTGTTAGTGTCAGGGTAGCCCCCCCCACCCCCCCCCCAATAAAGTTTTAACCCCTTGATCACTGCCCTAGTTAACCCTTTCACTCCCTATTGCCAGCGTCACTAAGCGATCATTTTTCTGATCGCTGTATTAGTGTCGCTGTTCCCGCTAGGTAGCTAATTTTTTTTTAATGCGATTTTTTTTTTACTAAAGACATGTGGCTAAATAAATTTTGGCCTAAATGTTTGACTAAAATTTAGTTTATTGGTTTTTTATTATAACAAAAAGTAAAAAATATTGATTTTTTTTCAAAAATGTCGCTCTATTTTTGTATATAGCGCAAAAAATAAAAATCGCAGAGGCGATCAAATACCACCAAAAGAAAGCTCTATTTGTGGGAAAAAAAGGACGCAAATTTTGTTTGGGAGCCACGTCGCACGACCGCGCAATTGTCTGTTAAAGCGACGCAGTGCCGAATCGCAAAAAACCCTTGGGTCATTTGCCAGCGTATTGGTCCGGGTCTTAAGTGGTTAAAGGGCAATTTCTGGCACCAAGGGAAATTAGTTTGTGAAAGGTTAATGCTGTCCAGAAAGTACTGAATTCTCCATGGATGCTCATACTTTTTAGACAGGATTTAATCTAGTGTGTTGCAAAGCCTCCTATTTGTCACATACAGATAAGTAAAAGGGGTTCTCAAATTACAATATTACCAGCACAAGGCAGCATGTTGACTGGTGCACTACAGAAAAAGGAGTGGGATTAACTGGGGCACTACAAAGAGGTAGTCGAACAGACTGATGAACAACAAAAAAAGACTGGTGAACAACAGACTGGTGCTTTACAAAACAAGGGACTAAGTTTGATCAGTACCCTCTAGAAAAGAGTGTGGGGTGGATTAGTGCAGTACAAAAAGGTAGTAAAATTAACTGCAGCAGTACAGAAAGGCAGTGGAATAGACTGGTGAACAACAGAAAAGGAAGTGGGATAGACTGGTGAACAACAGAAAAGGAAGTGGGATAGACTGGTGAACAACAGAAAAGGAAGTGGGATAGACTGGTGAACAACAGAAAAGGAAGTGGGATAGACTGGTGAACAACAGAAAAGGAAGTGGGATAGACTGGTGAACAACAGAAAAGGAAGTGGGATAGACTGGTGAACAACAGAAAAGGAAGTGGGATAGACTGGTGAACAACAGAAAAGGAAGTGGGATAGACTGGTGCGCACTGCTGCAATGTCTTGGTGAAAAAACTGAAGACTTGAACAACTAGTTTGCATTTTATGCCATTTTGATTGAAAATAACTACCCTGGCCATACAGTATGTAATGCCTGTGTGCCAAACAAAAGCAGAAGTTAAAAGTATTGCCCTTATCTGCCTTTACAATATTCATGTTAATATTGGTGTTCTCTTCACATGTTCCTTTGAAGTCTGTCATTTTACTGTGTTGATTTCTGGTTTACTACTTATATATTCCAGAGATAAGTGAAGTTGTAAATAGTCTTTCTGTATGTAATATATCATGTACTTTGGTTGGACAGGTGCTGCTTTATGACCCTCTCTTTGACTGGACTATGAATCCTCTGAAAGCTCTTTACCTGCAACAGGATGAAGCCGAACTTAATGCTACACTTGCTGAGGACCCAGAATGCAACAGGAACACTTGGTATTGCCATCTTATCTTATGGTGAAACTAGGCCAATAGAATTTTATAAAAATCTAACTGAATTTTTATTTAAAAAAATTGTTTTAGATGGAGTGGGGAGGTGTTAGACCATCATGTTTAAATTGCTGTATGTTTCCCCTTTGGGAAGATTCAGCCTCTATTTATTTGTCTTGGTGATCATTCTCAACAAAAGAAAATACCAAATTTCGAGTGGTTACCAGAACAGAAATAGAGGCAAATTAGTTCTGGTGACTACCAGAGATGTCCCTCACTTAGTAGGAATTTCCTCTCACCTTTTTAGTTTAAAAAGAATACTAGGTATAGAATGTTTATGCATTTTCAAGTACGGTATATACTTGAGTATAAGCTGAGTTTTTTAGCACATTTTTTTTGTGCTGAAAATGCCCCCCTTGGATTATACTCGAGTCACCTTTTCTTTCTCGTACATCACGGGACACAGAGCGGCATATTCATTACTATATGGGTTATATGGAGTACCTTCAGGTGTGGACACTGGCAATCTCAAACAAACAGGAAGTCCCTCCCTATATAACCCCCTCCCCTAGAGGGAGTCCCTCAGTTTTTTCGCCAGTGTCTTAGGTGTTGGTCACGGAATAGCTTTGCTCCACATCCTTGGGATTAAGGGCGGGCTAACCGGATCTGTCCAAGGAGCCTCAGTGCCAAAGTGGACAGTACCCGGGCCCCAAACCGTGGGGTTTTGCCTATAATGCTCCTCTTTGGAGGGCTGGACCCTGGGCCCAGGACTTTGAGTTTGTAAAAACCATAAGTTCCTGTTTGCCAGGGTGCTATATAGGTCCAGGACAGTGGGTACCTTCATAGGACCCCAGGGCCTGAAGGTCTACTACGCTACCCACGGAGATGGGAGAAGATTGGACCATTTTGCAAAACGTCCTGCTGCATGGAGCAGGTAAGAGGGGAGCCTGCGGGACTTGGTTCGACAGCAGGCTCTCCAGGGGAGATCTTAAGGGGGGTAGCCTGAGTATGCTCTGCATTGGCACCATGGTCACTATGTCTGATAGACAGGATGACCTGAAATGTTTCCCCCCATAACGTGATCCCCCTACCTATCTATGTATGTTTGCTAGCTACCTGCTGCTCGCTGGTTGAAGATCTTTTAAAAAAAAAAAAAAAAAAAAAAAGATCTGTCTCTAGGCTAAAGGGACTCCTTAGGGGCCTGTGTTAGCCTTACCTTGCCGGGATTCAAATCTGCCGCCTGATGCGTCCTCCAACCTGCATTCCTGGGCTCCAGAGTGCGTCTCCTCCTGGGCTCTCCTCCCCCGACAGTCGCGCGCGCACGCGCGCATGCATATAGAAAATTTTCGCGCCGTTCGGGAGGGGGGGGGGGGGGGGGGCGGGAGTGTGACTGCAGTGTAGAGTGGGCGCGCCTGTAATTGCTGTTATACACAGCAGGCGCGTTCTTAGCTCAGTTCAGAGCTGAGCTGGAGAGAGAGAGGACGTAGAGCTGGCAGCACAGTGACTCCCGGTGGCGAGAAGGGGTACTACATACTGGAGTCAGCTCCAATACTTTTTGTTAAGCCAAAATCCCCTTGGCAACAGGTTGAATGCTGGCAAACATGTTGGGGGTGGGGCTGTATGTGGTGAATAGAGCCTCAGGTTCCTGCGGTATCCTCTTTGGGTTCTTTTAAAAACGCCTTTAAGCAACGCAGCGTTTCTGGCCCATCCTCTGTTAGAGGAATTGGTTTTTCCAGGATTGGGACGACCGGACAGAATTTTTTCTGCCGCCTAAAGCTGACGAGAGGGTAGTCTTTATGCACGTCTGCCAGGAAATATTTGTGCTTGCAGGCACTCTTTCCCCTGACCAAGTGCTCTTTAAAAAGGCGGCCCGGATGGCTCAGTTGGTAGAGCATCGGACTTTTAATCTGAGGTCCAGGGTTCAGGTCCCGGTTCGGGCACTGCTTTTCAACTACCCGTGAGGTCCTTGAGTTTAGAGACACTTTTTCCAGCATCCTTGGCTACAGCCAGCAGGGGCTGCAATTGGAGTTTTGTCAGGCGTTAAAGAACCAGACAAAACAGATGCTTAAGACATCCCTGCCCAATAGGCAGAGGAGTTATTGGATATTCCCAGAGCTCTGTGCTTTGCGGTAGAGGTTATAAAAAGACTCCATCCAGCAGGCGTCTCGTTGTCACTATTTTTAGTGCATATGAGAAGGCTCTTATGGTTAAAGAACTGGGCGGCCGAGCCCATGTAAAAGACTGCTGGCAGGTTTGCCCTTCCATGGAAAGATCTGGATAAATACATTTAGACTGTTTCAAGTGGCAAAAGTACCCTTTTACCAGTCAAAAGAAGTTCCGGGGTCCTGCGTTTAAAAGGCAGTTCCCCCCCTGTTCCGGGGCCCTCAAATTCCGGGCAGTACGGACCTCCTGCGCGATCAAACTTTTAACAATGGATCGCAAGGACAGGCCTCTGGGGATTGATCCCCGACAGAGAGGGTCCGATCATCTGTGGCCGCAGGCTACAGATTAGAATTTCTAAAAAATTTCCTCCACAAGGAAGGCCTCAATGCGGGCGGCGTTGGATCATCTGCTTTACCAGGGCATAATGGTAGAGGTACCAGCCCAAGAACAGGGGCTAGGTTTCTATTCCAATCTGTTTGTCATACCAAGGCCCATCGGCGATGTCAGACCAATTTTGGACCTAAAAGGTTTAAATGCTTACCTAAGGGTTCGCTCTTTCCGGACAGAAGCCGTTCGGTCAGCAGCCGCCACACTCCAGAAGGATCTGGCTTCTATAGACATAAAGGATGGTTACCTTCATGTACCAAGTCTTTCAGCCACATCAAATATTTTTGTTTTTACGCTTCGCAGTGATACAGCGTCACTTCCAATTAGTGGCGCCCCCCTTCGGGCTGGCTACGGCCCTCGGGTATTCACGAAGGTCCTTGCTCCAATTCTAGTCAGTCTAAAGGATCCAAGGGATCTCGGTCCTAGCATACCTGGACGACCTCTTAATCATAGATCACTCGCTTCCTTGGTGGAATGCGTAGTAGCCCTCATGGTTCAGTACCTCGAGAGGTTCGGCTGAGTCCTAAACTGGGGAAAGATCAGCATTTCAACCTACAAAGCAGTTGGAATATCTCGGCATGAGATTAGACACAGAACAGAAGATGGGTGTTCCTGCCCCTGGTAAAGGTCGAGGCTATCATAAGATTAATTCAGTTGGTTCTAAGCAAAAGAGAACCAACTATTCGCCTATGTATGCGATTACTAGGCAAACTAATGGCCATGTTCGAGGCGATACCACACGCTTCCACACTCGTGTCCTACAGACAGCAATTCTAGCAGCTTGGTTCTGCCCAGTGGTCTGGAAGGCTGGAGAGCGGTCTTGAACGGGTTCACTCGCCAAGTAACTTGGGCAGAGGCGGAGAGGCAGCTGCCCATCAAGGTCTGGGAGATCAGAGTGGCTCGGCTAGCCCTCCTGGCATAGACATCCAGATTACAGGGGTCCTCGGTGAGAAGTCATTCAGACAATGCCACAGCGGTGGCATATATGTGAACCACCAAGGGGGAACCAAGAGTCAAGCCACTCAGAGTGAGAGGAGCTTGGTTTTTCGGTGGGCAGAGGTTTATGTACCCTGCATATCGGTGACATTCATTCCCGAGGTGGACAACCTGCAGGCGTACTTCCTAAGTCGCCAAACCCTGTCGCCGGGGGAGTGGTCTCTGCATCCACAAGTTTTTTTCAGACAATCTGCCAGAAGTGGGGAGTGCCAGACGTGGAGGTCATGGCATAAGGATTCAACAAGAAGCTAGACAGGTTCATGTCTCGAACGAGGGACCCTATGGCCTGCGGAACCGATGTGTTGGTTTGCCCTTGGCATCAATCATAGCTTCTATATGCATTTCCCCCGCTGCAGTTACTACCCCGCCTGTGGCGCAGGATCATAGCACAGGCCGGTTATCCTGGTAGCCCCAGCTTGGTACCGGAGGGCATGGTACTCGCTAGTCCTGAAATTGGCAGCGGAAGGCCCTTGGACTCTTCCTCTATGGCCAGACCTACTCTCACAAGGCCCGATCCTCCACCCTGCATTACGACGTCTAAATTTGACGGCCTGGCGGCTGAATCCCTGATTCTCAGGGGTAGAGGTCTGTCTAGGCAGGTAATCCCTACCCTCATTAAGGCTAGAAAGCCGGCCTCCAGGGTAATTTTGTTACAGGGTTTGGAGGGCCTACGTAGGCTGGTGTGAGGCTAAGAGATGGGTTTCCCGCAAGTATACCATTGATAGAGTATTACGTTTTCTCCAGCTAGGAGTGGATAAAGGCCGGGCATTAAGCACGATCTAGGGACAGATTTCAGCCTTATCAGTGTGGTTTCAGAGGCCGCTGGCCGCCCACTCGCTGGTTAAGATCTCCGTACAGGGAGTCTTACGTGTTAATCCTCCGGTCAAATCACCACTTTGTCCATGGGACATAAATCTTGTTCTGTCATCTCTACAGAAACAACCCCTTGAGCCGTTGGCTGAGGTACCTTTGGGTTTACTGACTAGAAAGTCGGTATTTCTGATCACCATAGTTTCGGCAGGAGAGTATCGGAATTGGCAGCCTTATCTTGTAAGGAACCATATCTCATTTTGCATAAGGATAGGGCGGGGTTCCGTCCTCATCCTTCCTTTCTACCAAAGGTTATATCCAGTTTCCACCTGAACCAGGATGTGGTACTCCCATCCTTCTTCCAAAACCCACCTCTAGAAAGGAGGGGTTGCTGCATACGTTGGATATTGTCAGGGCCATAAAGGCCTATCTTAAAGCTACAGAGAAGGTTCGGAAAACAGATGTGGTGTTCGTTTTACCGGAAGGGCCCAAGATGGGTCAGGCAGCTGCTTGATCCACCATCGCAAGATGGATTAAACAATTAATTGTTCGGGCCTGCGGTTTGAAGAGGTTGCCTCCTCCTTTGTCGGTAAAGGCCCATTCTACCAGGGCCATGGGCACCTCCTGGGCAGCACATCATCATCAGATCTCTATGGCTCGAATATGCAAGGCAGCAACGTGGTCATCAGTCCACACGTTTACAAAATTTTATCAATTGGACGTAAGAAGGAATGCGGATACAGCCTTTGGGCAGTCAGTACTACAGGCCGCGATTCAAGCTCCTCAGGATCTGAGGGGGCTCCCTTGATTTGATTTGAGATTTACATTTCTCGTTTAAGTTGGATTTACTAGTATTTGAGTATACCTCTAAATTGAATCCTTCTTTGGAAGATGTCTCCCTCCCCTCATTAAAGCATTGCTTTCGGACATCCCATATAGTAATGAATATGCCGCTCTGTGTCCCGTGATGTACGAGAAAGAAAAAGGGATTTTTAAATACAGCTTACCTGTAAAATCCTTTTCTTGGAGTACATCACGGGACACAGAGCTCCCACCCCTCTTTTTGGGAACATTTTGGGAGGCATACTGCTTGCTACAAAACTGAGGGACTCCCTCTAGGGGAGGGGGTTATATAGGGAGGGACTTCCTGTTTGTTTGAGATTGCCAGTGTCCACACCTGAAGGTACTCCATATAACCCATATAGTAATGAATATGCCGCTCTGTGTCCCGTGATGTACTCCAAGAAAAGGATTTTACAGGTAAGCTGTATTTAAAAATCCCTTTTTTGCGCCTGATCTCCCGGACTTTGAGGACCCGGTAATGGTCGTCCGTAGGTCCCTTGGACCCTAAACTTGGCACACATATAGCCCCACATATAGAAAAAACATCAAGACGAGTATGTTTCTTGCACAGGCAGTTGTTACCCCATTTCTCGTTCACATTTTCAAAGTATGCATAGTGTGTAATACCGTACATACGCGAGTATAAGCCGACCCTAATATAAGCCGAGGCGCCTAATTTTACTACAAACAACTGGTAAAATGTATTGATTCGAGTATAAGGGTGTGTCCATCTGCATGCCTCACTGTGCTCATGCCTCACTGTGTCCATGAATAGACTTATGTTTAACATGACAGTATATAGAAGGGATGCCCGGCTTTGAAAAATCTGTTTGGGGTCCAGGGGACCTACGGAGGGTCGGTACTGGGTCCCCAAAGTTACCAGAGAAATTACTGTTCAACATGGGAGTCTATGGAAGGGGTGCCCGACTTTGAAAAATCGGTGCTCCCCGGCTGTAGGTCCCCTGGACAACAAACTTTGCACTAGGTTTAACTTAGAGTTGTTTTAAGCTTGTATGCCAGTTGCGGCTGGAGTGAAGAGACCCACAATAAATATACCTACACAGTCAGTGGTGGGTTGTTAGGTCAGGTAATGATGCTGGCTCGCAATCAACATTCTCAATTTTTTTCCCCATAATTCTTTATTGAACACTTCCCATAAAAGCTCTATTCAAGGGTAGATCAATAACAAAAGGTTCATTGGTGCGTTCTAATTCATCCTAAAGGCCAGTTCACACCATCAGTTTTTTTTCTGTGTTTTATTTTTTATTTATTATTTTTTTGTTTTTCTAGCAGTGATTCGCAGAGCTTCAATAAAGTGGCGGAACGTGTCCTCCTCCGACTCCAGGAGAAACTGAAGGGAGTAGAAGAGGGGACAGTGCTGAATGTCGAAGGACAAGTGAATCTGCTCATCCAGCAAGCTATGGATCCAAAGAACCTGAGCCGACTCTTCCCTGGCTGGAAAGCCTGGGTGTAATGTGTGCACTGATCTTCTTTATACAGAACTCAGGAAAGCCTCAGTGCAAGTTGGTACAGGGAGTTTATACCTAAAGTGTACCTTAGGTCAAAACATTTTGTGTGTGAATGACCAGAAATGAAGGGAAATCTCCCCATTAAAAAAAGTGGAAAATAAACTTTACAGGGGTTTTAGCCATTCCTACCCATCCCCTATCTATCTGAAACAGGTTAAAGTTGTGACTTTAGATACAATTTAAAGCCCAACAATTTAAAGCCCAAGTCCTACAGTTTCTTTTTTTGGGGGGGGACGCAGCCACAGCCTGTGTGTGGGAACCTGTCCTCTGCCAGCATGCTAAATCAAAGGTTTCTTAGTAGAAACCTTTGATTTATCTCAGAAAGCAGTGGTCTCTCTGCAGTGGGAATGTGAATGGAATGTGCTGATTGCAGAGCCATAGGTATGTTTTGACCTTTGCAGAGAGACCAATGCTTCCACACAGAGCAAGCGTCACATACTGCAGCATGCTGGCAGAGGAAGGACTTTTCTACATCTAAAGAAAACAAACCGTAAGACTTTGTACACAGTTTATTTTGATGCTCTTTAAAAATAACAAACTTAAACTGAAATTAGGCTTTAGGGGAAGTGAAATATGGAGAAAGCAATATTCTAGTTGAAGTCAGATGACCATTGTGTAGAATGACTTTGCTGTGTTCACATCAGATACAGACATACAGTGCTTACCTTGTGATTTCCATAGATGCACATGCACCTGTCACCAATCCACATGCAGTGTGGCGGATTTATTTAAATGGTTCATAATCATTTCTTTTATTTTCAACTTATACTGAGAGCACATAATCAGTAATCTAGTGGCCATGGACAATAGCCACTTTTCTTTTATGAAGGGTTGTTATGGGTAATACAGATCTTGTTTCAGACATTTAGAAACATGAGGTCCATTGCATTGCAGACACCTGTTAGAAGGCTACAATAGCCAGTCATATACGATATGTTTTGTGTTATCTTTTGTTATCCCTGTATAATATATATCTGTGCCACATTATGCACTTTTTAAATTGACTGTAGTTTGGATCTCTTAATCTTTTCAAACAACTTTGGGCAGCCCAGCCTGCTTTTCCGCACATTGGAGGGACAAGTGTAGCTTTTCAGAACCCTATGAAAAGTTTGTATTGTAGGTGCTATTCACAGCAACCACTGATAACTGATCACTCACTGTCTGTGAAAGGCCTGGTATTCCTTCCTCCCTGACTGCACAAACAAAAACTGGACTGAGGTTCCAACCCTTCCTCACTCTGTCCAAAAACAAATCAGTACATTTGGAAAATGGAAATGTAAAAAACTAGAACTTTATTCCTCAGTAGCCAGATCTGAGCAAATCATTTTGTTCTCCCTCTGGGCTAACTTCAAAATCAGAATGGTTTATTGCACAACCTAATATTGTAGTCCTTTATTTCATCTTACATACAACTGTTTCAGGCTTTTTCTCATCATCAATGCAAGATATAAAAACCCATGGCTTCTGTGAAGTAAGGTTGGAGGGTAATGAGATCTGCCTACCATTCAGTTCTACTGTGAGGTGGAAAGAAGGTCCTAAAAAGCCATCTTCTAGAAAAGTCTACAGCTATGGTTCCCATACCTGTTGATAAATGGTTCTGCAATATGAGGTGGTTTCTTTGCTTAAAATAAGTGCATGTTAAGCGGGCATATTTTGCTAAGAATTTTGCTAAGAATTTAAATTGAATAAACCCACCACTATTCTAAAGTTAATTAAGGCTGCATTTCCATATGTAATTTTGTAGCTTAGTAGTTTCAAAATGTTTTTAAAGCCTCACTTGGAGCTTCAGGCTGTCGCCCCCCAACCCCCAGTTTTATGCTTTATATATATATTGTTTTATACTTCACTATTTCTAAAGCTATTGGGCTGATGTTAAGAGTCATTGTCCAACCTTTTCAAGCAGTGGTTGTCCCTCAATGATGCAGAGAGTGGCTTTGATGTCATGAGAACATATTGAGTGCAGGGATTCATGGAATTGCCCCTGAGATGGCATCACCATGGTACCCTGTGCCCCCTCTTCTGTGTGGAATGACACTTGTCGTGAAGAAGAAATTCTACTGGCGGGGGGCAGAACCAGAGAGGATGGGAGATATTGCAGCCAGTAATGCTTTTTTTTTTTTTTTTTTTCAAACAATGGCCAAGGATCCTTGCCCCGGATTTTATATACTTTTTCTCTGGTCTTCAGTAGAGACAATGCCTGAACCAGGCTTGTTGATGTGGCGCATGCCACTCCTGACAGTCTCCTGTGCCAGTTCTAGTGCAGGAAGTTTTGTTAATTGCTTGCATATGAATAGCAGACAGAGCCATGCAAATCACTTCTCTATCATCCAGCAGTCAACTCTTCCACTAGATCAGGCACATTAAAGCCAAATACAATAATGGCTCAAATTAAGCAGTAATTTGTAATGTGTTATTATATAAATTCTGTATCATAAATAATTTAGCCTTTTAAAGATGATTACTGCTTAATTTGAGCCATTGTTGTATTTGAGTTTGACGTGCCTGATCTAAAGGAAGTGTAGACTGATGGATGATTTGCATGGCTTTGTCCACTACACATGTGTGGTTAATTAACAAAGCTTCCTGCACCAGAAAACTGGTACAGGAAACGGCCAGGAGTGGAATGTGCCACATCAACAAACCTGCTTCAGGTCCCTCTGTGCCAGTTTCAGAGTGAAATAGAAATTGGCATGGCCTCTGTGACTAATTAACAAATAGATTGTGGCAGCTTTCAGTATAGAAAACTGCCACAGATCCCTGCCAGCTCGGACCTGTGGTATAGCATGTAAGTGGTCTACTGACAGCCAACAATCCTCTCTGCCTATGCAGTGTTTACACGTTATAAGCATTGCTTAATGATTATATGCCTGGCCGTTCATCTTGGCCTCTTCCTTCTTGCTTTTGGCTTAGTGGGGTGGCAGGGATGAGCAGAGAGTGGAGGGAGCTGGAGCAGCAGACCACTGCTATGCTCTGCATTACTCTTTTGTAATTTCCCCCATTGTTTGTATTTGTGGTGAATAGTTGTGGGACAAATGGCCAGCTCAAACCACAATTTGCAGTTGCTGGCTGTAATTTGCCGCTCAGTGTAATTGTGGTTTACTACGGTAGCGACAAACTCCTTTAGATTGAATCTATTAAATGATTCACTATAAATTGTTCATCACAATGAAGTTTATTTTAAAGTTTGTTATGTACTGTGCAGGATTTCTCTGGCTGCTCTCCTGTAAATTATATTTTAGTAAATGAAAAAAAAACTGTTATGAATATTAGAACTGGACCTTTTATGTGTTCACCATGATGTAGTGACGTCACTAAATCCTAGTGAAATTGAGTGAATGAAAAAAGAATAGACTAATGTAAATGTTTAAGCAGCATACAAAATAAAAATGCATGAATCTGCATAAGGATATGCCTCAGACATCTGTGCCCCCTTGAAGTTATCCTTGTCTGAGAGGTACCTGGAGTCTGCCATTGCTGATCTAATGAAAATGCCACTTCCCTGGCTGTTATGCTAACTCTCTGACTACTTTGAACAGACTTGATGTTTGCAGGTCTGAAAAGTCAGAGAAACAAGTCAGATGTCAGGTTCAAGCTGTATTCCTATTGTGAATTAGTGACTGGAAGTATTGAATCCAGAGGGACAGCATTGAGCCAGGTAACTAACATTTCCCAAAGAGGAGTCAACAAAGGCAGCTTTAAGCGCACAGACCTAAATGGGAAACATTGTTTATTTCAGAGTCAGCCAAGCTAGAAAAAATAGCTGCTAGATAAGATTTACAGAGGAATATTGTTTAGTATAAGAGGGATATATATTATTTTTTTAATGAATTGTTAGTCTTCTTTGTTTCATAAAATGGAATAATCTTGTTAGCCACTTTTCACTGTATATTTTTGTTCCTAATAAAGACAGGTATTGTAAATAGATACTTGTGTGTTTTTCTGTAGTTACTCAGTCCTCACTCAGTGTCACAGTGTGCAATCCTGACAATTGGTCACTTAGGTGCTAAATGCAGTGCCATGTATTTCTCAGGGATCTGTGGGCAGGGAAGCACAGCTAATAAAGCAATAGGGTTAGCTTGCTATTATGGGCAAAGTCCAGGCTGATTTTCTGATTCTCCTTTTCAGTCAGATTTATTGATCATAGTCAACCCAGGGATAGGTCAGAAAATTCAATGACGTTTGTACCTCTGAAGATCATGGCCATAATGTTCTGAGACCAATAACAGCAAGTATTCTTCTTCCATTATATTATTAAAATGGGATAACAGTTCAGTTCAATGAGATACCAGACAAGACTTAGGAATGCAGTGAAGCAGACTTGCCCACCTTTTCCGTTCTCTCTGATAAACACCTCCTCAAAGGTCAGTGTGCAGATGATGCCGATCACCAGACCGCTCACCACTTTTATCTTTCCTGCCACAGCAAGGAACTTGTGGGTGGGATATGTCAACCCAGGGAAACCCTACCAGTGTCAAACCCGACAGCACGTTTAGTGTGCTGCTGCAAAAATGTTTTGGTTATTTTAAATAATGGGTGTGGCTTATTTGGTGAAAACAATTGATGCCGATATTCTCTTGGTTAAGCAGTGCTTAATAGTACAAAGAGTGCACCTGATGAGAGCCCAGCAGGATACACGAATAAGTCTTACTAGCTACATAAAAAAAAGGAAAAATAGGCAGTTGACCTGCGGTTTTACATTCCCTTGACGGCCCACCTCGGCTTCAACAGCTGCCAGACAGGGTTATACATATGCTGCAGCCACAGCAAAAATGTTACCTTCCATGGGCAGTACCACCACTGAATGTAATCCTGCAAATGTGTGTACTGCATGCAGTGCTGTGGTGGAGGCTTTTTAGTGTGAAAAAAAGGGTGTTTAGGAGGTACACTATTACTTCCCAGTCACCTGCTCTCTGAAAAGCGATCCACCACAGATCACTTTACAGTAAGGTGACAAGGGCTGCTGCGAGTATGAACAGGCCCTGACAGAGCAGCTCCATGAACTCTATCATGGAAACCTTTCTTGCATTATTCTACACTGTTTCTGGCTGGAGGGAGCTCTGGTGAGCAGGACAGGTAGTAGATGATAAAGGGCCTGTGTTGAAGGGCTTTGAGCTTGTGTTGATGACATCTACTTTAGATGCTTCTAAGGTCCCTTTCACACTTGTACGACTTCTAAGTCCCGCGATTTTGCCGCGATTTCAATGAATGCCTGTGTAAGTGGCATCAAAATCGGACCAAAGTAGTGCAGGGACTATTTTGAAGTCGACACTACTTAAAGTCGTGCCAGTATGAATAATGCTCATTGAAAATCATGGAGAATGACTTGTCATACGATTTTGCAGTACAAAATCGTGAGACAAGTCGTATAAATGTGAAAGGGGCCGAAGATCATTCAGAATCGTTAAGACACGTTTGATATCGCTCACATTTGATCTGCTGTTGACCACCTTCTGATTTGCGTTCCCACAGTTTTGTATGCTAGGGTCCTTTTGAAGAAAACAAAAGCCCACCATATAGGCCCCTACCCCCCCCCCCCCCCCACCTGCAGTATTCCCCTCTGATTCATCCTCCATGGAGCTGCATAAGAAACAGGTCTCTACTCTCAGCAGGCCTCTCTCCTCTACAATTATTTTGGCTCCTGCACAACAGAAACGCAAGCAGAGGAACCAACCTAAATGCAGAGAAAGGAAAGCGCAGCAGAAGGAAGGACAGGCCGCGGTATGATAGAGTTGCTCGGGTAGCCGCCTGAGAAGGGCCTTGAACTAAGTAACTCCCAGGAAATCCATTGTGACTTAGTGACCTGACATCAGTGAATTTTGTGACCATGGCAACCTGTCACTTTGCGTAAACAGGCTTTTAAAGTGGAGTCCAGCTGGAGGTGGCCCAGAAATGTCGATACATTTCATCACTGCAGCTTTACTTCTCCTTTATCTGGGCTCTACATTGTGCTCTGATGATACAGACACTGGTAAGTTTTCAAGAGAAAATTATACTTTCCTGTTGAGTGTGTAAGGCCCCTTTCACACTGGGGCGTTTTTCGAGCATTTTTCGAGCGAAGCCTCATCTGCAATCCCAATGTGCTGGTAAAGCAATGCTAAGACTCTAACGCTAAGAGTTTTAGGGAGTTTTAGCAGGGCCTCAGTGTGAAAGGGTAAGGCATTTTTACAGCGCTTTTCAATTCATTTAAATGGAGAGGGGCGTTTTTGGAGCGTTTTTTTTCAGCGCTCCAATGATGCTGCTTGCAGGACTTTTCTCAACGCCTCAGTGTGAAAGGGTAAGGCGTTTTTACAGCGCTTTTCAATTCATTTAACCACTTAAGGACCGCCGCATGTACATTTACGTCGGCAGAATGGCACCGACAGGCACATCAACGTATATATACGTTGGTGCCTTGGGGGGGATCGGGGGTCCGATCGAACCCCCCCCCCCCGTACATGCAGCGGTCCGCGCGGCTGCAGGAGCGATCCGACAAGTGGGGGCGGCTATCCGTTTTCATCCGCCCCCTCCGGATCGCTCCCAGCCAATGCGCGCGCCCGCCCGCCCTGTCACTTCCTCCTCCTGTGTAAACACAGGAAGGAGGAAGCGACGTGATCTCTCCCTCGGCGTTTGTTTCAAGCGCCGCTGAGGAGAGATCACAACACACCAAGTAAGTCTGCACCAAACAGCACACTTACACACACACACACAAACACATTTAACCCCCGCGATCGCCCCCCCCCCCCCTCCCCCCTGTCACAGTGTCACTGAATGCAGTAATCATACATGTATGATTACTGTATTTAGTGTCAGTGTGACAGTCAGTCAGTGTTAGTGTCAGGGTAGCCCCCCCCACCCCCCCCCAATAAAGTTTTAACCCCTTGATCACTGCCCTAGTTAACCCTTTCACTCCCTATTGCCAGCGTCACTAAGCGATCATTTTTCTGATCGCTGTATTAGTGTCGCTGTTCCCGCTAGGTAGCTAATTTTTTTTTAATGCGATTTTTTTTTTTACTAAAGACATGTGGCTAAATACATTTTGGCCTAAATGTTTAACTAAAATTTAGTTTATTGGTTTTTTATTATAACAAAAAGTAAAAAATATTGATTTTTTTTCAAAAATGTCGCTCTATTTTTGTATATAGCGCAAAAAATTAAAATCGCAGAGGCGATCAAATACCACCAAAAGAAAGCTCTATTTGTGGGAAAAAAAGGACGCAAATTTTGTTTGGGAGCCACGTCGCATGACCGCGCAATTGTCTGTTAAAGCGAAGCAGTGCCGAATCGCAAAAACCCCTTGGGTCATTTGCCAGCGTATTGGTCCGGGTCTTAAGTGGTTAAATGGAGAGGGGCGTTTTTGGAGCGTTTTTTTCAGCACCCAAAAGCTGCTCCAAAGATGCTGCTTGCAGGACTTTTCTCAACGCCTCGCCAGTTCAACGCCTCAGTGTGAAAGGGTAAGGTGTTTTTACAGCGCTTTCAATTCATTTCAATGGAGCGTTTTTATCAGCGCCCAAAAGCTGCTGCTTGCAGGACTTTTCTCAACGCCTCAGTGTGAAAGGGTAAGGCGTTTTTACAGCACTTGCAGGACTCAGTGTGAAAAGGTCCATTAAGATGCATGGAGAGCGTTTTATGAGTGTTTTAACAGCGATATTTTTAACGCTAAAACGCTGTTAAAAATGCATCAGTGTGAAAGGGCTCTAGGGGTCCTTTCACACGGACTTGTCCGCTTTGCTCAGCAGATTTCCCGATGAGCAGGCGGATGATAGGTCCGTCTCCACTCACTGTGCAGAGACAGACTTGTCAGAGCCCCGCTCTCCTCTATGCAGATCGGATGAAAACGTATCCATCTGTCTGTTTTCATCCGATCCAATTCTCCAGACGGATGGAAAATAGGGTTTCCATCCGTCTGGATTTCACGGACAGGATCAGATTGGATACCGGCAGATGTTAGTGCACATGTCACCACTGACATCCGCCGCTCCATAGAGGCATAAAAAACCTAGGCCCCTTTCACACGGGCGATCCGATCAGGTCCGTCTGTTTGTTTTTCAGGCAGACCTGATCGGACCCTCCATGCACCTCTATGGAGCGGTGACATGTCTGCTGACATCCACCGGTATCTGGTCCAAATCGATCCTTGCTGAGCAAAGCAGAGTCCGTACGCGGACAAGCCCATGTGAAAGGACCCCAACAAGAATGAAAGCTGTTATAACATACATACTTTCAGCACAGCCCTTAAGCCAGGGATGCCGACTCGCCACCCCAGAGCATCAATGTTGTAAATGGAGCCATCTGTAGAGGAAGCAAGTGGCTGCAGATCATAAGCCGATGCTTCTTGTATAGTGCCAGCTCTTGTCACAGGCAGAGTGATACCAAATGCATGCTGCCTGGGACAGCAACAGCTGGCGATACCTGAATGGAATGGTTATTAAAGGTAAGTTTATTACTAAAATCAGTGTTTATATGAGCATATCTGTTCTGCAGTGGTTACTGGGCTCATTTCAAACTGATCCGCAGGTGCAGCACAGTGCACCTGAGGGTTACCTGCACTGAGCCGTAGACTTCTGTTATTACCTGTGAGTTTGGTTCGCTTTCTTAAAGGGGCCCAAAACTGAATGCAAGAGCAGAAAGTGCACCACACCTGCAGGATATAATAGAAGTCTATGGCAAAGCCACAGGGGCACTGAGCTGCACACACAGTGCAGGTAAACCGCAGAGCATCTGTGTGAAAGTAGCCTTAGGCCCCCGTTCGATCGATCAGATCAGGTCTGCCTGTCCATTTCAGGCGGACCCAATCGGACCCAATTCACCTCTATGAAGCAGCAGATGTAAACGGACTTGTGTCCCTATGGGGAGTTGGATGGAAACGGACCGTCTGTCCGTTTGCATCCGATCCGTTTGGCCGGACGGAAGAAAAATAGGACATTCTTCCGTCCGCAAAAACGGATGTGGATCTGGCGGACGTTAGCGGATGCATCATCCGCTAACGGATCCGCTCCCATAGGGGTTCATTACAAGTCCGTAAACGGACTTGTAATGAACGGACGAACGGTCCGCTAGTGTGAAAGGACCCTTAAGCTTAACGTTTTTTTTTTTTTTTTACGGAATGCATTAACCTAAAAGAAAAAAAAAAAAACCCTTGTGTCACAAGATTCCATTACCTTTTGGAGTCATACAAGTGTGAATGGAGCCTTTTGCTGCAGAGGCAGCAACTGGGAGTGTATACATGCCACAACCTCATTGCTTTGCTTTGCGAACCCCTTTTCGCCTTCAAGTAAATGGGGCTGCTCTGCAAGTGCCCTGGAACTGTGCACAATGTACATGGTTGCACCACAATAGTTGGGTGATTACAGATTGAAGTTTGTCAATCGGCAATTACTAGCCCCACTCACTGCTTTCTGGATTGACAGAACTGCCTCGGTTGCTAAAACACTCCCATTATGGGCTGCAGTTTGGGGAAATTGGCTCGGTCAAGGAAGGTAACGAAAATGTTTGTTTATTTTAGGGGCTTGTGCATCACATAGTAACTAAATTCATTACTTGTATATACTGTCATACAGGAGTACATTATATATTGGCTAAAATAATATTTCTACCAACATATACAACACCAATTACAACTATAAATAATGATATTACTTTTAGGCCCATGCACACCAGCATTTTTTATAAGCTCAAAAAACACAAGAAAAAAACCGCTGGATGAAAAATTCTGATAATAGTGTTTTTTGTGCTGGCTGGTTAGTAGCGTTTTAGGAGAGTTAGCATTTTTATAGTACATAAAGGAAAAAAAGAACCACTCAATAAAAGCTGTTAGAAGCGTTTTAGTAATGTTTTTTTTTTTTTTTCGCTCACAAAAACTTTACAAAAACAATGTTTTTCTGCTCCTAAATGCTGAAGCTTGAAAAACACTTCTAGTATAAAATAGCGTGCATGGACACATAGGATAACACTTTTAGCTTCTAGGGGCAGAAAAAAAATGCTCATAATGGCTTCTAGGGGCTTAAAAATACACTAGTGTGCATAAAGTCCTAATGTTGTAAACATGAATATTATATTTATTTACCATACCACTCACCATACCTTACTGCTTAGGTAGGATCCTGTATTATCTATATGTTTATAATTTTTCTGTTGCAGATGTTTTGGGTTGGGTTGCGGTAAGGCGTCTTGTTGGCTATTTGACAGAAGAAGAATGCAGTAATTTCTTTAGACGCCTCTCTGGACCTTCCAAAATGAGTGAGATGACAATGTTATAACTGCAGTTTTTGTATTTTCAGTTTAGTTGGATAATATTTTATTTGTGATTTTGGTATAGTATTATAGTTGTACTCTATATTGGCAAAATACTATCCAAAATGATAGTCTACAATCAGTGCCTTTTTTTATTTATATATATTTTTATTAGGTTTACGACAAACCAACAAACAGAAAAAACAATACCACCAGACAACCTGGTCATAAACGTTAGGCAATACACTCAAACATAGAAAAATATACTGACATCAGTGCAAAATATAAAGTAGGCACAGTGGTAAAAGGCTCAGGTATAATACCGGGATATAGCAAAATTGGAGATCCAGACATTAGAGGTCCCTGAGGCAGGGCCCATCAATGGTCAAGCAAGAGTAGTACAATCAGCGCTGGGAGAGGGTTAGCGGACTAGCCAACCATCTACCCCAAATTGTGGAAAGTTTTGTTCGGTTTCCTGAGTTCAAAAGTAAGTTTATACAGTGGGATAGCGTCATTAACATGTTTTAACCAGAGGGATTTCAGATAGGTCTGTGCGCCCTTCCAGGACAGTAAAATAGCTTTCTTTTAACATAGAAGAGTATATGGAGCAGTCTCTTGGCATGTGATGATAGGTTTAATTTGCCAAAAATGCCTAATAGGCAGTTCATGGGGTGGCTAATATTTGGGAGGCCTAGCGCCGATGAGATGAAAGCACCCACTTCTTCCCAGAAGTCCCAGACTCCCGGGCATGACCAGAAGCAGTGTAAGAAATAGTCCTCTTAGCCGCAGCCACGGAAACAGGCAGCCGAGGGCAGGAGACCCATCTTGTAACCTAGCCAAAGTGAGGTGGGTTTGATGAAAAATGTTGACCTGTATGATGCGGTCCCGGGAAGCAATAACAGAGGTTATATACGTATAACTAAATTCTGACCAGTCCTCGTCTACCAGGGAGATGTGCAGAGAGTAAAGGTGCGGCGCAAAAAACAATACTGAATGAGTGTTACCACCCAGGTGTGTAAATAACACGTAATTACCCTCTCCCAAGATGGTGAACTAAAAGGTAAATGTGAACAAATTAAGTGAAAAAACATATACATATAAGTGTAGAAAAAATATGTTAAATACAAAAGAAGAGGAAAAAATTCAGTGAAGAAAGTCTTCCATATATAAAGTCCCAAATGTGAACAGTTCAATCAATCAAAATCTTCTAAACTTTGTTACAAGTATGACCATCAACCGACAATGCGTATGTGTAGAACTTCCACCACTTATACACCCGTGTGTTATGGTATGGTAATCTCCTTACCAGATGGTGTGACCACGGATGAAGCGGTCAGAAAAAGCCCAGGGTGTTTAAAAAGTCTCCCTACAAGACTTGTGCTGATTCCGGCTATAGCACATCACGCCCCTCCGTTGACAAAGAGGGGAGAGATATGTCAGCCAAGTAGTCATTCAATTGGGAGTCATCGTAGTCAACCCTAGAGGTATACAGGTCTTTGTAAAAGCATAAAAAGGAGTCTAGGATATCCCCTGGGTTGTCACTGATGGGCCCTTGAGCAGTAAAGTTACATGGGATGGAAATGGGAGAATAGTCCGATATGCCAAGACTATTATGTTCAAATGATTTCACATGCGTTTTTGCGTGAGGTCTAACAGACAGAGTTCATACTCCCTACGGCTCTGTAACCATGCCTCCCTCGTGTCGGAGGCAGGGTTAGAGGCATGAGCAGACTCTGCACACACCATAACAGTCTCAATTTCTTCTATAAGCAACCAGTTATTTTTGCGCAAGACCCCTGTAATGGACATGAAAGTGCCCCTCAGAGTTGTCTTAAATGCTTCCCATTCAGTGAAAGGGTCTATTTTCCCAGATTATCCCTCCAAAAGTTTGTGTTGCCTGTCTTGCATTCTTTCTGCACTACCCCGTCCTCCAACCAGTATGAGTTCAGGCGCCGAGGAGGAGGTCCACTGGGAGAGGGACCTTTTAAGAAACCCCTCTAGGCAGACATGAAACGGTAGAGACAACAGGGAGGGTCTCAGCCGCAGCAAACGCCATATCCAGTCTGGACATTGTGTGGAAAGAATCTGAGTGGCAGTAAAAGTGGCGTACATCCAGATGTTTCCATCGCCACACCTCTGTAAGGCCACGAACCTGTGCCCAGTCTAGCAAAGAGGGAAAGGGTCAACCACCACCACCTAGGTGGTCCATAGTTGGATATAATATAGCATTAAAGTCCCCCACATAAATTAAGGGGCCAGGGGGTCTAGTCAGCAGTTGAAGTGACAGTCTAGAGAGTACCTCCACCGAAACTGGGTGGGGGGGGGGGGGGGCACATGTTCACCAGGGTAAAGGTCACAGTAGAAATTTGCAAAGTAAGAACAATAAACCGCACGTCAGGGTTGGTTTTAACTTGTACCGTCTCAGCCTGGAGAGTTTTGGCTAGAAGGATGGAAACCCCCCCTTGAGTAATTAGTAAGAGTGGCATGATAGGAGTTGGACAACCACGGGCGTTTTAGGGCCCTTGTTTTATCCTTAGGGGCTTTGCCATTGTAAAACATACAGTAGTAAATAAGCACAAAGTAACATGCATACAAGAATATAAATGACCAGACAGGCCACGCGTGGATCCGCCATCAGGACATCATGAGCCAGCAATGAAATAATAAAAAACATTAATATTCCGCCATAGGCAGCAACCTGAGAAAAAATATAGGAGTCAAAAAGAGCAAAAAGGATCAGAGAAAAAAAGCCAACAAAGTCCCAGAAAGTCTAGATAAAATCCCTTGCCCCTCTCCCCGCTTGTCCAACCCCAACATAGCGAGCCTGTCGCTGGACATCTGCTGAAAAATCGGGGTACACTAAGATAGTGGTGCCATTGTATTTAAGTGAACCCTTCTCCCAAGCCAGGCGCAGAATAGCAACTTTGTCTTGGAAGTTGAGGATCCTTGCTATAATGGATTGTGGGGGTGCTCCAGAAAGTGGGGGACGCGGAGAGGTGCGGTGGGCATGCTCAATGACATGTAAAAAGGATGGTGCGTCAGTCCCAAAAATGTCTCTCAGCCAATTATATAGAAATTTTTCTGGGTGGGAGCCCTCTGCCCTTTCAGGGAAACCAACAAAGCAGAGGTTGTTCCTCCTTGCACTTCTTGCTTCAGGAGAGAAAAGCCCATGCGGACTGATGCAATCTGCGCAGTGAGAGAAGCTTTGCAGTCCTGTATAGCATGCATGATGAAGGCCAGGGTGGGCTCAGCAAGAGGGGAATCAGGGCCTGAACCATCCTCACTGTCTTTGGGGGGAATCCTAAGACTGCAGGGGGTCTGGCTGTGCACCATGGGGAGCAGGGGCAGATTGACTCACCAGAGCCTGTGATTTCTTGTGAGGAGTGGAGATGGGTGGCTGCAGCAGCATGCCATGCTGCTCTGCCTGTGTCCTGGAGCCATCTTGACATCTGATTCAGGTCAGCTGTTCTGCCGCAGATGCTGGCGTAGGTGGCCTGTATTTCACCATGAATGCCAGCCTGGAATGTTCCCACTACGGTGGGGAGTATTTAGAAGTTGGTCCAGTGAAAATCGGACTTGGGATGTCTCTCGGAAGACAGAGCTGAAGTCTCACAAGTCTGTTCCCTCTGCCATCCAGACATGCCCCCTCAAATCTGTGCCTTATTGAAGAAATAAAGATGACATTTATTGTAAAATAATTTGGTAAGCAGCCATTAGTTTTCAATGCATGCAAGCCATACATTATTAATTTTACCTTTTTATCCTATGCAGTGCCCATGAAAGAATGCCACATGGCAATAAAGACGTGGTATGAAGACAAGGCTGATTCCACAGACCTGGATCGATTATATTATGCCTTCATCTATATAAAACGTGTTGATCTTGCTAACGGTAAAGATATGCAGAAAAACACTTCCAAATAGTCATACATGAGTATGTTCTACTGTCATAGAAACAAATCTTGCTAATACATTTATAAAAAATCTTAATAGGTATTTGCACCCCCAATACTCATACTTGAAAAAAGTTTTTTTTTTTTTTTTAGGTAATTGGACTTTGGTGGTACCAACACAGACAATGTAGATAATTAAAACGTATATTTATTACAAAGTTCATTATTAAAAATCACTCAAAAACATTACAAAAAAAATACACGATACTCCCTCATAGCTAGGCTATAGTTTCCAAGAGAAACTTTCCAGCACCATAGGATAGTTAGTGCAACATGAAAACAGGTTTATAGCTAGCTCTTCTCAACATGTTTCACAGTTCATCCGCTTCTTCAGGAATATTTTGGAGGGAGTGAATTTCCTATAAAAAAATATCCCACAAAAGTGCTATGGGATAGAACAATCAAGCTCTACTCTCAGTAATAAGGAGCAGCATAGCATAACTAAGGAAAGGGAAGGGAGGGCTTACCCAAAGGAACCAAGCAGGCATGGAAGAAATACGTATATTTATATAGAAAGTTTGTGATTTTATGAGCACTCTCTGCAAATGTGAGTGTATTTCTTTTAACTGATTGCGGACCGCCGCATGTACATTTACTACGTCGGCAGAATGGCACAGGCAGGCACATCAACGTATATATACGTGCCTGCCTTGTCGGGGGTCCAATCGGGACCCCCCCCCCCCCCGGTACATGCGGCGGTCCGGTTTGCTGGCTGAGCGATCCAGGATGAGGGGACGGCTATTTGTTTTTGTCCGCCCCCTCCGGATCGCTCTCAGCCAATCCACGCGCTCCCCCCGCTCTGCACTTCCTCCTCCTGTGTAAACATAGGAAGGAGGAAATGATGTGATCTCTGCTCACGGCGGTTTTTTCAACCACCGCTGAGGAGAGATCACATTGCACAGTAAGTGTACACAACACTACACAGACATATAGGCACATTTAACCCCCGCGATTCTGATCGCTGTATTAGTGTCGCTGTTCCCGCTAGGTAGCTATTTTTTTTTTTATTGCGATTTGTTTTTACTAAAGACATGTGGCTAAATACATTTTGGCCTAAATGTTTGACTAAAATTTAGTTTATTTGATTTTTCTTATAACAAAAAGTAAAAAATATATATATTTTTTTTTTTAAATGTCGCTCTATTTTTGTATATAGCGCAAAAAATAAAAATCGCAGAGACGATCAAATACCAAAAGAAAGCTCTATTTGTGGGAAGAAAAGGACGCAAATTTTGTTTGAGAGCCAAGTCGCACGACCGCGCAATTGTCTGTTAAAGCGACGCAGTGCCGAATCGCAAAAAGGGGCCTGGTCATTTACCTGCATTTTGGTCCGGGTCTTAAGTGGTTAATAAATAATATTGAATAATTTGCAGAATTACGCTATGTGCGCCCCTTTTTCTTTTTCCTCCTGCCTTCAATATGTACTGAATGGATACTTTGACATGATACTTTAAATTTGAAAACTCTTCGTTGAACCTCCTGCATCCTTTGAGCTGAGTTTTATGCTAGCTCTAACAAGCTAGATTGACCTAGTGGGTATATGCTCATCTGGTTTCAATCTCTCCGGTGAGCCTTCAGACATTTGGTGGTGGATCCTCTATTAGTTTCTTCAGTCACCAAATTTATTGGACTTTCATATGTGATTGGCACTTTTCTAGCACTGTAGTCACATAGGGTGTTAATCACTAATTTTGTAATACTAACTACGATATCCATTTAGGATATCCTTCTCATATTTATTTAGCGCTACACTTTTCTTTGTACATTATTAAATTACACCAACCTAAAGTGGAACTGCAAACAGTTTTTAAAACCTAACTCTGGGATGGTGTCAAATGTAACCCTATATTCCACTCCTCACCTGCACTGCATTAGTTAAAAGTTAAATGCTTGTTTTCTCTAGGGAGTGGTGAATAAATAAAAATACTTACCTCATCCCTTGCTCCACACATGCTGAATGTGTTACTACTAGAAATACTGGGAGCTGGTATCCCTGAAACAGGAGGGGCATCAAGGTAACTGACTAGCGATAATGACCCCACTGATGATGCAACCTGCCCACAGCCTGGTCAGTACGAACCACGAAAAGCCAAAGAGATCCAAGGCCCTTAAATAGTAAAGTAAAAAATATATGTGGGAAGGGTTTAACAAACCAAGCTGTCCAGCAAAGCTTAGCATGCAATAGTCTTTTAGTTTCAGTGTGGATTTTATTATACCAAGGAATTTGGCAATTGGGCATCATGTCAAAATACAGGAGTGTAAAGGAGTGCCCATGGCAGGACCAGCTGAGTGCAAGAAAGAATAGGTATTTTGCATGTAATGAATCACTGGGTGGCCTTAGTGAATAAATCCAGAAGCGCTAATCCTTCCAGCTTTGAGTTGTAATACAATTCTTATTAATACAAAAACAAAATGGTGGTTCTCCATGTGGGTAATTGGACATGTAATGAGCAAGGTCCATAGAGATGAGCGGGTTTGAGGTGGAGGAACTTGATTGGCCTGCACATCAGTGCCTGACCTCACTTGTGCGCTTTTGGAAGAATGGTCAAACATTCCCATAGACACACTGCTAAACCTTGTGGACAGCCTTCCCAAAAGAGTTCAAGCTGTTAGAGCTGCAAAGGGTGAGCTAACTCAATACTGAATGATACAGACTAATACCGCGCACACATGATCAGACATTCCAACAACAAAATCGTGGATTTTTTTTCCAAAGGATGTTGGCTCAAACTTGTCTTGCATAAACACAGTCACACAAATTCCGATCGCCAAGAACACGCTCACGTACGACGGCACTATAAAAGGGAAGTTCAATACCAAGTGTGCCACCCTTTGGGCTCCTTCGGCTAATCTTGTGTTAGTAGAAGTTTGGTGAGAGACAATTCGCGCTTTTCAGCCTCATGCTTTTCAGTCCGTTACTGCTCTTTGCAGCGTGATGAATGTGTTATCTCCATTATGAACGCTAGTTTTACCAGACCGAGCGCTTCAGTCTCGTACTTGATTCAGAGCATGCACCAGAATAGTCTACACACACTCGGAATTTACGAGAACGGATTTTGTTGTTGGAAAATTTGAGAATCAGCTGTCCGATGGTGCCTACACACGGCCTGAATTTCTGACAAGCTCCCATCGAACATTTGTTGTCAGAGATTCCGGGTGTGTGTACGCGGCATAAGACTGGGATGTCATTAAAGTTTATGTGCGTGTAAAGGCAGGTGTACCAATACTTTTGGTAATATAGGCCGGGATTCAGAAAGCATTTACGTCGGCGTATCTCCAGATACGCCGCCATAATTTCAAATGTGCGCCGTCGCATCTTTGCGCCGATTTACAAGATACGTCCAAAAACATGGCTTCAGCCGTCCGACGTAACTTGCCTACGCCGGCGTATCGTGGGCGCATAGTTACGCTGGACGCATTCGGCGTTATCATTATAAATATGCAAATGAGTAAGATACACCGATTCACAAACGTAGATACACACGCCGCTTCATATACGCGATTTGCGTAAGGCTTACGTCCGGCGTAAAGTTACCCCTGCTATAGCAGGCGCAGGTAATGTAAAGGTATGGGCCAGGGAACGACACCGTCAAATTTTACGTCGCGTACGCCTTTACGTAGTACTAAGTGAATAGGGCTGTGCGTAAGTTACGTTCACGTCGTAGGCATTGTGCCGACGTCTCTTAGGGAGTATATGCAACACGATTCTGAGCATGCGCGCGCATGCCCAGTTCGACCGGCCATTCATTAGCATGGGGTCACGCTTAATTTAAATAGATGACGCCCACCTCCTTCCTACTTTGAATTAGGCGGGCTTACGCCGGCCAATTTACGCTACGCCGCCATAACTTACGGAGCAAGTGCTTTGTGAATACTGCACTTGCCCCTCTAAGTTGCGGCGGCGTAGCGTAAAGAAGATACGCTACGCCCGCACAAAGATACGCAAATGTATCTAAATCGTGGCCATAGTGTGATTTCTATTGGATTGGGAGTATGAATACCTATTTTCCTTATAATAAACTGTGTTTAAAGATAATGCACTAGGCCGGTGCACTAGGCCGGTGCTCCTTCTCTTTGCTCATTATGCCATAAAAATTCCTGCCTGCTCAGAATGAGTTACAGC
Organism: Rana kukunoris; assembly: GCA_029574335.1. Taxonomy (NCBI): domain Eukaryota; kingdom Metazoa; phylum Chordata; class Amphibia; order Anura; family Ranidae; genus Rana; species Rana kukunoris. Next base: position 106,701,212 of record CM056050.1, on the reverse strand, counting down.
GAAGGTATTGGAGCTTTGACTATCAGAATAACTCAAAATGTGCCCATAACTACAGCTTTTTGGAGGCTAATGTAGGTACCTGCATTTTATACTTGCAGCCGTTTTGATTGTTTCCCATTAAAAAGACTCATTAATATTTTAGAAGCAGGCCAATGTCTGGTAAGCTTCAGTAAATTGTAATTTTGTTTTTGGATTCAGATACACTTTACTGATGAGTTAGCATGAGTTAGCATAAGGTAGAACTTGTGAAGTTATATGTAGAATGATATCTATGTGACATAAACCTAACATTTCATTGCAAGTTCATCCTTAACCATATTAACATATAATAAATGCATTGTGATCATATCATCTAACAGACAAGCCACTTGTATTGCAGCGGTTACTACTTTTTGATAAAGTTTCTATCAATTTATTTAACAGCTGTCATGGATGAACTATATCAAAAAGTTCTGAAGGATTTCGATAAACCAATGGGAATTTTGAATAGAGATTCAGAAGGCTCATCCAGAGAAAATAATGGTAAGTTTTCATGGCTATACTGTCTTTATATTTTAACTATAAGTGTAATCAACCAAAAACATGTCAGTATTTAGAACGTCTCATTCAAACGTACCAATAGCTGGAGAAGCTAAAATAAAAATAATGTCCATAGGCTGGTTGCCACCCATTGGTTGCTGTAGACCAGTCCCTTCAATGAGAGGGTATGGAATTCAGAGCTTTAATGTTGTACAAAATAGGGAGATGCTCTATGCAGGCTGGCAGCACCCAGCACTGCCTGGCTGGTGATCACAGCCTAGTTCTATCCTTGATGTCATCCGGCCAGTAGAAGAGCAGTGTGGGACAGATCATATCCACCCACTAACTCACTCACTGCTCAGGAGATTGCTAGTCACTTAAATAGGATTGATTCAATTTGTGATGAAATCTCCACTCTATAGGTATCTCCCCCACTTAACATACCGTATAATTAACACTCCCCTTATTCAAACCTGCTACTATTGACAAATTTGCTAAACTTATTTCCAACGCCGAGCTAACCACCTGTCCCCTGGACCCTATTCCCTCTCAAATACTACAGTCACCCTCTGACTCTATCCTACACTCTCTAACACACACCTTCAATCTCTCCCTCTCTTCTGGCATTTCCTCAACGCTTTAAAACATGCACTGGTCATCCCCATACTTAATAAGCTGTCTTGGACCCACCAATCTTAACCATCTAAGCCCTATCTCCTTGCTCCCCTTTTCCTCTAAACTTCTTGAATGCCTGGTTTATAACCAGATGAGTGACCACCTCATTAAGAATAACCTTCTTGATACCCTTCAGTCTGGTTTTTGCCCTCAACACTCCACAGAAACTGCTCTTCTAAAACGTATCAATTACTAACAGCAAAAAGCAACGGACACTATTTTGTACTCCTACTTCTGGAACTTTCGGCTTTCTTTGATATGGCTGGCCACCCCCTGCTCCTCAATAAACTTCTTTTTTTTTTAACAGGGAAACTCCTCAATAAACTTTACTCACTTGGTCTCCATGACTGTGCTCTTCATTGGCTCTCATCCTACCTATCCCACTGCACCTTCAGTGTCGCCTACAATTCTACTTCCTCCTTTCCTCTTCCTTTCTCTGTGGGTCTCCCCAAGGTTCTACGCTTGGACCTCTCCTATTTTCAATCTACACCTCCTCTCTGGGTCAGCTGATAGCCTCCCATGGCTTCCAGTATAATTTGTACGCTGATGACACCCGAATCTATCTCTCCACCCCTCAGCTCACTCCATCAGTCTCCTTATGCATCACTAACTTACTAACAAACATATCTGTATGGATGTCACACCACTTCCTCAAACTCAACTTGTCCAAAACTGTGCTCATAATATTTCTTTCCCCATGTGCCTCTTCCCCTGACTTCTCTGTCAAAAGCAATGGCACAACTATCCACCCATCACCACATGCCAGGGTGCTATCCTGGGTTCCGAACTCTCCTTTTGGCCCCACATCTAATGCCTTTGCATATTTTGCCGCCTCAACTTCCGCAACATCTCCAAACTACATCCCTTTCTAACCAATGAAACTGCAAAGCTCCTCATTCGCTTCCTGGTTGTCTCTCACCTTGACTACTGCAACCCACTCCTCATTGGCTTACCTTTAATTAGGCTATCCCCCTTCAGTCCATCATGAATGCTTCTGCCAGACTCATCCACCTTACAAACTGCTCAGTGTCTGCTACCTCTCTCTGCCAATCCCTCCATTGGCTGCCATTTACCCAACAAATTCAATTCAAAATACTAACAATAACTTACAATGCCATCCATAACTCTGCCCCAGCTACATTACTATCCTAGTCTCAAAATACCAACCTAATCGTCCTCTTCATTCCTCCCAAGACCTTCTATTCTCTATGACTAAGCACTGAAACCCCAGTGTGAAACGTGTCAGCTATACACCGCACTGCTTGCTGTGCTTTGTAGTGCTTTATTCCCTTTTTTACCATTAAAAGCTACCTTTTTAAGGTTTTTGTGGTGTGCGGCCATCCATATTTTCTCTTCAAGTTTTGCATCGTGCATTGCCGGCACCCACATTTCTGAGAGGACACTGATTGCACAGTGCACTCACCTGGAGCGGCAGTTCCTTCCTTCCCACCTCCTATTCTCTAGCTCCCTCATTGCCTCCTCTAATGCTCGCCTCGAGGACTTCTCCCGGGCCTCTACCATCCTCTGGAATTCCCTACTCCATCCTGTCTGACTATCTCCAAATCTATCCACTTTTAGGCGATCCCTGAACACTTTTCTCTTCAGAGATGCCTATCCTGGCTCCACATAAGAACTTTTCTTAAATTTTCTTCATTAGATCAACAGTTTGTTACCGTTTTGGATCACTTGACCCTCCCTCTTAGATTGTAAGCTCCAATGAGCAGGGCCCTCTGATTCCGCCTTTATTGAATTGTATTGTAATTGTACTGTCTGCCCTAACATTGTAAAGTGCTGCTATTTAAAACCTGTATAATAATAGTGGAGCTTTCCAAATCCCACTGACACTAAAAGCGGAAATTATTTCTATCACAGACACAAATTATGGGGCACTGTTCTTTGCACTGAGACCAACAATGGCGAACCATTCCTCATTTGATACCAACAATGCGTGAGTAAAAAATGCTATCAGGATATTTTTTCCTCCTACTGCCCATGACAAGGAATTTTTTACATCCACTGGCAGAGAGCATTTTTTACCGCTGACACCAGGACATTTTTTTACTGCCGCTGATGCCAGGGGATTTTTTACTCCCACTAACGACAGGCCATTATTTACTTCCACTGACACAGGATGCAGGGAAAACTAACATGGCTCTTTTATTTTTCTAAATTATATGTAAAGTTATGAGTGGAAGACGCCGCTCAAACCCACCCAGTAATCTCGTAGTGTGTGGTCTTAGCCAGCACTGCTCCGGGCATACCTCCTGTGGTGTTTTACCCCACCCAAAAGGAAATTGAGAAGACAATAGATGTATAAAAATAAAAAGGAGGAGTTGGGGCTGTTAATATTAATGTGGAAAAACAAAACTATAAAAATATGGAAAAATAAAAAAGGGGAATATAAACAAGATTCATAGAAAATAAAATTGTTTAATGAAAAATAAAAAAATGAAAAAGATGCTGATAAAATTACAAAGACAAAATAAATTAATAAAGACAACGGAGAATAAATAAATTAACAATATAGTGTGAAAATGTGAAGAAAATAAATTTGTCACTAAATAAAGAGGCAAGGAAAAATGGGAGTGAAAAAAGACTAAGGAAGATAATGTAGTATAGTGTAAATAAGTAAAGAAAAAAGGGGTGAGAAAAGTGAGAAACATAAAACATAAAAAAAAATGGATGCATCCCCTGGCCAGAGATGTCATATAGGACATTAGAGAATACAAATTTAAAGGAACATACAAAATCCAATATGTTACAGATCTTGCGTAAAATACACAAACTATATACCGGTACTCATGGATGTAAAAAATCAAGAAGGCTTAGATGCAAACGAAGGTATGTGAAAAATGTATTTAAAAAATTTGAATTTCAGAAAAACATTTTCAAAAATATATTCCAAAGGTTGATGGAAGTAAGGGGGGTGGCATATGAGGAAAAGTACAGAAGGGGGAGATAAAGAGAGAGAAGTGGGGGGGGGGATAGGGGAAAGAAGCAATTTTGAAGGAGCTGGTGTCAAAACAATGGCAGAATCTGAAATGTTTAGCGGCGTTCGTATCCTTATTAATATTTACATAGGATGCATGAACTTGGTTATACACCACAGGCTTCTTCAAGTGTATTGCCACTCATTGCTCCAGCTGTTGCTATACTGGCGATTTGCATATTATAAAATAATATTGAGTATAACATGAGGCAATTGGTCAACTGCCAAACCAGATATGTGATTTATGTAATCACTTGTGTAAAATTTAATATCCAATATGTTGGTTGAAAGACACCTCTTTTCATTTTTTGTCATTCCCCCTTTTCCCTCTTTTAGTGTCTCCTCTCACATACATCAACCTCTGCAATACATTTTTGAAAATGTTTTTTTGTAATTCAAATTTTTTCAATAAATTTTTTGTATACGTTTGTTTTCATCTATACCTTCTTATTTTTTTACATCCATGAGTATATGCTTTTTGTATTTTACACAATATATGTAACCAGGTGGCGGACTGACCATTGAGGAACTCGGGCACTGCCCGAGGGCCCCATGCCACTAAAAAAAAAAAAAAAAATAGAGTACCGGCACCTCTTTTGGTCCACTTAAAGCACTGCATGTGACATATAATGTCCACCCCCGGGGACACCGCAGAATCTGTCATGGTGGTGGAAATATATTCACCTGTATGGGACGGAGCCTGGCCTCTGTGTGTGCAGTGAATACATGGTCTGGGTTTTTTATGGACTGCATACCCTCTTTGTGTACAGTATAACAGTATATATATTTATTTATATACGTGTGTATATATATATATATATATATATATATTCATTTGCATTTGACATTGTTGCAGATACCCAAAAGTGTTAGAAGGCACGGAGAAAATTAAATTTTAGGTTTACATTTTTTCAAGTTTTAGAAATAGACCAACTTTGGTCTTATTGCCAACAAAGATCCTATTCTGCATGCAATACTGTATCTTGGCCTAGGCCAACAAGGCCCCGACCTAGGGCAGCACGAAAAGAGTCCCCGTGGCTTGCACTATACTTTTTAGTGTAGCGCCAGTCTTGGGGCGGACTGGGCCAGGAGGCAAATCAGTCTAGTGCCCCCATAAAGTGGCCGCACTACTGCCGGTATAATAATACTGGCAGCGACACCATCAGGGGGGGGGCAGCCCATACACATGGAGGAGGCTAGGGCGGCAGACCCCAACCAATGAGTTATTGTGTGGGCGAGCAGCGTTCCGCAAATGGGAGGGGGGGGGGTTTTGACTGTCCTATCATAACAGTGGACCTCCCATCTGAGTTCTCAGCTAGAAAGAGACAGAGAGAGACAGATGCCATGTCGGGAGGCTAAAAACTGTCAAAAAGTCAGCTGACGGGCTCCATAGCAAAACAGGAAGTCAGAGTAAATCCCTGCACATTATGGGATTCTACTGCCCTCAGAACTAGTGTCCCCGCTGCAAAATTACAGGGCGTGTCTTAAATGGGGGTGTGGCCTCGATAGGAAGGGGTGGGTCATATTTAAATTAGGCGGTGCATGAGTTTAGTCTGGCCTAGGGCAGCACAAAACTGAAATACACCACTGGCTGCATGTCATAACATCAAAACACATAATGGTCATGAGAATCAATTTCTTTCTATTGACACCCTGTGGCGCTACTTTTGGCCTCTAAACTTGACACATAAATTGGGCATTTTATCTTTTTATGTTTACTAATGTGTTTTCTTTTCTATTTCCGTTCTCTCCTTTCATCCTTCCTGGACCCACTGTCCCCACATTGGATGTGCCCGACCGCACACTATAGTGCATATTCTGTATTTCAATGAGCCAGTCTTATTTGACAATGTTTGATTGCATGACCCGCTTATTGTAAATCCTTTTCATATACAGTATATGTATTGTTCATTTTGAAACTCAATAAAATTTTATGCAGGACATTTTTTTGCCCATTTTATATATTTTTAATATCTGGTAACAACCTGTTTTTATGTTCTTATAGGGGATGAAGACGAGGATGAACTCATTATTTTAAGAAGAGAACTCCCCCCTGACCAATCTGTGTCTTTAAGCTTGATCTTCTCAATATGGTTCTTGTCACTAGTTGTCATACCTTTATTTTCCTTAATTGTAGGTGCTCTTTGCACATGTTGTGTCCTTGGGATAATTAATGTCTTGGATAAATAATGCCTTACCTTGCTCAGAATCTAATCGGCGATAGGCAAATATGCCTGCACTAAAGTTTTGGAGACACCACACAAAAACTAACAAGTTCTTGGCTAGTGGTATGTAACTCAAGAAGCCATTTTTAAAGATATTAAGGCATTTTTCAGTTTATTTAAAGGGGAAAAAAATGTTCATAATAATTATCATTTACCTGCAGCCTCTCCTCTTTTCACTTCCTCATTGTTCGTTTTTTGCCCAGAAGTTGCTTTATTTCTTCTCTGTTCTGTTCACTTCCTGTTTGTCTGATTGTTACTCACCACCGTGAAGGGAGGCTTTACTGCAGTGATCAGTGACGTGCTCGCCCCCTCCTGGGAACTACATCTGTGCGGCAGGACACTCTCTACATGTTAGAGACTTCAAGGAGGTGTGAATTACTGGGCGTGCCGCAATGCATACTGGGAAATTTAGTTCTTACGTGAACAAATGATGCAAACCAGGAAGTGAATGAGAGAACAGAAACTAGAACGCCAGAGGTGATATAGATGAAGGAATTTAATAGGTATTTACTCGTTTGTTAACAGAATCACTACACTATTCTGTCTGTCTACCTTGCAGACATCAATTTTAGGCAAAAAATGTTTTTCCTTTACAACTCCTTTAAGTAAATTTAGCAACATTTCTGGTAATGTTAAGCAATTTAAAGAGTTTTAATAAATAATAAGCTATATACAAAGCATATGTGAGTAAGCACGTTTATTTAAATTCATCTCTGGGCAGAACTTAAAGAAATTGTATTAAATTGCTCACCCATGTAGGGTCTTTATTTGTATGTAAGCTCTTCCAAGTTTCCTCAAGCTTTATTCAAATTCAGGTTTCCATCCCAGCCAGGGCTGGTGCTACCACTAGGCAAATTAGGCAGACGCCCAGGATGCACTGGTGTTCCTACTCTCTTCTCTCTGCAGCAAGCAACTAAGTCTCAGCATCAGCAAGCAGCCGCCTCTCTGTTCGCACATAGTGTTAGAAGTGCAGCAGCGGCAGAGGACTGTGCCCCGAATGAATGAAAGAAAGCAAACATTCATTGATGGGTGCTGGTGAGGCTGCATTTGATGGGCGCTGGTGAGGCTGGATTTGATGGGCGCTGGTGAGGCTGCATTTGATGGGCGCTGGTGAGGCTGCATTTGATGGGCGCTGGTGAGGCTGCATTTGATGGGCGCTGGTGAGGCTGCATTTGATGGGCGCTGGTGAGGCTGCATTTGATGGCCGCTGGTGAGGCTGCATTTGATGGCCGCTGGTGAGGCTGCATTGGATGGCCGCTGGTGAGGCTGCATTGGATGGCCGCTGGTGAGGCTGCATTTGATGGCCGCTGGTGAGGCTGCATTTGATGGGCGCTGGTGAGGCTGCATTTGATGGCCGCTGGTGAGGCTGCATTTGATGGCCGCTGGTGAGGCTGCATTTGATGGCCGCTGGTGAGGCTGCATTTGATGGGCGCTGGTGAGGCTGCATTTGATGGGCGCTGGTGAGGCTGCATTTGATGGGCGCTGGTGAGGTTGCATTGATGGGCGCTAGTGAGGCTGCATTTGATGGATGCTGGTGAAGGCTGCATTTGATAGGCAGGGCAAAGGGGGTGGAGCCAAGGCGGGGCTGCAAAATGATGAAATGTTTCGCCTAGTGTCAAAAATTCTTGCACCAGCCCTGATCCCAGCATTCCCAGTGGGAAAGACTGGTCACCTCTACCTTTTACAACTTTACACACCAGGAAAACAAGATTTTTAAGAGATTACCTGCTGAAGGTTTATGTGGATGGATAGAGCGTGGATGGGGTAAACCTAAAAATGAGCTTGCAAAACAACAGATTGTTTAAAAACCTAAAACGGAAGATCTGCTCTATTGAAAGCCCACCTCTACAGTCAAGTAATTTTCAAAGGTGTTTTAAAAAGAAAACCTACCTTGGCCCCAGCTTCTAAAGCACAGGAGATATCACAATGCCTCATTCCTACCTCCTGGAATAGCTGGACAGTTAAAATCCTTTGAAAAGGCACCCCTGCAATGGGTTAAAGTGCATTCTCACAAATCCCCAGCTATAGCAGGAGGCAGCAGATAAACATAATAACATCATCCGCACCTCATGGAAGAATCCAATGCTGGGGCCAGGGTATTTTTTTCTTATAGCAGCAGCAACATTTTTAGATTGCCTTTGTTGGAAATTTGACTAATTAGGCGGACCTTGCTATTTAAAATACAATATCTGCTTTAAATGTAGCCGAGAAATCAGGTCCCCCGCTCTGCCAAACAGATGTGATGTGGGGCAGAGTTGTGTAAGCTCAGTACAAGCTGGACAGAATCACAAATTGAAAGGTAATCCAACTCCTTTCACACTAGGCAGACTCCGTCGCTAGGGATTCTGCCTGCTCCCGCCAGCTCAGCGGGAGATCTGTCCGCAGATCTCCGCTGAGCTGACGGATGACAAGCTCCTCTCTGCTCACTGAGTGGGGAGGGGCTCGTCGGGCGCCACTGTCTCCTTTTTAGCGATCTGATGAAAACGGACAGCACGGTCCGTCCGTGTGAAAGGGGCCTTATACAGTGGGTAAAATAAGCATTGAACGCATCACACTTTTTCTAGGTAAATATATTTTTAAAGGTGCTATTGGCATGAAATTTTCACCACATGTTGGTACAAACCATGCGATCCAAACATGCAAAGAAACGAAAAAAAAAATTAAGTTCATTAAAGGGGTTGTAAAGGTCATTTTAGCTTCACTTACCTCATTCTTCGATTTTGCTTTTAAATGTCCTTATTTCTTCTGAGAAATACTCACTTCCTGTTCTTCTGTTTGTAACTACACGCAGTAATGCAAGGCTTTCTCCCTGGTGTGGAGAAAGCCTTTTGAGGGGGTGAGCAGGAGGGTCAGGACACTCTCTACTTTGCAGATATAGAAAGGAGTTGTGTGTTAGTGGGAGTCCTGACACCCCTGCTCGCCCCCTTCCCCCTCAAGAGGCTTTCTCCACACCAGGGAGAAAGCCTTGCATTACTGTGTGTAGTTACAGACAGAAAAAACAGGACGTGAGGATTTCTCCAAAGAAATAAGGACATTTAAAAGCAAAATCGAAGGATGAGGTAAGGAGGACTGCACTAAGGTAAAGGAAGTTATTTAGGGAAAAACATGTTTTCCTTTACAACCCCTTTAAGTTATGTGTAATAAAATGGAATGATGCAGGAAAAAAGTATTGAAAAAGTATTGACGCTTAAATCTATCAGTAATTAGAAAGCAATCCTGCCCCTTGTCAGTGCAAATTAATATCAGCTGGTTCAGACTCAACTGATGGCCTATAAAGAGGTGTCTCATTACCAAGGTGTTACACAAGAAACATCTCATGATGGGTAAAAGCAAAACAGCTCTTTCATGATCTTTTCAAACTTATTGTTGCAAAAAGATACTGATGACATTGGTTGCAGAAGGATTAACCGATTACAGGAGAAACACCATACCAACAGTGAAGTTTAGAGGTGGGAATATCATGGTGGAGGCTGTTTTTCCGCATACGGTACTAGCAAACGTCATATCTTTAAAGGAAGGATGACTTGAAAAAAAATGTACCAAGACATTCTTGATAAAAATCTGCTGCCATCTACCAGGATGATGAAGCTGAAATGAGGATGGAAATTTCAGCAAGGCAATGATCCCAAACACAAAGCTAAAGAAACTCTCAGTCAACTAAAGATCAGAGTTCATAGAAGAGGCCCACTGAACCTTTCAGATTTGAAGACTGTGTGGAAGAATGGGCAAAAATCACACCTGAGCAATGCATGTGACAAGTTTCTCCATACAGGAGGCATCTTGAAGCTGTTATTACCAACAAAGGATTTTGTATGAAGTATTAAATACATTTCAGTTGTTCAAGACTTTGTCCCTGTGGCATTCCATTTTATTACACATAACTTAATTTCTGAACTAATTTATTTTGGTTTCATTGTATGTATAGGTTGTTACCGACATGTGGTGAAAATTACATGTCAATAGCACCTTTGGAAATATTTATATATCTAGCAAAATGGTGACGTGTTCAATACTTATTTTACCGACTGTATCTGTTTCATCTGTTTATTTGGCTGGCTGGAGGTCAGCTTAAAATGCAAAATCTGATGTGCTGCTATCAGGGCCGGCCTTTGCGGTGTGCGGGCTGTGCGACCGCACAGAGCGCCATGGACAAGAGGGGCGTTGTGCGGCCGTCAGAGCTCACAGTCAGTTTACTGTCCGTGAATGGTGTGTGTGGGGAGGCTGCGCCGCCGTCCGGGTCACTGCTCAGCAGGCGCTGCAGAGGGAGGGGGGGGGGGGTGGCGCCGACGCACCCGAAGTGTCTGACAACAATCACACTGGTCCCCTTGGCACGCCCTCTCGCCCTCCCTTCCTCCCTCCTCCTCTCCTTGTCTCAGGCCAGGTCAGGTGGTACTGTCCTGACTCCTGGGTAGCGCGGCGCCGTTGCGTGCATGCGTAAGGCATGCAGTTCAAATTGTAACGGCGGGACCAGGGAACAGGAAGGGACTGACAGACTGCCGTCTTACAAATGTAACAGTAAGGCCACCCGTCCCCTCCACTTGATCTAGAAGGCTGACAGGTGTCATCCCTCCTCTCACCTCACTTGTACTCCAATGAGCACATGCAGCCAGTTTATAAAAAAAAATAAAAAATCAGAATTGGTCTTTTGTTGAAAAAAAAAAAGGAAAAAAAATGCAGAGGTGATCAAAAACCAAAGCGCAGTAGTCAGCTTAAGTTATTCAGTGCACATATACAACATGGCCTGTCATGAAGGGAGGGGGGGGGGGGTAAATCACTGATTAACCACGTGACCTCTGGAAGATTTACCCCTCCTTCATGACAGGCCGTTTTTTGCAATGTGCACTGTGTAACTTGAAGCGGAGGTTCACCCTAAAACTACTCTGTCCCATAGCATCCAGCATACTGGCGTCAGCGCCAGTATGCTGTTTTTTTATTTATTTTTTATCGCTCTAGTTACTGTTAAATGAAGAATTTTCTTTTCTCTCCACCGTGGGTTAATGGAGCAGCTATGTCGCGTCACGCCTTCCGAAAATAGCCGATTTAGGACTCGGCTCTTTCAGGCTCTATACGGCGCCTGCGCACAGACCTAGGAGCTGACTGCGCAGGCGCCGTATATAGCCGAGTTCTATTTCTGCTTTTTTCGGAGGGCGTGACGCGCCATAGAACTCGACTATATATACGGCACCTGCGCAGTCAGCTCCTAGGTCTGTGCGCAGGCGCCGTATAGCGCCGGAAAGAGCCAAGTCCTAAATCGGCTATTTTCGGAAGGTGTGACGCGACATAGCTGCTCCATTCACCCGCGGTGGAGAGAAAAGAAAATTCTTCATTTAACAGTAAGTAGAGCGATAAAAAAAAAAAAAACAGCATACTGGCGCTGACGCCAGTATGCTGGATGCTATGGGACAGAGTAGTTTTAGGTTGAACCTCCGCTTTAGGCCCCTTTCACACTTATACGACTTGTCTCACGATTTTGGACTGTAAAATCGTGAGACAAGTCATTCTCTATTATTTTCAATGACTTTCATTCATACTGGCACGATTTTAAGTAGTGCCGACTTCAAAGTAGTCCCTGCACTACTTTGGTCTGATTTTGATGCCACTTACACAGGCATTCATTGAAATCACGGCAGCGAATCGCGGTCCGAAATCGCGGTAAAATCGTGCGACTTTGAAGTCATACAAGTGTGAAAGGGGGCTAAAGCTGACAACTGCGCGGTCATGCGACGCTGTACACAAATAAAATGTGTATTTTTTTTTTCTCAGTGGTATTTGCTCACCTCTGCGTTATTTTATTTTTTCAGTGTTTTTTTATTTATTTTTTTATATTTTTTTTAACATAAGACCAAATTTGAAAAAAAAAAAAAATTACTTTCTGCTATATAACTTTTTTTTTTATTTTTTACGTTTTTTTCATAAATTTAGGCCAGGTGTCTTCAAACTTCCTAAACAAATGCCTTGTTTACTGTGCTTCAAGGGGGCCAGACTGTGGCCATTTGGAGTACAAAAGGTCCTGATGTCAGTGTGGAAAAAACAATGCTCCATCTTTGGTGTCAATGGGAGAAATTGTGCCCCATAATTGGTGTCATTAAGAGATATTGTGTCCCATCATTGATGTCAATGGGAGTAATGGTTTCCCTATAATCAGTGTTGTCCGCAGAAATTGTGTCCCGCCATTGGTGTCATTGAGAGAAATTTGTGTCACATCATTGGGAGAAATTTTGCCCCATTATCGGTGTCATTGGATGAATTGTGCCCTATCATTGGTGGCAGTAGGAGGAAATGTACCCAAGGGCTGAAATAAAAGCAAGCAAAGGGCCACATCTGGCCCCCGGGCTGCATTTTGGAGACCACTGATTTAGGCCAACGTTTTCGGTACAAAATATCCTAATAAGTGTCTACAAACTATTGGATATATTTATGGATTTTTTTTTTTCTAGTAATGGCGGAGATCAGTGACTTATAGCGGGGCTGCGATATTGCGACTGACAATCTGACACTTTGTGGGAACCAGTGACGCAGTAAAAATGCCACATTTTGTCATGTAAGTGAGAGGAGTAATGACCCATCGTTGGTGTAGTTGGGAGGAAAACTGTGCCCCTTTGTTGGTGTCATTAGGAGGAATTGTGCCCCATTGTTGGTGTCATTAGGAGGAATTGTGCCCCATTGTTGGTGTCATTAGGAGGAATTGTGCCCCATTGTTGGTGTCATTAGGAGGAACTGTGCCCCATTGTTGGTGTCATTGGGAGGAATTGTGCCCCATTGTTGGTGTCATTGGGAGGAACTGTGCCCCATTGTTGGTGTCATTGGGAGGAACTGTGCCCCATTGTTGGTGTCATTGGGAGGAACTGTGCCCCATTGTTGGTGTCATTGGGAGGAACTGTGCCCCATTGTTGGTATCATTGGGAGGAACTGTGCCCCATTTTTGTCCTCTTTGTGTATGTTTAGGTGACCAGGGGGCGTTGGGATGAAGATGGGGGGGGGGGGGCGCCACAGGATTAGCTCGCACAGGGTGCCTGAACACCTAAGGCCGGCCCTGGCTGCTATGGATAAACATTCAACAGCTGCAAGAGTGGTAGAAAGGAAAATGTAGAAACAAGGGAGATAATACTCTTGCGCTATCAGAAATGGACACCGGGGGGCACTGCTGCAAACACCAGGGTAGTCTGGCTAACACAGAGAATATGCAGATATAGGTAGGTGATGGTGAAGCGCTGTGAATCCTAATAGGGTATATAACCAAAGGGTAAATACCAAGGGAGATAAGCTAAGTGACTGTATGGTGAACAGAGAGGTGAATAAGCAACAAATAAATAAACATGTGAAATGTACCAAACACACAATGGAATAAATAAAATGCAATATACAAAATATGAACCAAAAAATAAAAAAAAATTGTGAATAAAAAACACAAATGAAAATAGCTGTGCGTGACAGCACACGGCTAGGTGTAAAGCATATAAACACGTGAAAAGTCCATAAAAAAATGGAGACTCCAAAGCCCAAAAAGTGGTACGGTGTGAAAGCAGCTAAGGTGTGAAAGCAGACAGACTTCGGTGCGCACACCTCTTGTGGTACTAAAATGCTCACCTCAGAGCCATAGCACGGATGGCCCAAAGTACCAAACAGTACTTTTACGAGCTCGTTGCTCGTAGGTGTTTTGCTGCTGCTCCAATTTTAAATGTGAGTTTTTACTTTTCTATTTTTTTTTTGTACCTCAATAAACTTTTATGGAATACTGCACTATGGGCCTCCCTCTCTCTCCTTTTACCCTGCATTGCCTGAGCACCTGCTGATGCCAAGGTTAAGAAGTGGAAGTTACAGAGGAATTTCAAATGGGAGTTACCCGTCTGTCAGTGATCCCCCAAGCACATCAGGTCCGGATACGAACGCGGCGTTCGTGGAGATAAGTCCACCATCCTCAGCCTCAATGTGAGTGCGTGCTGATGTGATTTATTCATTTCTAGGTCTTTTTCAAGGTTACGTCACTTTCCATTCATTTCTGCCTTTCATGTCTGTATGAGCACCTGGTGTAGAAGTTCTCCATTTCAACCTCAATAAGTGTGGTTGCACCCCAGTAACTACTGTTTGGTACTTTGGGCCATCCGTGCTATGGCTCTGAGGTGAGCATTTTAGTACCACAAGAGGTGTGCGCACCGAAGTCTGCCTGCTTTCACACCGTAGCTGCTTTCACACCGTACCACTTTTTGGGCTTTGGAGTCTCCATTTTTTTATGGACTTTTCACGTGTTTATATGCTTTACACCTAGCCGTGTGCTGTCACGCACAGCTATTTTCATTTGTGTTTTTTTATTCACAATTTTTTTTTTTGGTTCATATTTTGTATATTGCATTTTATTTATTCCATTGTGTGTTTGGTACATTTCACATGTTTATTTATTTGTTGCTTATTCACCTCTCTGTTCACCATACATCACTTAGCTTATCTCCCTTGGTATTTACCCTTTGGTTATATACCCTATTAGGATTCACAGCGCTTCACCATCACCTACCTATAATTCAACAGCTGAATATGGTTCACATCGACAGAGGCCGAAACATATTGCCAGTGGAACAATAGAAAAATTAGAGTGTTTGGTTTCTTAGCATAGTTTAGGAATGAAGTAGCAGCACTGGGTCTAAGGATGGACATTAATAAGTACTTGAGTGGATGATGGTTGGGCTGATATCTGGCAGGAGGAGGAAGCCCTATAACTTTATTTTGAATTGTAGAGTTTCTGACTGCCAATGTGATTGATGTGGGTGCAGAGAAATTTCCATCATCAATTCATAGGCACTTGTCCCAACGATACAATGTCTTGGTGCCTATAGACAAGCTAGATTGCATTTTATGGCACATTCTGTAAATTACACCAGCTTATTTTTATCTCCAGCTCTCATAATTTCTGTGCCATCCTTGACCTGCTTGGAGTTTTACATGCCCATCTGTCTTTACCATACTATAACAAAAATAGAATCCCAGCACAGACACTGGGGCCCTCTCATTGCAGTTTCAGCAGGTGAGTGGAGTTCGGAACTCCGGTGCAGAGATTTAATTACTGGAGATAATTACGTGAAACTGGTGGCTTCAACTCTTTTAATGTTCAACCAAAACTTTTTTTTTTTTTTGTGGACTAAGCCTTTCATTTCAATTTACAAAAACAAAAACATATTCTGTGAACAGACACTTTATTTCTTGTGGTCATTCCTGCTCTTTTTCACTGGAGTCCAATGTCAGTGGGCTACGTTGTGATAGCTGAGAAAATTCATACTGATCATATGGAGACTGGATGAAGGTAGTTCCTGTAAAGATCATTGGGTAAATATTTTTAGAATTAACAAGAAAAAACATGCCTCTTGTTAACAGTCTTATATAAGGTTAGAAACACATCTGGAGGTGTGAAGAAGGATAATATAAAGCTTACTTCAGACAAAATACATTGCAAAACCCTTAAAATCTGCCGATAGCTACTTTGTAGTGCTGCACACTGGCATTTTCTAAGCTACTATTACAAGGGAATTCAAACCAGGGACAGTTCTACAGTTATGGAAGACCTAGGACACCCTGGGGCATACAGAGGGAAGTTATGACAGCCATACATGGAGCGAAATTAAGCCGGTTCAGCAAAGACTAGGGTTGTCCCGATACCACTTTTTTAGGACCGAGTACAAGTACCGATACTTTTTTCCATGTACTCGCCGATACCGAATACCGATACTTTTTTTAAATGTCATGTGACAGTTTTCAAACCACAATCCAGACTAAGGATATTTTCTTTAGAATTATGAAGAAGTCTAACTCAAGACATTATAAAAGAATAAAAATGAGTAAAAATGAATAAAAATGTTTTATTTGCTTGTCACGCAGTAGTAAAAAACTCAAAGAATTTTCACAGAACATGTTGATAAATACAAAAAAAGTATTCTATTTAGGTATCGGGAGCATTTGCACGAGTACAAGTACTCCCGCAAATACTTGGTATCGGTATCTGGACAACCCTAGCAAAGACCGTACAAATTTAAATCCATATATAGGCAGGCTGATTGTACCCAAGTCGATGCATCAGTTGCCTTTGGTACAACTAGCCTGTTGGATTTTTCTACATATGGTTACTGTCAGCGGCTGTACCCGCTGGCAGTAACTATGGTATGCTGCCGCCCAGAAAGGCTTCCTACCCTCCCAGCTGTCAGAATACAATGGTGCAGTGGGGGAGGCATTCCCCCATCAACAGTGACTGAGATTGTGGGGGGGATCAATAAAAAAAAAAAAGGAAAGAAAATTGTATCATGTTTGGCCTGCTTAATTCACGTGGTGCAGCAAATTGTAAGTGTAGCTGGACCAGGTCTAACAATCAGAGGAATTGGTAAATAGAGTCTGATCCTACTACTCAATGTATACACTGCACACATCTGTCGGTGTCCTTGTACTGACGAAACATGTTTAAATCGCTGTGCCATACGTGATAGTCTCACAAGCACATATAAATTTCAGGACACCGGTTCAATCAGGTTGGGTTCACACCATCGTCACATGTGGCTCCCAGCAGGGGTTCAGTGCATCCTGGTTCACAGTTTCAGTTCCGATTTCAACCCCAATTTTTGTCTGAATTCTGACCTGAAACGGACCAAAATAAGCACAGGCCCCCTGTGCAAATTCACAACAGTAATATGTGAACTGGCTCCATAGGTAGAGCCAGTAAAAATCTCCTGCTATTGCAAATTGGATGTGGCAAACCCTGTATCCATTTCGCAGTGGTGTGAACCCAGCCTTAAAAAGAAAAAGCTAGATCATTTTGTACAGTATGCTTTATGCACACAGCATATAGGATAAGAGGTTACACCATTTGATATTACCCTAAAGAAAGGAGGTCATGAGGAATAGGGTACGTACAATCCAACATGCAGATTGAGGCAGTGTTAAATACAGAAAACTCAGAATGAGAGGCTGAAATAGTAAAGTACAACACGACAAACCAAATGAGGTATTGTGGAATATGGAAAATGCATTGCATAGTACAGAAGGAGGCGCTGCGGAATAGGGAATGTACAGCACAATGTAAAGAATTAGGAAGAGTAGAACAGGGAATGTACTGCACAGCATAGTGAGGCGTAGTGGCAGAGGCGTATCTAGTGAAAATAGCGCCTATGGCAAGCACTGAAACTGCGCCCCTGTCGAAACATTTGAGACCCATCTTTCAGATAACCTTAACAAAAAAAACGGCTAACAAAACTAGTGATATATTATCATCCCTTGTGATTCCTTGGGTAGTGACATATCCTCTTTATGGAGAAATCTGGGGTTTATTAGACCCCGATCCCTCCTCTGCCCTCCAAGGCCAGGTTAATGCAGAACCAATACTGGATGTGATGAAATCTTCATCACTTAGGGCCTCAGTTTTCACAGAGGAGAGGGAGAAACTGATGTTCCTCCTCCTTCTTTGTGCGCTGCCAATCCGCCCAGATGGAATGGGAAAGCTTGGGAGAACAGGGGAGGGCTGTGGCTGAACACAGCAGGGATAGCGCTGTCGTTGTCCATTAGGAAAGGTGCTGAAAAGGAGATCCTGCCTAGACCCTGGTCAATGCCTTGCTGCCCAGCCACTCAACAGTGCCCCCTTCATATGGCGCCCATGGCACTTGCCATGGCTGCCATACCCTAGATACGCCACTGCGTAGTGGAATAGGAAATTTACAGTGCAGCCTGTTCAAAAGGGCGGTGTGGAACATAGAATATATATATTGTCACGGACAAGGTTATGTGCTGTGGACAAGGAATTGTACAATGCATTTTACAGCATGATAGCGTTAGAATAAGGTGCTTACAGCTCAGTCTTCAGAATGGTGTGGAATAGGAAATGTACAGTGAACAGAAGCAGGTGGTACAGCTTTACTGCAGACACCTTTAAAAATGAGGCCCATAACCATGTTTTCTTTCTCGTACATCACGGGACACAGAGCGGCATATTCATTACTATATGGGTTATATGGAGTACCTTCAGGTGTGGACACTGGCAATCTCAAACAGGAAGTCCCCTCCCTATATAACCCCCTCCCCTAGAGGGAGTCCCTCAGTTTTTTCGCCAGTGTCTTAGGTGTTGGTCACGGAATAGCTTTGCTCCACATCCTTGGGATTAAGGGCGGGCTAACCGGATCTGTCCAAGGAGCCTCAGTGCCAAAGTGGACAGTACCCGGGCCCCAAACCGTGGGGTTTTGCCTATAATGCTCCTCTTTGGAGGGCTGGACCCTGGGCCCAGGACTTGGAGTTTGTAAAAACCATAAGTTCCTGTTTGCCAGGGTGCTATATAGGTCCAGGACAGTGGGTACCTTCATAGGACCCCAGGGCCTGAAGGTCTACTACGCTACCCACGGAGATGGGAGAAGATTGGATCGTTTTGCTGGACAAACATCCTGCAGCATGGAGCAGGTAAGGGGGAGCCTGCGGGACTTGGTTCGACAGCAGGCTCTCCGGGGTAACCTAAAAGGGGGGTAGCCTAAGTATGCTCTGCATTGGCAACCTTGCTCACTATGTCTGAGAAAGACAGGATGATCCCTTTTCCCCCATCACTAGGTTCCCCTGTCTAAGAATGGTGTTGCTAGCTAACCTGCTGCTTTCTTCCTAGGACTGGTAAGGATCCCTATGGGGCCTTTTGGAGAGTCCTACCTGGCCGGGGGTTTGAATCTGCCGCCTGATACTGCAGTCCTGGGTCTCCAGCAGCGCGGCTCCTCCATGGTCCTCCTGTTCCGGCATACGCGTGCGCGCGCACGTCTTATAGACGTTTTTCGCGCCGTTCAGAGAGGAGGGCGGGGGGGCGTGCCTGCAGCGTCATACAGGGGTGCGCCTTGTGCTGTTATAGATCAGCAGGCATTGTCAGTGCTCAGTCTGAGGCTGATCTCAGAGGGAGAGGACGCAGAGCGGCAGAACAGTGACTCCCGGTGGCGGAAGAGGGGTAGTACATGCTGGACTTTGTTCCAATGCCTTTTTTGTTAAGCCAAGAAATTCCCCTTTTTGCAGCAGGTTGGAGGCTGGCAAACTAAGTTTGGGGTCACTGTATGTTTGAAAAAAAAAAAAAGAAAGACTTATATATATTTAAAAAAAAAAAACATACGGGGCCCCATCAGTTTTTGGGCATTAGTGATCTATTGTCCCCTAAGCTCTAGTTTTGTACTCCTGGCCACTACAGTCTGTTGTTGTTGGCGGAGTCCCTCGATTTTGTATTATGGCTTCCAAAGGTTCGGGGTCAAAGGGTACAAAAAAGACCAAAAAACAAAGGGGTTCCCCCTCTGATTCTGATGATATGCCGATACTTTCCCCGCAACTTATTCCCATAAAGGGCGCCTTGGATGAGCCATTAGGGGGATCTGGTGCGGAGGCTGGCCCAGATCAGCCCAGCCCTGTGTTTATCACAGAGGAGATGCTAGCCGTATCCCTAGGGGGGCTAGAAGAGAGAATAGCAGCATTGATCGCTAGAGCTATTCCTGGTAAGAAACGGGTTAGATCCCCATCACCAAGAGGTGTATCCTCAGATGCTGAGATTCTCTCTCCGGAGGAATTGGAATCGCAGGAGGATCAACTAGACCTGAACCAAGAGGGTTCAGGGATTGAGGGATCTACCTCTGAGGAACCATTTTCAGACTCCCAGACAGAGAGACTGTGGGTACAGTCTTTGACGGACATGGTCCGCTCGGCATTTAGTTTACCATTGCCAGAGCCTCAGGTTCCTCCGGTATCCTCTCTGGGCTCTTTGAAAGCTCCGTTAAGCAACGCAGTTTTTCCGGTCCATCCTCTCTTGGAGGAATTGATCTTTCGGGATTGGGTACGGCCAGACAGGATTTTTCTGCCACCGAAGAGATTTGCGGTCATTTACCCCATGGAGGAAAAATTCTCCAAGAGGTGGAGGCTCCCAGTAGTGGATGCAGCCATCTCATGTGTGAATAAATCACTAACTTGCCCGGTGGAAAACATACATATGTTTAAAGATCCGGTTGATAAACGGTTAGAGACACTTTTAAAAGCATCCTTTGCTACGGCAGGAGCAGTGGTACAGCCAGCTGTGGCTGCAATTGGAGTTTGTCAGGCGTTAAAGGACCAGACAAAAGAAATGTTAAGGACATGCCTACCCAACAAGCAGAAGAGTTTTCTGACATTCCCAGAGCTCTGTGTTTTGCGGTAGATGCTATAAAAGATTCCATCCAGCAGGCCTCTCGTTTATCACTATTTTTGGTGCACATGAGAAGGCTCTTATGGTTGAAGAACTGGGCGGCGGAGCCCCCATGCAAAAAAGCTTCTGGCAGGGTTTCCCTTCCATGGAGGACGACTCTTCGGGGAGGATCTGGATAAATACATTCAGACTATTTCAAGTGGCAAAAGTACCCTTTTACCGGTCAAAAAGACATTCCGGGGTCCTACATTTAAAAGGCAGCTCTTTCCTGTCTCAGGGCCCTCAAATTCCAGGCAGTATCGACGGCCGCCTGCACGATCCAACGTTAACAGTAGATCGCAGGGACAGGCCCCTGGGGGTAAGAGGCCATGGTATCGCAAGCCGACAAAGACAGCCCCTAAGTCTGCCTTATGAAGGGGCGCCCCCACTCTCGCGGGTGGGGGGAAGGCTTCGTTTCTTCTCAGAAGTTTGGGAAGCCAAGATCCCCGACAAATGGGTCCGGGCATCTGTAACCACAGGCTACAGACTGGAGTTTCTAAAGTGTCCTCCGCCTCATTTTCAAGAGTCAAGGCTACCAAAGGATCCAGCAAGGAAGGCCTCAATGCTGGCAGCTTTGGATCACCTGCTTTGCCAGGACGTAATAATAGAGGTGCCAGCCCAAGAGCAAGGGCTAGGTTTCTATTCCAATCTCTTTGTCATACCAAAGCCCAACGGCGATGTCAGGCCAATCTTGGACCTAAAGAGGTTAAACGATTACCTAAGGGTTCGTTCCTTCCGGATGGAATCCATCCGGTCAGCAGCCGCCGCGCTTCAGAGGGACGATTTTCTGGCCTCCATAGACATAAAGGATGCTTACCTTCATGTACCAATCTTTCAGTCGCATCAAAGATTTTTACGCTTCGCGGTGGGGCAGCGACACTTCCAATTCAGGGCGCTCCCCTTCGGGCTGGCCACGGCCCCCCGGGTATTCACGAAGATCCTAGCCCCAGTTCTGGCCAATTTAAGGATCCAAGGGGTCACAGTCCTAGCATACTTGGACGACCTTTTAATCATAGATCACTCACGGCCGTGTCTGCAACAGGCAGTAAACCTCGCGGTTCGGTACCTCGAAGGATTCGGCTGGGTCCTAAACCTGGGAAAGTCAGCGTTCCAGCCTACAAAGCAGTTGGAATACCTCGGCATGAGGTTAGACACAGAACAGCAAAGGGTGTTCCTGCCCCTTGTAAAGATCGAGGCTATCAAGGGGTTGGTTCAGTTGGTTCTAAGCAAGAAAAAAACAACTATTCGCCTGTGTATGCGATTACTAGGCAAGCTAGTGGCCACGTTCGAGGCAGTACCATACGCTCAGATCCACACTCGCGTCCTACAGGCGGCCATTCTAGCAGCCTGGGGCAAGAGAGCACATGCCTTAGAGTCCCCTTTGACGCTATCATCAAGGGTCCGACAAAGCCTGGCCTGGTGGTTGAACCCTCAGAATCTTCTAAAGGGAAAATCCTTCAGCCCTGTTGTCTGGAAGGTAGTTACCACAGACGCCAGCCTGGCAGGCTGGGGGGCGGTCTTCGAGGGGTTCTCTCGCCAGGGAACTTGGGTGAAAACAGAGAGGCAGCTCCCCATCAATATCTTGGAGATCAGAGCTGCTCGCCTAGCCCTTCTGGCATGGACCTTCAGATTAAAGGGGTTCCCGGTGAGAATCCAGTCAGACAATGCCACAGCGGTGGCATACATAAACCACCAAGGGGGAACCAGGAGTCAGGCCGCTCAGAGGGAGGTGAGCTTGATTTTTCAGTGGGCAGAGGTTCATGTACCCTGCATTTCGGCGATATTCATTCCCGGAGTGGACAACCTGCAGGCAGACTTCTTAAGTCGCCAGAGTCTGTTGCCAGGGGAGTGGTCTCTGCATCCCCAGGTCTTTCAGACAATCTGCCAGAGGTGGGGAATGCCAGACGTAGATATAATGGCATCCAGGTTCAACAAGAAACTAGACAGGTTCGTGTCTCGAGCGAGGGACCCTATGGCCTGCGGAACCGATGCGTTGGTTTGCCCTTGGCATCAATTCAAACTTCTATATGCATTCCCTCCGCTACAGTTACTTCCTCGCCTGTTGCACAGGATCAGAGTGGAGCACAAGCCGGTCATTCTAGTAGCTCCAGCTTGGCCCCGGAGGACATGGTACTCACTGGTCCTGAAGATGGCAGTGGGAGACCCTTGGACTCTTCCTCTACGACCAGACCTACTCTCACAAGGCCCGATCCTCCACCCTACATTACAACGTCTAAATTTGACGGCCTGGAGGCTGAATCCCTGATTCTCAGGGGTAGAGGTCTGTCTAGGCAGGTAATTCCTACCCTGATTAGGGCTAGAAAGCCGGCCTCCAGGGTGATTTATTACAGGGTGTGGAGGAACTACGTAGGCTGGTGTGAATCCAAAAGATGGAATTCCCGCAAATATACCATTGATAGGGTGTTAAGTTTTCTCCAGCTAGGAGTGGATAAAGGCCTGGCATTAAGCACAATCAAGGGACAGATTTCAGCTCTGTCAGTGTGGTTTCAGAGGCCGCTGGCCACCCACTCGCTGGTAAAGACCTTCATACAGGGGGTCTTGCGTATTAATCCTCCTGTCAAGTCACCAATTTGTCCATGGGACTTAAATCTTGTCCTGTCCACTCTACAGAAACAACCCTTTGAGCCGTTGGCTGAGATTCCTTTAGTCTTACTGACAAGAAAGTTGGTTTTCTTGGTCGCCATAGTTTCGGCCAGGAGAGTGTCAGAATTAGCAGCCTTATCGTGTAAGGAACCATATCTCGTTCTACATAAGGACAGGGCAGTTCTCCGGCCCCATCCTTCCTTTCTACCAAAGGTTATATCCAATTTTCACTTGAACCAGGATTTGGTACTTCCATCCTTCTTTCCAAAACCCACATCTAGAAAGGAGGGGTTGCTGCATACCTTGGATATTGTCCGGGCCATGAAGGCCTATCTTAAAGCTACAGAAAAGATCCGGAAAACAGATGTGTTGTTCGTTCTACCAGATGGCCCCAAGAAGGGGCAGGCAGCTGCAAAATCCACCATCTCGAGATGGATTAGACAATTAATCATTCAAGCCTACAGTTTGAAGAGGTTGCCTCCTCCTTTGTCGGTAAAGGCCCATTCTACCAGGGCCATGGGCGCCTCCTGGGCAGCACACCATCAGATCTCTATGGCTCAGATATGCAAGGCGGCGACGTGGTCATCAGTCCACACGTTTACAAAGTTTTATCAACTAGACGTGAGAAGGAATGCGGATTCTGCCTTTGGACAGGCAGTACTACAGGCTGCGGTTTAAGATCCTCGGGATCAGGGGCACCCTTGGTTGTAAAAAAAAAAAAAAAAAAAAAAAAAAAAGTTTTTTCTTGACTAAGTTGGAATTATTATTATTTGAGTATACCTCTAAATTGAATCCTTCTTTGGAAGATGTCTCCCTCCCCTCATTAAAGCATTGCTTTCGGACATCCCATATAGTAATGAATATGCCGCTCTGTGTCCCGTGATGTACGAGAAAGAAAAAGGGATTTTTAAATACAGCTTACCTGTAAAATCCTTTTCTTGGAGTACATCACGGGACACAGAGCTCCCACCCCTCTTTTGGGGAAACATTTTGGGAGGCATACTGCTTGCTACAAAACTGAGGGACTCCCTCTAGGGGAGGGGGTTATATAGGGAGGGGACTTCCTGTTTGAGATTGCCAGTGTCCACACCTGAAGGTACTCCATATAACCCATATAGTAATGAATATGCCGCTCTGTGTCCCGTGATGTACTCCAAGAAAAGGATTTTACAGGTAAGCTGTATTTAAAAATCCCTTTTTTTTTTTGTTATGTTTTGTTTACCAGCCATAGGCTAGGGCCACAAATATGTAGGTCAGGGAACGTGTGTCAGGGACTTCCCCTCCCCCCCCATGTTTCCCACAGGTACAGCAGCCCTTTCAAATGAATGGGCCACTATACCCGTGCAGATTGGGTACACAGGACCCACATATGTTTGAACCTAGGCTTATGGTGAAGATGCAGAAGGTTCTTGCTGGATTACTGCCCTATCTTTTTTATGCTCCCAAGTAATGAATTGGCCACAGGGTTCAGGAGAAGTTACAGAACATTTCCTGAACTTAGAAGTACTACAGTATATCTGTTCATGCTTCTGTTCTAGCTGCCTAATGCTTTTGGAACACTAACAGCCACTCCATCTGAGGTCCGACAGGCAGTGTGAGTAGCAGTGGGGAGATGTCTCAGGATCCCTCCAGAAAAAAAATGATAAAGTAAAAACCAGCAGCTGTGAAATCAGGTTTAGGGGCACCCATGGAGAGGTGGAGGACACAAGCCCAGGGTGACTGCAATAGCTTGTCCATAATTTCAGCTTATATTGTTTAAAAATATATAATAAATGGTACCAGACCTTTAACAGTATATTGTAAACCCTACATAAATTAAATATATAGGCTAAAATTGTTATGTATCAAACTATTTATTGGTGACAACAGTGGAACAGGCCTATATCATATGTGAAATGACCACTTGCCTTTGCCATCAGGAGAGCATATGATGGAGTGACAACATAGAAGCACAAGTGGGAGATGCTTCATGAGATTTTATTTAATGAGCACTCCATATCTATACTGTCTATCTATACTGTAAATGATAAAAAATTAACATGTTAAAGTAAACATGAGACTGTCTCTAATCTAATTAAAGCCTAACCCTAACTGGGTGTCATTTAGTTTTACTAAAGTGCTGTGTATTAAATACAATTATCTTAGCCTTTTTTTTTTTATTTAATACCTTTGTACCCCTGACCTATTAACCATTAACTTCAAGTATGTAAAACTTCCTCCCTGTACATTTTCAGCAGGCAGTGTCCTAAAACCTCAGTGTATGGCAGATTGCCAGCCTCTTCTGATATGCAATACTTCAAGGAGTGTCAAATACCTGGTCCCTGCTACATGCTGTCCTTCCCCACATCAGTCCCTATGCCACTACAGGACACAATGGTGATTTAGGAGTTAACAGGAACCTTAATATCCCAAAACGATATTGTACCCAGAAGAGTAGGATCACTTTTCTGATCTTTCTATTTCTTTAGGGAGGCTCAGCTCTGCTCCCCAACATGCCTAAACACGTACTAACTGATACATGGAACTGTTATAAAACTGACTTGAAATTTCAGTTGGTGTTTAGGGGATGTTTGCAAATTTATATAAGGTACTGGCAATAGGAAGAATTATATAATTCCTGTATATTTTTATTTAAGGTATCTTCAAGTGTGCAGGAGACTGCCACAAGCAAAGCAATACTTGGGTTCTTCTTCTGAACTAGTTGCCTAGCAACAAAAGTTGATTGGATCCTAGGTGCTTAGAAATTGGACTGATAAGCAACACTCTGTACTGTAATAAATTGAATTGTGCCTGTTCCCCTGAGAACCAGGCTTAATCAAACGCCAGTTATAAATCTCATCCGTTGTACTAACGTACTTCACAGCAGACTACGAATTGTGTAAAAATATCCTACCGGGTACAAAACTATATATTTATCTGAGCTACTAATCCAGAAAAGAGTGGATCTCACACTGAAATGGCTGTAAATGGATTACATTACATGAATGTTATACACTGCCTTAGTTTGAAGTGTTACTGAAATTCACTAACGTAACCATGTTGTAAGTTTTATTGTGTCCTGCTCTTTTTCGGACTCTTGGGAACCTTCTACTGGCCAGTTAAAACCAAATCGCAATAATCTTCAAAGACTGCCTGAAGAGTTTTGACATAGACCTGGTAATACCTACTTTGGTTCTGAGCCCAGCAATATTCCATAGTTACGTAGTTGGTAAGGTTCATTTATGTCACTATCAATATCACTTTCAATATCTCTGTACATTGTGTTCACTGAGAAACACATCTAAGATTTTTTTTTATTAATCTTCACTCCCCGTTGACAACACCAACTATGGAAGGGAGTTCCAACTCATTATGCAGTTTAAGATTTAACAGCTTCTCATCCAGTTTAATTGTCTTCCTTCAAGACCCTAGGTTAAATCGTTTTCTCCCAATGCTAGAGTCTCTACTGAAGGATTTTTATATTGCAATCAAATGCCCACTTTGGTGTCTCTTCACTAAGGGGAGAATAAGTTTAATGTTTGACAAAGATTCAAAAACCAATCTCCTAGTATCACAGATGTATGTTAGAAAAGAAAAGGGTCCTGATGGTCCACGCAACTGTAATGCCTCGTACACACGGTCGGACTTTCCGAGAAAAAAAAGTCAGACAGGCCTTTTTCCCTGGAAAGTCCGGCCGTGCAGCCTCCATCTGATATTTTTTCTCGGAAGTCAGATGGACCTTAGATAGAGAACCTGTTCTCTATCTTTCCGACGCACTCACGGCGGACTTTTGCATGGTCAAAAGTCTAACCGTGTGTACAAGACATTAAAGACACTCGGAGCAGTGAACATAATGCCTAAATCACTGACACAGACAGCGTAATTTAATAAATTACTTTTTAATAGCAGTCAGTGGTTTTGTCATTACCATATAGTTAATCCAATATGGAACTCCAAACAGATGCATTATCACCCAGAGGTCCTAAATGCTGTTTGTCTGTCCTCATCTGGATTCTCTCCAGTTCAAGAACATACTTCCTGAGGATTGGTACCCAAAACAGAATGTTATACTTAAGATGTAACCCCACAAACTTCACAATTATTAAATTCAGACTGTCCTCAATTGGTACTAAAGTAGTTACATGAGTTAGACTGGTCTTCTACCAGACAAAACAGGATAACTTGACCACCAATAAATGAAAGGGGGCAAAGAAAAAGATATTGTTATAAAAATGAGTGATAAGGGACCTGCAACTTGAGGAGCAGTATGTTGAAGAAATAACAAGGTAATTGAATGGCACAAGATATTATGCTAAATTAAAAAGTGTTAAAGGTGAAAAAGGCCAAAATTCTTTGGCCATACTTCTGCTATGGAACACAGGACTGCGGTTCATTCTTCACTCCCTGTTTTTAGCTGACGGCAGGCTGACATAACAGAGCCAGTCAAGGCTCTGAAAAGATCCCTACCATATGGTCGGATTTGCCCAGAAGCCTGGACCAGCAGAGTCTCAGTAACCCGCTGAGAGCCTGAGCTGGTAACTCCTGCCCTCTCCACAGCCCACCGCTCCAGTAAGCACTGGAAGGGAGAATAATGCCTCGTTTCCACTGAGCGGATCGGTTCGGTACGGTACGCTATTTTGGTTTTCACATTATAAAAGCGTGCAGTTAAAGCGAACCGCACCAGCAAGGGTCCTGCTTCTCATGTGGGTCCAGAGAGAGTGGAACGGTTCCATTCATGCGAATAGACCGGTCCCATCCTAACCGCTCCAAACTTACTGACCCGAACCGTTCCGTGCAGTGGAAACAAGGCTTAAGTGACTGTCATTCACAGTTTTCTGGTTAGAGCAGAGGGGGAGAACTGAGCGATCAATACTGTTCTCACTGCAGAGCCGCCAGGGGGACAGATGCAGCACTGAATCGGTGCTGCATCCAACTAGCTGAGTATAATTGTTTTTTTAAATTCCAAACTGCTCTTTAGAGCATTGAAAATTATAATTTACTTGCCTTCTACACAATTCCAAAAGTAAGAAGAAAACTGGTATGCTTTGGGTGGGAAACTTAAACCCTGTGGTGGTGAGATTAAATTCATATGTACAAGACTTTCAAACATGTTTTGATGAAGTGGAGCAGCATATGATTCAATTCACCATCAAGTGGAAGCTTGTAACGCTATGCTAGAGAAAGGATACCCAATATGTTTTGAGCATAAAAAGTTTGTGTTGGTTATGCTACGATTTGTACTCTAAAATAACTGTTTCATTTTTAATTGGCTATTGTGCTGGTGGCCTGATTTTAATATTTCATATATCCAGAAGTACCAAGTATTTTTTTGTTTGCTCATGGCAGCTGAACAAAGCTGCGGAGGAATGACGGATAGGTGAGTATATGCTGCATGTATTAGTTTGAATCGCCAAAGAACAGGATTGCTTTACTCTTAAAAACCACATATATTATTGTCCACGTTTCTTCCAGATCTTTTCAAATCTTCTTCAAAATATGTTGAATAATAAAGTGATACAGATTTTTATTATGTCTTTGGCTATACTGTGTCCCCTGACAATTTACATTTCTTCTGCATGCTGTTAGGTGGGCAGCTAAACTAGAGAAGCACCTTTTTTGCTTTAATTTTATGAGTGTGTTTGTTTAATTATGATGTTATCTCTCACACACAGGTCCACCATGGTCAAGTCCTGTGTGTTCATTTCATAGCTTTAAAGCAGCTCATGTCAAGGGTCAGAGTGGACTAACCCAAGGCTGTTGACAGCTATGCATATGTGTGTTTCATCTTATCACTATCATTTTTCTATCATATATATGGATGGTGGCAGTGTAACTATCCCAAACAACTTTACTTGTTTAACAACATGTATATGAGAAAGTGGTAGTTGTGCGTGTGCTGAATGTTATTCCCAATTCTCCCCATGGACTACATTACCCCCTTCCTACTATATGGATGAGGATAGAGGGAGGTGTAGTTCAAAACAGGAATGTAGGGTAACAACGCTGCTTATTTACAGATACAGTGTAATGGGCAAGCATTGTCCCCCTAGGACAGTGGTCTCCAAACTGCGGCCCGAGGGCCGGATGCGGCCCTTTGTGTGCCTTTATCCGGCCCTTGTGCCTTTATTCTGCCATCTGATACCAACAGTGGAGCACCATTTCTCCCACCGACACCACTAATGGGGCATTATTCCTCTCTATGATACCAACAATAGGGCACTATTCCTCCCCGTAATACCTGATGTTTAGTCCCACTGATGCCAGGAAAATTTCCACCCCCGCTGGCCAAAGTCCGGCCCTCCAAGAGTCTGAAGGACAATAAACCGGCCCTTTGTTTAGAATGTTTGGAGACCCCTGCCCTAGGACAAAAAGTGTGTTAATGGCAGGATTGCTAGGTGAAAAGGAGAAAAAGAGCCAGAAATTTAGAAAACAATGCAGTCACCCACATCTAATCAGTGGTAAGCCTTTGATGCACTCTCAGCAGACTATACAATTAGACTGTGATGTGTTTATATAATGTAAAACTCTCTCTTACACCTAGTTCACACTTGCTGTCGGGAAGTGGTTGAGCTGTGTTTTTTACCACCCAATAAGCCAAAAAAAGCAACAGGACAGGGATGTACATATGCCACGCCAAGATTTAGATCCTCTGTCATATTTGGCAGGCAGTACTGCCACCAAATGCAGACCACCCAAGTGAAGGGGGGGGGGGCACACCTTACCTGCAATTTCAATCGCAATGCACACAGCAGTGGCGGCGATGGTTTGGGCTTTATAGGGTTCAAACATGCAGTGAGGAGGTGACATAATTCTTCCTAACCACCTGTCAAATGTTCTTTGGAAAGCGATCCCCCACAAATTGCTCTTCGGAGGGCAACGCAAGCGTAAATAAGGCTTCTTTACACATATGTTTAGCCTGATATTTCCTTCTATTGAGAATGTGTCTTACCTCCGAATGCACAGGATGATTTACTTGTTCCAGTTGCCTTCCATGTGTTGATGTACCTTTAAAAAAATATAAATATTTATTATTCTGTTGTTGGGATAAAAAGTGAAATATTAAGATACCATGTTCTGTACTGAGCACTGCTACAAATGTCTTTACAGTTCATTACTGATAACAGCATGGAGTCAGGAGTTATGGGTAGACAGAGAGCAATAGGGTTAACTTGATCAAACCCACAATGCTCCTTTTCTATCTATCTGTCACCGGGAATAAATTAAGGATTCACTTATTTTCACAAAGATACAGGCTGGGTTCACACTGGTGCGACAAATGCTCCAACACTGGGAGCTCATGTAGCATCACGTGTGAAAACCAATGTTTCCCTATAGGAGCTGTCTTAACTGGTCCAACACATGTCGGTCCGACTTTGAAAATGCTCCCTGTACTACTTTAATCCTAATTTGATCTTACTTCAGCCCACTGAATATCATTGAAGTCGGACCGCCGTCTTGCATGATCTGACTTTGGCATGAGACTTGTGCTCTGCTGATCTTAAGGGGGAACTCCATGCCAAATTTTAAATAAAAAACGGCATTGGTTATCCTTCCAGGAGCATATCATGCCCTTGGGTCTGGTATGGATTTAAAGGGGAACCCCATGTCGAAAACCAGCGTGGGGGTCCCCACAAAATCCATACCAGGCCCTTATCTGAGCACGCAGCCCGGCCTGTCAGGAAAGATGGTGGGGACGAGCAATCGCCCCCCCCCGAACCGTACCAGGCCTCATGCCCTCAACATGGGGGTGGGTGGTTTGGGACAAGGGGGCGCCCTGTGTCCCCCCACCCCAAAGAACCTTGTCCCCATGTTGATGAGGACAAGGGCCTCTTCCCGACAATTGGTTGTCAAGGTCTGCGGGCGGGGGGCTTATCGGAAACCGGGAGCCCCTTTAATAAGGGGGCCCCAGATCCCGACCCCCACCCCCACCCTATGTGAAGGAGTATGGGGTACATCATACCCCTACCCATTCACCTAGGGGGAAAAAAGTGTCAAGAAAAAAACTACTGCACACTAAAACACACTACACAGGTTTTTAACCACTTGCCTACTGTGCACCTACACCCCCTTCCTGCCCAGACAAAATTTTAGCTTCCGGCACTGCGTCGCTTTAACTGACAATTGCGCGGTCGTGCGATGTGGCTCCCAAACAAAATTGACATCCTTTTTTTCCCCACAAATAGAGCTTTCTTTTGGTGGTATTTGATCGTCCAATCGGTTTTTATTTTTTGCGCTATAAACAAAAAAAAGAGCGACAATTTTGAAAAAAGACACAATATTTTTTGTTTTTTGCTATAATAAATATCACATTTAAAAAAAAAATATATATATTTTTTTATCTCAGTTTAGGCCGATATGTATTCGTCTACATATTTTTGGTAAAAAATAAATAAATAAAAAATCGCAATAACCGTATAGTGACTGGTTTGCGCAAAAGTTATATTGCCTACAAAATAGGGGACATAATTATGATTTATTTTTTTATTTATTTTTTACTAGAAATGGCGGCGATCTGCTGGCAGGTACGGGGTTAACCACTAGGGGATGGGAAGGGGTTAAATGTTTCTCCTACATTGTGTTCTAACTGTGGGGGGAGGGGACTGACTGGGGGAGGTGACCGATTGTATCCCTATGTACAAGGGACACAGCATCGGTCTCCTCTCTCCCTGACAGGGACGTGGAGCTCTGTGTTTACACACAGAGCTCCACGTCCCAGCTCAATTGTAGGCAATCACGTGTGCCCGGCGGCCATCGCGGCCGCCGGGCACGCGCACGGTGTTCTTTTTTTTTAAAGATATTTTTATTGACATTTTTTTTTTTTTTACATAACCAACAATACAACACATACAAAAACAAAACTTAAACAACACAGAACATACATCGGCAGTAGTTTGCTCCTTACTCACTCCATACTATTATCAACAGCATAGTAATACAAAAGTCAAAAGTCAGCATACAACAAAGGATAAAGGTAGTATTACCGCTTTGTGGGATTACATATTAATATTACTCTAGCAAATGGAGACTGCACCACCAACCTCCCTATTTACAGCTGTATATGAGATAGGGTCAGGGGGCTAGCCAGCCACCTGCCCCAAATCTTATCAAAGGACTTATTTATTTTCCTAATCTCAAAAGTGAGCTTGTAAAGCGGGAGGGCGTCATTGACTAGTTTCAACCATAGGCCCCTTGTCGGGGTCGCCACTCCCTTCCAGGTCAACAGGATGGATTTCTTGGCATAGAAATATAGGATTCAAAGCAATTTTTTGACCCGGGGGGGAGCCGCGAGGTCACCAAAGACCCCCAACAGACAGTTTTTAGGGTCCAGTAAATTGGGGAGTCCCAAGGCAGAAGAGAGGAAGGATCCTATATCTCTCCAGAAGTCTCGTATAGCTGGGCAACTCCAAAAGCAGTGGATAAAATCAGCCACCTGCCCACATCCATGGAAACAATCCGCCAAGGCCAGTAGGCCCATTCTGTGCATCCTGGCCGGGGTCAGGTGCAATTGGTGAAATTTTTTTAGTTGGATCACCCTGTCCCTGGAGGCTATAATGGAGGTCTTAAAAGTATCACAGAACTCAGTCCAGTCATCTTCCGTCATAGTAATATCTAAGGATTCCCACTTGCTCTGCGCTGCGTTAAATCTAGGATTAGAGTTCACCGTTAAGGCTAAGTAATAGGTAGAGATGAGTTTTGTTCGGTCCGGGGAACGCAAAAGCTTTTCTAGGTCAGGAATCGCAAGTGGGTTGTTCAAGGAGCCAAACTGGGCTCGCGTGGCATGTCTTAGCTGGTAATAAAAGAACAAATAATTGGGCGGAAGATTAAAGTCATCCCTCAACTGGGAAAAGGACTTAAAGCCTTCTGAGGTATATAGGTGACATAGGTACTTAATCCCCTTAGGATATCCATCTCTGAGGGTCAGGTAGAGAATTAAATTCTGGGAGTGATATTTTGAACCATATTGGATTATTTGGAGAGGTCATCCAGGATCCCGGGGCATGTTTAAGAGTCACTGTTTTAAACAGGGACAGTGAAGTTTGCAGCACAGTCAGTCCCGGTCCTGGGGGGGGTAGGCCCGCGGTAGACAATGTTGTGTAAGGTCTCGAACGATGTGACCATAGCCCCTTCAGTGGTAGTACATGAATTATTGGAGTCAGGATGTAACCAATCATGAACATGAGGCTTGGTAATAGAGGTAGAAGTCAGGGAAAGCCAGTCCTGCCAAATGAGAGGGTAGTCTAAGTGTTTCCAATGCTACTCTAGGACTCTAGGGGCCTTACCGTTCCACAGGAATGTTATACAGATCGAGTCGATGCTCTTAAACAATGCTTTGGGGATTTTGCATGGGGCATTAGCTAGGACATACAGTAATTTAGGTAGGTATATCATTTTTAGGACATTGGCCCTTCCCATTAGATCTAGAGGTAAGTCTTTCCACTGTTTAGTCTGAGACTGCAGCTGTAGTAGCACAGGGCTCAGGTTATTGGCAATGTACAGGAACAGGGGTAACTGGACCACAACCCCCAGATATCTAAACGAGGTGGCCACCATCAATTTAGAGTCTGAATGAATGTGAGGAGTAGGTGATTGATCTATGGGATAGATAATTGATTTCTCCCAATTCACTCTGAATCCCGAGAAGTCCCCAAAGTCAGACACCATTTTCAACACATTAGCTAGTGAGTCCTGGGCATCTGCCAAATACACCAGTGTATCATCAGCATATAGCAAGATTCGCTCCTCTAAGAAGTGGGGAAATGCGTATCTTAATAGCGAGGGGTTCCATGGCCAAGGCGAAAAGCAGGGGTGACAACGGACACCCCTGCCTGGTCCCCCTAGTAATTCAGAAGGTCTCCTAATTTGTGAGTTGATACGAATACGAGCAAGCGGCATGGTATAGAGGAGTTTAATCCAGGCGACCATACGAGGGCCAAAACCATACATCTGCAAGACCCGGAACAGGTATGGCCATTCCACACTGTCAAAGGCCTTGCAAGTGTCCAGGGATACCACGGACACTTGCAGTCGGATCCAAAGTAGGACGGCTGTCGTGTCGCACCAGTGTGAACACAGCCTCATGCTATATTTAGCTGTCATTTTCACAAGAAACAACATCTTACTGTAATTTTAAGCAGGATATATTTTAGAAATACTTTTTCATTTACAGTAAACTATTTTTGTTTAATTTGTCTATTGAGTACATAGAAAATTTTTTTCTTTCAATGGTTTTTATTTATTTTCGTAAATAAACAATACAGGAATGTATCATCTTGTAATACAATAGGTAGTACATTAGTTACGTTACACATTTGAACATTGGCTTTGTTGCAATTATACAGAACTGTAGTTTAACTAAAACACAACTGAACACAGTCGTAACAACTGGTCGTAAAGAAGTAGGTGGATAGTACTGGGGCTGGGAAAGCTTCTAGGTTAAGTTCTACAGCAGGAGAGTTGACAATATGGGTGTTGCAAATTCGAGTATGTCATCACTCATCAAATATGGTGAGCCGCTATCAAACAGTAGATTGGATCTCCGAGACCTCCGGACGCCCCTTACGGGATCACACTGCGTCCGGCTAGGTGCCGGTTCTCCCTCATAGTATAAGTAAATATAGGTAATGACTTTTGACAAGCATACTCATTACAATGAGGATACCTCGCTGCTCTCGAACCAGATCGACCATGGGGCCCACTCCTCCCTTACCACATTAAGGCGACCCATGGAGGATGCCAGTAGTTTTTCGTGAGTGCAATGTAAATTGGTCAGGTCTACAACTTCATATATCACAGGGGGAGTGGGGTCTTTCCACTTCCTCGTAATCAATAAGCGGGCAGCTAAAAGCAGATTAGCAACTACATGTTGTAAATCTCTTGGTAGTAGCTCTATCCCCAGGGACAGCAACGCTAGTGCCGGGTCCGGTGAAATGTTGGTGTGAGTAATTTCTGCTATGACGCGAAACACATTATCCCAATATGATCGAAGTTTGGGGCAGTTCCATAGGATGTGGAGGAGATCTGCGCCCTGACCGCAAGTTCTCCAGCAAGAGTTGTCAGACTGGGCATTGAATTTGGAGACTATTGCAGGTGTATAGTACCATCTGAGGTTAATCTTAACTGACAGTTCCCATAGGTTAGTGCAGTTGGACGCCTTTTGCGTGATTTTGCATGCGTTGTGCCATTGTTGAGGCGTGTAAGTTCTCTGTAAGTCATTTTCCCATTGTTTGTGGGATGGGGATTTCACAAAACATCGTTTGTTCTGCTGCAGGTTATAGAAGAGCGTTATGCCTTTCTTTTGCGAGGATCTGCCAGTTAAGAACAACCATGCTGAGGGGTTTATGAGGTGAGGATGAGCATGAATCTTCCCTAGGCAGTGTCTGACTTGGATATATTGGTAATGAGAAGTCTGGGGAAGGTCGTACTGCACTTGCAGGTGCTCAAAGGTCTTAAGGGAGTTAGAGGAGTACAGGTCTTTGATAAATTCAATGCCGTTTACTCGCCATCTGCTAATGTGTAGTGAATCAACCAGCCGAGATAGGGTTTCAATCGGAATGTCCATAATGACCGCTGGATCAGGGGGATGAAGGTGCGCTTGGAATTGAAGCCATGTTCGAATGGTGACTATCATAGAGGGCGCCAGGTGGGTTGGGGTTCTTTGGCCCAGAAGAGCTGCGAAGAGCCACAGTTTAGGAGGGCCATAGTTACAGTAGGTGGACTCAATCCTGCCCCAGGTGGACAACGGCTCAGGCTGGAACCATTCTCTCATCTGAGTCAGAACTGAAGCAGTGAAGTAGTCTCGGAAGTCTACATATCCCACTCCACCTGACATCCTATGTTTGATCAGTTTGGTATGGGAACACCTGGATTTTTTCCCCTTCCAAACAAATTTGGCCAACATAGCTTGTAGGGATCTAAAGTAATTAGCGGGGACAGGGATCACCAAATTGCGGAACAGATATAGTAGCTGTGGAAGCTGAATCATCTTGAAGGCGGCAAGTCTGCCCCACCAAGAGAACTCAATGTTGCCCAGTCTGAGGAGGTCTTGCTGCAGTTTGGTTCTCAGGGGGATATAGTTGTGGGCAAAGAGGTCTCGTGGAGATCTTGTAAGGTTAATCCCCAAGTATGGTAAACTCGTAGTTGCCCAGGGGTATGGAAATTGTTGTTCCAGTAGATTCCTTGTTATAGGGTCTACTCCCAGGTTAAGGATGTGAGATTTGGCGGCGTTAGCCTTGTAAAACGAAACCTCCCCGAACTGAGTCAGCACTTTTTGGATTTCAGGCAGCGAGCTTGAGGGGTCTGTTATCATTAAGATCACGTCGTCCGCAAAGAGGCTGATCTTATGAGTTTGGGGACCTATAGTAATTCCCAATATAGCGGGGTTGCAACGGATCCGTTCTGCCAGGGGTTCCATCATGAGATTAAACACTAGGGGAGACAGGGGGCACCCCTGCCGTGTGCCATTTGTGATGTGGAAGGGCTTGGACAGGAGGGAAGAGGAATAGACTCTCGCCGAGGGATTGGAGTATAACGCGAGTATGGATCTAAGTATGTGCCCCCGGAATCCAAACCTCTCCAGAACCATGGAGAGATAGGTCCAGTTAACTCTGTCGAACGCCTTCTCTGCATCCAAGGACAGGAGCAGAGAAGGCGTTCCAGTCGAGCCGGCGTGGTGGATTATATTGATGAGGCGTCTCGTGGCGTCGGACGTTTGGCGACCCTTGGTGAAACCTGATTGGTCGGTATGTATCAGAGAGGGTAGGATGTCTGTAAGTCTGTTCGCGATCAATTTAGCATAAATTTTTACGTCAATGTTTAGGAGAGATATTGGGCGGAAGTTTTGGGGAACTGAGGGTTCTTTTCCTGGTTTGGGCAGGGTGATGACAAGAGCGGATAACATCTCCTCCGGAAATCCAGAGGAGGTGGCCGCGTGGTTGAATAGGTCGCAAAGGTATGGGGTTAACGTTGTCTGAAATAGTTTAAAGTATTCCCCCGAGAAACCATCTGGTCCTGGGGATTTCATTGTGGGGAGTTTGGCAATCACCGAATGGATTTCAGATACTGTGAAGGGTTTGTTGAGGTCCTCCAGGTGTTCTTGCGTGAGGGAAGGGAGGTGCACGCTGTCTAGAAAGGTTTGTATGTCGTTTAAGGAAGGTTGATGCGTGTCCCTATCGTTTTTCAGGTTGTACAGTTCCCCGTAGTACGAACTAAAAGCGTCGGCAATGGCTTGTGGGTTGATGAGTTTGTCCTGGGCAGTAGGGTAGAAAAGGTGTGCTATTTTAGATTTTAGTCTCTGCCCTTTTATGCGTTGGGACATAGTCTTACCTGCCTTATTGTTGGAGGCGAATGATCTAGCTTTCAATTTCCTAAGGTTGTGTTCATACCCATCCAGCAGCAGCGTTCTCAACTCGTTTCTTAATTTAACCAATTGGGAACTTAGGGTGGTGGACGGAGTGGTTTTGTTTTGTTGATCTACCGAGGTTATGTCATTTGTCAGTTCCTCTAGCCTCTGCAGTCTCCTACGCTTCCATTTAGCTCCCAATTGGATGAAGAAACCCCTCATGTAAGATTTGTGTGCGCACCACAGCACCGCCGGATCGGACACTGAGTCAGCATTGTCATGAAAGAATTCCTTAAGGCGGTCTGAAAGGAACGCCTGGTTGTCAGTGTGTTGCATCAGAGAGTTATTCACTCTCCATACAAAGGCTTTGGGGTTTGCGTGTCTATTTTTGATTTGGATGCTTACTGGAGCGTGGTCCGACCAGGTGATGGTGTGGATTTTAGACGCACATACATTTTGCAACAACCATTTATCAGACAGGAATAGGTCTATGCGCGTGTAGGTGTTGTGACGCGAGGACAGGAATGTGTAGTCCCTCTCCGTCGCATGACAGCACCTCCACACGTCGTGTAGATCATATGCACTTAAAAAGTGAGACATAGGCGAGGTAAATCGCTTAGGGCCAGAGGAGGAGTCCATGTCATGGTCCGGCACAAGGTTAAAGTCACCGCAGACAAGGAGGTGTCCTTGTTGCACTTTCAGGGTTTCTTTCATTACTCCTCTGAGAAATCGTATTTGTTTGGTGTTTGGAGCATACACGTTCACTATGGTATACTTGACATGTTCTACTGTGCATACTAAAATGATAAAGCGACCGCCAGGGTCTAAAACGCAATTATGAAGTTGAAATGCAATAGTGTCTCTGATAGCAATCATGACCCCTCGTTGCTTTTTAGTGTAGCAGGCATTAAATACATGAGGGAAGGACTTGTGTTGGCACTTAGGAGTGGCGTTCAATAGAAAATGAGTCTCTTGTGCGCACAGTATGTCACTGCCCTGCGATAGTGCGGTTTTCCACATGGAGATCCGTTTGACCGGGTGGTTGAGACCATTTGTGTTCAAAGATAGTACGTTAATAGCCATCTTGAAAGACAAAGTGTGTGCAGTGTAGATGGTTACTCACTGTTCGAAGAGGATCGCGGAGGCCCCGGTTAGTGTTCAGGATGCTGGTGTTCAGGTGGATGGCGATAGGGTGGCGGCTCCTGGAGAATATCAGACTACCCAAACAAAAAGAAAAAAAAAACAAAAAAAAGAGAAAAAAGGAGAATAAAAATTGCTCAGGGCTTAGGAGTGGGCGTCAGTTCCGTCACCGTTTTAGCAATTGCCTCGTAGGCCCTCTTAGAGGCAGGCAGCACAGATAATTGAACCAAACTTAACAAACACAAGAGATATAACAATATGAGAAATCAAAAAAATTTTAAAAAAAGGAGAACAATATAGAATTAGGCTGCGAATCTCAAATAAACAAGTCGGAAAGGAATTCTTGAAAAACCGACTGAAATAGGGGTAAGGTCCAACAGCTAGGTGGTAATACGACAGAGAACAGGGGGCATTGGTCGTTGTAGTAGAAAAGGGACCCTGAGGTCCTATTCTTTTCCCTGAGAGGTCGGGATGGAGCGGTGCTGGCCTCTTGGGCGACGTGCCGACATAGCAGTATGGTCTTCAGGGGACAGCTCCAGTATGATACCCCAGGAGTGAAGAAGTTGTAGCCCATCTCTCAGATCAGATATGACCGTAGTTGCGCCGTTCCTGGTGATCACCAGTGTGGCTGGATGCCTCCACTTGTATGGGATATTGTGGTTGTTTAGGGCCTTCGTTACTGTTTTCATCTGCCTCCTCATGTTTAGAGTGTACTTGGAAAGATCCGCATATAACTGGATTCCGTTGTACGGGGTTGGGAGCTCAGGTGTTAACCGCGCCCTTGCTAGCAATTTCTCTTTGGTAGGGAAGAAATGTATTTTCATAAGCACATCTCTGGGGATAGAGGCCTCTAAGTGCTTCGGCTTGGGGATGCGATGAATGCGATCTATGATTCGCTCAATCTGTGACACCTCAGGGAGCAATTTAGAGATCATGTCTCCCGCAAATTTCTGTAGATCGGCAGGCATAATGGACTCAGGGACCCCCCTCATTTTAACATTATTCCTCCTCGATCGGTCCTCGAGGTCTGCGAGCTTAGCTTTAATCCAATCAGTGTCCTCCGATTGTTCTCTGCATGTTTCTATCAGGTCGTTTACAGTAGTAGCACAGTCATCCATTTTGCTCTCCATGCGGTGCACTCTAACCCCCATGTTGTTTAGTTCTGAGGTGAAGCCTCTGAACATTGCAGAAAAGTTAAGCATAAGTGAGGATTGGAGGGACAGTAACATGTCCTTCATTGTGGTGTCCAGGACTGGTTGGCCTGTCGTGGGGAAATGTGCTATGGAGGCTGCAGCTTCAAGGCCTACCTGATCCTGCGGCGGAGCATGCACCTCATACCCAGAGTCCTGTGGAGACGGGTCCATTCTCATCCGTGCTTTCGCTGGGCTGAGCGTCGTGGGGGTGTGAGGCGATCGATCCCTGTCACTGCGAGTGCCATTCTCCACTCCCCACTGGTCCGGGGCTGAATCTGGCAGGTCAGTGTAAGCATCAGAGGAATGCTTGGTATGTGTGGTATGCGGGGTATGCGAGCCGGCGCCATCTTGCCTCGCCAGGTCTCCCGCCGGCATCGTGAAGAATTCTGTCAGCGTTCTAGGGTATCTCTGCTCCTTGCGTTTGCGCGACGGCATCGGGTGTGTGTTCCCAGTATGAGGAGGTATTTTGGGGTCTCAGTCTCTCGGAGTGATGTTAGGAAGCCGCTGATTCCCCCGTTCTCTGTCAGAGCTGCAGGCTCAAGCGTCCATCACCATTGCGCGCGAGCCACGCCCCCGAGTACATAGAAAATTTAAGAATTCTTGTAAGAACTGCAAACAAATACTGCCAAAAGAAAGTCTAGTTCGTCACCAAAAGAAAGAAAGAGCTGATGTTTTTGCTGCATGTGGAAATTTGCATATAAACCACCAAAATCAGTTACTATCATCACTGAGCAATAGTCATACTTCCACCAGAGCATCTTCTCCACTCTAGCTGGAAAAAGCACAGTGCAAATCTCTTATAATGCTGCAGCATATTACTGTTTAAAGAAGAAATAATGTGTTTTCAGTGCAGCAGCTCAGTGTAAGCACATATATCCCTACGGGTTTCTCTTTTGCTAACAAGCTTATACAAGTGTATATTTTCTTTATTGCCACAATACAAGCTTCCAGAACTCCAGTCATTTTCTTCTTATGGCGCACTGATTTTAATTCTGTTCCTGTTGTCAGCACTTAAAGCCCAACTGAACCTTCAGTTCAAATCCACCAAATACATCCCAGGTGCATTAAAATAAAAGGAAAAGTGAGGATTTTAGAAAATTCTTCTTGGTTGGCATTTACTAATTACTGATTTAGATAAAAAGACAAATATATAAAAATGCTTCCCTTACGTTCTTTTAAAAATAAAAATGCCAGGAGAGTATAAATACCCCTCAAAATGTGGAAGATAGACACCCCAAGGTGTCATAATTTTTTTTTAAATGTTGGTATTGAGGGGGTTAAAACATGAAGCTTATTGTATTGTTCATTACATTACATTGATGTACCAGCTATGTATGTTGAAAATCTCAATAAAAACGATTTAAAAGAAAACGTGAAGCTTATACTTGTTAAAAAAAAAATCATGAATCTTGGCAACGGTGCATTAGATACATGTACAGATGACATAGTTAGGAGGAAGATGATGAGGCCAATACACACATATGCAGGATAAAGAAGGTGTAGGATTAAAATACAGATCAACCAGGGACATGATATAACGTATAAAGTGGGGGGGGGGGAATTAAAATAAAAATAAATTTTACTTGCAGCTACTGCTGCCATGACCTTTGCTTTGAGAGGGAACTAATAAATTATTCATTCATTCTTGGTCATCCTCCATTGTAAGGGGAAGGGGCGGGTTTACAGATGTAAACACTTAACTGTTTACAACTGGGACCAATCACAATGACCACCCGAAAGTCCTTTATCCAGTGCCTTTTTCAAATAACTATTGACCACTTTTGCTCCCAGTAAGTCAGACCTATAGCTGTGTAATCATCAAAGCTCTTCCCCCCTCCTGATTGGAGATCTCTGGCTTTAAATCAGTACGGGGTCTGTCAGACTTTTGAAAGAGATCTTTATGTTTACACAAAGAGCAACGACAAACGACAAAGAGCGACGACATGGAAAGGATTGCACCCGCAATCAGCAGATCTCTGGTGAAATGTAGGGCTCCTACAGACTGTCTGTGTAAGATGTCTGCCCATAGCTTGTACATTATTTGTGCAGACAGTTTCTCATTGACAGACAGACTCAATTAACTACTAGAGCGCTCAACATTGCCCTGATAGTTCATTGAGAACTACAAGCCGACAGCCCCAAAGGCTGTTGGTACTTGTAGTTTTCACATTCACAGAACCCTGTGAATGAATGATGTGGCCAGCCGGGCGACACGCTTGTGTCACAACGGCAGATCTGGAGGGTTCCGGGGCAGTGCTACAGTAACATGTTACACTCTGAATCAGTTACAAATGTGAACTTATCCTTTAAGTGTTATAAACCTAAAGTGTAATTGGGCTTTAAAATGTATTTAAAGACAAAACTTTTTATTTTGTGTAGAGTAGGGAAAGTTTTTTTTTTTGGTCTCATATGAAATATCGCCTTTCACTACCTGTTTGCTCTAGAAAATGGATTTGGTTGGAGATATAGGCCCAGATTCACAGAGCAATTACGCCTGTCTAACTGGTGTTAGACAGGAGTAATTTCAAATTTCGCGCGCCGTATCACTAGTTTGAATCCTCAAACCATGATACGGCGGCTCCGGGCTTCGATCCGAGAGGCTTACGTCTTCGTAAGCCTTCGGATCTACGCTGCGATATGTTTGCGGCCGCTGGGAGGAGTTCGCGTCGTTTTCATGCGTCGGGGTATGCAAATTAGTTTTTACGGCGATCCACGAAGGTACGAGTGTCCCTCGCAATCGCCTACGTCATTTTTTGGCTACGTAATGTTAGAGGAGCTTTTTGCTGGTCTAACAGTGCGTAACCCATGTAAAGTATGGCCGTCGTTCCCGCGTCGATTTGAAAATATATATTTTTTTTTAACGTAACTCGTTCGGGAATAGGAATGTACGTAAACGACGCTACTACGACGTGACGACGTGTTTTCGCGCAATGCACGGTGGGAAATTTGCGAACGGAGCATGCGCAGTTCGATCGCCGCGGGAACGCGCCTATTTTAAATGCTTCACGCCCCCTACTCGCGCAGATGGATTGCGACGGGAGAAATACACTACGCTGCCGTCGTTTACTGGACAAAATCTACCTAAATTCCACGTAGAGCCAGGTAAAAAACGGCGGCGTAGTGTATTTCTGATACTCTACGAGAATCTAATTCTCTGTGAATCTGCCCCATAGTTTTAAGGTGCGTAGTTCCTGTATGCTCTGTTTTGGATTCTCTCTCGTTTTGAATCCTCCTAATGGGCAAAGAGACAGCAATAAAACGTGTCAGGGGTTCTAACCCTTCACCACTCTAAATGTAAAAAAAAAAAAAAGAAGTTTTACTTTTAGGTACATTTGAAAGTGAAATGCGAGCCCTACTTATGTTGGCAGCAAGTTATTTCACAGGTGAAAGAAATCAATATATTTACTCCTCATAGTTGAGCGCGTTGGTCCAGTTCAGCAGTTCATCCACTTCCCAGTCTAGAACAGCTTGGGTGCCATGTTGCTCTACAGACTGAATCACACCTTGTGTAGCGCGCTGTACCAGGATGGCGGTGTTGGGGTCTGTAGTCTGGGCATGAAGGCTTCCTTCATAATACCTAATGAAAAAGAATATAATAATAATACAAGACATGCACCAATTTCATGGGCCAATTTAAATAGGTAATTGAAACTAGTGATGAGCGGAATACGCCATATTCGATTTCGCGATATTGCGCGAATATATAGAAGAATATTCGCGAATATTCGTTAATATGGAATATTCGCGATATTTTATCAAAAAAAAAAAATTGCGAAATTTCGCTAGTGCGAATGTGAAATTGATTGCGAAATTCTCGTCAACACGCGAAAACGGAGATCATTTCCTGGATTACTAAACTAATATGCACTAAACACTAACTCTACTTACACAAACTTATATGACTAAACTAAAGCTAATTTTTTATTTATTTTTTTATACACAAAACACAGAAGGGCAGAGAACGTATTTGCGAATATTCATTAATATTGAATATTCGTGATATTTTATAAAAAAAAAAAATTTGCGAAATTTCGCTAGTGCAAATGCGAAATTGATTGCGAAATTCTCGTCAACAAGCGAAAACGGAGATCATTTCCTGGATTATAAACTAATATGCACTAAACACTAACTTTACTTACACAAACTTATATGACTAAACTAAAGCTAATTATTTTTATTTTTTTATACACAAAACACAGAAGGGCAGAGAACGCATTCGCGAATATTCGTAATACGAATATTCGCATTGCGAATATTCGGCAACATAAAAGGATCGCCTCAGCTACTCGGCCCAGGGTCTCTAATCATACCAGCAATGCTTTTAGACGTCGATGGAGATCACTAGGATGTGATCCGTTTTAAAAATAAATTTGAAAAAATACGAATATTCGCAATAGCGAATATTCACCGCGATATTCGAGTTATTCGCGAATACTCGAATATGCAATATTCGTAACGAATATTCGCAATGCGAATATTCGTGAGCAACGCTAATTGAAACTGCAATAAGAATGCATAAAATGTAGTAAACCTACAACCAGCAATCAGCTTTCAAAAAGTTTATAGCAGTAAAAGATGATTTCTGATTGGTTGCTTTGTGGTATTACACTTTGCACAATGCTGTTTGATTTAGAAAATAAGTCAATAGTAACAAAAAAAATATACAAAGTGCGTAATTAGAAGTGTTAGAAGCAATGACACAGCAAGTGACCCTTGCAAGCATAATAATAATACTGTGCCAGGTAACCAGGCGTAGTGTATTGGTTGAGTTTGGGTTCTTAAAGTGAACCAGACCTGGACTATAAATTGCCTAGGCTAAAATGAACAGACATCAAATAACCGATATTGGTCTTTAGACCAATCTCTGTGAAGTCCTAGACCCAAAGGTAAGTCAACTTTTCTCTAAGCCCCT
Organism: Rana kukunoris; assembly: GCA_029574335.1. NCBI lineage: Eukaryota > Metazoa > Chordata > Amphibia > Anura > Ranidae > Rana > Rana kukunoris. The sequence continues at coordinate 106,656,447 of CM056050.1, read as the reverse complement.
CCAATTACACTAAACCCTGCTAATGTAATGTATCTGTCAACTGCCAGAGCCTTTACTATCAGATGATGTTGGGAAGGGTGTAGCGCTGGGATGGGCCAGGACTTCTAGGATATCTAAATCCCAAAATGGTATATTTTGCAGTGTATAAGTCCTTAGATGTGGTGGCTGCATTTGTTTTTGTTTTATTCAGGCCATTTTCAGCAAGTACAGAAAATTCCATTTGATCTTGTGAGAAACACAGTGTCCATATAACTTCTTGAGTTGAATCCAAAAAGGAAGTTATTTGCTGGATTTACAAAGGAAAATTAAGAAAGTAGATCCTGAAAAAAAAACATGCAACCCACCTCGCCCAGAGGAGATTTAGTTTGCATGTGTTGTGCTATATAAGTTTGGGCTCTTTCACACGGGGCGGATCAGTACTGATCCGCCCTATGCACCTCCGTTTGCTCAGCGGGGATCGCTCCGTTGATCCCCGCTGAGCCGTTAGAAGAGAGGGCAGTCCCCGCACACTGTGCAGGGACCGCCCTGTCTTTTCTCTGCTCTCCCCTATGGGGGGATCGGATGAACATGGACCGTGTGTCCGTGTTCATCGATCCAATCCGCCAGACGGATGGAAAAGTAGGTTTTTCCTCCGTCATACTTTGGCGGATCTGAGCGGGTCAGATGTTAGCGGGTATGTCACCAATGACATCCACGGCTCCATAGAGCAGGCGGACCTGAATGGACGCTCCGTGTGAAAGAGCCCTTTCTCACTCACTCACTCACCTCATTCAAGAACAAATTAGCTGCTATAGATTACATTTTTGGTTTTCATGCAATAAAAAATATTAACATATATATATAAATAAAAAAGTAAAATACCATTCAACATTATGTGACCAGTGCAGATCAATGTTCTGCAGCTAGTACAGGTTTGAGCAATAGGAAGGCAGACAGCATTAGCATTTTGTGTATTTTGAAGTAGGCATTTTTGGAGAGGTGGAGATCATTAACAACCTGGAAAAGACCAAAGATCTCCTTGGTGCACTGCTTTTTTAAGTAGATAATCTGCAAGATCCTTATACAACATAAGGAAAGTTTGAAGATTTCCAGGGTTAGTAATAAGTAAAGCAGAGTTCAGAGGTCAGCAGTAAGTTACGCAGAGTGCTGGGGTCAGCAGTAGATAATTCAAATTGCAGGAGTCAGTAGTAAATAACACAGGGTCTAGAGGTGAGAAGAATGTAATGCAGAGTTAATAGGTCAGCAGTAGATAATGCAAAGTTCAGGGGTCAGTGGTAAGTAATGCAGAGTCAAGAGGTGAGAAGAATGTAACATAGAGATCAGGCTCAAGTAATGCAAAGTGCAGGGGTCAATAGTAAGTAACAGAGTTCAGAGGTCATTAGTAGATAATGAAAAGTGCAGTGGTCAGCAGTAAGTAACATGGAGTAGTAGTTAATGCAGAGTTAAGAGGTATGAAGTAAGTAATGCAAAGTGCAGGGGCCAGGAGTAAGTAGTGCAGGGGTCAGAAGTAAGGCAAAGTGCAGGGGTCAGGAGCAAGTAATGCAGAGTGCAGGAGTCAGGAGTAAGTAAGGCAAAGTGCTGGGGTCAGAAGAAAGTAATGCAGAGTGCTGGGGTCAATAGTAACACAAAGTCTAATGGTAAAAAGAATGCAATGCAGAGTTCAGAGGTCAGCAGTAAGTAATGCAGAGTGCAGGGGTCAGGAGTCATTTAATTACAATTTTTAGGTCAGCTATGGCAGGTAACTGCTCCTTTATTTCCTTTCTTTCACGACAGGTTTACTTTACAGAGGAATTGAACTCTTGAAACTGTGCCTGCGGTCTTCCTGCAAGCTGATCTTCAGCACCTCAAGCAAGGAGAAGAGAGAGCAGCACAGTAGTGACCAGCAGTCAGAGGCAGTAGAGGCTGTTGCACAGCTTTAATGTTATGTACACACGGTTGTTTTTTGTGATGAAATAAAACGACGTTTTAAAAAACTTCATTTAAAATGATCGTGTGTGGGCAAAACGTTTTATGTCTTCTGAAAAACTACCAAAAAAAAATTCGAACATGCTTAAATTTTTTATGTCGTTTTTCAGAATGACGTTTTTTGTGTCACAAAAAATGATGGTGTGTGGGCAAAACAACGTTTAAAACAATGTTTTTATACCCCCACATGCTCAGAAGCAAGTTATGAGACGGGAGCTTCAATGGAACAGAGTGCCGTCGAGCGTGGTGTACGTAACCGCGCTTTGCAAGAGCATTTTCAAAAAACGATGGAGTGTAGGCAACGTCGTTTTTTAAAATGAAGTTTGAAAAACGTTGTTTTGTTTCGTGAGATAAAACGACGTTTTTTAACATCACAAAAAGTGATCGTGTGTACGCGGCATTAGACGGTAGGTACAGGAGTGTTTAGGCACACTCGCATACCAGGAAAAGCACGGCTATTATTCTGGAGGAATTCCAGATAAAAAGGTACACTTTTTAAGAGGAACTGATTAGGCACAATGAATATTTCTTATGTTCTCTATATCATAGAACATCTTCACTTTTTGAATTCAGTGCCAATTCCAATTCAAGTGAGATTTGGTGCCGGGAGTTAGGAGACACTTCTACAAATTTAAATGAATAAAACAAAATGAAAATTACACCCAAATTAATGCATGTTCCTTGTGTTGCCAATGTTACTGTTTTATATTTCTTTATAGATCACTCCCTTCCATCAGACTCCTTTACTGAGAGTGTGCTAAAATATCCCTACTGACCTGAACCATTAAAGCAGGGGTCTCAAACTCAAATTACCTTAGGGCCGCAAGACAAGTTTTCATATCCCATGGCGGGCCGCATGCAAACTTTCAAACTTCAAAAACAGTACTGGTGTCAGCGAACGTATTATTAACCCCCAGCTCTGTGTCAGCAAACACATTATTAACCCTGACCACTGCACTGCACACAGACCACTACACACGGGCGACAACACACGGGCCACTGCACACGGACCACTGCACTGCACACTGAAAACTACACTGCACACTGCCGACAGACCACTACACTGCACACTGACCACTCACCATCATAGCACAGCACATCAAGGCCCAGAGCCCAGCAAATTAGGGCACAGCACATCAGGGCACAGAGCCCAGCAAATAAGGGCACATGGCACAGCACATCAAGGCACAGAGCCCAGCAAATAAGGGCACATGGCACAGCACATCAGGGCACAGCACATCAGGGTACAGGGTACAGCACACAGGGCTGGACTGGGACAGAAATGTGGCCCTGGATTTCATCCAGACTGGCCCACTTTGACAGGTCTCTCCCATGGTGGCCGGACAACTCCCACACCCCCCTCCAGCCACTCATGCCTCCTCTCCCCCTTCACTAGCCACTAGCCATTCTACTTGGATGGCTGGTACTGGTACTCTTAAAGGCAGTACCAGTGGGGAAGCTAGACATTATTTCACCCGGGGCAAAGAATCAGTTTGGCGCCCCCCCTTATGGGACAAGATTAGGCAGAAGGGAGAGACTCCCAGGCCATAGCTGTTGAGTCAGCTGTCTGTCCCCTCCCCCATGCTCCTCTGTAGTCCCCCCTGCTCCTCTGGTCCTCCCCCTGTTTTTTTGTTCCCCCAGGTGAGCGCTGCGGGAAGAGAGAGACAGAGGAGCAGAGAGGGGTGGCGGTCCACTGCCACTGAAGCCGGCCCATTGAGCCATGGGCCCACCGGGAAACTCCCTGTAGTCCCAATGGCCAGTCCATCCCTGACAGCACACATCAGGGCACAGCACATCAGAGCACAACAGGGTACAGGGCACATCAGAGCACAGCACATAGGGGTACAGCACAACAGGCCACATCAGGGTACAGAGCACGGCACATCAGGACAGGACATAGGACAAGGCACATGGCACATCAGGGTACAGGACATGTCACATCAGGGTACAGGGCACATGAATCAGCACTTCAGAGTACAAAGCTCAGCAAATCAGTGTACATGGCACACATCAGGGCACATGGGGCATATCAGGGCACATGCCAGCACATCAGGAACAGCACATCAGTACAGGGCACATGGCACATCAGGGTACAGGGCACAGGGTACCCTGATGTACAGAGCCCAGCACATCAGGGACACATCAGGGTACATGAGGCACATCAGGGTACATGGGGCACATGGCACATCAGAGCACATCAGGGTACCTGGGGCACATGGCACATCAGAGCACATGGGGTACATCTGAGCACAATCAGAGCACATCAGGCATACCTCCCAACTTTTCAACTTCAGAATGAGGGAAATGAGCATACCTCCCAACGAAGTTGTTGAGCGGGGGGGGGTCCGCAGATCATAGTTGATGAGCGGGGGGGGGGGGAGGTCTGTGGATCTGAGTTGTTGAGCGGGGGAGGTTCCGTGGATCGGAGTTGTTGAGCGGGGGGGTTCGCAGATCAAAGTTGTTGAGCGGGGGGGGGGGTCCACGGCTCACAGTTGTTGAGGGGGGGGGTCCGCAGATCAAAGTTGTTGAGCGGGGGGGGGGTTCCACTGCTCGGAGTTGTTGAGCGGGAATTTACCGCGGATCGCGGGATTTAACGCGAATCGCGGGGCAGGCCATATAGGCCTGGATTTAAAAAAGGACTTACGCCGACGTATCTCGAGATACGCAGCGTAAGTGTAAATATGCACCATCGTATCTGTTCGCCGTGCCCACAGAACTAAGATACGCCTAAAAACTGACTTTATCCCACCAACGTAACTTGCCTACGCTGGCGTAAAGTGAGCGCATAGTTACGCTGGACGCATTTGGCACTCCCATTGATTTTCAATGCAAATATGCAAATGAAGGGAGATACGCCGATTCACGAACGTACTTGCGCCCGGCGCATGTTTTAAGCGATTTGCGTACGGGTTACGTCCGGCATAAAGTTATTCCCCATATTGGAGGCGCAACTCATGCAAAGGTATGGACCAGGGAACGAACGCCGTCAAATTTTACGTAGTTGGGCGTAGGTTACGTTCACATCGTAGGCAGTGATTCGCCATATCTTAGCCAGTTGTTTCGACGTTATTGTGAGCATGCGCACTGGGATACGTCCAAGGTACGACGCATGCGCAGTTCATTTTAAGTACTTGTCTGAAGCTCAGCCCATTATCACGCTTCATTTAAATGTATCACGCCCACTTCCAGCCCACTTCCACTGCCTTACGCCTACGAATATACGCTACGCCGGCGCAGATTTGGGAGCATTTGCTTTGTGAATTGCATGCTTCCCTCTCTGCGTTGCGCCGGTGTAGCGTAAAGAAGATACGCTATGGCGGCATAAAGATGCGGCAATGTATGTGATTCCGGGCCATAGTATGTACACAGGGGAAAAACTACAAAGAATCTGAGTTTTTTTCCACATTATTCATCTGCTTCATTTTCTTAGTTAGTGTCAGAAATGTACAATTACATTTGAATATAATTTCCTTTTTAAGTGCATGATTTACAATAGTAATACGGTGGTTATATCAGACTGAACATATTTTCTGCAGGCGGTCCTTGTAAATTTCCCCAATAGCCTGCATGAAAAATAAATGAACACTTTTAGCAATGTATCATTGTAATAAATGTTTTGGATAACATTCATAATGGTTTAATTAAAGAAAGTATATATTTAATATATAATTATACATAATGTTGCTTATTTTGTCAGAGTAAATGTTGATGAGCAAGCGTTATTTATTATAATCATTTTGAATTCTTTTTTTTTGGATAAAAGGCTTGCCAGAGAAAACTCCACCAGATGGCGCTATATATACAGTCACCGTCATTCATGGAGACATCAAGTTGGGTTTTCAGGATTCTTAGTTCTTCCACAGAGGGGACACAGTGTGCTGTTCCTACACAACCCTGGTACATTCTAATCTGAAATATTACATTTTAACCACTTAAGACCCGGACCTTTAGGCAGCTAAAGGACCCGGGCCAGGTTTTGCGATTCGGCACTGCATCGCTTTAACAGACAATTGCGCGGTCGTGCGATGTGGCTCCCAAACAAAATTGGCGTCCTTTTTTTCCCACAAATAGAGCTTTCTATTGGTGGTATTTGATCACCTCTGCGGTTTTTATTTTTTGCGCTATAAACAAAAATAAAGCGACAATTTTGAAAACAATTCAATATTTTTTACTTTTTGCTATAATAAATATCCCCCAAAAATATATAAACACACACTTTTTTCCTCAGTTTAGGCCGATACGTATTCTTCTACATATTTTGGTAAAAAAAAAATCTCAATAAGCGTTTATCGGTTGGTTTGTGCAAAATTTATAGCGTTTACAAAATAGGGGATAGTTTTATTGCATTTTTATAAAAAAAATTTTTTTTACTACCAATAGTGGCGATCAGCGATTTTTTTCGTGATTGCGACATTATGGCGGACACTTCAGACAATTTTGACACATTTTTGGGACCATTGTAATTTCCTCAGCAAAAAATCCATTTAAAATGCATTGTTTACTGTGAAAATGACAATTGCAGTTTGGGAGTTAACCACAAGGGGCGCTGAATGGGGTTATGTGTGACCTCATCTGTGTTGCTAACTGTAGGGGGGTGTGGCTGTAGGTGTGACGTCATCGATTGTGTATCCCTATAAAAGGGATCACACGATCGATGACGGCGCTACAGTAAAGAATGGGAAAGCTGTGTTTACACACAGCTCTCCCCGTTCTTCAGCTCCGGGGATGCCAGCGGCGATCAGGTCCCACGGTCACTGTGCTTCGGACCGAGTCACGTGCATGCGCCCGTGCGACCCCACGGCTGGGCTTAAAGGGCAACGTACAGGTACGTTGATGTGCCCAGCCATGCCATTCTGCCGACGTATATCGGCGTGAAGGGGTCCTTAAGTGGTTAAACAGCATTAGGTCTTAAGATATTAGACCTTATTTAGTACTGTTTTGTATATAACTTTCTAGATAGCTTCTTGAGATGATAACTCTCTCTAAAGTCCCATTCACACCTAGGATGTTTTTATGCATGCTTTTTGAGTGACACACATATTGATTTTATTTGATTTCCCTATAGGTGACAAATGAGTCAAAAGCAGTTCATGGAGGTTTTTGCCAAGTTCCAGTTGGCACATTTATTAATGTTTGTTTTGTCACATATGTTGTAAATTTTTACTTGTGGCAAAACAAGCATTTGTTTCCCACATTTGGGGTGCCATTAACAATCAATGGTGCCGCATGGGCAACAAATGGAAACTGTACTTTTTTTGATGGAAAAATAGCGATATTGCAAGGATGCTGGAAAAAAAAAGAATATTCTATATAATATACAGTGGATATAAAAAGTCTACCCACCCCTGTTAAATGTCAGGTTTCTGTGATGTAAAAAAATGAGACAAAGATTAATAATTTCAGAACTTTTTCCACCTTTAACCACTTGTCGCCTGCCCACCGTCAAATGATATGTAGGTGGACCCAAAAGGCCGCTCACGGGGTGCACAGCAGCGGCGTGTTGGTGGGATACGGCGCGACCCCGGTCTCTGTAAAAGGCCGTGGCTCTTTAACCACGTGATCGACTGTGTCTACTTGCAGCCGGTCACATGTTAATACAGGACATGCCGGTAATCGTCTCTCATCGCCTCACACTGACAGAGTGTGACAGAGCCAATCAGCGGCATCGCCTCATAGGGGAGAACAGGGCATGTAATCAGGGCACTGATCATCAGTGCCCTGAATACAGTAAACCCCCAGAAGTGCCACCAATCAATGCCCATGAGTGTCACCAATCAATGCCCATCAGTGACACAAATCAATAACCAATACTGGTGCCAGTCAGTACTGCCCATCAATTCCCATCAGCACCGCCTATCTGTGCCACCTATCAGTGCCACCTATCAGTGTGGCATAATAGTGCCTGCTCACAATTGCCATCTCATCAGTCCCCATCAGTGCAGCCTATCAGTGCCATCAGCGAAGGAGAAAAATTACTTATTTACAAAATTTACTGACAAAAATTAAGAAAAAAATATGTTTTCAACATTTTCTGTCTTTTTTCTTTTTGTAAAAAATAAATAAATAAAAACAACAGTGATAAAATACCACCAAAAGAAAAAGCTGTGTTTGTGTGAAGGAAATGGTAAAAAAAAATGTATTTGTTGCCCAATTGTCGTTCAAAGTTTGACAGCGCTGAAAGCTGAAAAATGGCCTGGGCAGGAAGGGGGTGAAAGTGCCCGGTATTGAGGTGGTAATTGTGACCTATAAACTGTACAACTCAGTTGAACAACAAATTGAAATCTTTTAGGCGGAGGGAAGTAAATATAAAAATAATATGATTGCATAAGAGTCGGTTCACACACAGGCGGCACAACTCCGGGGGCGGCTCTGCAAGTCGTCCGGAGGACGACTTCAGAGGTGATTTGCAAGACGACTTCTGTATAGAAGTCAATGCAAGTCGCCCTGAGCCGCCCCCGAAGTCGTACAGGAAACACATTTCTAAGTCAGAGCGATTAGAACGGTTCCTTTGCATTACATGGGAAGCGACCCGGCCCAGTGTGAACCGACTCTAAGGCCGCGTACACACGACCAAATCTGTCTGCTGGAAACGGTCTGCTAGACCGTCCCAGCAGACAGATTTGATCGTGTGTATACGGGCGAGCAGACGGATTTGGCCAGCCGACAGATTTGAAAGCATGCTTACCAATCTGTCGGCTGGGAACCCGTCCGCTCGACATGTTTGCTGGTTAGTACGCTAACCAGCAGACATGTCTTCTCGCACACGCGCCGAATGATTTCGACGCATGCGCGGAAGTGTTTTACTTCCTGGTGCGGTGACGTGGCGGCATCAACGTCACCACCGCGTCACCGACACGTCAGCGCACCGTCTGCTGGCGGGGATTTTGGTTTGCTCGTGTGTACACGCGAGCAAACCAAAATCCAAGCAGACAGATTTGTTCAAATCGGTCGGTCCGACCGATTTGAACAAATAGATTGCCTCGTGTGTACGAGGCCTAAGGCCTCGTACACACGAGCGGACAGATTTGTTCAAATCTGTCCGTCCGACAGATTTGAACAAATCTGTCTGCTGGGATTTTGGTTTGCTCACGTGTACACACGAGCAAACCAAAATCCCCGCCAGCAGACGGCACGCTGACGTGTCGGTGACGTGGCGGTGACGTTGACGCCGCCACGTCACCGCACCAGGAAGTAAAACACTTCCGCGCATGCGCCGAATCCATTCGGCGGCGGTGCGGCGGCGGTGCGGGACGACATGTCTGCTGGTAAGTGTACTAACCAGCAGACATGTCGGGCGGACAGATTCCCACCCGATAGATTTCAAAGCATGCTTTGAAATCTGTCGGGTGGACAAATCGGTCTGCTCGGCCGTACACACGATCGGAGATGTCTGCTGAAACGGTCCATCGGACCGTTTTCAGCGGACAAATTCGATCGTGTGTACGCGGCCTAAGTGTGCACACCCTTGCACTAATACTTAGTTGAAGCACATTTTGATTTCATTACAGCACTCAGTCTTTTTGAGTATGAGTCTATCAGCATGGCACATCTTGACTTGGCAATATTTGCCCACTCTTCTTTGCAAAAACACCCCAAATCTAAAAGATTGTGAGGGCATCTCCTGTGCACAGCCCTCTTCAGATCACCCCACAGATTTTAAAATCAGATTCAGGTCTGAGCTCTGGCTGGGCCATTCCAAAACTTTAATCTTCCTCTGGTGAAGCCATTCCTTCGTTGATTTGGATGTATGGTTTGGATCGTTGTCATGCTGAAAGATGAAGTTCCTCTTCATGTTCGGCTTTCTAGCAGAAACCCGAAGGTTTTGTGCCAATATTGACTGGTATTTGGAACTGTTCATAATTCCCTCTACCTTGAGGCCTCTGTTCCAGCTGAAAAACTTGTTCTAGCCCCAAATCATAATGCTGCCACTACCATGCTTAACTGTGGGTATGGTGTTCTTTTGGTGATGTCCAGTTGTTTTTGCACCAAACATATCTTTTGGAATTATGGCCAAAAAGTTCAACCATGGTTTCATCAGAGCATAACACATTTTTCCACGTGTTTTTGGGAGACTTCAGTTGTGTTTTTACAAAATTTAGCCAGGCTTTGATGTTTTTCTTCATAATAAAATGCTTCCATCTTGCCACTCTGCCACATAGCCCAAACATGAAGAATATGAGAGATAGTTGTCACATGTACCACACAGGCAGTACTTGCCAGATATTCCTGCAGCTTCTTTAATGTTGCTGTAGGCCTCTTGGCAGCCTCCCTGACCAGTTTTCTTCTCGTCTTTTCATCCATTTTGGAGGGACTGTTGTGCCATATTTTCTGGACTTGATGATGACTGTCTTTACTGTGTATCTAATGCATTCGAAATTCTTTTGTACCCTTCTCCTGACTGATACCTTTAACAATGAGATCCCTCTGATGCTTTGGAAGCTCTCTGCGGACCAAAATGTCAGGAAAGACCTACTAGAACAGTTAAACTTTATTTGGGGTTAATCAGGGGCACTTGAAATGATGGCAGGTGTGTACTGACTCCTTTTTAACATGAGTTTGAATGTGCTTGCTTAATTCTGCCGAGTGATACAGTGAGCGGCTATGGCGGCTCGCTGTATCACGGGAGCTGCCCGCAATTACTCACCACCATGCGAGCTCTCTCGCATGACTGTGGTCAGTGTAACGGTCACCACCGCTTACGACCTTCCATCCAACCACGACAAGCTTATCTGACACACTCCGACAATACTGTATACACGATCCATATCACTTCCCAGAATAAGACGAGACAGAGCTCCGTACTTGCTTCCAAATATATGACAATTTATTGGTATTTTCTCAGCTTCTTATACAGTTTCAGTACAGCATAATACAGTTCTTCACAGGACAATGCAGTCCCCACCCCCTATTCACTCACTGAGGATAATTCTTTAATTGGTAGCTAGACATGACGGCACCGCATCATCAATAGTGTTCAATTAACCTTGAATAATACACAGACATCTAGTTGAATAAGTTCTCTAGACAGCTTTATCACACAATGGCAGAGTCTTGTGAGAGTGGGTGCAATCAACACCTTTTCAACGGAATGTCTTTACAGTGAATAGCCAACACCTTAAGATATTTCAATAGCCTATTATACAAAGGTATGAGTCACTGTCTGGTTGACCTGGTCAAGTCATCATGAACTCCTTGTGATATCTCAGTCCTGAAATATGAAGTATTAATAATGTCCCATCTGTTGTAATATATGAATTATGATTCTTTGTCACCCTATGGCCCTAGTGGACATAAGGTGACCCTAGACATAGGACAATATCAGTCTGTCACGGGCCATTCCGTTACAGTCAGTACTTGCGGGTAGGACCAGAGACAGCCGCCGAGGGACCCCAGAAGACGTGGACCGGGGGCCACTCTGTGCCAAACGAACTGCACAGTGGAGGCAAGTATAACATGTTTGTTATTTTAAAGGAGAAAAAAATGTTTCCTTTACTAACCCTTTAACAGGGGCATGTAGACTTTTTGTTACCATTGTACCAGCGTATTCTTAAAGCAATTATTTGTGTTCAAAAGTTATTTGTTTTTCAGAGGGCACAGAGTAAATTAGAAGAGAGTGGGTAAGCAGACAGGTAGTAGATGGTACCGTATGTAGGATGTAACTTCATCCATCGATGTTGTTTGATTCCCTGCGGGGCTGAGAGAGAGAAATCTTAGTGTGTATGGCCAACTTAGGGCAGCAATTAGAGGGCGCCCTGATTGTTTAGTAAGGCCAACAGCCTTTTGGGATGCTATATACTGTACATTGTTTTAAATGTGGATCGTGTTTTGGTATCGTAGAGCAGAAAAGACCTATGTACATTTACATTTACAGTTATATGGAAGGGTCATCTAAGTTTTTCCAATCAATTATCTTTTTCATTCGTTCTAGAGGCCTTTAAAATGGTTCTACATAACATACAGCTGCAGTATCTACTCACATCTTTCTCATCCAGTCAATTTTTCGTTGCTTTTGTTTTTTTAATACATCCTGTATCCTCTGCAGTTTGTTGTGGTTGAATTTGACCCTCTTCTTATTATCAGCGGCAGTCACTTCATCTAAGCTGTCAAAGGCCTGAGGAGATAAGGAAATGGGGTTAGTAAAAATGTATCATTGGGCATGTAATATCCTGCGGAGCTACTGAGCAATCCCAGAAAATGCAGCAAGGATCTATAATGAGCCTGTCTCCTTCTAGGTAGGTAGATAGACATTGGCTTTAATTCCCCATTATTTTTTTTTAATACTGACAAAATGTATTACAGTACACATAGAACATAAAAGGGGCCACTAAATACAAAATACAGCTCTCAGCCATGTTCCACAGCAAAAGAAACCTAATTAAATACGTTTTTAGTCCATGGGTACTCTCAAAGATAATTGTATCTTCATAAACTTTTTTTTTAATTATTTCTACCGCCAACCAAAAGTCCTATACTCGACTGTCCGTACTCATGGCAGATACACACTGTATGAACCACGGGGAACTGAACAGCAGCTGCTGGTAAGGAAGTGAAGAAAAAAAATCTACACAGGCAGCAATGAAAAATTCACAGGGTTTAAACCTTTCCTTACTGTAATAAAAAAATAAAATAAAAATACTCATGTTGGATAAGGCCTATCCCACAAATAGCATTTTAATCACCTGTTTATTTAGTAGGGTTGATGTCAAGGCTTTGCGCAGGACCCTTCAGGTCCCCCACATAAAACCGAAGATTTTCTAAAACTGGCACACTCAGAATCTGGTGCAGCTGTGCATGGTAGCCAATCGGCTTCTAACTTCAGCTTGTTCAATTAAGCTTTGACAATATGTTCACGTTCAAATTGGGCTGATTTGGCATGCGATTTGACATGTATCGCATGTCAAATCGGCGGCTATTGCTGGCAATGGCAACGTCCAAAACTTTGTGGTGCCGCACCAATTCTCAAAAGTAGTTCCTGTACTTCTTTTGATGACTTCGGAGGCGATCTGAATAGACATCTGTCCATGATCCTGCACCGATGTCTGTCAAATCACCCCTGATGTCGGATTACATTGCCGGTTTGAAATCGTGTGAGTTCAGCTGAATTCACACGATTTCAATCCGGCATCAGTGTGAACCTAGGCTAAAACCTGGAAGCTGATTGGTTTCTATGCAGAAATGAGCCTGATTTTGCAATATCCAGCTTTAGTAAATAAACCCCAATGTCTTTATGGACCCAGGGTACTGATATGTTGCAAACCTTGTCACAAAAAAGGAAACACAATTGTCCAAAATGTCTTTGTATGCTGTATCAGAAACAGTACCTTTTGATGGAAATGCCAGACCTCAGTTTACAGGCGGATCCAGATACTTTTGTCTGTATAGTACATTTCAAAATTGCTGTTTCTTTGCTGGCTAATAATGGGGTGTAGTGTCTTGTATTGCCAGGACTAGGTTACCTCACCTCTGTAACTGGCACCACCTCTGCCCTCTTTGTTGTTTCCTCTCTAATTTTGAGTTTTAGACCCCTTTCACACTGGGGCGGTTTGCAGGCACTATTGCGCTAAAAATAGCGCCTACAAACTGACCTTAAACAGCGGCTGCTGTTTCTCCAGTGTGAAAGCCCCGGGGGCTTTTACCAGGGGTGTATTTAGGTTTTGTGCTGCCCTAAGCCTGACTAAACTCGTGACCTCCCAATTTAAATATGACCCACCCCTTCCTGTCAAGGCCACACCCCTTGCGGTTTAAGACCCACCCTGAAATTTTAAAGTGGGAACACTAGTTCTGATGGCCTGGGGGGGGGGGCAATGGATTACCTTAATTTGCATAGATTTTCTCTCACTTCCTGTTTGGCTATGGGACAGGAATTGAACGGAAATCTCTGAAATGAGACAGGGATGGTATAAAATTAGAAGGGATGCCCCCCCCCCCACAGTTGCAGAATGCCAACCGCCCACATACTGGAAGCAGTGCGGCCGATTTATGGGGGCGCTAAATTAATTTTCCTAACAGTGTAGCGCAAGATGGCGGGGACACTGTCCGTGCTGCCCCCCTGCAAAGTGCTGCCCTAGGCCTGGGCCTTGTTGGCATAGGCCAGGATACAGCATTGGCTTTCACACTGGAGCAGTGCTCTGGCAGGATGGAAAAAAAAGTCCTGCTAGCCGCATCTTTGGAGCGGTGTGTATACTGCTCCTGCCCATTGAAATCAATGGGACACCACGGCTATACCGCCGGCAATGTGCCTCTCCAGAAGTGCATTGCGGGCGGTTTTAACCCTAGTCCCGCCCCGCTAGCGGCCGAATAGCACCGCTAAAAATAGCAGCGCTTTACCACCACTGCACCTCAGTTATATTTTTCTTATGCACATCTTTTTCTGTTTTCTCGAAGCACATGGAATCTCCATATTGGTAGAGCCTCATCCTTACTATTAACTTTATATACAAATGGATACCCAAATATGTGCAAATTTATATGTCAATGTCTTTTTCTTTCTCATTAATGTTTATGTAAATCACATGTTGCTAGAAAGAAGTCTGCCATTTTAATGATCTGTATCACCTGTTGCTATATTGGTTAGGTTTATATAAGGAGAATAATGGTGACTTATCTTTGTAATGAATAAGCACATCTTTGTGTGAAACGCGTCTACCATTTGAACTGTCTGTAAACACTTGGGATGTTTGTTCATTAAATAAGAATTTTGATGGATCCTGGAGTGCTGCCATTTCTTCAGGGTTCACTGCACCTCCCACCCCAGTGTGAAAGGGGCCTTATAGAAACAATTTGGAGTGAGAAGGAGGCTATGGATCAGATACCCAGGGGGAGGGCTTATGATAGACAAAAAGTAATAAAGTCTGGATTGCTTGCAGTCATATCGGGCTGGGTTCATACCTATGCATCCAATTCTCAGGACATTTCAAAATGCAAAATACATTTCAAAATACATTCATTTTAATGAGGCTGGTTCCCATATCTGTGGTGCATTCGCACTCCGAATTGCCCAAAAAACGTGTGCGTTTTCTAGGCAGTGCGGTTCGGCTCAGGTGCAAATTCCGGCTAATTATCTTCTATGGCATGCATCTGATTCGCAGATGTGTTCTACTGTGAACAGGATAAAATACTGATGTAAACCTGACTTGCTACTGATGCAATCCTGACCTGATCCTGATCAAAAACTGATGTGAAAGGCTGAATAACTGATTTTTCTCTTTGCAGGGAAAACAGAGTTGGAATTCGCACCTGACCTGTAAACCCAGCCAAAGGGTCCTTTCACACGTGCGGACCGTTTTTTAGGTCCGTTTTTTTCATCAGTTGATCAGTTTTTTCGTCAGTTTTTTATCAGTTTTTCACCCATTTTCATCCGTTTTTCGTCAGTTTTTCATCCGTTTTTCCATCCGTTTTTTCATCCGTTTTTTTTTTTTTTAGAACTTTTTTTTTTACTACATATTTTGATGAAAAACGGATGTTAGCGGATCGGATGTTAAACGGATCGTCCGCTAACATCCGTTTTTCGTCCGTTCCGTTTTTTTGACGGAAGAAAAATAGGGTTTTCTTCCGTTCAAAAAAACAGAGATTAACGGAGACGGATGCAAACGGACGTTAGCGGAAGCTCATCCGCTAATGTCCGCTATCCCATAGGGATGCATTGCAGTCCGTTTTTCATCTGTAAAAAAACGGACGAACGGTCCGCACGTGTGAAAGGGCCCTTAAACAAACAGAATACATATATTATAAAGTAATGCAACAGACAGAAATGCAACCACTGACCCTGAGTGTGAGGAGCCTCCAGCCATTGTTCTCCACCCGTGTGTACCAGCCGCTGTGGGTGTCCTCTGGAATGGCACCATGGTTATGGATTTGTTTTGGCAGCAGCTGTTTCACACATTGTTTGGTGTAGTCTTTAGGACTATTGGCACACATATCCACAATTGGTCTGTGAGTAAACAACTTATAATATATGTTGGGTGGAAATTTTGTCTGCAAATGGAATTCAAACAATTCAGTATAATTGTTGCATTATTATACACTATTAGCCTTTTAATTTAGGGTTTTGCCCCAATCTACTCATCTAAATATGAAGTGGACTCTACACTTTGTATAAGATAAATAGTACAGAAGGCCGACCTCTCCTCCACCTCATCCCTGAGCTGTCTTTACCACAATCTGACAGATACCAATATAGACCTCTAGTCATAACAGCAGATAATGAACAGATAGAAGATAAACATTGTGGGAAGCCGAGTAACTGATATTTTCTCACGCTTCGCTATATATGTTTATTGTACTTCTACAAACATCTGGTAAACCAGATAAAAGATTGTACTGTTGCTGTTATCTTATCTCTAGTTTACACAATTCCATACAGTCAGAATAATGTTTTGTATTACAGTGAAACCTTGGTTTGCGAGCACAATTCGTTCCAGAAACATGCTTGTAATCCAAAGCACTTGTATATCAGAGCATTTTACAGGGTATAAAAGAGAATAGAAGCACCTCTAAGGCCGCGTACACACGATCAAATCTATCTGCTGGAAACGGTCGGCCCGTGAAAGCATGCTTTCAAATCTGTCGGCTGGGAACCCGTCCGCCCGACATGTCTGCTGGTTAGTACGCTAACCAGCAGACATAACTGCTCGCACATGCGTCGAATGGTTTCGACGCATGCGCGGAAGTGTTTTACTTCCTGGTGCGGTGACGTGGCGGAGTCAAAACGTCACCGCCATGTCACCGTCACGTCAGCGCTCCATCTGCCGGCGGGGATTTTGGTTTGATCGTGTGTACACGATCAAACCAATACGTTCCCAGCAGACAGATTTGTTCAAATCGGTCTATCTGACCGATTTGAACAGATCTGTCTGCTCGTGTGTATGGGGCCTAAGTGTAACAATAAGTTGCTAAATGTTGTATCTTCATTAAATGTAACCATATTGCTACACTTAGAGTCTCCTCTCTTTTATACAAGACATCGCTTGTATATCAAGGCAAAGTTTATTAAAACATTTTGCTTGATTTGCAAAATGCTCTCAAACCAAGTTACTCTCAAAGCAAGGTTTTACTGTATAGATGTTTGGACTCAGTTATGTTGATGAATGAATATATAACAGATCAACAAAAAAAATAAAAAAATAACAGCAGAAACATGAGCTGTAAAGAGTTGGGTTATCCCAGGAGATGACCGGACATCTCACAGGGCACTGAATGGAGAAAACAATTAAATGGACAAGTTAGAAAATCTACTCCAATTGCTATTTGTTATGTTCCCCTGCAATCAATCATCGTTGTTTGTAGTGTTCTTTCTCCAATCATCGATGTTTGTAGTGTTCTTTCTCCAATCATCGATGTTTGTAGTGTTCTTTCTCCAATCATCGATGTTTGTAGTGTTCTTTCTCCAATCATCGATGTTTGTAGTGTTCTTTCTCCAATCATTGATGTTTGTATTGTTCTTTCTCCAATCATCGATGTTTGTAGTGTTTTTTCTCCAATCATCGATGTTTGTTGTGTTTTTTCTCCAATCATCGATGTTTATAGTGTTCTTTCTCCAATCATTGGTGTTTGTATTGTTCTTTCTCCAATCATCGATGTTTGTATTGTTCTTTCTACAATCATCGATGTTTGTATTGTTCTTTCTCCAATCATCGATGTTTGTAGTGTTCTTTCTCCAATCATCGATGTTTGTATTGTTCTTTCTACAATCATCGATGTTTGTATTGTTCTTTCTCCAATCATTGATGTTTGTAGTGTTCTTTCTCCAATCATCGATGTTTGTAGTGTTCTTTCTACAATCATCGATGTTTGTATTGTTCTTTCTCCAATCATCGATGTTTGTATTGTTCTTTCTACAATCATCGATGTTTGTATTGTTCTTTCTCCAATCATTGATGTTTGTAGTGTTCTTTCTCCAATCATCGATGTTTGTATTGTTCTTTCTCCAATCATTGATGTTTGTAGTGTTCTTTCTCCAATCATCGATGTTTGTAGTGTTCTTTCTACAATCATCGATGTTTGTATTGTTCTTTCTACAATCATCGATGTTTGTATTGTTCTTTCTCCAATCATTGATGTTTGTAGTGTTCTTTCTCCTCCTCTTCTTTCCATTAATCTAAACATGTATGTTAGGCATTTCTCTGCAGATAGTATATTCTGAGGGGGGGGGGGGGGGGGTTAATTGTATAGTGAATATCCACAACCCCATACATTCTCAGGGGGGCCTAAGGACAAGTTTGATGTAGACTATTATATCTTCTGTAGATATAAAGCCAAAAATACACAGGTGATTTTGGCATGGTTGTCAGTCGCGTGAGCCACTTTATTAGAAATGGTCACTGGAGATTGGTGCTGATTTATTAAAACTGGAGCACGCAAAATGTGCAGCTCTGCATAGAAACCAATTAGCTTCTATGTTTTTTTTTTTTTAAAAAGCTTAAAGTGATATTAAAGGTTCCCATTTTTTTTTTTTTAAATAACAAACATGTCATACTTACCTCCACTGTGCAGTTAATTTTCACATTGTGGCCTTGATCCTCCTGTTCTGGGGTCCCACAGCGGCTCTCACGGCTTTTCCCGCTATTACCTTGCGGGCATGCTTCTGTGTCATACACTGTGCCCCACCCCGTGCATCATTGAATTTGATTGACAGCAACGAGAGCCAATGGCTGCGCTGCTATCAACCTATCTAATGAAAAGCAAAGAACCCGCGGAGAGAGCAACGTGGGATCGCACCCACAAAAATTCGGGGCTCAGGTAAGTAAAAACGGGGGGGGCTGGGGGGCCGGACACAGCAAGGTGTTTTTTCACCTTAATACATAGGATGCATTAAGGTGAAAAATCAATTAGGTTTACAACCCCTTTAACTGAACAAGCTAAAGTTAGAAGCTGATTGGCTACCATGCACAGCTACACCAGATTTTGCACTTTCCAGTTTTAGTAAATCAACCCCATTGTGTCCCCTAATTAATCTTGTTTGGCAAACTGTGGACAGCCAGTTCAAATGACAAACATATCAAGGCCATGATTGAACGCATCAGTTCACTTGATGCTATGAGATAGATATTAGGATCTTACTTCTCTTATTTCAGACATTCCTCCAGAATTCCTTACCCAGATCCAGAGTTTTTGATAGCCAAACATAAAACAAACCATACATAGATGTATCCACTAAAAATGTATAATGAAGATTGTACTTACTCCTCCTAGTCTGAACCTGACATGTACTCCAGCTGCAGCATCGATCAGTTCTGCCTGCCAAAAGAATGATGGCAAACAAGGTGTTACACCCTGATAATGCTCCCCATCTAGATCTAGGCAATCTAAGGTTGGAGCATCCTGACTCTCCTGTAGTCCAAGGGAGGGGTCGAGCATGACACTCCACACCAAGGAGGAAGCCTTGCATTACTGTGTGGAGTTACGGACAGAGGAACAGGAAGTGAGGATTTCTCAGAAGAAATAAGGACATTTAAAAGCAAAATGGAAGGATGAGGACTGCACTAAGGTAAAGGAAGCTATTTAGGGGAAAAAATCTTTCCTTTACAACCCCTTTAAGTGTATTTATTTGCTCACTTGACAGGATCATCTACTGTCTATGGCACCAGAAGAATCCTCTGGTTGGTTAACTTTGGGGTAAAAGATTGATTGGAGAAAATGAAAACATTTTAGGTCGCCCAATCAATCACCTTTCTCTAAAAAGGATATGGACTGAACTAAGACATTCATTCCCCCCCACTCCATAATAAATCCTAGTATACCTAAACTGATTGAAACAGTAATAGGAGCAAGATATCAATTAAAAAAAAACAAACACACAATGTACTTACCTCTATAGGATTTATACATTTAAGCAAAAGCTTCGGGTCTCCTTGTGCTTTAAAATTGATGAGATTTTTGAGATACCTAAAAACATTCATGTCCTAAAAAAGAGAAGAGTGTGTGAAATTCAGGAAAGGAATGAGTGAGAGGGCCATATGTGGCCCAAAACACACGACTCTGATATGTCTGCTTAACCACTTCAATACCGGGCTTTTATACCACCTCCATACCGGCCTATTCTGACACTTCTCTCCTACATGTAATAATCATCATTCTTTTGCTAGAAAATTACGCAGTACCCCCAAACATTATATATGGTTTTTTAGCAGACACCCTAGGGAATAAAAGGACAGTCATTGCAACGTTTTATTTCACACGGTATTTACGCAATCATTTTTCAAACGCCTTTTTTTGTAAAAAAAATTGTTTCATGAATTAAAAAAATAACAAAACAGTAAAGTTAGCCCAATTTTTTTGTATTATGTGAAAGATTATTTTACACTGAGTAAATAGATACCCAACATGTCACGCTTTAATTATGCGCACACTCATTGAATGGCGCCAAACTTCGGTACTTAAAAATCTCCATAGGCAACGCTTTTTTTTTTTTTACAGGTTACCAGTTTAGATTTACAGAGGAGATCTAGTACTAGATTTGTTGCTGGTGCTCTAACGCACGCGGCGATACCTCACTTATGTGGTTTAAACAGCGTTTACATATGTCGGCGGGACTTACGAGTGCTTTCGCTTCTGCACGCGAGCTATCGGGGACAAGGGCGTTTTATTTTTATTTTTTATCTTTTATTAATTTTTTTGACTTATTTTTTATTTATTTTTACACTTTTTTTCAATTTTTTTTTTGTTACACTTTAATTCCTATTACAAGGAATGTAAACATCCCTTGTAATAGGAAATGTGTGTGACAGGTCCTCTTTAAAGAGAAATGCGGGGTCAATAAAACCTCACATCTCTCCTCCAGGCTGGAAACCATGAGATCGGTGAAAAAAAATTCACCGATCTCATGAATGGTTGCTTACAGCCGCAATCGCGGCTTTGTTTACTTACGGGGACCTGGGCGTGATGTCATCACATCGCTCCTGGGTCCTCCGACGGTCATAGAGATGACTGGTGACCATCTGGTCACCAGTCATCTCTATGCTTCCTGCCGACACTGGACGATTCGTTCTCCAGGCCCCCGAAGGCACGGGAGAGCCTGGAGAAGCACCGGATGGCGGCGGGAGGGGGGGGGATGTCCCCTCCCGCGGCCTGTAAGAACGATCAAGCGGCGGAACCGCCGCTATGATCATTCTTATGTCATGCAGAATCGCCGGCTGAAGAAGAAGATATCTGGATGATGCCTCTGGCTGCAGGCATCATTCGGCTATCCACCCGCAAAGCCCAGGCCGTCAATTGACGGCCACTTAGAGTGGGAGATCCCATCTCTGGCCGTCAATTGTCAATGGCCGGGTATTGAAGTGGTTAATGGAAGCCATAGTTTCTGTATAGTGCACTGATGAGGCTAATAAGCGCAAAACAGCTGTAAGGTAAGTGATTCTATATTTAACCTATATCTGTGCTATAAACTAGCTAAATACATGGTTTGCCATACAAGGAGTAAACAAAGTATTTGCATGACTCTATGCAATTGTAAATGAAATTTAAAATTTGCAATGACACATACAGATACCTAACAAAGATATCAAATCATCATTCAAATGTTTTATGTGTAATTGGACATCTATCCAATTTTAGCGCTGTTTTATCATTTGGACTATAAGGGCTCATTTCCACTGGCGTTTTTACAGCCACTTTTTTTTAGCCTTTTTTGCAGCTTAAAAACGCCTGTCCATGTTTATTTTGTAAAACAAAAATATATATATATATATATTTTTTTGTGAGCTGGAGCTCAAAGACGCCGCGGTATCGTTTTTGAGCGTTTTGCGCGTTTTTGAGTGTTTTTTAATGTCTGGCGTTTTTTACAGCTCTATTGCTGGAGCTTCAGAACGCACTGGTCCTGCGTTTTTTTGCAGCTTAAAAACGTCTCAGCCTTCTTAAGCTCAAAAACTTCATGGTGGGCATGAGGCCATAGACTAACATGGAGAGCTGTTTCTAAGCAGCAAAAAACGCTCAGAAAAGTGGCTGTAAAAACGCCAGTGGAAATGAGCCCTAATAGTCCAAATGATAAAACAGCGCTAAAATTGGATAGATGTCCAATTACACATAAAACATTTGAATTATGACGTGGCAACAAAAAAGGTCCTAAAGTGGTAAGTGCTTCTAGAAATTGGATCAATTGGATCAGTGGTGCATCCTACACCTGCTCCCAATCTTTACCACACGTGAGGCACTCTCCCCCTCCGGGCTTAGGGTACTAGTTTCTGGTCCAAAGAAGCACTATACCTGGCATCAGAGTACTCCTTCCTCGTTTGAGCCAACTGGCGGTGGAGCGCATTCATTACTTCCTGGTTACAGTAACACCGTTGTAGCCACGCCCTGACCGGTTTCGTCACTAATCGACTTAGTCGCAAATACCTATTTGCTTTGAATGAATGAAAACTTATATAGCGCAGCACATGCAAAGTAAATCGCCTCTGGGCGCTTGTTGTTCCTGTCTCCTTTGAGATCAAAAGAGATGAGTCTTGATCTTTCTCCTGAAGACTAAGTGGTTCTCCTCCAACCGAATACTGGCTGGTAAGGCGTTCCATAGTCTGGGACCTTGGACAGCGAATCTCCTGTTTCCTTTGGACTTGTATCTGGCTTTCGGTATCTGAAGCCGATTTTGATTGGTGGATCGTAGAATACGATTGGGATTGTGAGCTTTTATTTTTTCGCATAGATAATGGGGAGCATTCCCATGGATACATCTATGCGTTAGACAGAGTGCATTAAAGGTGATTCTGTCTAACTGGTAACCAGTGAAGGGATCTCAGTGAAGGTGAGATTGATTCCCAGGTTTTTTTCCCAGTCACAAGTCTGGCGGCCGTATTTTGAACGACTTGAAGACGAGCGATTTGGTACTTGGGGAGTCCGAGGTAAAGGGCATTTGCATAGAGACCGTGATCTCCAAACTGCGGCCCAAGGGACGATTGCAGCCCTTTTCTTGCCTTTATCCGGCCCTCGAGGCACTATTCTTCCCACTGACACCAACCAGGGGGCAGCATTCCTTCCACTGATACCCAACAGTGGGGAAACATTCCACTCACCGACATCAGCAATGTGGCATTTTTACTTCCACTAACACCAATGATGGGACAATATTCCTCCCACTGACACTATCATTGGGCCTAATTCCTCCCACTGATATAAACAATTAGGCACTATTACTCCCACTAATGCCAATGATGGTACACTATTCCTCCCACTAATGCCAATGATGGGACACTATTCCTCCCACTAATGCCAATGATGGGACACTATTCCTCCCACTAATGCCAATGATGGGGCACTATTCCTCCCACTAATGCCAATGATGGGGCACTATTCCTCCTCCTACGGACTACAGGCACTATGTAATTTTTTTACTCCCACTGACGCTGGGGCATTTTATACTTCCACTAGCCACAGTTTGGCACCCCTAAAGTCTGAAGAACAGTAAACTGGCCCTTTGTTTAGAAAGTTTGGAGACCCCCTGCTTTATGCAGTGCTGTACTTCACAAGATTTTCATGGAAGGACCTTATAGACCATTTAGAACTACCTTACCATATACATAATGGCTTAAGAGGTCAAGGAAAGCAGAAGGCAAAGGACTAGTCACTAGTATTGCCTGTAGACCCTCTGCAGCCAAGAAAGCAGAATTCCATAGACTGAATAAAGTACCAAGATCCTTGCACTGCGGGTCCTCAGGCAGAGGTTCCTCTCCAGCAAGGAGAACAGCACAGAAATGACATCACCAAATCTGGAGAGACTTCAAATCGGAAGCAGCAGTGCCTTGGATGATCTCACACTGCAGATATACAATTATGAGGCTCAAGGCACAAGTGCACCTAGGTACAGGAAGTGTACTACCAATTTTCAGTATGAATTTAGGGCATAAAGTAAATTTTCACTTTGGGTGTAGGTCCCCTCAACTGTATAATTTTAACTGTAAGAAAAGGAGGAAACAAAAATATTCCCCCCCCCCCCCCCCCCTGCAGTTACAATCACAGAGTGATCATACAAGGGACAGTAAGTGGGCCTTAAATAGAGCATCCGATTTTTTTTTTTTTTTTTTTTTACTGCTTGTGGTTCAAAAATGCTTTATCTTCTCCCCTTCCTTAAAATTAGCTTTTACCTGAAGTTCTGCACATGAGCTACACCATATAGGATAAGGACTCATAGCAAGTGTTCCGTATCAGGTACAGTAAAACCTTGGTTTGCAAGCATAATTTGTTCCAGAAACATGCTTGTAATCCAAAGCACTTGTATATCAAAGCATTTTTTTTTTACGGCGTATAAAAGAGAAAAGAGGCACTTTTTAAGCCCTGTACCCACGATCGGATATCTGATGGAATCTAATCCGATGGATTTTTTCGTCGGATATCCGATGAAGCTGACTTTTATCAGTCTTGCCTACACACCATCAGTCAAAAATCTGACCACGCCAAAACGCGGTGACGTAAAACACTACGATGTACTGAGAAAAATTAAGTTCAATGCTTCCGAGCATGCGTCGACTTGATTCTGAGCATGCATGGATTTTTCTCTGATGGAGTTCCACACAGACGATCGGATTTTTCTATCAGTTTTTTATCCATAGGAAAAATTTAAAACATGTTCTATGTTTTTTCACCGATGGAATAAAAAACTGATGGGGCCCACACACGATCGGTTTGTCCGATGAAAACAGTCCATCGGTCTGTTTTCATCGGACAAACTGATCGTGTGTACACAGCTTAAGTGTAGCAATACGTTGCTAAATGTTGTACCTTCATTAAATGTAACCATATTGCTACACTTAGAGGCTCCTCTCTTCTTTTTTATACTCATTTGCGACATGACGCTACTCTTATATGAAGACATCGCTTGTATGGCAAGGCAAAATGTATTAAAACATTTGCTTGTCTTGCAAAACGCTCTCAAACCAAGTTACTCTAAAACCAAGGTTTTACTGTATTGACCTTTGGGCGAGCCTCGCATTCCTGGGCAAATATGCCACAATCCTGCTGTGGTTGTGTACTAATATTCTTATTACTATGCCAGAAAACAAAAATCTCTGTTCCTCTATTTTTGAACAGATGCTATAAACACAGATCTAAGGACAAAAATGTGCAAATCATATTTTATGAAACTATTAACATGGCTCTATATAAATTACTATGCTTACACAAACACCTGTAATATGTATGACATGGGGCCTTGGTATTTTATTAAAGAAAAATGATTTATGTTTTATTGGATGTTAACAAGACTTCCATATAAAGTGTCCTGAACACGGTCATAATTGTGCACTGCTGATGTGACACGGAGGTCATTATCCACATCATAAAACATATTTGTCTTTAATACTTACTAGAATCCTGCGGAACGCCCTCTGGATTACACGAGCGGCTTTGTCCTGCTCCACACTGTACACATCAGGACAACTTGTCACTGAACCACTCAGGTCTTCCATTGTGATTTGTTCACCACTAAAACATAAAGTTGTAATGGAAGTCATGAGCTATAATGACATTGTACATATATATATATATATTGTAGGGTTGTCCCGATACCGATACCAGTATCGGTATCGGGACCGATACCGAGTATTTACGGGAGTACTTGTACTCCCGCAAATACCCCCGATACCCAAAGAGAATACTTGACCTGCAACCCGCGCCACCCCCCGCGCCGCAATGAAAGCCGCCGTCCGCCGCAACGAAAGCCGCCGCCGCCTGGTTAAAGCGTGCGGGAACATCACAGCTTTCAATTGAATAGCTGTAGTGTTCGAGCCGTGTATAGACAGACACTCCCCCTTGCTCGGGATTGGATGGGTGATCGTGATCTGTCCAATCCTGAGCAAGGGGGAGTGTCTGTCTATACGCGGCCGGGAAATCAGCTATTCAAATGAAAGCTGTGATGTTCCCCGGGCGGAGGCGGCAGCAGCGGCTGCTAGGTATGGGTGACATGGATGGAGGGACATGGATGCAGGGACATGGATGGAGGGACATGGATGCGGGGACATGGCTGCATTAGTGTGGGGGACATGGCTGCATATGTGGGGGACATGGCTGCATTAGTGTGGGGGACATGGCTGCATTTGGGGACACATTTAAAAAAAGTATCGGTATTCGGTATCGGCGACTACTTGAAAAAAAGTATCCGTACTTGTACTCGGTCCTAAAAAAGTGGTATCGGGACAACCCTGATATATTGTATTTCATTTAATGGCTGGAAAATGATGATGATGTTGTGTTTTCTGCGCAATAATTTAACAATATCGGTAGGTTTAACAGAAATGATCACATCATGTTTTATGGTAAAAAGTAAAGTAACTTTGTTACATAAACAAACTTGGTGTAAAAAGAAGTATCTGCAAAGAAGATAGTAGATACTCACCTATGCTGCTGACCACTGCTACGATGAAGAGAAGAGTTTCTTCAAAAACCGACACTTCCAGGAATGTCAATTTTCTGTGTCCTCACTGCGCTCAGAACAGTAGTAGTAGGAACCACTGAGTACAGTGAGGGACAGAGCAGATAGACACTCCAAGAAGTCATCAGGAGACAGCTCTCTTCTAAATTTTGTAGCCAGCCCCTGATGTCATGTTGCTGGGTCCACCTACAGCCCATTGTTTGCTCCTGCCCCTGCAACCTCCTGGGATATGTGACATGATTATCCCAGGAGTCTGCGGGACAGGGACATGTCATTCTCGCCTAGACACGAATGGCTGTGGGAGGGCAGGGATGGGTGAATTTTTTTTTTTATGTAAATAAACAAATAGCAGCTTATATTATGGAGGAAGAGATAAGTGAAGGAAGCTAAAAGTAGATCTGAGAGCTGAAGTTTAGCTGTACTAAACCCATTGCTTAAAGGTATGCATGCCAAGAATTCTGTCACATTTGCTTGTGCTGTCAAGTGTCAACCAAACGGTAAAACCATCAAATGACTGGTGTCATAACTGATCATATGTGCAGTGCAATGGCCGTTGCAGATCAAACAGATGCCAAGATGGCAGTTTTCTTGGTTGAAAAAGACAGAAGTTTTTAGTTTTGCTTTAAATACTTTTTTTTGCAGCTACTTCTTTTGCCAGTAAGCTTGTTTGGTTGATGGAGTCATAATAAAGTGGAACTATGGGCAAACAGTTTAATGTACAGTTTGCAAATGCGTGCGGACAAAACCCCTGTTTTTAACGCATACTGTTAGACAGGTTAATTTGGTTGTTCTGCAGGCTGGTCGGTAAGGAGGCCTGTTTTTTTCCTGGGCATTCCCCAGTTTTTGTTGTTATAATGTACAGTTGAACCAGCTCTGCCATACTTTGTCTATAGGCTGGGCAGGAAATTCACTGTTACGGGTGAATGTCATATAATGTCCTTCTGGAACGTACCTCGAGTCCGCCCCTCGGTCCACACTGCAGTACGATCTGTCACCTGTCACCTGCTGTGTCCACCAGACACAGCTGATGACTGATCAGTGTACTGGCTGCTGCTGGTATCGTGTGACTGCTGTGACCAAACCAAAAAATTTGTAAAAATATGACAACTTCAAAAAACTTGCCATGCCTCTTACTAAATACCTCGGACTGTCTGCTTTTTCAAAAAGGGGATCATTTGGGGGGTATTTGGCCTTTTCTGTTTTTTTTAGGCCTCAAGAAATGATAGGCCATCAGTACATCAGGATTGGTAAATTTTTCAAATATAGACCACAATTTGTGCCCCCACAGCTGCTTGCTGTGGGGGCACTCAGCAGGAAGGAGGGGCCAGGAGCTCCAGCCCTGATACTCTGAGAGGAGGAGGATTGAGGATGCTCTGTGCAAATCACTGTACAGAGCAGGTAAGTATAACACGTTTGTTATTTTTAAATGAAGAAAACAGACTTTAGTATCACTTTAAAGGGGAGTTCCAGGCATTTTTTTATTGGGACGCTTGCCTTTACATAAACTTTAGGGGTAAAGGGACTGTTTTAGGTTTTAGGTTTTGCTGGAATTCTACTTTAACCACTTTGCCTCTCACAGCTATAGACCAGACCAACTTTTACAATTATTCTACAGACTTGTTTGTTCTACTGTATATTTGTTATTTAAGATAATAAGGTAACACATACTGTATTCCAGAAAAACCTAACCACTCCCTAACCTGTCCCCATACCCCTCCTAACACCTATGCTAACTAATCTGCGGAAGAAAGATATACAGAGATAGTAAGATATATAATTACCCTTTTTCTGGGCCTTTCTGGTTCGGTTACGTAATCCAGCTTGCGGATCAGAGTTGTTGAGCGGCGGGGGGGTCCGTGGAGTGGATCGGAGTTGTTGAGCGGGGGGTTCCGCGGCTTGGAGTTGTTGAGCGGGGGGGTTACGTGGATCGGAGTTGTTGGGCGGGGGGGGGGGGCGGTTTTACCGCAAATCGCGGGGAGGCAGCGGAATCGCGGGACTCTAGCCCTGAACTTGGGACGGCAGGATTTACCGTGAATCGTGGGACAGTCCCGTGAAATCCGGGACGGTTGGGAGGTATGGTGTCAGCGAGTGCCACTGCAGGGGAGAGGAGGGACTGCTCACAACAGATGGGTCATTAAAGCCTATGAGTGATGTCACCGCTCCTGGCATAACCAGCCATTGTCAGAATGCCCTCTCCATTGCTGTGCTGCTGGCTGGCATAGGGGAGATCACTGGTCCAAAGAAAGGCCTGGAAAAAAAGTACATTTCTTACACAGGTTAGTCAGAATAGGTGTTAGGAGAGGGGAGGGGTGGTTTTAAGATTAGCTAGATACATCCCTAAATTCTACTTTATTTTTATTCTATTTTACTTTTATTTTTATAAGAAAATTAGATTTAGATTGTGATTTTCCTAACCTTCCTATACAAAATAATTTTGTAATGGTACTGTCTCCCTTTATATTGTAAAGCACTGCACAAACTGTGGCGCTATATGAATCCTGTATAATGATAATATCAGTAGTGGGGTCAGTGGCGGGACAAGGTCATCCACCACAAGATGCCAAACTGTGCCCCCCCCCCTATTCACGATGTGAAAGCTTAGGGGATCAAATGCCCAGCAGTCTCTTAGTTGTCAAATTTCACTGTGCAGCTCAATTTTAACACTGGGCACATGCTTGTTGACGGCTCTCTCCTCCACTCCTGACTCTCTACTGGATACTTCTCCATTCAGTGGTGCGGGCTGTGCTTCCTTTCCCCTCCTCCTTCCTGCTAGTGCAGCTCCTGTGAACACCACAGCCTACTTGTTAATACAGGAATGCTACACTGTTAGAAAGGAGGAGGGGGAGTCTGCACAACTTCTTGGTTCTCTCCTCCTCTGCTTGCTTCTCACAATGCTGCGCTGAAAGGAGTAGTGATGCTGTTGTCACTACTCCTGTCAGTCTTGTAACAGAAGGAAAGTGCCCTCATCCCTACAGTAAACCATTATGCCAAGGCAGCTGTCCCTGCCGCTTACCCCTGAGTGGGGTTATGGCACACCTCCCCACATTTTGAGATGGGAATGAGGGACACCTATCAGCAAAAGTATGCAGGCATGGGACACTCCCCTTCCCACGCCCCCTTAAAGGAGAATTGTACAAAAAAACAAGATTGGTTAAACCCAAAAGTGCTTTTTTTACCACTCCTATTCCTTTATATTGGCTTTTGGAATTTACAAATGCAGACATTTAAAAATCAGATGAAAGGTTTAGTGCTGGAAAACACTTTTTGATAGATAAAAAGTGCATTTTATATACAACTATATAGATCAGACCAAAATGAGGGACAACTGAGGAGGAATGAGGGACAGAGGGACATTGCTCCAAATCAGGCACAGTCGGGAGGCACCTTTTCCATCTATACGTATATGTATGTATGCCCCCTAACTGCATATTATTTATTACTCATTACAGAAATATTTGTGACGCTACCTGCAGTTTCACATCCAGTTGTCACCTAACAGGATGTACGTGATCTAGGACCTTCCTGGCAGGATCACCAGGAATGTATTTAATGAAAGCTTCAAATCTGAAAAGACTGAACATTTTGAGATGACAATAATATCAGGCTTTTGGGAGGTTTTAGTTATTGGGTTTTAATTTACTTTATACAGAGCTTTTTTTCTCAGAAAATAGGTGCAGGAACTCAACCACGACCCGTTCAGATTTCACAAACAGTAGAAAGGTCTTAAAGGGGCATTAAATACCAGAATTGCATTACATACAGTGTGCAGAGTTCAGGGGGTTACAAAGCAGTCACTTGTAAACACAGAAACCAGACTTCTGTGTTCACAAGTGATTGTGGTGAGCGGGCACCAAAGGGTCTGAGCCAAAGGTGGTGGAACTGAGTTCCACCAAGTTCCCCCAGAAAAAAAGCCCTGACTTTATACATATGTTCCATACAACTATGAATGATGTCTGTAGATTAGAGTAACATGAGGACTCACCTGCACTGTGGTGTGCGATCACCAGACATATCCTCGTGTACAGTACACGGTGTCTGCTCTGCCAGGGAGATCCACAACAAGGAAGTAATGATCAGTATGGGGCTCCTATGTGGAGGGCTTTTATTTCATCTAATACATGTAATAATACAAGAGCATGCAGCCCCCCTCTCCCTCCCTCCTGTAGTATCAGAGGTTCTCTCTCTGCACAATCAGTGAAATCAGCGGAGCAGACACCAGGGAATCACTGCAACTACATAGCAGGACATGTGGGAACTGCTCAGCGTCTGGTTGCCATAGCGACGCTCTGTCCGGACATGACGTGCTGTGAGAGCGAATCGACAGACAGGGAGTGGAGGTGATCATGTGATCAGATGTTGTCATGTGACTGGCTGCTATTAGTAGGAACATGAAAAAAGCACGTGACCTGTAGTGCTGGGACTTGTACATTTAGAGGGTGCATGAGGCTCAGATTCACTAAGTTGTAATACCAGCTTAACCACTTCAAAATAGGCCACTCCCCCCCCTTTTCTGCCCAGGCCAAATTTCAGCGCTGCCGCATCTTGTATGACAATTGCACAGTCATGTAAGGCTGTATCCATATGACATTTTTATCATTTTTTTCCACACATATAAAGCTTTCTTTTAGTGGTATTTAACCACTTCAGCCCCAGACCATATTGCTGGTCAATGACCGGGCCACTTTTTGCGATTCGGCACTGCGTCACTTTAACTGACAATTGCGCGGTCGTGCGACGTGGCTCCCAAACAAAATTGGCGTCCTTTTTTTCCCCACAAATAGAGCTTTCTTTTGGTGGTACTTGATCACCTCTTCGGTTTTTATTTTTTGCGCTATGAACAAAAATAGAGCGATAATTTTGAAAAAATATATATATTTTTTTAATTTTTGCTATGATACATATCCCCAAAATATATAAAAAAACAATTTTATTCCTCAGTTTAGGCCGATACGTATTCTTCTGCCGCAGATATACCCTCCCCCAGCATGCCCCGCGAGGGAAACGCTCCTCCAATTGGCTGCTGGGGAAAAGTGGCTCTGCCTGAACCCCTTTGGCGCCACCTGCCGCCCAGAGATGGGACCACATCTCTGGAGCGCAGAATGACCCACAGGACAATTCAGGACTGACAGCTGCCGGATTTGAACAAATCAAACTGGGTGAGAGCAAGTAAGTCTCTCACCTTACTAACTTTAGTGTAGCGCCCCTTTCTGAAAGTAAGGGGGCGCTACATATTTATTTGTAAAAAAAATGTGAAAACCATTTCACATTTTCTTTCCACTTCACAATTATGTGCCACTTTGTGTTGGTCTATCACATAAAAATTCCAATAAAATACATTTACGTTTTTGGTTGTATTAATGTGGAACATTTCAAGGGGTCTGAACAGGGCGGTCTTAATGAGAGGGCACACCTGGGCACTACCCAGGGGCCCCAGCTGCATGGGGCCCCTGCACTTTCCCCAAAGCAGCTGGTTCTTGAGCACACGCTGCCCTGAAATTGGGGGCCCCATGATGGCACTGAGAGTGATACCATGTTTCCCACGAAAATAAGACCTACCCCGAAAATAAGACCTAGTTTAAAGTGCTGGTGAGATACTAGAGTCCACTATATTACAGTGTTGACTGTGTGTGTGTGATTGTATCATCTATTTGTGCCACATACCTTCGATATAGCGCTGACCTCCCGCTCCTCTCAGCTGATCTCACACTGCTCTCCTCTTCTCCTCTCCTCTCATCTGTCAGGGGGATCTTAGAGCTGGGAAGAGACCTCCGGCGGGCCATGGAAGCGCCGAGCGAGCGGCGCTCAGCTGATGTCACGCTCATCTGCTCTACTGCAAGCTGTTAGGGGGATCTCGGGCCCCCCTCCATCTGCATTCCTTTAGAGCTGGGAAGAGACCTCTGGAAGGCCATGAAAGCGCAGAGCGAGCGGCGCTCAGCTGATGTCACGCTGCTCTGCTTGTTTGCTATTCTGCAAGCTGTCGGGGGGGGGGGGGGGGGGGGAATTGGGCCCCCCTCCCTCTACATTCTTTAAAGCTGGGAAGAGACCTCCGTGGGCCATGGAAATGCCGAGCAGCGCTCAGCTGATGTCACCCTGCTCTGCTTTTCTGCTCTTCTGCAAGCTGTCAGCGGGGGATCTTGGGGCCCCCCTCCCTCTGCAGTGCTCGAAGAGGCAAAGAGAGCTCCAGGGGGTTACAGATGTGCCCAGCACTTAAAGAAGGTATGTGGCACAATTGAATTGCAGACATACACATTTTGCAATATGTGGTGCTGTGGATTTTAGGAATTTACAAGCTTTTTTACACAGTTCCACAGGGGAATTTTGACAGGCAGGGGAAGAGAAGACAGCACATGGCATGATAAGACCTACCCCGAAAATAAGCCCTAGTGTGTTTTTGGTTGCCCAAATTAATATAAGACCCGGGCTTATTTTCGGTGAAACACGGTAGATACACAGGGGAGGCAGTCTGCCTCCTACCTACTTGATGTCTGTTTACCTGCACTGTCATCATTGTAGGGGCCCCAGAGCATTACATTGCCCAGGGGCCCATGATTCTATTAAGACAGCCCTGGGTCTGAATACTTTATAAGGCACTGTATATGAAGGTCCTCTGCAGATAGTCCACACTCACTGTTTTCCTGTGCTTTCCTTGGTCTATTTCAGACCATTACTGTGAATGTGTTTTATTCGTTTCTGTGGCTCTTAGCAATTACCCATTTCAGTTTGATTCAAATGTAAAAACGACTTGTTGGAAAGCTAATTAGATTATGGGATTTTTACAGTTTTTAGATGAAAGATTTAGCATTGTACAAATGCTCATCATCACGCTGGAATGCTTTGGAAGATATAAAATGTAATATTAATTAGCACTTCTGGCTCAAGTCTGCCATCTTAAGCAATCTTTAATGAGTAACACAAATTTCAAGACATTATATTTAACATGCTTGAAAAATGGCATTATTTCTATTTGACCTGCTCCTGGACTGTAGACTTAATTAGATCTGCTTTCAGCGTACAAAGAATTTAATTAACTGAGTTAATTTCAGCATGTGTGATTGTTGGCAGATTACAGTAGAGAAGAGGCTTATTCATTCTTTTGTAGTATTGAACACATTGATAAGCGTGCTTTAAAGCGGAAGTATACTGCGCCAATTATTTATTTTTTAAAACTCCTGCAAAGTAAAGGCATAATATGCTAGTATGAATTGCATACTAGCACATTAAAAAATACTTACCTTAGAACGAAGCCCTGCACTGCCACGCTGTGAGCTCTGACAGGCACTTCCATCTTCACCCAGTCTTCCTTCCGGGTTTGCGTCCTCCGGCCCTCTGATTGGCTGTGCCACAATGACGTCACTCCCATGCATGCGCACGGGAGTCACGGACCGCGATGCGGGTATACCATTCCTTCAGAGTGAATGCACCTGTGACATCACTAGCTGCATGAAGTGTGAATATCTCCTAAACCATGAAGGTTTAGGAGTTATACATAGTACCTACAGGTAAGCCTTATTATAGGCTTACCTGTAGGTACATGCCTACAGAATAGGTTTAAATCCACTTCAAAACCAAGAACAATAAGGTAAAATGTATTATCTTTCATTCCTAATGACATGGTACTAGAACTAGGATCTTATTTACTATAAGGTGAGTGCCTAGTGAAGCAGGGAAGGATGTGACAACACATCTAACAAATTGAGCTTAGACTTCTGGACAGTTGTGGGTAAATATGACCACTAATCCAGACAGGATTTATCAAGGAGTTGAGACTAGTTTAGGCTAGGGTGACCAGACATCCACGGTTTCCGGGGACAGTCCCCGGATTGAGGACCAGTGTTAATTTTGGCAGCAAATTTTGACTTAGTTTTAGTCTTAGAACTAAAATTACATTTTAGCTGTAGTCCCATTTTAGTCTTCTGCAATTGTTTTAGTTTTAGTCGTATTTAGTCGACTAAATCTTCAGTATATTTTAGTTGTCTAAAACGTCCTACGTTATAAAAATAATTCTAAATTACACCCCCGCCACTCCTACTAGCTTAAGGGGGTGTATTTTTTTTCCATTACCTGTGCCCCTTTCTGATGATCATGTGCTGGTCGGAGTGGAGGGAATATTTCTTCAGTTTCAGGTGCATGCCCATTCAGCATCGCTCGCATGTTCTTCTGCCTTGGCTCAAGTCTTAGCCAGCCGCCTGCCTGCTTACCTCCTTGCCTTCCCTGGTGGAGTGATCTTCCTCCGCTCCCCGCCCAGTAGTAGCCGGGGTACGGAGAGTAAGACTTGACAGGCATTGAGGCGGGCAGCGGCGGCAACGGGCAGAGAGTCATTGATTGCCACCATTACTAGTAAAAAAAAAAATATTTACCCAGATTTAATTTGAAAAATCTGGTCACCTTAGCTTAGGCAACAATCTTTCTGTTGGAGGTATGTACAACCTCCATTGACTTTTTGTTGCAATAGTTCTATACAGGGCTTTTTTTCAGGGGGAACTCACCACCACCTCTGGCTCGGTGCCTGCTCACCACAATCACTTGTAAACGCAGAAGTCTGGTTTCTGTGTTTACAAGTGACAGCTCTGCACTCTGTGTGTAACCCCCTGAACTCTGCACTCTGTATGTAATGCAATTCTGGTATTTAATGCCCCTTTAAGACCCTTCTACTGTTTGTGGAATCTGAACGGGTCGTGGTTGAGTTCCTGCACCTATTTTCTGAGAAAAAAAGCTCTGGTTCTTTATTAAACTCCAGTGAATGTATTATTGCTATCTTTGTCCCCATAGATATAATTTTCTCACTTCATATCCCAGTGATCACACATGATGAAGGTTATAACCCACTGAATAAAATTTGCAGTGCTACTATACAATATAAGCTTTGTATTATGTGCCCCATTTCAGCCTCCTGGTAGTAGTGGTTCCTCGAATAAGGATGCTAGAGAAATGGGGCTAACCAAGTGTCCCCATGGGACTTGTCACCCCCTACCGCCAACCCCTCTTTTCCTTTCTGCAGGTCCTGTGACATCTCTCCTCTCCCCATCTCACATACTGGTCACTTATCCACTTGCTTACTGGGCACATAAACCCCCTTCGTGCCCAGGCGAAATTTCAGCTTCCGGCACTGCGTCGATTTAACTGACAATTGCGCGGTCGTGTGACGTGGCACCCAAACAAAATTGGCGTCCTTTTTTTCCCCCACAAATAGAGCTTTCTTTTGGTGGTATTTGATCGCCCGTGCGGTTTTTATTTTTTGCGTTATAATGAAAAAAAGAGCGACAATTTAAAAATATATATATATTTTTTACTTGTTGCTATAATAAATATCCCAATTTTTTTGTAATATTTTTTTTTCTCAGTTAAGGCCGATACGTATTCTTCTACGTATTTTTGTAAAAAAAAAAAAAAAAATCACAATAAGTGACTGCTTTGCGCAAAAGTTATAGCACCTACAAAATAGGGGACATAATTATGATTTTTTTTTTTATATTTTTTTTTTACTAGTAATGGCGGCGATCTGCGATTTTTATTGGGACTGCGATATTGCGACGGACACATCGGACACTTTTGACACATTTTTGGCGCCATTCACATTTATACAGCGACCAGTGCTATACAAATGCACTAATTACTGTATAAATGTGACTGGCATTGAAGGGGTTAACACTAGGGGGTGAGGAAGGGGTTAAATGTATTGCCTGGGTGTGTTCTAACTGTGTGGGGGGAGGGGGGTGACTGGGGGAGGTGACCGATGCTGTCTCCCTATGTACAAGAGAAACAGCATCAGTCGCCTTTCACTGACAGGACGTGAAGCTCTGTGTTCACACTCAGAGCTCCATGTCCCTGCTCTCTCACCGACGATCGCGTGTACCTGACGGACATTGCGGCCGCCGGGTACACGCATCGGATCCTCGGTGATGCGTCGGGACTGTTTTTCCCTGTGGCGCGCGCGGGGAATTACAAGTAAATCACGTCCAAAGACGTGACCCCGGCGCCTCAGGTCTGTGCTGCTGACGTATTCTGTCAATAGCGCGGACCTGAAGAGGTTAAAAGAAGGCACAGAAGACAGATATAGCCGTAAGTTAAACATTGCTTTGATACTGGGCAGTTAGAAGAAAAAGCTCAGAAATTAAATTTAAATCTAATTATGCAACCAATGGAAATGAAGTGTTTTCCTTTATAGGTGCCAACATCTGTGGTCTGGTACAACAGTCTGAATCTTCAATCAAACTGTCATCGCCCCTCCCTCCCTTTGTTGTGGCCCTAACTTTGATGGGGTAATGTTGCACCACAGATGTGAAAGGCAGGGTTACCACTTCATCCCTTTAAACCTGAACACGTATTTATTACACAGGTTCTGTGGCTGATTAAGGCGGTATTAAAAGGGGTTGTAAACCCTTATGTTTTTTCACCTTAAAGGATCACTAAAGGAATTTTTTTTTTAGCTAAATAGCTTCCTTTACCTTAATGCAGTGCTATTTTCATGTTCTCATTGTTCGTTTTTGTTTTGAAGTTACTGTAATTCTGCTCTGATCTCCCCCCTTCTTGCTTGTCTGGCTCCTTATGAAAAATCTCATGGCAACTTTTCACTGTGGTTCAAGCTGTGTGTCTAAACTCCTCAGATTCATTTTAAAAACAAAACACTGCCCTGGGATTCAATTTAAAAACAAAACACTGCCCTGGATTTGTTTGTTTTTGTTGTGTCTCTCTCTCTACTTCACATAAACACAAAACCAGTTTAAAAACGGAAGTGAAACTAGAGGCATATTATATGATTGATTTTTATCTATTTTTAATCATTTTTAAAAGGAATCAGTTAACTTTTATGTCTCTATACCCTGTTAACAGTCATTTTAGCAAAAACATTTTTTTCCTTTAGTGATCCTTTATTAATGTATCCTATGCATTAAGGTGAAAAAACTTCTGGCAGTCACCAGCCCCCGTTTTACTTACCTGAGCCATGGCATTCACTCGGCGGTGACGTGCTGTCCCTCGCTCCACAGTGTCACCGTGTTCTGGCGAGCTGGTTCCTACCATAAATATGGTTCCCTCCAGCGTGCGCAGGCGCAATCCGTACGAAAACCTCAAAACGGGGACAGCTATTCATCAGCTGTAGACGCGCTCGCTCCCAATGCCTGATTATACACTCTATACATGCCGTGCTACACAGAAAGGGCCAGCAAGGGGCAGATGTGGTATTGACCAGTGGTTTTTTGATTGGTTATCCACGCCGCTCTTTACAGCAAGGGGCGGATGTGACACTGAGCAGTCCTTTTTTGGGGGATGTTTTTTCTCAATAAAATAGACGTCTCACATCCACCCCTTGCTGTATAGAGCGGCGTAGATAACCAATCAAAAAGCACTGCTCAATATCACATCCGCCCCTTGCTGTGTAGAGCAGCGTGTACTATAGAGCTCCGTTTATAAGCAGGCTGTTGAGGCTCGGAGATTTCCGTGGCCTCCTACTGCACCTGCGCAGTCGAGGCAGGAACCATATTGATGGAGGAACCAGTTAGACAAGACACCGGCTCTTGATTAGATAGACAGATAGCAGCGCAGCCATTGCCTCCAACTACTGTCAATCAAATCCAATGATGTTGGCGCCAGGGGGCGGGGCAGAGTCATACATTCGGTGGCTATGGAGGCCAAATGAATGACTCAGGAGCGCGCCCGCAAGGTAACCCTCTGGGAAAACGCTTCTCGTATGGGGTTATCTTATGAAGGGAGGAGCTGAGAGAGCCCCCGAGGTACCCTAGAAGTCGCGGATCGTGGGCCAGTCTGTTCAAAATGAGCTGCACAGGAGAGGTAAGTGTATGACAAAAAAAAGTTTTACAATCACTTCAAACTTTGCATTAAATTAGCCCCAGAACTTGTCTAACTAATGTGTTCGGATTTGGCAGCCCTAGTAGGTGGACACAGTTTATGGTTACTTGGTACTCGAGTCCCAAAAGGCTGAGCGGGGTAATGTTGCCCCGCAGGCAGGGCCGGACTTACCATTGGGCTTGACTGGGCTCAAGCCCATGGACCCCACCCAATAGGGGGCAGCGGATGGCAACCCTCTAAAAAAAAAATATTTTTAGGGGTCCGGAGGTCCCCAGGGGAGCAACCCCTACTTTTTTTTATTTATTTTTTATAAAAAACATATAGTTTTTTTAATATATTTTATATATATCGATATATATAGATATATATATATCTATATATATATATATCTATATATATTATTATTAAAGGGCCCAGAGGTCTCCAGGGCCCCCGGATGGCAACCCCCCCTTTTTTTTTTCTAAATGTTTATTTTTTTTGTTTTGTTTATATTTTTTTAGTTTTTATTAAAAGGCCCAGAGGTCCCCAGGGCCCCGGATGGCAACCTCCCTTTTTTATGTATTTTTTATAAATGTTTATTTATTTATTTATTTTTTATTAAAGGGCCCAGAGGTTTATTTTTTATTTTTATTAAAGGGCCCAGAGATCCCCAGGGCCCTGGATACCCCCCTTTTTTTTATATAGCCTATATAGCCCCCCCGCTTCTCAATTTCAGGCGGCAGCACCCCCCCAGTTCTCTGCTCCAGGGGGCCCATGCCTTAGGGTCCTTTCACACGGAGCGGACCGTTTTGCGGTCCGCTCCGTGTGCCCGTCAGCTCAGCGGGGGGGTCTCCGCTCAGCTGTCGGCGGACTGGGCGGTCCCCGCACACTGTGCAGGGACCGCCCCGTCTCTCCTCCGCTCTCCCCTATGGGGAGTCGGATGGAAACAAAACGGACCGTTTGTCCGTTTGCATCCGATCCGTTTGGCCGGACGGAAGAAAAATAGGACATTCTTCCGTCCGCAAAAACGGATGCGGATCTAGCGGACGTTAGCGGATGCATCATCCGCTAACGGATTCGCTCCCATAGGGAAGCATTACAAGTCCGTTAACGGACTTGTAATTAGCGGACCGTTCGTCCGCTAGTGTGAAAGGACCCTTAAGCTGTGTAAGGGGCCCCAAAATTCCTGATGGCGGCTCTGCACATTCCTCCCAACATTCTGCGGAGCTTTCCTGCACAGACCGCTTCTTCCCGCAGTCCCACAAAATGGTTAATTTTCCCACACTGCAATAGGAGGCAGCATGGAAGCAGGAGGAACCGGAGCGGTGTGTGGAGGACTGTGGCTGCTGAAGGGAAGAAAGCCGTCAGCCGGGCTAATGACAGTCTGTGGCCCTGGCTGTCGGCACAGGTGAGAGGCACTCCCCCCCCCCTGCTCAACAACTGCAAAACCTTCCTCCAGGAGGAACCAACCGGAGCGGTGTGGGGATGTCTGCTGAAGGGAAGAGAGCCGACACATTCCGTGCACCGCTCAACAACTTTAATGCGCAACCCCCCCACTCAACAACTTCAATTTGCCCCCCCCCCCGCTCAAGAACTTTAAAGCGCACCCCCCGATCAACAACTATGATCCCCCCTCGCTCAACATCTTCGATCCCCCCCAATTCTCGGCTCCAGGGGGCCCCTCCAACACTCAAGCCCGCAGGTGGGGGTGGACTGTGGTTATGGTGGTACCTGGTGGTTGGTGCAGTTACTTGGTGCTCGAGTCCTAAAAGACTGAGCAGGTGGTTTGGTTAAGGTTTTAATGGTGATATTGGTCTGTATGTTTAATGTTAAAGGCAGAGGTGTATTTAGGTTTTGTGCTGCCCTAGGCCTGACTAAACTTGTGCACCCCCTAATTTAAATATGACCCACCCCTTCCTGTCACGGCCACACCCTGTGTTGTTTAAGACCCGCCCTAAAATTTTCGAGTGAGGACACTAGTTCTGAGGGCCTGGGGGGGGGGGGGGGGGGCAATGGATTCCCTTAATTAACTTAGATTTCCTCTTACTTCCTGGTTGCCCATAGAGTAGGAAGTGAAGGAAAATCTTTGCAATGGGACAGGGATGGTAAAATTGTTGCCTATAGTTCTACTTTAAGTAGATGGTGCAGCAGAAACATATAGCACAGTGAGGAAGGTTTGTGGTCCAGGCTGACAAAACAGTCAAAATTGGAAGCGCCCCCCCCCCCCCCCCCACAGTTGCGGAATGCCGGCCGCCCGCATACTAGAAGCAGCGTGGCCGCTTTATAGGGGCGCTAGACTAGTGTTCCTAGTGTAGCGCAAGCCGGCGGGGTCTCTTTTCATGCTGCCCCCCTGCAAAGTGCTGCCCTAGGCCTGGGCTTTGTTGGCCTAGGCCAGGATACAGCTCTGGTTAAAGGTATAATACAACAAAGGTTAAAGGTTATCTAATTTGTTTTAAAACCCAAATAATGGTGCTGCGGCCGGCCATAAGTTTCCACACTTCAGTTTCATGGTTATCTTTACTATCATGATTGATCAGGTGGTGATAGTGATGGTGGGGTGGAATCAGGTTGGATGTTTGTGGGGTTGTACAGTCCCAATGCAGCCTTTACTTGCCTGGATGTTTGTGTGGTAATATAAGAAGAGTGAGACCGAGTTACTTGCGTGTGAATCTGTGTAATGCAATTGTCATATCATGTCCTTGGGGAGATGCAATGAAAAAATATTTTACCAACCATCTAAAGAAATAACGCACTAGCCTGTAAACTGGCCCACCCAGTTCTAGAGAAAAGGTATTTCTTTTATTTATTGTATGGGGACAAAGTGGAAAAGAAGAGAGAAAGAGAGGGACATTTGGATGGAGAAGTAGAAAGAAAAAAAACAACAGTGATTAAAGAAGAACGAGAGTAATGGAGAGAAGGAGGGAGCTAGAAACGAGGCAAACAAATAAATAAGAGAGAATCAAAATGAAACTTCAGCCAAAAACTTTTTTACAAAAAAACACTGGAAGAGGAGACAACCATTACAGGCTGTAAATCCCCTCCATCTGGGGCCCCGTGGTTGCAGGCAAGAAATGCGCTCTGTCTAAGGCCGACTTAAAGTGGTTCTAAAGGCTCAAGGTTTTTTTACTTTATTGCAATCTATGCATTAAAGCGTTAGTAAAGGAATTTTATTTTTCCTTTAAAATAACAAACATGTTATACTTACCTCCACTGTGCAGTTCGTTTTGCACAGAGTGGCCCAGATCCACGTCTTCTGGGGTCCCTCAATGGCTGTCTCTGTCCTCCCCGCAAGTACTGACCACAGTTATGCGAGAGATTGCATGGTGGTGAGTAATTGCGGGCACGCTCCCGTGATACAGCAGGCGGCCACTGTATCACTCGGCCCCGCCCGAGCCCCGTTCGGCCCGCCCCTCAGCGCGTCGTGTCACTGGATGTGATTGACAGCAGCGCCAACCAATGAGGGGTCAGGTAAGTATAACGGGGGCTCGGGCGGCAGCATCTGATGTTTTTTCACCTTAATGCATAGATTGCATTAAGGTGAAAACATTTTTTTCTTTACAACTCCTTTAAGGTAAATAACCTTTTGCAGCTTCCTCTCAGCCCCCTTATACTTACCTAAACCCATCTCGATCCAGTAATGTGCATGAGAGCAGTAGCTCTTCTGGGTTTTTCTTTGCTCAATGACTCACACAGCAGCCGGAGCTGCCATTTAGTCTATAGTGATATTTTATCACATTCAGCAGACACATATAATTTGTATGGAGATTCTGTAAAAATTTGTCAGAACATTTTTTTCTTGGAATCATTGGATCAACTAATTTTATTTGAAAGTCCTAAAGGATAAGTTCACGTTAAAAAAAAAAATGCACATTTTTTTGCAGGTAATATTTTTTTTTTTTTTTGAGCCTGTAAAGTATTGCACTAGCGATCAAAGATGGACTGGTCATTGGAACTACAGGGAGTTTGTCATCTGTCTCTCCCTTCCCGCAGTTCTCACCTCTGCTCCCTCCCTGCAGCGCTCACCTGGGGGAAACAGAAAAGCAGGGGGGACAACAGAGGAGGAAGGGAAAGGGGACAGACAGCTGACTCACCAGCTAAGGCCTGGGAGTTTCTCACTTCTGCCTAATCTTGTCCCATAAGGGGGGGCACCAAACTGATTCTTTGCCCCGGGTAAAATAATGTCTAGCTTCCCCACTGGTACTGCCTATAAGAGTACCAGTACCAGCCATTCTACTCTAATAAAGTAGAATAGCTAGTGGTTAGTGAAAGGGGGCTTGGGTGGCGGGGGGGGGGGGATGTAGAAGTTGTCCGGTCGCCATGGGAGAGACCTGTCGAAACTGGCCAGTCTAAATGAAGTCCAGGGCCAAATTTTTGTCCCAGTCCAACCCTGCTAGCGATCAGCAGATTGCTGGTGCCATGCAGGTGGCCTGCAGATCTATCAGTGTGTGTACATCCTGTATGGGCAAGAAGATACAATTTAATTGGAACAATCAATGAACTGCCATGGCGTTCCACACCACCGTGGTAGTAGTTCATTCACACACAGCACCCACGCAGCTGCGCTGATTTAAAAAAGTGAGAGCTACAGTGCCTTGAAAAAGTATTCATACCCTTGAAAATTTTCCATATTTTGCCATGTTACAACCAAAAACATAATTTTATTTTATTGTGATCTCATGTGATAGACCAACACAAAGTGGTACATAATTGTGAAGTGGAAAGAAAATTATAAATGGTTTTCCAATTTTATTACAAATATATATCTGAAAAGTGTGGCGTGCATTTGTATTCAGCCCCCTTCACTCTGATACCCCTAACTAAAATCTAGTGAAACCAATTGCCTTCAGAAGTCACCTAGTTAGTAAATAGAGTCCACCTTTGTGTAATTTACTTTCAATATAAATACAGCTGTTGTTAGAGAACCATAGTAAACAAACTGCGTCACAAAGGCCAAGGAACGCACTAGACAGGTCAGGGGTAAAGTTGTGGAGAAGTTTAAAGCAGGGTCAGGTTAAAAAAAAATATCCCAAGTTTTGAACCTCTAACAGAGTACCATTTGATCCATCATTTAAAAATATAAAGAGTATGGCACAACTACAAACCTACCAAGACATGGCCTTCCACCTAAAATGACAGGCTGGGCAAGGAGAGCATTAATCAGAGAAGCAGCCAAGAGGCCCATGGTAACTCTGGAGGAGCTGCAGAGATCCACAGCTCAGGTAGGAGAATCTGTCCACAGGACAACTATTAGTTGTGCGCTCCACAAATCTGACATTTATGGAAGAGTGGCAAGAAGAAATTAATTGCTGTAAGAAAGCCATAAAAAATCCCGTTTGCAAGAAGTCATGTGGGGGACACAACAAACATGTGGAAGAAGGTGCTCTGGTCAGATCAGACCAAAATTAAACTTTTTGGTCTAAAAGCAAAATGCTACGTGTGGCAGAAAACTAACACTGCACA
Source organism: Rana kukunoris (assembly GCA_029574335.1). Taxonomy (NCBI): domain Eukaryota; kingdom Metazoa; phylum Chordata; class Amphibia; order Anura; family Ranidae; genus Rana; species Rana kukunoris. Next base: position 106,612,886 of record CM056050.1, on the reverse strand, counting down.
TCACCCTGAACATACCATACCCATCGTGAAACATGATGGTGGCAGAATCATGTTGTGGGGAGGATTTTCTTTTCTTCTTCAGAGTTGATGGTAAGGTGGATGGAGCTATCTTAGAAGAAAACCTGTTAGTCTGCAAAAAAATTGAGACTGGGGGTGGAGGTTCACCTTCTAGCAGGGCAACAACCCTAAACATACAGCCAGAGCTACAATGGAATTGTTTAGATCAAAGAATATTCATGTGTTAGAATAGCCTAGTCAAAGTCCAGACCTAAATCCAATTGAGAATCTGTGACAAGACTTGAAAAGTGCTATTCACAAATGCTCTCCATCCAGTGCTTCAAGTGGGCCAAAAGAGGTGCCGGTACTCTATTAGGCGCCGGTGTCCACCCCCCCCCCCCCCCCCCCGCCGGGGCAGAACGTTTTTTTTTCGCCCCCCCCCCCGGCGCTAGCGCATGACCACATACGCCCAATCACAGGGCGCCATGCCATCAAATGCAGCCACTGTGTCATCAATTGTCACCACTGTGCCATGCCATCAAATGCAGCCACTGTGTCATGCCATCAAATGCAGCCACTGTAAAATCAATTGTCACCACTGTGCCATGCCAAACGCAACCACTGTGCCATGCCATCAAATGCAGCCACTGTGCCATCAATTGTCACCACTGTGCCATGCCAAACGCAACCACTGTGCCATGCCATCAAATGCAGCCACTGTGCCATCAATTGTCACCACTGTGCCATGCCAACAAACGCAACCACTGTGCCATGCCATCAAATGCAGTCACTGTACCATGCCAATTGTCACCACTGTGCCATCAATCGTCACCACTGTGCCACCAATTGTCACCAATTGTCACCACTGTGCCACCAATTGTCACTGTCCAGACATCTATCCACCTCGGAGCTTTATATTATAACCTGCTGGGACTTGTAGTTCTCCATCGTCTCCTGGGGCTCAGGTGCATGCGATCCACCATCTTTGTTCAGTTTTTCTTACTGCTGGGACTTGTAGTCCCATAGATGGTGGATCCCATGCACCTGAGCCCCAGGAGATGGAGAACTACAAGTCCCAGCAGGTTATAATATAAGGCTCTGAGATGGATGGGTGTCCGGACATCCATCCACCTCGGAGCCTTATATTATAACCTGCTGGGACTTGTAGTTCTCCATCTTCTCCTGGGGCTCAGGTGCATGCAATCCACACCCATCCACCTCAGAGCCTTATTGTATGTATAACCTGCTGGGACTTGTAGTTCTCCAATCTCCATGAGCCCCAGGAGAAGATGGAGAACTACAAGTCCCAGCAGTCTTACTAAAATGACAGGCTCTGAGGTGGATAGGTGGGGATCAGGCAGTGCACCCCTTTAGATTTACACCGACCCCCCCCTTCTCTCTCTCCCCTGTGGTACAGGAGAGTGTTTTGCTTACCTTGCTGGAGATGGAGAAACTTGGCGCCGCGCTATAAACACATGTTCCAACTTCCAGGCCAATCAGCGCAGCACAGCGGTACAGCGCCTCCCACTCCACCGCCCGCCAATCTCCTGCGCCGTTATCTGTTTTTTTTTAGCCCTTCTGCCTAGTTGGCTGGTGTTTCCCGCCACTCCCACATCAAGGGAGACAGACAGTTCCACCAGCCAACCAGGCGGAAGGGCTGAAAAAAAAAACTCATCGCGCCGCCGCCGGGTGTACCAAGATGGCCGATAGCTCCAGAGCTAGGCCAAAGCCGCGGCCTTTCCTAAGGTGGCAGCGGCGCATTCCGCGGACACCAGCGGCGGCGGCGCATTCCGCGGTGGCGGCAGCGCATTCCGCGGATGCCAGGATTTTGCCCCCCTGCAATTTTTCGCCCGGTGCAGGAGCCCCCCCCCCCCGCTACGCCAGTGCGTTCCGGTACGGGAAACCCACGTACTGGGCGCACGGAGAGGTGCTGGTACTCTCCAGGGCCATTTTTGGAAGTGGTGGTACTGAGTACCGCCGCGTTCCGGCCCACTTAAAGCACTGTCTTCATCCAATCTGACAGAGCTTGAGCTATTTTGCCAAGAAGAATAGGAAAACATGTTACTCTTTAGATGTGCAAAGCTGGTAGAGACATCCCCAAAAGACTTGTAGCTGTAATTGAAGCGAAAGGGGGTTTTACAAAGTATTGACTCAGAAGGGGCTGAATACAAATGCACGCCACACTTTTCACATATTTATTTGTAAAAAAATTGAAAAAAAGGGATTTTTAAATACAGCTTACCTGTAAAATCCTTTTCTTGGAGTACATCACGGGACACAGAGCGGCATATTCATTACTATGTGGGTTATATGGAGTACCTTCAGGTGTGGACACTGGCAATCTCAAACAGGAAGTCCCCTCCCTATATAACCCCCTCCCCTAGAGGGAGTCCCTCAGTTTTGTAGCAAGCAGTATGCCTCCCAAAATGGTCACCCAAAAGAGGGGTGGGAGCTCTGTGTCCCGTGATGTACTCCAAGAAAAGGATTTTACAGGTAAGCTGTATTTAAAAATCCCTTTTTCTTTCTCGTACATCACGGGACACAGAGCGGCATATTCATTACTATGTGGGATGTCCGAAAGCAATGCTTTAATGAGGGGAGGGAGACATCTTCCAAAGAAGGATTCAATTTAGAGATAAACTCAAATCATAATAATAATTCCAACTTAGTCAAGAAAAAACTTTTTTTTTTTTTTTTTTTTTTTTATAACCAAGGGTGTTTCTGATCCCGAGGATTTCAAACTGCAGCCTGTAGTACTGCCTGACCAAAGGCAGCATCCGCATTTCTTCTCACGTCTAGTTGATAAAACCTTGTAAACGTGTGGACTGATGACCACGTTGCCGCCTTGCATATCTGAGCCATAGAGATCTGATGGTGTGCTGCCCAAGAGGCGCCCATGGCCCTGGTAGAATGGGCCTTTACCGACAACGGAGGAGGCAACCTCTTCAACCCGTAGGCTTGAATGATTAATTGTCTAATCCATCTCGAGATGGTGGATTTTGCAGCTGCCTGCCCCTTCTTGGGGCCATCTGGTAGAACGAATAACACATCTGTTTTCCGGATCTTTTCTGTAGCTTTAAGATAGGCCTTCATGGCCCGGACAATATCCAAGGTATGCAGCAACCCCTCCTTTCTAGATGTAGGTTTTGGAAAGAAGGATGGAAGTACCAAATCCTGGTTCAAGTGAAATTTGGATATAACCTTTGGTAGAAAGGAAGGATGGGGCCGGAGAACTGCCCTGTCCTTATGCAGAACGAGATATGGTTCCTTACACGATAAGGCTGCTAATTCTGACACTCTCCTGGCCGAAACTATGGCGACCAAGAAAACCAACTTTCTTGTCAGTAAGAGTAAAGGAATCTCAGCCAACGGCTCAAAAGGCTGTTTCTGTAGAGTGGACAGGACAAGATTTAAGTCCCATGGACAAATTGGTGACTTGACAGGAGGATTAATACGCAAGACCCCCTGTAAGAAGGTCTTTACCAGCGAGTGGGTGGCCAGCGGCCTCTGAAACCACACTGACAGAGCTGAGATCTGTCCCTTGATTGTGCTTAGTGCCAGGCCTTTATCCACTCCTAGCTGGAGAAAACTTAACACCCTATCAATAGTATATCTGCGGGAATTCCATCTTTTGGATTCACACCAGCCTACGTAGTTCCTCCACACCCTGTAATAAATCACCCTGGAGACCGGCTTCCTAGCCCTAATCAGGGTAGGAATTACCTGCCTAGACAGGCCTCTATCCCTGAGAATCAGGGATTCAGCCTCCAGGCCGTCAAATTTAGACGCTGTAATGTAGGGTGGAGGATCGGGCCTTGTGAGAGTAGGTCTGGTTGTAGAGGAAGAGTCCAAGGGTCTCCCACTGCCATCTTCAGGACTAGTGAGTACCAAGTCCTCCGGGGCCAAGCCGGAGCTACTAGAATGACTGGCTTGTTCTCCACTCTGATCTTGCGCAACAGGCGCGGGAGTAACTGTAGTGGAGGGAATGCATATAGAAGTCTGAATTGATGCCAAGGGCAAACCAACGCGTCGGTTCCGCAGGCCATAGGATCCCTCGCTCGCGACACGAACCTGTCTAGTTTCTTGTTGAACCTGGATGCCATTATATCTACGTCCGGCATTCCCCACCTCTGGCAGATTGTCTGAAAGACCTGGGGATGCAGAGACCACTCCCCTGGCAACAGACTCTGGTGACTTAAGAAGTCTGCCTGCAGGTTGTCCACTCCGGGAATGAATATCGCCGAAATGCAGGGTACATGAACCTCTGCCCATTGAAAAATCAAGTTCACCTCCCTCTGAGCTGCCTGGCTCCTGGTTCCCCCTTGGTGGTTTATGTATGCCACCGCCGTGGCATTGTCTGACTGGATTCTCACCGGGAACCCCTTTAATCTGGAGGTCCAAGCCAGAAGGGCTAGGCGGGCAGCTCTGATTTCCAAGATATTGATGGGGAGCTGCCTCTCTGCTTTCACCCAAGTTCCCTGGCGGGAGAACCCCTCGAAGACCGCCCCCCAGCCTGCCAGGCTGGCGTCTGTGGTAACTACCTTCCAGACAACAGGGCTGAAGGATTTTCCCTTTAGAAGATTCTGAGGGTTCAACCACCAGGCCAGGCTTTGTCGGACCCTTGATGATAGCGTCAAAGGGGACTCTAAGGCATGTGCCCTCTTGCCCCAGGCTGCTAGAATGGCTGCCTGTAGGACGCGAGTGTGGATCTGAGCGTATGGTACTGCCTCGAATGTGGCCACTAGCTTGCCTAGTAATCGCATACACAGGCGAATAGTTGGACTTTTCTTGTTTAGAACCAACTGAACCAACCCCTTGATAGCTTCGATCTTTACAAGGGGCAGGAACACCTTTTGATGTTCTGTGTCTAACCTCATGCCGAGGTATTCCAACTGCTTTGTAGGCTGGAACGCTGACTTTCCCCGGTTCAGGACCCAGCCGAATTCTTCGAGGTACTGAACCGTGAGGTTTACTGCCTTTTGCAGACCCGGCCGTGAGTGATCTATGATTAAAAGGTCGTCCAAGTATGCTAGGACTGTGACCCCTTGGATCCTTAAATTGGCCAGAATTGGGGCTAGGATCTTCGTGAATACCCGGGGGGCCGTGGCCAGCCCGAAGGGGAGCGCCCTGAATTGGAAGTGTCGCTGCCCCACCGCGAAGCGTAAAAACCTTTGATGCGACTGAAAGATTGGTACATGAAGGTAAGCATCCTTTATGTCTATGGAGGCCAGAAAATCGTCCTTCTGAAGCGCGGCGGCTGCTGACCGGATGGATTCTATCCGGAAGGAACGAACCCTTAGGTAACCGTTTAACCTCTTTAGGTCCAAGATTGGCCTGACATCGCCGTTGGGCTTTGGTATGACAAAGAGGTTGGAATAGAAACCTAGGCCTTGCTCTTGGGCTGGCACTTCTATAATTACGTCCTGGCAAAGCAGGTGATCCAAAGCTGCCAGCATTGAGGCCTTCCTCGCTGGATCCCTTGGTAGCCTTGATTCTTGAAAATGAGGCGGAGGATACCTTAGAAACTCCAGTCTGTAACCTGTGGTTACAGATGCCCGGACCCATTTGTCGGGGATCTTGGCTTCCCAAACTTCTGCGAAGAAACGAAGCCTTCCCCCCACCCGCAAGAGTGGGGGCGCCCCTTCATAAGGCAGACTTAGGGGCTGTCTTTGACGGCTTGCGATACCACGGCCTCTTACCCCCAGGGGTCTGTCCCTGCGATCTACTGTTAACGTTGGATCGTGCAGGCGGCCGTCGATACTGCCTGGAATTTGAGGGCCCCGAGACAGGAAAGAGCTGCCTTTTAAATGTAGGAGCCCGGAATGTCTTTTTGACCGGTAAAAGGGTACTTTTGCCATTTGAAATAGTCTGAATATATTTATCCAGATCCTCTCCGAAGAGTCGTCCTCCATGGAAGGGAAACCCTGCCAGAAGCTTTTTGCATGGGGGCTCCGCCGCCCAGTTCTTCAACCATAAGAGCCTTCTCATGTGCACCAAACATAGTGATAAACGAGAGGCCTGCTGGATGGAATCTTTTATAGCATCTACCGCAAAACACAGAGCTCTGGGAATATCAGAAAACTCTTCTGCTTGTTGGGTAGGCATGTCCCTTAACATTTCCTTTGTCTGGTCTTTTAATGCCTGACAAACTCCAATTGCAGCCACCGCTGGCTGCACCACTGCTCCTGCCGTAGCAAAGGATGCTTTTAAAAGTGTCTCTAATCTTTTATCAACTGGATCTTTAAACATATGTATGTTTTCCACCGGGCAAGTTAGTGATTTATTCACACATGAGATGGCTGCATCCACTACTGGGAGCCTCCACCTCTTGGAGAACTTTTCCTCCATGGGGTAAATGACCGCAAACCTTTTCGGTGGCAGAAAAATCCTGTCCGGCCGTACCCAATCCCGAAAGATCAATTCCTCCAAGAGAGGATGGACCGGAAAAAACTGTGTTGTTTAACGGAGCTTTCAAAGAGCCCAGAGAGGATACCGGAGGAACCTGAGGCTCTGGCAATGGTAAACTAAATGCCGAGCGGACCATGTCCGTCAAAGACTGTACCCACAGTCTTTCTGTCTGGGAGTCTGAAAATGGTTCCTCAGAGGCAGATCCCTCAATCCCTGAACCCTCTTGGTTCAGGTCTAGTTGATCCTCCTGTGATTCCAATTCCTCTGGAGAGAGAATCTCAGCATCTGAGGATACACCTCCTGGTGATGGGGATCTAACCCGTTTCTTACCAGGAATAGCTCTAGCGATCAATGTTGCTATTCTCTCTTCTAGCCCCCCTAGGGATACGGCTAGCATCTCCTCTGTGATGAACACAGGGCTGGGCTGATCTGGGCCAGCCTCCGCACCAGATCCCCCTAATGGCTCATCCAAGGCGCTTCTTAAATTAATAAGTTGCGGGGAAAGTATCGGCATATCAGAATCAGAAAGGGAACCCTTTTGTTTTTTGGTCTTTTTTGTACCCTTTGACCCCGAACCCTTGGAAGCCATAATACAAAATCGAGGGACTCCGCCCACACAACAGACTGTAGTGGGCAGGAGTACAAAAATCAGAGTTTAGGGGACAATAGACCACTAATGCCCAAAAACTGATGGGATCCCGTATGTTCTTTTTTTTTTTTTTTTTTTTTTTTCTTTTAAATATATTATATATTTTCTTTTGACAACATACAGTGACCCCAAACTAAGTTTGCCAGCCTCCAAACCTGCTGCAAAAAAGGGGGATTTCTTGGCTTAACAAAAAGGCATTGGAACAAAGTCCACATGTACTACCCCTCTTCCGCCACCGGGAGTCACTGTTCTGCCGCTCTGCGTCCTCTCCTCTGAAAATCAGCCTCAGACTGAGCACTGACAATGCCTGCTGTCTATAACAGCACAAAGGCGCGCCCCTGTATGACGCCGCAGGCACGCCCCCCCCCCGCCCTCCTGTGTGAACGGCGCGAAAAACGTCCATAAGACGTGCGCGCGCACGCGCGCGCGCGCGTATGCCGGAAACAGGAGGAACATGGAGGAGCCGCGCTGCTGGAGATCCAGGAACGCAGAAACAGGCGGCAGATTCAAACCCCCGGCCAGGTAGGACTCTCCAAAGGCCCCTAGGGATCCTTACTAGCCCTAGGAAGAAACAGCAGGTTTAGCTAGCACACATATTTAGACAGGGGGACCTAGTGATGGGGGGGAAAAGGTGTCATCCTGTCTCTCTTTAGACATAGTGAACAAGGTTGCCCATGCAGAGCATACTTAGGCTATCCCCCCTTTTAGGTTACCCCGGAGAGCCTGCTGTCGAACCAAGTCCCGCAGGCTCCCCCTTACCTGCTCCATGCTGCAGGATGTTTGTCCAGCAAACTGATCCAATCTTCTCCCATCTCCGTGGGTAGCGTAGTAGACCTTCAGGCCCTGGGGTCCTATGAAGGTACCCACTGTCCTGGACCTATATAGCACCCTGGCAAACAGGAACTTATGGTTTTTACAAACTCCAAGTCCTGGGCCCAGGGTCCAGCCCTCCAAAGAGGAGCATTATAGGCAAAACCCCACGGCTTGGGGCCCGGGTACTGTCCACTTTGGCACTGAGGCTCCTTGGACAGATCCGGTTAGCCCGCCCTTAATCCCAAGGATGTGGAGCAAAGCTATTCCGTGACCAACACCTAAGACACTGGCGAAAAAACTGAGGGACTCCCTCTAGGGGAGGGGGTTATATAGGGAGGGGACTTCCTGTTTGAGATTGCCAGTGTCCACACCTGAAGGTACTCCATATAACCCACATAGTAATGAATATGCCGCTCTGTGTCCCGTGATGTACGAGAAAGAAACATAATTTTCCTTCCACTTCAGAATTATGTGCCACATTTATGTTTTTGGTTGGAATATGAGAAAATTTGGAACATTTCAAGGGGTATGAATACTTTTTCAAGACACTGTAGTATGGGGAACTTCTCCCTGTACTACTGTCACAAGGAAGGGGGGATTAGGCTGCGGCTGCACCATTGGGAACATGTTACATGTTCGAACCTAAAAACGGGTGGAACATGTAACATGCTTCTAAAGGAGCACTTTAAATCCTTTAAAATGTCATCCAGACCTGCTACTTGAATGGAGTCCCACACATATTAAACAGGTTTCTTTTGTGTATAGAACATGCACGTTACAGTATGTGGCATTTTTTGTGAACATGAACAATGTTCACAGTAAGAATTCCCTTTGTTTAAAAAAAATCCTGCTGCTGTTGTTAATCACAGCCAATGAGGAGAGAGAGGGGCGGGGCCAAGCCACGGCTTTGTGTGCGAAAGGACACGCAGAGGGGTGGCTCTGGAGCGAGCTTGCTCAGGTGACCTCATTGCAAGCTGCTTGCTCTGGGGGCACTAGGCATGAGGGAGGGGCCAGGAGTGCCGGTGGGGGACCCAAAAAGAGGATCAGGGCTGCTCTGTGCAAAAACACTGCACAGAGCAGGTAAGTATGACATGTTTATTTTATTTTTTTATTTTACTTTAATATCACTTTAAACTATTCACTCTTATATGTGCTGCTGCTATGCAGACTCTGGAAATTTAGAGTTATGACCGCAGTATATACAGAGGCCCCTTGACGTGAGCACTGTGGCTTACACATATATTTGCAAATGAGTGCAAACAAAACCCTCTGTTTTTAATGTAAACTGTTAGGCCGCGTACACACGATCTAATATATCTGCTGAAACTGGGCCGACGGACTGTTTCAGCAGATATCTCCGATCGTGTGTACGGGGTATCGGACATGTTTTCCCAGCGGACAAATTTCAAAGCATGCTTTGAAATTTGTCCGCCGGAGACATGTCCGTCGGATATGTCCGCTGGTTAGTACACTCACCAGTGGACATAACTGTCCACGCATGCGTGGAAGTATTTCACTTCCTGGAGTGGTGAGGTGGCGGGGACAACGTCACCGCCACGTCACCGCGTCCTCACCCAGAGGAGATTTTCATCCGATGGTGTGTACACGCCATCGGACCAAAATCCAATGAGACATGTCTGCTGCAAACGGTCCGTCTGACATGTTTGAGCGGACATGTCTCCTCGTGTGTACGCAGGGCTGGACTGGGACAGAAATTTGGCCCTGGACTTCATCCAGACTGGCCCACTTTGACAGGTCTCTCCCATGGCGGCTGGGCAACTCCCACACCCCGCCACCCAAGCTCCCACTTCACTAGCCGTTCTACTTTGTTATAGTAGAACGGCTGCTACTGGTTCTCTTATAGGCAGTACTAGTGGGGAAGCTAGATGTTATTTCACCTGGGGCAAAGAATCAGTTTGGTGCCCCTCCCCCATGGGACAAGATTAGGCAGAAGTGAGAAACTCGCAGGCAATAGCTGTTGAGTCAGCTGTCTGTCCCCTCCCCCATGCTCCTCTGTCACCCCCCCCCCACTCCTCTGGTCCTCCCCCTGCTTCTCTGTTCCCCCTAGGTGAGTGCTGCGGGGATGGAGAGGAGGTGAGCGCTGCAGGAAGGAAGAGACAGAGGAGCGGAGGGGGGCGGCAGTCCGCTGTCACTGAAACCGGCCCACAGAGCCATCGGCCCACCGGGAAACTCCCTGTAGTCCCAATGGCCAGTCCATCCCTGTGTGTACGCGGCCTTAGACAGGGTCAATTTGGTTGTTTTGCAGGCTGGCTGGTTGGGGACTCAGGGGACTCCCTGGTAATAATTTATATATCTAAAACTTACAGTATATTACTGTGATGATGATTAGCATGAATGCTCCCTACCCCTTGCAAATAGCTAAAAGGATCATTGGTGACAGTGGTTACTGATTAGAGAGGTAGAATATACTAATTGCTTATAGAATCACAAGCAACCTGGAGGAATCCAAGGCATCCACGGCAGAGACGTGCGGTGAGGTCAGTGGCTGGTGAGGCACTGGTTAGTATCAGGGCTACATACACACAGGTTACAGGTTGCGATCGTTAGAGCAAGAACAATAATTCTAGCACTAGACCTCCTCTGTAACTCTAAACATGTAACCTGTAAAAAAAAATGACAGCGTCGACTATGGAGATTTTTAAGTACTGAAGTTTGGCACCATTCCACAAGTGTACGCAATTTTAAAGCGTGACATGTAAGGTATCTATTTACTGGGCGTAACTTTATTTTTCACATTATACAAAAAAATCGGTCTAACTTTAGTGGGTTTTTTTTGTTTTGTTTTTATTCATGAAACTGTTTTTTCTCCCCCCAAAAAAACGCATTTAATAAATTGCTGCGCAAATACCGTGTAACATAAAAAGTTGCAATGACCACAATTTTTTTACCTAGGGTGTTTGCTAAAAATATATATATATATATATATGTTTGGGGGCTCTGAGTTATTTTCTAGCCAAAAAATTATGATTTTTACATGTATGAGAGGAGTGTTAGAATTGGCCTGGGTTGCAAGGTTAATTTCCAGGAGTAAGTAACACACAAATAATTATTATATATTATTTTTAAGGTAATTTACTATATTTTCAAAAACTGTATACAAGCAGGTGGCTTAATAGACAAATTACTGAAGTTTGAAGTTATAACTTCTAACCAGTAATTTCCCAGTAAATAGATATGTTATAACATAAAGCATATAAAAAGGAAAATTTATTACCAAATACTTACCGTAATTTTCCTTTCCTGATAGGCTCCATGGCAGCTTACGTGTGGGTAGGCTCTGCCTCCATAACTACCCAATAGGACCCCTCCCTATAAATTTCAGCTGTGGGCTCTCAGCCGTGTTCCGTAACTAGCCGACTCCAAGCATTGGGAGGGACTCCTGCTGCCATGGAGCCTATCAGGAAAGGAAAATTACGGTAAGTATTTGGTAATAAATTTTCCTTTTTCCTGACTGGCTCCATGGCAGCATACGTGTGGGAAATAACTCGCCAAACACACCCGGGTGGGCAAAATGCTAAGGCAAGAAAATAAATTAATTTAACACTGTCAACTGACAGCACTTGTAAATTAAAATTCAATGAAGATAAAGCAGCCGGTTCAACACAATAGTGGGAAAACCAAACATATTAATAGATGACCAAGAAGCCGCTCTGCATATAACTTCAGGTGTGACATGACGTGAGGCTGCCCAAGAAGTCAAAAATGCTTCGGGTTCAGTGCGCAGACACTACCTCTGGAGGAGCCAAGTCCTTGGCTTTGTATGCCCTCTGGATGGTCTGAACTATCCAAGCTGCAACGGATCTGATTGAAGCCCGTATTCCTTTGTTCTTTCCATGAAGAAAAATGAAAAGAAAATCTGTTTGTCTGAAAGATTCTGTCATTTCCAGATATTGACTTAATGTGTGCTCCACATCAAGGGGATGAATACTTTGATCTTCAGATGTCCCAAAAGTGGGCAGTACAATTTCCCGATTTTCATAAAAAATTGATGTAACTTTAGGATTTGAGCCCAGCCTAGGGATTAATACTGCTCTATCTGGAAAGAAGGTCAAGAATGGTTCTTTTGAACCCAGATTTCTGATGTCAGAGACTCTTTAGCTGAAGTGACCGCTACTAAAAAGACGGTCTTGAGAGTAAGATCCTTAGCTGATAGTGGTTTATCCGGATCAGAGTTGATCATGGTAAGATAGTCCAGAACAAGAGGCAGATCCCATTTAGGGAACTTCGGTTTTCTCTGGGGTCTAAGCCGGATGGCGCCCTTGAAGAACTGGCGAACCAAAGGCTGATTGGCCCAAGGGATTCCAGTAAATGCAGAGATGACTGAGATTTGCACTCAGAGTGAACTGACTGCTACAGGTAAGTCCAAACCTGTTTATAAAAAAAAAACTGAGTATGTCTTGGACCTCTGAGGAACTGCAAGGTTTTGCTCTGGAAGACATGCGATCTGTACATTTTGACCAGATACGCTCATAAATTTTGTTGGTACTATTTCTTCTAGCGTTAAGAAGAGTTGAAATGGCATCTTCTGGACATTGTAATGCTTCAAGCCTTCCCCTTTCAAGAACCACACCCTGAGGTGCAGATGAGCTGGACATGGGTGCAACGTTGTGCCCTGAGAGAGAGAGAGGAGATCCTGTCTGAGGGGAAGAGGTATCGAGTCCCGGTAACTGAGAAGCGTTAGTAGGGAAAACCATGGCCTGTTGGGCCAAAATGGGATCACTGCTAGGATTTCTACATCCTCTGATGTGAGACGGCGAAGAAATTGCAGGATCACAGGTACTGGTGGAAAAGCATATGCTTTGCTGAATTTCCATCGATCTGTGAGAGCGTCTATCCCATAGGTTTGGGGATTTCGGAACCTCGCATAATACTTCGTCAACTTGTGGTTGCATGGGGATGCAAACAGATTCACTTCTGGGGACACTCCCAGAGTTAGAAGCCAATTGAACACTTCTATGTGTAAAGACCATTCGTTGTTGTTTAGTTGGACTCGTGATAGAAAGTCCGCTTGAACATTCTGAACCCCCGGAATGTACACTACCGAGATGTTGGCTAGGTTCTTCTGAGCCCAATTCATAATTGGCTCCACTTCTCGGAGTAAGGACCAGATTCGGGTTCCACCCTGCTTCCTTATGTAAGCAACAGTTGTTGTGTTGTCCAGCCTGAGCATCACAGAGGAGTCTGTCAATAGATGGCAGAAGGACTTGAGAGCCTGAAAGGCAGCTCGCAGTTCCAGTATGTTGGATACAGTTCCTTGAGAAGGTTTGCTCCACCTGCCCTGGGCTATTTCTGTCAGGCAATGAGCCCCCCAGCCCTGATTGCTGGCATCTGAGGTTATTGTAACCCAAGTGATGGGATGGATTGAATGACAGTTGCAGAGATTTTTCCCCTGAAGCCACCATAGAAGAGATTCTCTCATGGGTTGAGTGAGCATGATGCATTGACTCTTGCTGGGAGAGTCCCATTGCTGGAGAAACCCTTTTGCAATGGGCAAGTATGCCACTGAGCCCATTTCAGCATCGGAATGGTGGCTGCCATGGTGCCAATTACCTTCAAACATTGAAGAGCAGATAGGTGTTTCGCGGATCCTGTCCCGGACTATAGTAATCTTCTCTTCGGGCAATGAAATGGTGCCTTCTACTGTGTTGAAGAGGGCACCTAGAAACACCAGAGATTGTGTTGGAACAAGATGACTCTTTTCCAAATTCAATAGCCATAAAAATTCTTGGAGAGTGGCAATTACTATGTCCCTGTGTTCCAGGAGTTAACTTCTGTCCTGAGGTAGAAGTAAGAGATCGCCTAGTGAAGAAGACAAACTCCTTTCACTCAGAGGAGAGCCACCATGGCTAACAGAACTTTGGAGAACACCTGAGGTGACATTGTGAGACCAAATGGTAGGCAGGTGAACTGTAAGTGTTGAATGCCTACCGCAAAGCGGAGATACATTTGATAGTTTGCTGCCACTGGAACGTGGAAATATTCATCTTTCAGGTCCATTGACACTAACCAATCTCCTGGATGGACGGACTGCTGGATTGTCAATAGTGACTCCATTTTGAATTTCTTTCCGAATAATCAGTTGAGATGAGAAAAGTCTATTACTGGTCTCCAGGTACTGTTCTTTTTCTGTAACATGAACAAAGGGGAGTACATATCTTTCGCCTCGTTCGCCCTCTGGAACAGTAATGGCTGCGCCTTACTAAAGAGCTTGCATAAGCCAATAGGATTTGTTTCCTTTCTTCTGTACATAGAAGATTTGTAGGCTTGAATCTGAGCCTGGGGTTGCTGTTGGAAACCCAGGTGTGACCTGAAGAGACCGTCTTGATGGTCCAAATATCTCGAATTGAGGCCACCCAATTTTAGAAAGACTCTTCAGTAGACTCCTGATTACTAGGAGTACTCTTAGTTTGCTTATTGAAAGAAGACTGTCTGAATTTCCAGGGCCTTGAAAATTCACGACCAGGCCTGTAGATGCGTGCTTCCCTAGCATGGTCTGTATTCTGTGCTCTGAAAAAGTGCGTTTCTGATTTTGTAAACGCCTATCCTGAAGGAGGAACCCTGACTTGCCACCTGTGGCTCAGGAAATGGCACTACCGAGTTTTATTGCCAAAGAGAGAAGAGCCCTTAAAGGGAATGCGGCACCACGCTTGCTTTGAAGCTCGATCTGACGACCAGGGACGGAGCCATAAGGCACAACGTGCAGTGACCGCTGACAACATTACTCGAGCCACTAGGCGAATAACATCAATAGAGGCCTCCCCCAGAAAGGCCGATGCTAGCCTGATTTGCTGAATAGGAGAGCTCCTGGCCATATCTTCAGAGATACTTCTGAGGGAATCAATCACATTGTCTGACCATGCCTCTAAGGCTTTTGAGATGGCTGCTAAAGCCAGCAATGGTTTACAGACTGATCCTGCTGTCAGGTAGATTCTCTTCAGGTCTGAATCAATCCGTCTCTCTAGACCTTCAAAGGAAACCGTGTCTTCCAAGGGAAGGGTTACATATCTCACCAGACGCATCAAAAGCTGCATAACCCAATGGAGCAGAGATTTAAGATGTTTCACGTCTTCCTCTTTAAAAGGATATCATTTTGCAATTGTTGACCGCATAGAGCCTTTTTTTTAGGTTTACCCCATTCTTCTGAGATAATGGCACCTATTTCCGTGACAAGTGGAAAATAATGTCGCTCCTTATTAAGCTGTTTAAAGACTTTCCATTTTTTGGGAGGAGAGATAATTGGATCTTCCAAATTCAAATTCCTTGACTGCTTTCACTAAGCAGGAACTAAGGCATAATCAAAGCCTATCCATGGATCATCCACTATTGACCCACTCTCTGAGGGGGAAGCTGAGGGATGGCTGGTTTGAGCGACTTCAAAAAGTCTCATGCATTTTCCCTGATCCAACAAGGGAATCATTGGGTCTGAAGGAGAATCATGCTGCATTCTGGCATCTCTCTTCTGTAGCGACTTGTCCATGACCCGCTTAACCAATGCTTCTAGGTGTTTGTCTGCACCTTCCCTTTCATTGGCTACCTTTGAAAAAACAACAGTCGCAAAGGGGCTTGCTAGCAGGAACCGGAACCTTACACCCCCAACAAAATCTCTCTGAACTCGTGCTGTGAGATGAGGGGGGGTGAGGAGTATCCCTACTGGGATGTCCGGATTTTAAACAAATTATGGTGTCTAGAAGATGAGTGCCGGTGGTGCGATTTAGAGGACCCGCTGCATCTGCGGGACTCGCTGTAATGTTGGTCAGACCTAGAAGGGCTGAAAAAGAAAGAATAGAGAGAGAGAGAGACACACAAGCATAGTCATGGCAATGCCCTATACTCCACTCTCTTCCCCCCCAACAGGAAAAGAAAACATAGTTTTTAAATTTTACCTGCTGAGAGAGGGCTGGCCACTAGGGGCAGCGAAGCATCCATTATAGCACAAACACATTGCAGGTGGGAGACTCAAACACCAGATCACAAACGACTTAAAACACATGCTACATCCGACTGTTCTGAACGAGCACTTACCTAAGGTAGTCTCTTGTAAATGCACCAGGAAACCGTCGTTTTGAACGATCGATCCCGGGCTTCACAGGATTTCCCTGTTTCCCTTTTTTTTTAACAACAGCGATACTCGCGCACATGCGCGAACCAAACCTCGCTTTCATTCCCGGGTCCGTCCGATCGTAGAACGCAGACAGAAACCCGGAAGTAAGAGGGAGCGGCGGCTGGAACGCACAGTAACCAGACGCTCAATGGGCATGCAATCATGAAAAACACAGCATATGGAACACAGAGAAAAACAAACAACAAACATAAACACTGCTGCCATGAAGGCGATACTGCTTACCACCACCTACGATCGATTCGGCCAGGGACACCGCATCCATACACACACCGGGCATTCAGCAGATAATGGCCATCTGCACATTGCTAGGTATTCAGGCCTGTGCGCGCTCGTCTCTCCAGTGGAAGACACAATCCAGCTCTTCAGCGCTACTCTGCAATACACTCCATACCCTGCTTAACAGTCAAGGCTTATCGGAGGGATGAGACACCATCATCATTGGCCGATCTTGATTGTAGGAACAATCGTCTTCAGGTAGGAGAACCAAAAACACATGGTCCTACGGAGGAGGACAAAAAAGGAACACGGCTGAGAGCCCACAGCTGAAATTTATAGGGAGGGGTCCTATTGGGTAGTTATGGAGGAGGAGCCTACCCACACGTATGCTGCCATGGAGCCAGTCAGGAAATATATGATTTACCTTTTTATCAGCAGATTCTCATTCTCCCTATTAACTGTCATGCCGCATACACAGTCGTTTTTTGTCTTGAAAAAAAGACGTTTTTTAAACTTAATTTTAAAAAATGACGTTGCCTACACACCATCGTTTTCTGAAAATGCTCTTGCAAAGCGCAGTTACATACAACACGTACGACGACAATCTGTTCCATTCAAGCTCGCGTCATAACTTGCTTCTGAGCATGCGCGGGTTTAAAAACGTTGTTTTAAACGTCGTTTTAGCCCACACACGATCACTTTAAATGACGTTTTTTTAGAACGTTGTTTTATTTCATCACAAAAAACGACCGTGTGTACGCGGCATGAGAGAAAAACATAGGATTGTGGGTAAATCTTATACCCATAAACCCATGCTTTTTCCTTGTAGTTAATAGGGCTGGGCTGGAAGGGGGCATTTGTTTTTTAGACACATGCCCCCTTCTATGACACTGCAGTGAGAGGCGTGCCTCCACTGCAGCATTTTTATTGGACAGCTTGGGCCAATGGCACTTTACCATTGGTCCAATACTCCAAGCTGTCCATTGAGCGCAGTGCTTTTGACAAGAAGTGAGAGGCATCCTTTCAGTCTGCTGCAAAAAGAGTGTGCTAGCTTATATATATATATATATTTTTTTTTTAAACAGAGTGCTAGCTTATATTTAAACTGGCCTCTCTGGATATGTGTGCCCAGCCTATTGCACTAGGGTGTGCACCCCAAAGCTCAAACACAAATACGTGTGCATGTGTATACAGTATACACTGCTAGTGTCAATAGAGCAGTGGACGATGTCAGCAGGGCAGAATTTGGTGTCAGTGGGGCAGAGGACAGTGTCAGTCGTTTTTATTTTTACCTCTTTATTTAAAACATTTTACAATTACATTTATTTATTTTTCCATTTTTTTTATTATTTTGGAAAAAATGTATTCATTATTTTTCTAGGAGCCCCATTAGGGTGCTTTGGTGAAATATCATGAGTCTAAACAGTGGCGCACCTAATTTTTTATTTCATTTACATTTTTTGTATAATTTTTTTTTTTTTATTATTTACAATTTTATTTTCTTAATTCGTTTTTTCCACAAAAAATGTAGAAGCCCCATTAGGGGGCTTTGGTGAAATATCACGGGTCTAAACAGGGGGGCATCTGCAGCATACAAGGTCATTAGGGTGTGCCCAGGCACACCCTGTGCGCACACCTATGTCTCTCTGTATGTAGCTTCTGACAGGCTGTGCAAGGAGCACCGTATCCCAAGGGAAATTATTTCTTAGGAGCCTAATTTTGACCAGTGGTTGGGACTACAGCTACCGACTCCCAGTTTTAGGGTTTCTATGACCCCAGGTTTCCGAGCTACGACCCTCAAAGCTTGATTTTTTTTTTGAAAGTTCATGGCAGGTGAGGCTCTGCCTCATCTGACTGCACGTCCCTGTTCCACAGGACTCTAGTAGAGAAACACTGACCTAAGATACCTAGGTACATTTAAAGGAGTAGTAAAGGAAAAAAATTTTTTGCTGAAATGACTGTTTACAGGGTATAGAGACATAATAGTTAACTGATTCCTTTTCAAAATGATTAAAAATAGATAAAAATCAATCATATAATGTGCCTGCAGTTTATTTTCGTTTTTAGACTAGTTTCAGTTTGTTTTGTGTGTACAGAGACACACAGAACAAAAACAAACAAACACAGGGCAGTGTTTGTTTTTAAAATTAATCTGATTGGCTCTGAGGAGTTTTAGACACATAGTAATCACATCTTCTTGATAATGGACCACAATGAAAAGCTACCATGAGTTTTTTCACAAGGAGCCAGACAAGCAGGAAGTGTGGAGTTCAGCAGGGAATTACAGCAACTTCTAAGCAAAAACGGACATGGATGACATTAAAGCAGGACTGCTATAAGGTAAAGCAAGCTATTTAGCATTAAAAAAAAAAATTCCTTTACTGATCCTTTAAATTACGTTTCTTCACTGTCCAGTTGTTGGACTATTACACAAAAGGTGAGTAAACACCAGTTAAAATGTTGGAATTGTTGAAATACTTGCTCCCATAGGTAGGATTTTGCTAAATGATATGTGACGTACACAATATTGTGTGCTTGTGTGTACCTAGCCATTAATCATGTAAAAGTTTGGCAGACCTCCCAGCTGTCAAGTGTCCAACATTCAAAAATGTCTTCTGCATATGGTGTAAGACCTGACTTCAGTAACAATAACTGACCAGCGCTTCTGTAATGTTAGGAGATATTCAGATCTTGTCACATCCCAAAATAATAATTCTTAATGAGAGCACTCAGTGACGTCAACTGTTTTTAATGTCACACCTTTGTGATTAATTCCATTGTTTACCTCCATGTATTGTTGGAATAAAAATAATTAGCTAATTGTGAGCTGTCCTTACATGAACAGTTATGACAGCTACTTACATAATGCATCCTAACAAGTGTTATAAATATAACAATGAAGTTTGAGACCTTTCTGGACATTTAGAACCTACTTCAACCCAATATATACAGTGCCTTGCGAAAGTATTCGGCCCCCTTGAACTTTGTGACCTTTTGCCACATTTCAAGCTTCAAACATAAAGATATAAAACTGTAATTTTTTGTGAAGAATCAACAACAAGTGGGACACAATCATGAAGTGGAACGAAATTTATTGGATATTTCAAACTTTTTTAACAAATAAAAAACTGAAAAATTGGGCGTGCAAAATTATTCAGCCCCCTTAACCACTTAAGCCCCGAGCCTGTTTTTCAGATTCGGTGTTTACGAGACTAAAACATTTTTTTTTGCTATAAAATTACTTAAAACCCCCAAACATTATATATATTTTTTTCCTAACAACCTAGAGAATAAAATGGCAGTCATTGCAATACTTTTTGTCACACCGTATTTGCGCAGCGGTCTTACAAGCGCACTTTTTTTGGAAAAAATTCACTTTTTTAAATTAAAAAATAAGACAACAATAAATTTGGCACAATTTTTTTACATATTGTGAAAGATAATGTGACGCCGAGTAAAATGATACCCAACATGTCACGCTTAAAAATTGCGCCCGCTCGTGGCATAACGTCAAACTTTTACCCTTAAAAATCTCGATAGGCGACGTTTAAAAAATTCTTCAGGTTGCATTTTTTTAGATACAGAGGAAGTCTAGGGCTAGAATTATTGCTCTCGCTCGAACGATCGCGGCGATACCTCACTTGTGTGGTTTGCACACCGTTTTCATATGCGGGTGCTACTCACGTATGTGTTCGCTTCTGCGCGCAAGCTCGTCGGGACGGGGCGATTTAAAAAAATTTTTTTTTGGTTTTCGTATTTATTTTTATTTATTTTACCAATTTTTAACACTAAAATAAAAAAAATAAAAAAATTATCAATTTTATTCCTATTACAAGGAATGTAAACATCCCTTGTAATAGAAAAAAGCATGACAGGTCCTCTTAAATATGAGATCTGGGGTCAAAAAATGACATACAAAAAAAAATGTCTCTTTAAGACGCTGGGCGGGACTGATGTTTTGACGTCACTTCCGCCCAGCAGAGCTACGGGGACGGATGAGGGAAATTTTTCTCGTCCGCCACCGATAACGGCGATCTCGCGGCGAATCCGCCGCGGAGACCGCCATTATCGTTTGACCGACCGCCCACTGAAGAGATGGATATCTTGGTTGTGGCAGCAGCTGCTGCCGTTACGAGATATCCATCTTTAAAGTGCCGACGTAGAACAACGGTGGGCGGTTGGCAAGTGGTTAAGTTAATACTTTGTAGCGCCACCTTTTGCTGCGATTACAGCTGTAAGTCGCTTGGGGTATGTCTCTATCAGTTTTGCACATCGAGAGACTGAAATTTTTGCCCATTCCTCCTTGCAAAACAGCTCAAGCTCAGTGAGGTTGGATGGAGAGCGTTTGTGAACAGTTTTCAGTTCTTTCCACAGATTCTCAAGTGGATTCAGGTCTGGACTTTGACTTGGCCATTCTAACACCTGGATATGTTTATTTGTGAACCATTCCATTGTAGATTTTGCTTTATGTTTTGGATCATTGTCTTGTTGGAAGACAAATCTCCTTCCCAGTCTCAGGTCTTTTGCAGACTCCATGAGGTTTTCTTCCAGAATGGTCCTGTATTTGGCTCCATCCATCTTCCCATCAATTTTAACCATCTTCCCTGTCCCTGCTGAAGAAAAGCAGGCCCAAACCATGATGCTGCCACCACCATGTTTCACAGTGGGGATGGTGTGTTCAGGGTGATGAGCTGTGTTGCTTTTACGCCAAACATAACGTTTTGCATTGTTGCCAAAAAGTTAGATTTTGGTTTCATCTGACCAGAGCACCTTCTTCCACATGTTTGGTGTGTCTCCCAGGTGGCTTGTGGCAAACTTTAAACAACACTTTTTATGGATATCTTTAAGAAATGTCTTTCTTCTTGCCACTCTTCCATAAATGCCAGATTTGTGCAGTATACAACTGATTGTTGTCCTCAGCTGTAGATCTCTGCAGTAATCCAGAGTGATCATCGGCCTCTTGGCTGCATCTCTGATCAGTCTTCTTCTTGTATGAGCTGAAAGTTTAGAGGGACGGCCCGGTCTTCGTAGATTTGCAGTGGTCTGATACTCCTTCTATTTCAATATTATCGCTTGCACAGTGCTCCTTGGGATGGTTAAAGCTTGGGAAATCTTTTTGTATCCAAATCCGACTTTAAACTTCTCCACAACAGTATCTCGGACCTGCCTGGCGTGTTCCCTGTTCTTCATGATGCTCTCTGCACTTTAAACGGACCTCTGAGACTATCACAGTGCAGGTGCAATTATACAGAGACTTGATTACACACAGGTGGATTCTATTTATCATCATTAGTCATTTGGGTCAACATTGGATCATTCAGAGATCCTCACTGAACTTCTGGAGAAAGTTTGCTGCACTGAAAGTAAAGGGGCTAAATAATTTTGCACGCCCAACTTTTCAGTTTTTTATTTGTTAAAAAAGTTTGAAATATCCAATAAATTTTGTTCCACTTCATGATTGTGTCCCACTTGTTGTTGATCCTTCACAAAAAATTAGTTTTATATCTTTATGTTTGAAGCCTGAAATGTGGCAAAAGTTCACAAAGTTCAAAGGGGCCGAATACTTTCGCAAGGCACTGTAACTAATATGTGTCAGCTATAGTACTGTACACACAAATATTAAAGATTACAAACCCAGGCGTCAGAGGGGGTCTCGCCATACAACAGCAGTTGTCTACTTCTCAGCTGTAGCAACCGAAGAAAGCATCTGTATTGTTGCCAGAATCCCTCTTCCGTCGTTTGCATGCACTAAGAATTGGCTTATCTAACTTTAGGGACTATGGATGAGTTAACTAATTCACCGTAGCTACATACCCTAAAAGACACCTTTGAAATATAATAGTTAATCCACAGCGCTGTTGCAAAACAATGTCAATCCAATATCACCATCAGTACAGTGTAGCTGTGCATAGTAACCAATCAGCTTCAGCTTGTTCAATAAGGCCTCTTTCACACTGGGGCGGGAGCTGCGGTGGCAGTATATACCGTCCGGATTTGCCGTGGGATTCGCCCGCTAGCGGTGCGGTATTAAACCCCGCTAGTGGCCGATAAAGGGTTAATACCGCCCACAATGCGCCTCTGCAGAGGTGCATTGCGGGTGGTATTGCCGCGGTTTCCCATTGTTTTAAATGGGAAGGAGCTGTATACATAGCGCTCCTCTCACCGCTCCAAAGATGCTGCAGACAGAAGATTTTTTTTCTCTCCTGCCAGTGCATCGCCTTAGTTTGAAAGCCCTGCAGCTTTCACATTGAGGTTGCTGGGCAGGAGTTTTTCAAATCACTTAATAAAGCTAATAAATAAACGCCCTCTGCCCAGAAGTGTCAGATAATGCGATCTCGCGCAGCTGGGCCACCTTGCTGTTGTATATCTAGATTATCGTTCCCAACGTGTAAAAAAAAAAAATAGGTATGTACTGTATACTTATCTATTTTTAGTCTGTTCCAGTCAGTTGTGTGATCTGCAGCTCCGGCTTCCCTCTGTCAGTCAGCTGCAGGGGAGCGGATAGAGCACCAACAATGACTGGGGCTTGGGTGTCTATGGGAGATAACACCACTTCCAGAATTCCTAGCCACTGTCAAGCGCTCCCTTCTCTCCTGCAGCTGCCGCTTCTTTACACAGGGGATCTCATGACCGGACCGGAGTGGACTAATGCTGGGTACACACAGGCCAAAAACAATTGGTTCTGGAGGAACTGGATGACTCTTGGATTGTGTGTAAAGCTCCTCATCCGACAAAGGGCAGTCTCACAACCTCCTTCTGTTAAACGAGCATGCTGGAAACCATGCAAATTGGCTGTTGATTGGAGTGTTCCGGTGGGAGGCAGTCCCTCTGTCAGAACACAACAGCTCAGTGGGGGAGATCGCTGCACCAACATTGCAGTGTTAGTATGGTGATCTGTAAGTTCGGGCGCAACGAATAAAACGTATGGTGTGTACCAGGCTTAAGAATAGGTAACTATATACATATTTTGTTTACACTGGTTAGGCAGTATAAGTGTGTGTGTGTGTGTGTGGGGGGGGGGGGGAAACATGTTTAACACTAGGTAGCTTTAGGCTGGAATTCAACTTTAAAGTAATTTAAAATCTTTGTATTTTTGTTTGCTTTTGTGCAGGGCTTTTTTTCTGGGGGAACTTGGGGGAACTCAGTTCCACCACCTTTGGCTCAGACCCTTTGGTGCCCGCTCACCACAATCACTTGTGAACACAGAAGTCTGGTTTGTGTGTTTACAAGTGACTGCTTTGTAACCCCCTGAACTCTGCACACTGTATGTAATGCAATTCTGGTATTTAATGCCCCTTTAAGACCCTTTTACTGTTTGTGAAATCTGAACGGGTCGTGGTTGAGTTCCTGCACCTATTTTCTGAGAAAAAAAGCTCTGCTTTTGTGTAACTACCGCAATACAGGGCACTTACACCCCTTCTTAGTTTCTGTCAGCAAATTTTGTAAATAAGTAATTTTTCTCCTTCACTGATGGGTGCTGATGAGGCGGCACTTATGGGCACAAATGAGGTGGCACATATATGCTGCACTTATATGTGGCACTGGGCAAAGATAGGTGGCACTGATGGGCATCACTAATAGCCAGCACTGACTGGCATCACTTATGGGCACTGGTTGCTAGCACTTTTAATGGTACCGATTGCTTGCAGTGGTGGCAATTATTGCTGGCACTCAGTGTGAGGCGAGAAGAGCCGATTACCGGCATCTCCGTGTTTACATGTGATCGGCTGCGATTGGTCACAGCCGATCACATGGTTAAAGAGCCGCAGCCTCTGCTCTTTACACAGATCGTGGTCGCGCCGTGTCCTAGAGCGGTCGTTCTGGGCGGCCGTCATATGACCTCCACCCAGAATGAGAGCTGCACCACCCAGCCGTCTTGGCCCCGCCCCCACATCATATGATTTGATTGACAGCAGCAGGAACCAATGGCTCCCGCTGCCATTAATCTGCTCTGTGAGGATTGAGATTGGGCTCAGGTAAGTATGGGGGGGGGGGGGGGGCTACTCTGCATTTTTTTTTTACCTTAATGTAGAGAATGAGCATTAGATCCCTTTCACACTAAAGGTGGTTTTCAGGCATTCTAGTGCTAGAAAAAACGCCTGTAAACCGCCTCCCATTCATTTCAGTGTGACTTTTCACACTGGGGCTGTGCGCTTGTGGGACGTTAGTAAAAGTCCTGCAAGCAGCTCTTTGGGGCGGTTTGGGAGCGCTGTATTTAGTGCTCCCAAAACGCCCTGCCCATTGAAACTAATCAAATGGGCCTGAAAAGTGCTTCTGAAGAGCTGCAACACGGGCACTTTTAATCCATTCTTTGGGGTTAAAAGCACCCTGCTAGCGGCCGAAAAGTACATGTGGCCCTAGTGTGAAAAGGGGTCTTAGAGACATAAAAGAAAAAGAAATTCTATTAGAATTAGAGACATTAAAATTAGAGACATAAAAATATTCTTTATTATAAATTCATATTAAAAACAGTACATAGACATTTGCAGCAGCAGCAGTTGAAGGCGATACCGTCATATAAAACAGTAATGAATATTCTTCATATTTCTCAATATACATTGTTATAGTTTTGGAAAACAGCAAACACCAGAGAGCACCGAGTGTTCATCAATGACAAAATGTAGCAGGTTTCCTTTATTTCCCAGGTTTCGCTTATTTTGCCATTTAGTGCCGAGAGCTGAAGAGAATTCCCAGTACTTCTAGGTATGGAGGCAAATGAGACTCCGTCCGTGTGAAAGCCCTGGGCCAATCAGCACTGTCACAGCGTAGATCATAGCCCTGTGTAACCTATGGCTGGTGACTCTTCACTTACCCAAAACTTTCAATACACTCTCAGGAGCTAAACGGAGCAGAAGGGGTGAGAAAAGAAGGCAAGTATAGGCATTTGTAGAGGGCGGAATTAAAGTGAAACGGCTCCTTTCACTCACATAGGATGTAAAGATACATCTGAGGCCGCGTACACACGATAGGTTAAACTGATGAGAATGGTCTGATGGACCATTTTCGATCGCGTGTGGGCGCCATTGATTAGTTATCCATCGGTTACAAAAAAAGCCAACTTGTTTTAAATTTAACCGATGGATTCCTAACCGATGGGTCAAAACCGATCGTCAGTAGGCACAACCATCGGTTAAAAATCCACGCATGCTCAGAATCAAGTCGACGCATGCTTGGAAGCATTGAACTTCATTTTTCTCTGCACGTCGTTGTGTTTTACGTCACCGCGTTCTGACTGGATCGTTTTTTTAACCGACAGACCATCAGTCAGCTTCATCGGATAACCGATGGAAAAGGTCCATCAGACCGTTCTCATCGGATGGACTGATCGTGTGTATGCGGCATAAGGCCAAACCGAAGACTAAAGCTGGCCAAAAACTGATCAAATTTTGGCTGATTCCTGCTGGATCCACTGAAATGTGTTAATTTGGGGCCTAGTCCGCACCACCTGGCTCAACAAAAGTCGATCAGCCAATTGACTTTTGACAAAGGAACTGGGTGGAAATACAGTAGGCAGCACTGCAGGTTCGTCTATCCATACGGGTTACTGTGGTTTGGGGGAATCAAGCGATTTCTCTTGTTTAGCCTGTGGGGCAGAAGGATAGAAATATTTTGTGTATGGCCAACGTTAGACACCTGCACAGCGCATTCAGTGTGCATTCTTTTATTAGCACTCTTGGTGTTTCTTTTGCTGAATAGAAAAAGAAAAAAAAACGAAGGAGTACAACAGCTGTGTTGTCAGTTAACCTCCAATGAAGACATTGATTTGTAGGACGTACACGTGTCATTTTTCATTACATTGCAATACAATTTCTCTCTGTAGATACTGCTTCTGGTACAAGAGCATCGTAATAGGAAGCAAGAGCAAAAAACAGTAAAAACTTCATGGCAGATTAGACAGAGTGATATCTATGAGGTGGGGTGGGGTCAAGGTAGGTCATGAGTAGTACCCACTACCCTGTCTGCATTCCATTAATTTAAAGCATATTTAAACCCAAAAACAGTAAAATATTGATGCTTACCTAGTCCTTAGGTTGCTACATTTGTTTTTATGTTAACCTTCATTTTCTATATTTTGGAGTAAAGGTTGTGTTTTTTTTTTATTACAAACATGTTATACTTACCTGCTCTGTATAATTGTCTTGCACCAAGCAGCCTTGATCCTCTTCTTTTTGGGTCCCCTGCCAGGGCCTTGACTCCTTGCCCAGCCAAGTGTCCCCAAAAGAAAGCCTCTTGCTATGGGGGCACTCAAACAGGCTCACTCCATTCACACAAAGAGCATGGCTTGGACCCACCCCCCACACACTCCTCATTGGCTCACTGGCTGTAATTGACAACAATGCCTCCAACTGTTATGTGAGCCACTTAGGAGAGAGAGAGACCCTGGAGTGTCGCTGCTCTCATGCACATCGCTGGATCGAGATGGGGCTCAGGTAAGTAAAAGAGGACTGGGGTGGGGGAAGGGGGGGTGGGAGCTGCATAGAATGCATAAAAAGGTAAAACAAGTCTGCATTTAAGACTGCTTTAACCTTCATTTTACCTTGCGATTCTGCTAGTAACACACCTCCAGTCCAAGCATGACAACACATATTTACTATACTGTATGAGGACAACAAAAACAAGACAGGACCACCATCTATAAAACACAGAGAGGTGTGGTTCTGTAGTCCTCGGGGAACAATTTAACAGCATAGGCAACGAACACAGAAAGTTAGCAGCTCACAAGATTTTTTGCCACTATAAAGATATTTTTAACAGCTAAAACAAAACACTTTCCAATGGTATTATTAACAGACCTAAAAGGACCAAAAACATTTTTGTTTTTGGGTTTTGTTATGCTTTAATGTTCCATCTGCCTGTGCCTCCTTCTTCAACAGGGGTCAGAAATGTCCTATAGACCACTGGACGTATCCATCTCAATACAGGAAGATAAAAAGGTGTAGACCTATGACCCGAACTAAAAAAAAGATATTTGTGGTTGCTGTACGATGTTAAGAAACTTTTTACTGTATTATGGGAAACCTGGAAATAATTTCTAAGTGATAGCTCAAGAAATGCTTGGAGTCCTGCGCTTCGCAATAGTACCTCTTTTGTACCAGCCCACCTTCATACATTGTTAATGGCTGCCGACGTGGAGTCCTGCAGCTACTCCCTATATCAAGGAAACCTTCATATTTTTTTTGTAAGCACCCACCGCTCCCGGTCATAAAGATAAGTAATAGTAGAAGTGGGTAAAAGACAAAATACAGTCATTTAATAAAAATGATAACAATGGTGTACCGCAACGTGTATCAGCCAGCCACAAATCACCTATCACATAAGGGCTGTGGGCTGACTTGTTGCTATGGCTGTGATCATATCATTGCTCTTTGCTCAGTTCATATAAACATGGCTCAGTGTATGACATCCTGCTGGAATGAACACTGTTACATGGATTTTGTATCCAAAAAATCATATTAGAGGAGTCCTTTCTGTACTGCATGTGAGTTTTGTAAACCTCTAGACTGTGCAATGCCCATCTCTGGCCACAGCAGTACCGCTATACAGTATACAAGCAGGCCATTCAAAGTGACACTTAGGAGACAACCAATGTTATTTTCTGGAACTCAGAATCCCATTGTTGTACTACAACTCATCCTTGCTTTCCATCTTTATATGGCATTTACAGATAGTAGTATTATCATCTGGCTGAGGAACAAGTTCCATTTCATCACGGACTTCTGGACGGCTTGTTTGACGCTTTGCATATGTCTGAAAAACAGAGATATTACATCATTTGCCTAAATCAACATTTTCAGTTAAGTAGAATACCTTTATTCGTTTTGGATAAAGCAGGGAAAGGTTAGATCCTATGTCTGGTCATTCCTGTTTGGGAGATTTTCCCTCATTTCCTGTCCTGGGAGATTTTCCCTCACTTCCTGTACTGATTTACAGATTTTCTGGTTTCCTCATTCTAAGGTGCATTTTCTTATACCAGCCTTTCTCAAACGGTGTGCCACGGCACAGTATGGTGCCGCCAGAGGTCCTCAGGTGTGCCGTAGGATCAGGGGAGAGAAGGACTGTCAGATTAGCCTGATCTCACAATCCCCTGACAAAGGATCCATCGGCACTGTGAGGGAGCTCTGTCTGTTTTAGAACAGTGAAAGAAAAGGAAAGGGAAGGGAAGTGTGCTGTGCCCTCTGCTTAACCCCTACAGTGCAGTACCCAGCCGTGTGAAGGAAATGTACTGTGTTAAAACGTACGTGTGTGTATGTATGTACATGTGTGTACGTGTGTGCATGTATGTACATGTGTTCGTGCACGTGTATACATGTGTGTGCTTGTGCATGCGTTTGTATGTGTTTATGTTACGTTTAATCCTGAAACCCCCCCCCCACTTCAGAACTGCTTTTTTAGGGCTTGTTTGTCATAGCAGTAAGGACTGCTGCTCCTCTAAAAAGCATCCCATGCTCAGATTGTGCTTTTCAGAGGAATTTAGCAGGCAGTAGAGGCAATATGTTGCATTCTCACCACCTGTTTTAAAGGGGTGGTTCCCCTAAAAATAAACTTTTAACATTGCATTTCTCTTCTTAATTACATCTAGAATCGGCTGGTATTTAAAAAAAAATCCGTCCGTACATACCATTTTCGGCATGTAGTCTCACCGCCGCTTTCGGTATGATGGTTGGGGACAGGCATCCGATCGACGCATACATCGCGTCACGAGATGCCGAAAGAAGCCGAACGTTGGTGCGACTCTATACGGCGCATGCGCACCAACGTTCGGCTTCTTTCCGCATCTCGTGACACGCTGTATGCGTCGATCGGATGCCTGTCAATCAAGTAGGCACGCCCTACCCCGACCGTCAGACCCGGAAGCGGGGGTGAGACTACATGCCGAAAATGGTATGTACGGACAGATTTTTTTTTAAATACCAGCCGATTCTAGATGTAATTAAGAAGAGAAATGCAATGTTAAAAGTTTATTTTTAGGGGAACCACCCCTTTAAGCCCGTAAATGCAGCATCACCACACTGCAACCATGTGCAATGCACACAGTTGCGGGGTGGTTGCAGTGCAGCCCCATTCACCCTGGGTATACCTCCAGCTGCAGCCACAGCATACATACACCCCCAGCTGCTGCCTCTGCAGCTAAATGGGGAGCAGTTAGAGGTGGTAAAATCAGCTCAACCATGTTGTTTTATCGCCCCTCCAACCTGACATGTAAACAAGCCCTTGTTTCCCATCTGTGTGGATGCGTGCTGCATGTAGGGCAGCCTATTCATGCCAATGTGCTTCCTTACCCGCAGAAATGCAGTGAAAGAAGTCACTAACCTTTTTTTGTAAATTGCGCCACACCTAAAGCACCCAATGTTTGCCAATGTGTGTGGTACCACTAAGAATTAACCCCTAAAGAGTAAAGCATTACTAAATGTTTTAGTAAATCCTCCCCAAAATGTGCTTTTGATAGAGCACAGCTAAATTAAGGAAAACTCACTTTTTTTTTATTTTTATATTTTCAAGAGACTATTCTAATGCAAATCAACCTTATCAGACTGTGCTCATTTTTTTAAAACATTTTTTTTTTTTAAAACAACATACTTCCGTGCAGATTCTGCAAGTACATACTGTATGAACATAGGGAAACCATATTTGCTCATTACATATGCAGGTTTTATGTAGTGCTGAAAAGGGTTTTAGGAAGGGTCTTTCTATTTGAATACAACAATCTAACGTGTCCTATTGATGTGACATGTACATTTTGGTAATAGGTTTACTTTATTATCCAAGTACAATATATTTTAGGAAATCTGGGGACTGTAAAACTTTGACAAGAATGGTAACAGCATTACAATGTCAAACAGTAAATTTGAAGACTAAAGACAGACATATTTAGACAAAACTGAAAGGCGAATCGTAATTTTTAGTGACTCCAAAAATAAAATGACATAATTCATAATGATGATTCACGATTTCCCTTTGGAATTAATAAGGTATTCTGTATCTACATGATGCTTTCAGATCACTTACCTGGAGGACTTTATAATAATAGCAGTAGAGGCGGTGAGGCTGCAGCAGCTCCCTAGCAAGAGTCTGGCTCTCCTTGGCAATCTTTTTGACTTCTTCATCATTTTCCTAAAAAAAAAAAAAAAAAAGAGGAGACAAGAACATGAAAGCGGAAGCTTCAGTAAAATCAACAAAAAAGGAAGGTAAGTGTGCAAGTTCTTACATGAAAATGTATAATCTACATTAGAAGGCATGGAATGTAACAATACAAAAAAAACTCTGGGTGTAATTCTGCTATTAACAGGAGATATTGTTTCTTTCTGATTTCTATAATTAATGCACTGGATTACCTTGGATGCACTAAGATTTTCTGTTATATAGGATTCAGAAAAACTTCTCCAAGCATCAATAGACACAAACTACAGGTTTTTGTAAGCCGTCTATAAATAACACTCATTAATATGTTAACAACAAAACTGAATTCAATTGTAAATGTATTCTAACCTGGAAAGGATTATGTCCTGGGCAAAACTACAGGTTGCCATTTAAATCCCAGGAGTGGACAACTGATAGGCAGACTTCCCCAGCTGTCAAAGCCTGGGGCTGGGAGAAGGGGCTCAACACTTGGAAGTGTTCCACAACCTGTGACATAAGTGGGAGAATGCCATGTGTGTCCCTCTTGGCCTCCAGATTTAACAACAAACTGGACAGGTTTGTCTCTAGGTACAGAGATCCTCTGGTGGCTCAGTACAGTCTCATCTATGCCTTTCTCCTTTCTTGTCTGCTCCACAGAATGAAAATGGAGAGTATTTCAGTATTATTTATAGCTCTGGATCTGCCCAAGCAGATGTGGTATTATGACCTGTTCAGACTCCTGGCACATACTTGTTGGATCATCTGGCCTATCAAGACCTTCTGTTTCAGACTCGTGGGCTCTCTCAGCCCCTCAAGACCTTCTGTTTCAGACTCGTGGGCTCTCTCAGCCCCTCAAGACCTTCTGTTTCAGACTCGTGGGCTCTCTCAGCCCATCAAGACCTTCTGTTTCAGACTCGTGGGCTCTCTCAGCCCATCAAGACATTCTGTTTCAGACTTGTGGGCTCTCTCAGCCCATCAAGACCTTCTGTTTCAGACTTGTGGGCTCTCTCAGCCCATCAAGACCTTCTGTTTCAGACTTGTGGGCTCTCTCAGCACATCAAGACCTTCTGTTTCAGACTTGTGGGCTCTCTCAGCCCATCAAGACCTTATGTTTCAGACTCGTGGGCTCTCTCAGCCCATCAAGACATTCTGTTTCAGACTCGTGGGCTCTCTTAGCCTATCAAGACCTTCTGTTTCAAAGACCTCACAGTCCTTGGCTTTAAATGCAAGGCTGTTTAAGGCCAGGTTTTGAGGGACAAGGGCCTCTCTGAATCAGCGGTTCCTGGATAAAAAGATAGGGAGTCTACCTCCTGCAAGATATACCATCACACATTGAAGGCATATTTCGCTTGAAACAAGAAAAGAAGCGTTCATCCCAGGAAAAACTCGGTTTCATGAATCCTGACCTTTTTGCAATCAGGCCTTCATCATCATTTTGCACTATCAAGGATCAAGTGTCAGCACTTAATATCTGGTTAAAAAGACCGCTAATTTCCTACTCTTTGGTTAGAACCTTTGTACGGGGTGCATCTCACCCCCTGTGTTATCACCTGTGTCTTTGTGGGATCTCAAATTGGCTCTCTTGGTACTCCTAATGAACCATTCAGGATATCCCCCTTTCCACTCTTACTCAGAAGGTGGCCTTACTAGTTGTCAATCACCTCTGTGAGGTATCTGTCTGACAGCCTTGATCTGTAAAGCACCTTTCTACACAGGGACAAGTAGGTGTTGAGGCCCAGAGCCTCTTATTTTCTCTGAAGCCCCGTACACACGGCAGAGAACCTCGACGGGCGGAACACATCGTTCCGCCCGTCGAGGTTCTCTGCCGGCCGTCAGAATCGGCGACCCGCCCATCGGGAAAGGCAACCAGCCATTCATCCCGACGGGCCGGCAAACAAATAGAGAACCTGTTCTCTATTTGCTCGACGGGTTTCCCGACGGGGCTCGCCGAGAGCGTACACACGGCCGAGGTTCTCGGCAGAATGCGGCTCCCAGCGAGGTTCTCGCTGGTTTCTGCCGAGAGCCTCGGCCATGTGTACGGGGCTTAAGGTATTTTCGACCTTTCACCTCAACCAGGGCATTATTCTTTAATTCCTCTGTCTAACTGCAGTGCATTATAAGAGTCCCTTTTATTGTGTGGATGTATTCCATACTGTGTGGGTTTACCTCACAGCCACAGCTTCCAATAGAAATACTGACTCTATTGGATTGATTTACTAAAACTAAAGAATGCAAAATCAGCTCTGCATAGAAACCAACCAGCTTCCTGGTTTTATTGTCAAAACTTAATTGAACAAGCTGAAGTTAGAAGCTGTTTGGCTACCATGCAAAGGTGCACCAGATTTTGCACAACTTTTACTAAATAAACCCTAATTTGTCATTTCTGATGGTCTCCACAGATGTTGATCTTCATGGATCAGACAAATTATTATTCAATGTTACGGTCTAATGGATTGTGTTCCATCCTTTCCTTAAAGCCACATTCTACTAGGCCTGTGAGTGTCTCTTGAGATTTTTGACATCAGGCAACCATTTCCTAGATTTTGTAAAAAAAAAATTACTCTTTAGTGAACTAAATTTAAGCTGCAGACATGAAAGTGAAACTACGATGAAGCATACACGCGGCCGGGATAGCCGGCAAAAAGCTCTCATGGCAGTTTTCCTGCCGGAATACCGGTTGTGTGTACGAGGCATTAGACTTCATTGATGGACACAAGTCTCACGCATTTGTGTCTGTGATCTTTCTCCTAGCATTGCTCTGCTGCAAAACTGAGGCATACTGGGAGTATTAGAATTTATACTACCATGTTTTTTTTTGCCAGTGTCCAAAGCATCTACATGATAGTATAACCCAACGGTCTCGGAATTCTATGTTTCTTAACCACTTAAGGACCGCTGCATGTACATTTACGTCGGCAGAATGGCACGGACAGGCACATCAACGTACCTATACATGGCTACCTTGACGCTAACCCCCCCCCGGTACATGCGACGTTCCCGGTGGCTGTGCGATCGCTCCCAGCCAATGCGCATGCTCGCCTGTGTGTCACTTCCTCCTCCTGTGTAAACACAGGAAGAGGGAAGTGATGTGATCTCTGCTCTCGGCGGTTTTTTCAACCGCCGCTGAGGAGAGATCACATCACACAGTAAGTCTGCACAACATTACACTGACACCAGGACACGCAGGCACACTTAACCCCTTGCGATCACCCCCCCTCCCACAGTGTCACTGAATGCAGTGATCATATATGTACTGATCACTGCATTTAGTGTCAGTGTGACAGGCAGTTAGTGTTAGGTTCAGGGTAGCCCCCATACCCCCCCCCTAATAAAGTTTTAACCCCTTGATCACCGCCCTAGTTAACCCTTTCACTCCCTATTGCCAGCGTCACTAAGCGATCATTTTTCTGATCGCTGTATTAGTGTCGCTGTTCCCGCTAGGTAGCTATTTATTTTTCTATTGCGATTTTTTTTTTTACTAAAGACATGTGGCTAAATAAATTTGGGCCTAAATGTTTGACTAAAATTTAGTTTATTTTATTTTTGCCTTTAGGAGATATTCACTTTACCTACAGGTAAGCTTTATTATTATTATAAGCTTACCTGTAGATAAAAAAAAAAGTTTACTACCACTTTAACTTATAAAATGATGGTCTCACCTTTGCCCAGCGTATCTTTTCTATCAGATCCCCCAGGCTGCGTTTGATGGGAATGTAGTGCTTCCCTGGCTTTAGCGCACTGTAGAAGTGTTCATAGTAGGGAGAAGATTGTTTAAGCACCAGACTGTCACCCAGCAAGAGATAGGGGAATCGATATGCTGCCACTGTCCCATCCACATTCACCTGGTACTTGTACTGTGGGAACACAAGAATCACATATAATAAACAATAATTCATGTCTCTGCCTTTATAAAATTGGTCAATATGAATTATACTATGAAATATTTAATATAGATAATACATCCATTGTAAATAGCAGCATTATTGTAGATAAACTGTACCTTAAAAAGGAAAAACAAATCTTTTACCTATACCTAACATTAGTTTGGCTTCTGGCCATGAGAATGATGTCACCATTGTACTGGTAAGATCCCGGGGAGTTGTCAAGTACCCAAAATCTCAAGAGAAGACGCCTTTGCACTGCTGAGACTTGTGAGATTTCATGTACTTGGCTTTTCACGGGACCTCACTGGATGGATAATGACATCACCCCTTCAGTAGAGAAGCCAGTGGCAAGGTAAGTATATTTACGTTTTTCCCTTACAGGTGTTTTTTTTTTACATTAATGCTATTTCCAGTGGCGGAAGGTCCACTAAAGTGGTTGTAAACCCTTACCTACACCCAGTGAAGTGACTGGCCTCCAGGTGATACACAGAGATGAAACAAATCCTCCTACATATGTTGTACCTGTTTATCTGAGGCTGTTTGTCCTGTACAAGCTGTAAAGCTCAGGGATGAAAAGGATTTTTCACAGACTTGCAAAGCTGCAGTTGCACACTGTACAAGAGCTCTGAGAGCTGATTGGAGGGAGAAGACACACCTCCCTTCACACAGCACACAGGAACAGAGCTAAGGTGTCAATCAGCTGGAGCTCCTTTCCTGTCACCCCTTTTCTCCTGGTGTCAGGAAAACTTGTCAATAGTGACTCATGCTGATAGCAGAGGAACTAGACAGCACAGAGAAAAGACAGTGCTTTGGAGAGAGGCAAGTAAACACTAGAAATATGTGCTCTGTTCAGATTTCAGGTCTGAGGTTTACAACCACTTTAACATTAAAAGCGGAGGTCCACACAAAAAAAGACCCTCTGCTTTTCGGAACCCTCCCCCCCTCCGGTGTCACATTTGGCACCTTTCAGGGGGGTGCAGATACCTGTATAATCCAGGTATTTGCACCCACTTCCGGGCATAGTCATGCCCCTTTCCATCCCCTCCCCCACTGTCTTCTGGGAAACACACAGGTCCCAGAAGACAGCGAGGACCAGTGAGGACGTGCAGCGTGACTCGCGCAGTAGGTAAACGGAAAGTGAAGCCACAACGATTCACTTCCTAAATCCCTCACCGAGAATGGTGGTAGGGGCAGCCGAGAGCTGAGCGACTGATCGACTGCAGTATTTGTAGCTGCTGGCTTTTAATTTTGTATTTATTTTTTAGGGGGACCTCCACTTCAGGTCCTTTTTACTTCAGGTTCACTTTAAAGTATAAGATAGTATCACTAAGATTGTATAAACTGGGGCACTTAAATGCTTTGCCTCAATACATTAAGGTTTTGTAGCAGAGATTGGAGCAGCGGCGGCTGGTGCTCAAAATTTTTGGGGGGGCGCAAAGGAAAAAAAAATATTGCAGCCTCACTGTGCCCATCACATGCAGCCACTGTGCCATCAATTGTCACCACTGTGCCATGCAACACAGCAACTGTGCCATCAATTGTCACCACTGTGCCATGCAACACAGCAACTGTGCCATCAATTGTCACCACTGTGCCATGCCATCATATGCAGTCACTGTGCCATCAATTGTCACCACTGTGCCATGCCATCAAACGCCACCACTGTGCCATCAATTGTCACCAATGTGCCATGCCATCAAACGCCACCACTGTGCCATCAATTGTCACCAATGTGCCATGCCATCAAACGAAGCTACTGTGCCCATCAATTGTCACCAATGTGCCATGCCATCATATGCAGTCACTGTGCCATCAATTGTCACCACTGTGCCATGCCATCAAATGCAGTCACTGTGCCATCAATTGTCACCACTGTGCTATGCCATCATATGCAGTCACTGTGCCATCAATTGTCACCACTGTGCCATGCCATCATATGCAGTCACTGTGCCATCAATTGTCACCACTGTGCCATGCCATCAAACGCCACCACTGTGCCATCAATTGTCACCAATGTGCCATGCCATCAAACGCCACCACTGTGCCATCAATTGTCACCACTGTGCCATGCCATCAAATGCAGTCACTGTGCCATCAATTGTCACCACTGTGCCATGCCATCATATGCAGTCACTGTGCCATGCCATCAAATGCAGTCACTGTGCCATCAATTGTCACCACTGTGCTATGCCATCATATTCAGACACTGTGCCATCAATTGTCACCACTGTGCCATGCCATCATATTCAGTCACTGTGCCATCAATTGTCACCACTGTGCCATGCCATCATATGCAGTCACTGTGCCATCAATTGTCACCACTGTGCTATGCCATCATATTCAGTCACTGTGCCATCAATTGTCACCACTGTGCCATGCCATCATATTCAGTCACTGTGCCATCAATTGTCACCACTGTGCTATGCCATCATATGCAGTCACTGTGCCATCAATTGTCACCACTGTGCCATGCCATCAAATGCAGTCACTGTGCCATCAATTGTCACCACTGTGCCACGCCATCAAATGCAGTCACTGTGCCATCAATTGTCACCACTGTGCCATGCCATCATATGCAGTCACTGTGCCATCAATTGTCACCACTGTGCCATGCCATCATATTCAGTCACTGTGCCATCAATTGTCACCACTGTGCCATGCCATCATATTCAGTCACTGTGCCATCAATTGTCACCACTGTGCCCCATGCCACTGTGCTCATTGTCGCCTCTGTGCCCCATGCTGCCACTGTGCCCCATGCTGCCACTGTGCCCCATGATGCCACTGTGCCCCATGATGCCTCTTTCCCTGTAAAAAAAACACTTACCTGACGCTTCCATGTCCTCCCTCGATGTCTTCTGCCGCCGTGGAGAAGCTTCAGCCAATCGGGTTCCTTATAACCAGAATCCGGGAACCTGATTGGCTGAAACGGCTGTCAGTCTAATGCAAGGACCGCAGATTGCCTGCGCTCCGAGAATAGACTTCCGAGAGCCGGAGGGCGGCACTGGAAAAGTCTATCAGAGCCGCTGGCTTTGATAGGCAGTTCCCCTCAGCCAACCAGCTGCCGCTATTCGGGTAACCGGTGTCCCATGTCCGGTTATACGAATAGACCAGGCAGCTGGCAACAGTGTTACTTGCGAGAGGGGGTGGCGCTGCAGCGCCCTCTATAGACGGCCGCCAGAACTTCGGCTAAAATGTCAAAATGACATTTTAGCCGAATAAAAGTTCTTAAAGGGCCCGTTTTTTTTTTTGTGACTGCGGGAGGGGGGGCGGCGCCCGTTCGCCTATATGGGCAGGCCGCCACTGGATTGGAGCCTGCATTAGTTTCACTAGTGGCAACTGGTAACATGTGAAACAAGGAAGGGACATGGTATTAACCACAGCAGCCAATAAAATCATCACATTCCTGCTCTAGGAAACCAATATCTGGCATTTATAAAGCAGAATGGGTGCAGACAAAATAAGCAAAAACTATCTGCTTATTCAACATAATAAAACAGGACTGCAACCCATGTTGTTCCTCCACTGTAATCCGTGATCTCCATCTTGTCCGATTAGTTATATAATAACTGCTCCAACTACCTTGCCATGAAAGAAAGTTCGGACTTGGACCTAGTGACAGTCTGCCATAGGACTCACTTTAAAGAAGTCAAAGAATCCAACCAGTGGAGCTTTCCCCAGCTGCTTCTCCATCTCACGGAAGAAGAAATATCCAGTGATCCCGGCATCCAGAAGATCAGGGTATTTTGTAGACATTCGGACAAGCTGGAGACGTTCCTCCCGGCTGTCCCGTCCTCTGAAGAAGGCCTGCTCGGTTTTGTTGTCCCAGGATGGACCTTTAGCATCAAGAGGGAAAACTAAGTATTTAGGATTATTTAACAAAGTAAATTCCATTGTTAGCAGTCAACAGTCCTGTATCCGTGTAGGATAAAAAATAATAATTTGTAGCCTACATCTGAGTTGAAAACATTGGGAAAGGAGATAAATCAGGGACTACTCCTAACAGTAACCCTGATCCCCAAGGATGGCAGGACTGTTGCGGTACCCAGATATGACACCCAATTGGGGTGTCTCAAACTGCTGCATACTGCCCTATGGGCTAATCCTGGTGAGTCGTGTGCTGTGTTTATCCTTATAAAATACATTATTTGACCTGTAGCAAATTTGAATATTCAATACTGAAAAGATTTGATATTTTCTCAGGTGTTGTACAAAGACGCCTCCTGAAGAAGCGGCAAATGCTGTGAAACATGTTGAGGAATATGTCACTGTTCACATCAACTCTGTCTCTACTTATCTGTGGAGTTTGCAATTGTTTTTAAATCTTTATGTTGCTCACTTAATTGTACCAACATTGTCACTGTGGTGACCTTTATTACTGTATCGTTATATTTTTCTTTCCAATTAAAATAAACGATTTTTATATACATCATTGTGTCATATCTGGGTACCTCAAGAGTCCTGCCATCATTGGTGATCAGGATTACTGTTAGGAGTAGTCCCTGATTTATCTACTTTCCCTAGGTTTTAACTATATAATTTTATAGGATGATGGTATCTCCGCCCCCCCCCCCCCACCTTATTAACACATAGAGGCAACCAACTTCAATGTAGCCTACATCCACATTACTGATCCTTAATACAATGAAGCTAGATCAAGTTCTCAAAATACCTACCTGTACTTTTGCAAGCATTTCTAATGCATAAAATTTAAAATAGAAAACGTTTTTTTTTTTTAATAAGTCTTTCTTATTTTAAGTGATTGTAAAGGCTTGCTTTTAAAGGAAAATAACAAACATGTTATACTTACCTCCTCTTTGCAGTTGGTTTTGCACAGAGCAGCCCCGATTCTCCACTTCTCGGGTCCCTTTTTGCTGCTCCTAGCCCCTCCCTCCTTTGTGTGCCCCTCAGCCAACAGCTTGCTACAGGTGTCACCCAAGCCGAGTCAGAGCTCCATGTATCCATTAAGACACGGAGCCCTGACCGGACCCCGCTCTCACCTAAATGGCTGACTGACTTTGATAGACAGCCATGGGAGCCAATGGCACCACTGATCTGTCTCAGTCATTCAGGAGGAGTGCCCTGCATGGCTGAGGGGATCGTGGACATTGCTGGGGAGAGAAAGGGCTCACGTACGTAATTAGGAGGGTGCCAGGGGGCTGTTACACACAGGTATTTTATTCTAATGCATTAAAGGGGTTGTAAAGGTACAATTTTTTTTCCTAAATAGCTTCCTTTACCTTAGTGCAGTCCTCCTTCACTTACCTCACCCTTCCATTTTGCTTTTAAATGTCTTTATTTCTTCTGAGAAACCCTCACTTCCTGTTCTTCTGTTTGTAACTTCACACAGTAATGTGAGGCTTTCTCCCTGGTGTGGAGAAAGCCTCTTGAGGGGGCGAGCAGGCAAGTCAGGAAACTCTCTACTTTGCAGATAGAGAAATGAGCTGTGTGTTAGTGGGTGTCCTGACACTCCTGCTCGCCCCCTCAAGAGGCTTTCTCCACGCCAGGGAGAAAGCCTTGCATTACGGTGTGTAGTTACAAACAAAGAACAGGAAGTGAGCATTTTTCAGAAGAAATAAGGACATTTAAAAGAAAAATGGATGAGGGATGAGGTAAGTGAAGTAAGACTGCACTAAGGTAAAGTAAGCTATTTAGGGAAAACATTTTTTTTTTTTACCCTTACAACCCCTTTAAGATAAAAAAAACTTCTGCCTTTATAACTCCTTTAATAAAAAAAAACATTGATTTATGATGTATATACAATATAGGATTGTGTGGTGAACAAAAAGATGACAATCTTACCAGTGTGGCCCTGGATAGAGAGGAGGTCATTGGTGACACCACGGAGGGTTTCTAAAGTAGAGTGAGTGATGTCATATGTTGGCAGTATGATGTCTCTGGAGTCAGTAGATCCGCACCAAGAAATCATCGGCAGTGGCCCAGGAGTGTCATTGACCTTTCTGTGTTCCACTGGCCAGTCCCCAACATTGATATAGAACTCTACATCAGGCAGTTGTACCTAAAACAAGTGGTTTTATGTTATTCCTTTCTCAAAGCTTCAGACACCACTACAAGTGGGTGAATCATACACACAAGTATCTGCCCCTAGGCAGCAATCATATTTCTATTAAATGTAAACTGTCAAGATCTAAAAATAGGCGGCCAAGCCTTGTTCACAGCTTGGGGGAAAGAACAAATAATTTGGTATTGGAAGGAATCTTGGTATACTGGTACCTTTCTTGCCAAGGACTGCAATATCTCATCTGAGAACATTTTGAAGTCTGTGTACTTGCCCAGAGAGCGCCGATAGATTTGATTATCGAGAATTGTGTAATGTACAATGGCTCCTCGATGTTCCGCAAACCTCCGAGGAACTTCTTCCAGCATTCTATTCAGGTCTATACTGGGGAAAGGCGCAAAGTCATTGGAGATCTGCGACTCTTTGGTGGGGCATGACAACGTTTGTAACCAGACTTCGGGGTCTTCTTCAGGACAGGCACAGTATTCATGATAAACCGGCCCTAAAGGAATAAAATACATAAAACGTTAACAAAGCAAGTAGAGCTGGGCGATTTTTTTCCCCCTAAAAAATATGTGATTTTTTAAAATAAAAAACTTGATTTACGATTCTGTGGAGCTGTGGGCAGGAGTTTTTAGGCAAGGCTGCGGCCACGGGTCGGCCTAGTCTGCAGCATCTGGCCTTGCGGCCTTTTCCCAGGATTTCACATCAAAGTAATGAGAAAGGGTAAACCTTAAATCACACTACGCCTACAGAAAATACAAATCAAAAATGTAATCTTTGGAATCTCACCAGTTCAGCACATGGCGGTGCTATTCCCACTATGAATGGGTGGGTGTTGCCAAAAAACAATTGTGCCAAAAAAAAAAAAACGCATAGGACACCACAGCAGCTACATCTCCAAACATGATTTATTAGAACAGCCCTCAAAAATTCCACTCGCCTGTTTGCATTTAGCGTGGGCTGTGGGGGGCACCGTTGGCAGCCTGGATGGTATGGGAGCCATTCTTATAGCGATTGTAACGAAAGAGAGAGGAGAGCCGCCACCGCCTGATTGATTAGAGAGCTGGGGAACATCACAGCTTTTATTTCAATAGCTGTGTATTCCCCGCCACGTGCCGTCATGTACAGCCCCTCCCTCTTGTCCAGGGGGAGGGGCTGTATATGAGAAAGATCAGCCGTCCCAGGATTGGCAGCATTGGTGGACACGGGTAGGCTGCATTGGTAGGCGTTGTAACGGCATGAACCGTGACAATCAGAGACTTTGGAAGGATGAGAGATACTTCTGTGCCACGGACAATAATAACTCCTGGGTCGAAGTCCACCCTGTGCCCTTGTAGGAGTAGGGTGGCTAATAGGATCATGGTTCATGTGGTACATGAAATGGGACATTAATAATAATTCATATTGCAGGACTGGAGTGTTGCAAGGGGTCCATTTTGACTTGAGACCAGGTTAGCAAGACATAGTTACATAGTTACATAGTTAGTCAGGTTGAAAA
This sequence comes from Rana kukunoris, assembly GCA_029574335.1. Lineage (NCBI taxonomy): Eukaryota > Metazoa > Chordata > Amphibia > Anura > Ranidae > Rana > Rana kukunoris. The sequence goes on along the minus strand of CM056050.1, from coordinate 106,571,138 downwards.
AAGACACAAGTCCATCCAGTTCAACCATAAAAAAAAAAAAAAATAAAACAAAGTAAAACACAGTACATCCTCCCATACACCCAACTCCATACCCACAGTTGATCCAGAGGAAGGCAAAAAACCCCAGCAGAGCGATGATCCAATTTGCTACCGGAGGGGAAAAAATTCCTTCCTGATCCCCCGAAAGGCAATCGGATTTACCCCGGATCAACTTTACCTACAAAACGTAGTACTCAGTTATATTATGTGCATTTAGGAAAGAATCCAGGCCTCTCTTAAAGCAATCTACTGAGCTGGCCAGAACCACCTCTGGAGGGAGTCTGTTCCACATTTTCACAGCTCTTACTGTGAAGAAACCTTTCCGTATTTGGAGGTGAAATCTCTTTTCCTCCAGACGTAAAGAGTGCCCCCTTGTCCTCAGTGTTGACCTTAAAGTGAATAACTCAACACCAAGTTCACTATATGGACCTCTTATGTATTTGTACATGTTGATCATATCCCCCCTTATTCTCCTCTTCTCAAGAGTGAATAAATTCAGTTCCTCTAATCTTTCCTCATAGCTGAGCTCCTCCATGCCTCTTATCAGTTTGGTTGCCCTTCTCTGCACTTTCTCCAGTTCTCCGATATCCTTTTTGAGAACTGGTGCCCAAAACTGGACTGCATATTCCAGATGAGGTCTTACTAATGATTTGTACAGGGGCAAAATGATATCTCTATCTCTGGAGTCCATACCTCTCTTAATACAAGAAAGGACTTTGCTCGCTTTGGAAACCGCAGCTTGGCATTGCATGCCATTATTGAGCTTATGATCAACTAAAACACCCAGATCCTTCTCCACTACAGATCCCCCCAGTTGTACTCCCCCTGGCATGTATGATGCATGAATATTCTTAGCCCCCAAGTGCATAACTTTACATTTATCAACATTAAACCTCATCTGCCACTTAGTCGCCCAATTAGACAGAGCATTGAGGTCGGCTTGTAAATTGGAGACATCCTGTAAGGACATTATTCCACTGCATAGCTTGGTGTCATCTGCAAAAACAGAAATGTTACTTTTGATCTCAGACCCAATATCATTTATAAATATATTGAAAAGTAAGGGACCCAACACTGAACCTTGGGGTACACCGCTGATAACCTTGGACCATTCAGAGTAAGAATCATTAACCACTACTCTCTGAATTCTGTCTTTCAGCCAGTTTTCTATCCATTTACAAACTGATATATCTAATCCTGTAGACCTTACCTTACACATGAGCCGTGTGTGGGGAACTGTATCGAACGCTTTTGCAAAATCCAAGTATACCACGTCCACTGCCACGCCTCTGTCCAGGGTTTTACTTACCTCTTCATAAAAGGAAATCAGGTTTGTCTGACAACTTCTGTCCTTCATGAATCCATGCTGTCTGCTGCTTAAATAGTTTGTTTCCAGCAAGAACTCATCCATGTGGTCTTTTATTAAACGTTCCAGTATCTTTCCAACTATAGAAGTTAAACTAACAGGTCTATAGTTACTAGGTAAAGACTTTGTTCCCTTTTTAAATATGGGCACCACATTGGCTTTATGCCAATCCAGTGGTACTATTCCTGTCATTAATGAGTCCCTAAATATTAGATACAGTGGCTTTGAAATTTCAGAGCTCAATTCTTTTAGGATCCGTGGGTGGATGCCATCTGGTCCAGGTGCTTTATCCACCTTTATTCTGTCTAAATATTTCTGGACCATATCACTTTTGAGCCATTGTGGATTTGGGGCTGTGTCACTCCCACCCCCTATATCGACATGAGCTCCCCCATTCTCCATTGTATACACAGAGCTGAAGAAAGCATTTAATAAATTTGCCTTCTCTATGTCCTCAGTCACCCACTCTAGATTATTTTGTAAAGGGCCTACATGCTCAGACTTGACCTTTTTACTATTAATATATTTAAAGAATTTTTTGGGGTTTGTCCTACTATCTTTTGCAATCTGTCGTTCATTTTGAATTTTTGCATCCTTGATTTCCTTTTTACATATTCTATTATATTCTTTGTAACATTTAAACGACACTAGTGTTCCTTCATTTTTATATTTTTTAAAAGCTATTTTCTTATTGTTTATAGCTTTTTTAACTTTAACCGTGAGCCACATAGGTTTTATCTGTAGCCTTTTAAACTTATTGCCCATGGGAATATACTTTGCAGTGAGGTTCCAAAGAGTCTTTTTGAAGAATTCCCATTTCTGTTCTGTGTTCATCGGTGCCAATATTCCCTCCCAGTCCAAGCCCTGGAGAGCAGTCCTCATGCTTTGAAAATTTGCTCTCTTGAAATTAAGTGTTTTTATCTTTCCTGTATGTATTTCTTGCTTATAGTTTACATTAAACGAAATCATGTTATGATCACTGCTACCCAGGTGTTCCTTTATCTGAACATTAGTAATGAGCTCTGCATGGTTTGAGATTACCAGGTCCAACAGAGCATCATTCCTAGTTGGGGCCTCAATAAACTGGACCATAAAATTGTCCTGCAATAGGTTTTTAAATTTTTGTCCTTTAACTGTCCCAGAAATTCCATTATTCCAGTCAATTTCTGGGTAGTTAAAATCCCTCATTATTATCACTGTCCCTGCCCTTGCAGCCCTTTCCATCTGTGCAAGGAGCTGAGTCTCCACCTCCTCATTAACATTGGGTGGTCTATAACAAACTCCAATGATTAGCTTTGAACTACGCACATCTGTATGCAGTTCCACCCATAATGCTTCAACTTCATCACACTCTCCATCAACCAGGTCCTCTTTCACGCTTGCTTTGAGGTCACTTCTCACATAGAGACAGACCCCTCCACCTTTCCTTTTTACCCTGTCTTTCCGAAAGAAAGCATAGCCAGGAATATTAATAGCCCAGTCATGTGAGGATTGAAGCCAAGTTTCAGCAATACCGATTACATCATAGCTCTCCTCATGCACCAGAGCTTCCAACTCACCTGTTTTGCTTGGAAGGCTTCTGGCATTGGTGAACAAACACTTAAATGTATTGTTACATTTTTCGCTGGCGTTTTTCATATGATTCATATAATTTTTAGTAGTGCAAATGGCACTATAATTTCCAATGGCTGTTTGCAACATGGGAACTTTCTTGTCACCTGCCATAACCCCACCTCCATCTATCCCCATTCCACTCTCCATTAATGTCTGACCCCTAACTGACCTGTGTGCCCGATGTAATTCACGTTCACCCTCCCCCCTCAAGTCTAGTTTAAATACTCCTCCAGAGTGACAGTGACTCATCCCTCTGTATAATGGGCTTTTAAAATGCTAAGTGGCCCGACTTGTGAGAGACATTTCATTGTATAAAGGTGTTAATTCAGGTCTGCTGCTATACCTTTCAATTGTCTGATAACACGGTATAAAGCCTATTAATGCCCAGGTGTCAGAGACAGTACGTCTGTCTAGATAATGTGGATTGAGGTCAAGGCATTGTGTAATTGTAGTTTGGAATGTGACAGATCTGTCAGTATCAGTGCTGAAATGTCTGCTAGATAATTAGCCCCAGTGTGAATAGGGGGGTGGAGATTGCATTGTCCTGTGATTAATTGTAACATCTTGTACTGTATAAAAAGCTGAGAAGAAACCATTAAAGTGTTCATTCATTTTGAAACCAGAGAGTACCAGAGCTTGTGTCTCGGTTATTATGGGAAATGGAATGGATCGTGTATGCAGGATTGTCGCAGTGTGTCAGATAAGCTTGTCGTGGTTGGATGGAAGGTCGTAAACGGTGGTGACCGTTACAGGCGTAATTTCATGAGATAATTTATGAGGGCGTTTAGGGCCGGAATTAGGGGCGGGGCAAATGGTGGCGAGTAACCTTTGAGGCCTGGCTAGTAGCTCAGGACTTGAAATTTTGAGCCCTGTATTAGAATAGTAATAGCCGATCACAGCTGAGGTGCGGAACAATCCCACACCAGAAAAGGCACACAGGCCTAAATGGCAAATTGGCTGAGAATACTGTTTGATACTTCTATTGCTGTGATGAGATTTTTATTCTAATAAATTATGTTTGGATGGTAGCTGCTGTGGTGTCTACGCCTTCTTTCTTTTCCGGTAATGTCAGTCTCTATTTATTGGTCTGAGGCTCCATTCACACGGATGTAGACTTTCATGCTTTTTGCAGAAATGCAGTATATTATTTTTAGCATGGGTCCCCGTGAAAAACGTTCACATCAATTCATTTTTGTGCCCTTTGTGTTTTTGAAAAGGGTCAGGGACTTTTTTAAATGCAAAACAGACTATAATGGAGACGCTGCAGAAAAACATGCAGTGCGTTTTCACCGCAATTTTGCTGCAATTTGCATTTGTGAATGTCTTGAGTTTAGAACCACTTTAAATACAACGCTAGCCAAACATACAAATTATGATAATAATCAAGAAGTTATTCATGGCATATACATAGCGGAGGGTGAGGGTGTCAGGTTTTATGTAATCCAGCACTGCAAGAAAATAAGGAAAACGTATATATATATATATATATATATATATATATATATAGGAACTTCAACAGCTCCTTCTTTTTTAAATCGATATACCTTGTTTTCAATTAGGATTAAAGTGGATGTAAACCCAATTCATGAAATTTGAGCTGGGCACATATATCCGCAGAAAAGATTATGATGCCCGAGGCAACGTAGTGCTGGAACGCAGCCACTCTAGAACAAGTGGCGTGCGTTCCAGCCCATGTGGAGAATGTTAGGAGAATGGAGTATAAGGTGAAGCAAGGCACTACCTCTGGACATGTAAGGTATGTGCACCCTTAACAACAAAGTTTTCAACACCAGACAATGGAGGCATTTCTCCATATATCCTCCTTCCCCTTCCCCTCCAGATTGGTGGTTCTTTGGACTGGGGGAAACCCATTGTTGAGACTATGCCAAGTCTGAGATATAGGGACTGTATATACAAGGGTTAATTCACAAATGGGGGGAGTTTTGCCAAGGGTCCTCCCTGTGGGCGGGGTGACCTGTGACCTTCCAGCACATGCTCTTTCTACCTTTGTGTGTGTATATAATTTGACAAGCTGTACAGTGAGGGAGCAGTGCAGACCACCGGGGCTCTGAGGAAAGGGGTACGCCCCCGAAACGCGTAACCTTGCTTCAATATCGGTCAGATACTTTTGGACTGAAGCAACTGTCCTGTTCTGCTGGCGCTGTTGAACTGTCTTTCAAGGCTTGTTTTTAACTAATTTTGTGAGTATTATCATTGATTCTAGTATTTTAATAAAAATCGTGTTACAGTATCACACTAGGTAAAAAAACCTGCCCTGTAGTCTTCGGGCTTTCACACTGAAGCGGTGCGCTAGCAGGACCGCTCCAAAATTCCTGCTAGCTGCATCTTTGCAGCGGTGTGTTCACCGCTCCTATACCGCGCCTTCCCATTGAAATCAATGGGAAACCGCGGTAATACCGCCTGCAATGTGCCTCTACAGAGGCGCATTGTGGGCGGTATTAACCCTTTTTTGGCCGCTAGCGGGGGTTAAAACCGCACCGCTATCGGCCGAATACTGCGGTAAATACGACGGTATAGCAGCGCTAAAAATCGCGCCGCTATACTGCCACCGCGGCTCTGCGGCCAATGTGAAAGCAGCCTAAACGTCTGTTTACCAGCAGTGTACATAAAGCCTTACCTGGTTCCTCCTTTATTAATCGAGTTCATCCTCTCCAAACACTGGAACAAGCCAAGACAAAGGCCAAACATATTAAGTAGCAGGAAATGTTACTGTCTTACCACACCTTTAAATAATATTTTTGAGAGACAATGCTAAATTATTAGATTTCAAAGCAGCCTTTAAATAGATGTCTGTATGGTTTCGGATTATTTGGAGAATTCACTTTAATGATTTGAAAGGACAGCATAGCAGATAGTCGGTTAGCACTCCTGCCTTGCGATACTGGCGTCCTGCAGTATTCAAAAGCACACTGGTGGGTTGGAAACTGAACTAGCGAGTGTGTGTCAGCATGTTTATACAAAGTCTGCAACATTTTTTGGCAGCAGGGTCCGATACGATTAAAATATATGTATAGGCAAACTTAGCTTTTTTAGCATTGGATAGCATAAGGAAGAATTTTTTTTGGTATCATTGTAGAAATTATCCTTCTCTTCCTGTGCAAGAAATGCAACAGGAAGTGAGAAAGAATCTCTACAAAAGTGAGGGGAAATCCCCTCTAAAGCCCTGTACACACGATTGGTTCGTCTGATGAAAATGAACCGATGGACCGTTTTCATCGGACGAACCGATCGTGTGTGGGCCCCATCGTTTTTTTTTATCCATTGGTGAAAAAAAAAAATGGAACCGGTTTTAAATTTTTCTTTTGGTTAAAATACCAATAGAAAAAAAAACGATCGTCTGTGGGGAAATCCATCGGTCAAAAATCCACACATGCTGAGAATCAAGTCGACGCATGCTTGGAAGCAATGAACTTAATTTTTCTCAGCATGTTGTTGTGTTTTACGTCACCGTGTTGGACACGATCGGATTTTTAACCAATGGTGTGTAGGCAAGACTGATGAAAGTCAGCTTCATCGGATATCTGATGAAAAAATACATAGGATTAGATTCCATCAGATATCTGATCGTGTGTAGAGGGCATTAGGCTAACAAAAATTTCCCCTCCGTTTTCACTGCAAATTTTCAAAGCGGCTGCTATTTTCAGATACGCTTCAGATGTAAAATGTTGGAGCTAACGGCATCTTTAACAATAGCTGGTTGTAAAGGGGTGGGCTCTGCCCCGCTCCCCCAAAGCACCGGGGACAGGGGCCATTTCCCCACAACCCTGGGCAGTTGTTGTGGGGGTCAGCTGGCAGGGGGCATATTGGAATCTGGAAGGGGGTCCCCAGATAATGCCCCCCCATGTGAATGAGTATCGGGTACTCATTCACCAAAAAAAGTGTCAAAAATAAATAAAAACACTGAAACCGTTTTTGACAATACCTTTATTAAAAAAAGAACAAAAACGCAATGTCTCTCAAAATAAATCCAGTGTCAATCACGATGAACTTTTGCCAACCCACCAATCATGATTGATACTGGATTTACTTCGGGGACATTGTTTTTTTTAAATAAAGGAATTGTCAAAAACTGTCTGTGTTTTTATTTATTTTTGACACTTTTTGGTGAATGGGTAGGGGGCACAATGTACTCCCTACTCAATCACATGGAGAGGCTGGGATCTAGGGACCCCCTTGTTAAAGGGGGCTTCCAGATTCTGATAAGCCCCCTGCCTGCAGAACCCCACAACCATCAGCCAGAGTTGTGGGGAAGAGGCCCTTGCCCACATTACCATGTTGAGGGTATGTGACCTAGTATGGCTGCATGCTCGGATAAGGGTCTAGTATGGATTGAGGACTCCCCTCAAAATCCTTGCAAGACCCTTACGGCCTGGTATGGATTGGGGGGGACCCCAAGCAGTTTTTTTTTATCAATTCGTGTTCAACACTGATGGCATGTGCGATTCAGATGCATTCCCATAGAAAGCAATAAGCCTGAAATTCACATTTGACAATTTTGAAAAAAAAAATATATATATATATATATATTTTTTTCACTTCTTGCTATAATAAATATCCCCTAAATTAAAAAAAAAAAAATCGAATTTCTTCATTAGTTTAGGCCAATATATATTATTATACATATTTTTGGTCAAATAAATAAAAAAATCGCAATAAGCATATATTGATTGGTTTGCGCAAAGGTTATAGCATCTACAAACTATGGGAAAGATTTATGGCATTTTTTTTACTAGTAATTGTGGTGATCTGCAATTTTTAGCAGTACTGCGACGTACAGATCGGACACTTTGACACTTTTTTGGGACCACTGACATTTATACAGCGATCAGTGCTATAAAAATGCACTGGTTATTGTGTAAATTTCACTGGCAAGGAATGGGTTTTCCTTCCTTGACAGCACAGGGATTTGTGTGCTTGTACACACAAATCCCCATGCTGGCTCTCGTGCATGCGATCAGGTTTCCCGCCATGCAGTGGGATTTCGCCCAGGGGATCCACTCTGCCGCAGTATATCTGCATGAGCCTGTCAGGAACTGGTAAACATACAGTTAGGTCCATATATATTTGGACACAATTTTAGTTTTTTTTCCCCTGGTATTTACTAAAACATATTCAGGCTATGGTTATATAATGGATCTCTTAAGACTAGCCATTCCCCCTTTTTCAAGGGACCAAAAGTAATTAGACAATTTTATCACAAGCTGTTTCATGGCCAGGTGTGGGTTACTCCATTATTTCCTAATCGATTAAGCAGGTAAAAGGTCTGGAGTTGATTCTAAGTGTGGTATTTGCATTTGGAATATATTGCTGTGAACCTACATCATGTGTTCAAAGGAGCTGTCCATGCAAGTGAAAAAAGCCATTGTAAGGCTTTAAAAATGAAACAAATCAATCAAAGAGATAGCAGTAACATTAGGAGTGGCCAGATCAATAGTTTGGTAAATTCTGATAAAGAAGAATGCATTGGTGAGCTCAACAACATAAAAAGGCCTGGACATCTATGGAAAACAACTGTGGTGGATGATCGCAGGATCCTCTCTATGGTAAAGAAAAACACTTCACAACATACAGACAAGTGAAGGACACTCTCCAGGAGGTGGGAGTATCTTAGTACAGATGGGCAATGATCCAAAACGCACGCAAAAGCAACCCAGGAGCTTTTGAAGGAAAAGAAGAAGTGGAATGTTCTGCAATGGCCGAGTCAAACACCTGATCCCAACCCAATTGAGCTTGAAAAAGGGTTACATTGATTTCAATGGGCAGGGGTGCTTTAGGAGCGGTGTATACATCGCTCCTACAGCACTTCAAAGATGCGGCTAGCAGGACTTTTTTTTACCATCCTGGGGCTTTCACATTGGAGTGAGTGGAGAAGGCTTATAACAGTTCATGATCCAAAGCACACAACGTCTTCTGTAAAACATGTGGAGGCAGTGTGATGGTATGAGCATGTATGGCTTCCAGTGGCACTGGGTCATTGGTGTTTATTGATGATGTAACAGAAGCAGCCAGATGAATTGTGCAGTGTTTAAAGATATACGGTTAGCCCACATTCAACCAAATGCAGCAAAGTTAATTGGGTGGCGCTTCTTAGTACAGATGGGCAATGATCCAAAACACACGCAAAAGCAACCCAGGAGCTTTTAAAGGAAAAGAAGTGTAATATTCTGCAATGGCTGAGTCAATCACCTGATCCCAACCCAATTGAGCTTGAAAAAGGGTTACATTGATTTCAATGGGCAGAGGTGCTTTGGGAGCGGTGTATACACCGATCCTACAGCACTTCAAAGATGCGGCTAGCAGGACTTTTTTTTACCATCCTGGGACTTTCACATTGGAGTGAAAGGAGAGGCTCTTTCAAGGCGCTTTGCAGGTGCCATTTTTAGCGCAATAGCGCCTCAGTGTGAAAACAGCCTATGGGTTTCAGACTTCAGGCAGTCATTGCCAGTAAAGGATTCTCAACAAAATATTAAAAATTTTAATTTTATTTATGATGTTATCTAAATAAATTTGAAGTGCAGACTATCAACTTTAATTCAAGGGGTTGAATATATATTTAGGAACTACAACCATTTTTATACACAGCCAGGGCCGGATTTCAGACAAGGCCAACAAGGCCAGGCCTCAGGGCGGCACTGTGGCTGAGAGGAGAGGACACTTTCATTTTGTTTTGGGAGTTCCCCCCTGTCATGTCAATGCAATTTTCAGCAGCAGCACCCCCCCTGCAGAACAGTGTCCTGCTGAAAAAGTCCCCCTGTGGATAAATTCCCCCCTGTATTGCACAGGCGGGGGCGGTATTGAAGGACCCGGCCTTGGGGCGGCAAAGGGAGTAAATCCGAGCATGTGCACAGCCCCTGAAAATGGGGGGGGGACTGTGTATAAAATGTTTGCAGTTCCTACAATTTGTACTTGATTTTAATGTTCAACCCCTTGACTTAAAGCGGAGTTCCACCCTAAAAATCACTTTTTTTCATTACATCCAGCGTACTGGCATCAGTGCCAGTATGCTGTTTTTTTTTTTTTTAATGCGCGTACTTACTTTATATCAAATCATTGAATTCCAGGCGCACCGCGGAATGTCGCCGCTATAAGGCGTCACGCCTTCCGGAAACAGCCGATTAGCGTTCAGCTTTTACTCGGCACCTGCGCACAGACCCAGGAGCTGACTGCGCAGGCGCCGAAAATAGCCGGTCCTAGTTCGGGTTTTTTCGGAGGGCGTGACGCGGCTATATACGGCGCCTGCGCAGTCAGCTCCTGGGTCTGTGCGCAGGCGCCGAGTAAAAGCCGAACGCTAATCGGCTGTTTCCGGAAGGCGTGACGCCTTATAGTGGCGACATTCCGCGGAGCGCCTGGAATTCAATGATTTGATATAAAGTAAGTACGCGCATTAAAAAAAAAAAAAAACAGCATACTGGCGCTGACGCCAGTATGCTGGATGTAATGAAAAAAAGTGATTTTAAGGGTGGAACTCCGCTTTAAAGCTGAAAGTCTGCACTTCAAATTTATTTGGATTGTTATGTTTTAATTTCATTCTGGTGGCATACAGAGCCAAATATTTGAAAAATCTCCAAATATATATGGACCCAACTATATACACACAGTCACAATACAACAAGGTCCTTTTACAATACCTTTAAGTATATAAGGAGATTGAGCGACGTGCTTATCCTTGTGAAGGACTTCAATTAGCAATCCCTCGATGGCACTGCCGTACATTCGGTACCTCATCAGGAAAGAGCCGTCATTCCTATCCAGGGGGTCAGGAACATGAATTCTGATATATTCCTTGTTGGAGAGGGCTTTGATGGTTACTTTAAATGATTTACTCCCTGGAAAAAAAAAATATCAAAAGAGGGATTTTATATGGATGCAAAGTAAATTTGTTAGTTACAACCGTCTTGCCAGATTCAATTCAACAATAATCTTCCCACCGGGGCTCATTCACACCACCTAAACTCCACGGAAACTGCTTACCTAAAACCTATTAATGATTTACTAAAAGCTAACCAACGGTCAATATTCTGCACTCTAAAGGCTCGTACTCACGATCCAACTTTATGGCCATAATTGTCCGACGGACGCGTTGTCGCATAATCCGACCGCGTGTATGCTCCATCAGACAATTGTTGGCTGAATTAATGGCAACAAAAGTTGGCTGTTCATGCTCACCAATTGTTGGGCAATAAATCTGTTGCGTCTAAATTATCCGATCGTGTGTACGCAAGTCCCTCCAACTAAAATCCAAAGTACAAACATGCATGCTCAGAACCAATGCTAAACATCAGACAATAGCAGAAGTTGCCCAAATGGTGGCGGTAAAGAGTTGAAAAAACACGTGGTTTGGAGAATGTTGGCTGAAAATGTTGTGCTGTGTGTATGCAGAACAAGTTCACGGCCAACGCTCTTCAGACCAAAATCCACGGAAATGTCCGATTGTGTGTACAAGGCTTTATTCTTGGACCACTCTACTGCTTTTGACACAGTTGACCATTCCCTTCTCCTCAAAAGACTTTCTTGGTCTCCATGACCATATTGACCATATTCACCATATTAATCAGTTCTTATCTTACCTGTCTTGTTGCACCTTCCGTGTCACTTCCAACTCTGCCTCCTCCTCCCTTTATTTTTCCTCAGGGTCCTCTGAAGGCTCTGTCCTTGAACATTTTCCTAGTCTCGATCAACATCTCCCTAGGTCAGCCGATAGCCTTTCATGACCTCCAATACAATTTCTATCTCTCTACCCCTTAGCTTACCCCATTAGCCTGCATTCACACCTTGGCGAAAAAAACGCTGACGCCCGATGCTCGATAGGCGAATTTCCATTGCCGTCTATGAGATGGTTCACATCTCACGCCGAAATGCCGTACGCCTGCCGCCTGAAAAAAAGTCCCGGACTCTTTTTTTTAGGCGGCATTGGCGTTCGGCCATAGACAGCAATGGAAAGGATTTGTAAAAAAAAAAAAGTTAATCGAATCGCGGCAAAATAAGCCGCGTACGCGGCGTTACTTGTCGACTAGGTGTGAATGCAGCCATAGTCTCCTCAGGCATCACAAATTTATTAACAGACCTATCAGTCTGGGTGTCACAACACTTCCTCAAACTCAATCTATCCAAAACTGAGCTCATATTTTCTCCTCAACATGCCCCTTTCACTGACTTCTCAATAAAACAACTACCAGTCTGTCCCCTCATGCTATTCCAGGGTGCTAGGTAGTAACCCTAGACTCCAACATCTCCAAAATATGCCCCTTTCTAACCAATGACAACACAAAGATTCTAGTTCACTCCCTGGTTACCTCTCGCCTCGACTACTGCAACTCCCTCCGCATTGGCTTACCTTTGCATAGACTATATCCCCTATTCAGTCCATCATGAATGCTGCTGCCACCTTACCAACCGTTCAGCATCTGCTACTCCTCTTTGTCAATCCCTCCACTGGGTGCCACTCACGCAACAATTTAAATTCAAAATTCTAACAACTTACAAAGCAATCCATAACTTGTCACCCAGGTACATCACCAACCTTGTCTCAAAATACCAGCCGAATCCTACTGTTCATTCCTCCCATGACCTTCTGCTATCTAGCTCCCTTGCCGACTCTTCCCATGCTCGCCTCCAGGACTTCTCCAGAGCGTGGAATTCCGACTATCTCTGGCTTTATCCAACTTTAGACGGTCCTTGAAAACCCTTCTTTTCAGAGAAGCCTATCTGGCCCCCACCCAGTTATTATCTCTATCAGCTTATCCCCCACAGTTATTACCCTTTGTATCACTTGGCCCTCCCTTTTAGATTGTAAGCTCTAATGAGCAGGGCCCTCTGATTCCACCTTTATTCAATTGTATTGTACTGTCTGCCCTCACTTTTTAAAGTGCTGTGCAAATTGTTGGCACTATATAAATCATGTATTAGAATATTAAAGTGGAGTTCCACCCATTTTTTTTATGTTTGTCTGTGCTGCATGCCCTAATCTCATAGTGTTCAGAATGGACAATTTTTTATTAATTTGTTGCTTGTAAATACCTTTATTTTGTAGTCTTTGATTACTTCCTCCTCCTTATTAGCCTAGGCTATTAAGTCACATGGCTATTTGCAAGGGTTTCTGGGATAGGCATCATGTTTCCCAGTAGTCCTTGCAAACCTGACTGAAACCTATTACATTGCTTGTGCAGCACTGAGCATGTGCGAGATATACAAAGCTGAAATCCAGGAAGTCATACAGTCTGGCTTCATGATGCCCACACTTAAGATGGCCACGGTCTATTTCTAGATGATAATCTAAATGCTATAACAACCTAACAAAATGGACCTTAGTTTACAGACTACCTGGGGTATTTATATTTAAAAAGTGAAATTGTGGGTGGAACTCCCCTTTAATCTGCCATGACTGGAATTTTACTTTACTAGATCAGGGGTCTCCAAACTTTGTATAGAAACGGCCAGTATACTGTCCATCAGACTTTACGGGAGGCAGACTTAAATGTCCCAGCATTAGTGGGAGAAAACAATGCCTCATCTTTAGTGAGAGGAATTGTGCCTTGTTGTTGGCGTCAGAGGATGAAATATAATCTAATGGGTCGGATAAAAGAATGCAATGGGCCACATCCGGCCCCCCGGGCAGCAGTTTGGAGAAAAGGCAAGTGTCCCAATCTTTCTGGCAATATATTGTATGTAAAAAAAAAAAAAAATCCGAATACATTTTTTTTTTTAACATTCATACATGAGAACATTGCTGAAGCACTTTCTGTTATAGGGTGACAACATGAGGTCTCTGTCTTCCAATTTTGCTCCTGTGTTGTCACCCTGTCAGACGGGCAACCAACAGAAAATACAAGTGACCGTTTCAACACAGATATGGTTCACAGTTGTCACAATCAGTAAACTCACCTTGAGAAATGCATATAGACACAAACGTGTTGATTTACTAAAACTGGGGAGTGCAAAATTTGGTGCAGGTGTAAATAGAAATCAATCAGCTTTCAGGCTAGGTTCACATCTATGTGGTTGTGGTTAATGCAATTTTTAATGCATTTTGCATCTTTTTTTTTCTTTAAACACTGTATAGCTGTGTGTAGTTGGTTGCTAAGGAGTGGGTCAAGAAGCTGACCTGCCACATTATTAACAACCGATACGTCATCAGCTGTCAGTGGGGTTCCCCGCTGATAGCAAGGAAAAAAAAAAGAATTGTTGTAAAAGAAAAAAAATTGGCTTTTTCAGGTCTGGTATGGATATGGAGGGAAACCCTACGTTAAAATTTAAAAAAGAATGGCCGCTGACTCATCGGTTGTTAAAGGGGTTGTAAACCCTTGAGGTTTTTCACCTTAATGCATTCTATGTATTGAGGTGAAAAACCTCCTGTGATGCAGAAGCCCCCCAGAGCCCCCCCTTACTTACTTTTACCTGAATCTGGTCTTTCCAGTTCCGGTGACTCGGATCCTGATTGGATAGATAGCAGCGCAGTCATTGGCTCCCGCTGCTGTCAATCAAATTTAATGACACAGGAGCTTGGGGCGAGGCCGAGTCCTGCTGTCTGTGTCAATAGACGCAGCAGCAGGACACGTAGCGCACGCGCACAAGTGCCCAAAGGGAGAGCGGCTCTCCAATGGGCACTTGAGAAGAGGAGGAGCCAGAAGCACTGCTGGGGGACCCCAGACGAGGAGGATCTGGGCCCCTCTGTGTCCAACTGCACAGAGATGGTAAATATGACGTTTGTTTAAAAAAAAAAAAAAAGTCTGAGAGAGCGTGCTCTCTATTTCTGCTTGACGGGCTTCCCGACGGGAAGCTCGCCGAGAGTGTACACACGGCCGAGGTCCTCGCTGGAATGCAGCTTCCAGCGAGGTTCTCGCTGGTTTCCAGCGAGAACCTTGGTCGTGTGTACACGGCCTGACCCTTTCCAGATTTTTCACTCTCCAGTTTTAGTAAATCAACCCCAAAGTGGCTACAAACAGACTGCAGGAGATCAGCAGCTTTGACAAGCAACAAAGATGAAAAAAGAAGATAAAAGTACAAAAAAAAAGTAATATGATACACAGGGCACACAAACATAAAGAAAGAAAAAGCCGAGACAGATGCAGGCTTTTCGTTGTTAGGACAGCGTTCTGCCAATATTATTATGTAAGGCTTTGTTCTATCAGAGAGGGTCAGCCAAGGAAATGTGGGAGCAGTCAGAGGAAAGATGATCAGCGATGAGCTCCGGACCTTCTGTGTTCACCGACAATTCAGATATAAAGCCTACATGGTACAAATTGTATAGATCACCCCGGAGGACGTATGTGATCTCTCCTTCCAAGAATCCTGACACTGCCATCCTCTACTCCTGAAAATGCCCCCTGCCTGGCTGTCCTGCTGATCCAATGTCCTCTGTGCTTCCTGAGACACAATTCTGTAAGAGATATGTAGATCAGGAATGTCACCTTTCCTCATTTGCATGCTTGTCCCGAGTCACAACAGGTGTTGGAATACTTCCTCTTTGGAATGCTGCGTTTAGATTTTCTACAAAGCAGAAGCGATCAGAAACAACTGTTATGCCTTCCAGCCTGTCACATTTTCCTGCGTTTAGAGCTCCTTGTGGGTAGTCAGGAGTCTGCGTTCAACCCGAGCGTGGAGCGGCTCCCAGCAGGGGTCTGGTGCGTCCCTGTTCTCCATTTCAGGGATGGATTTGGTACAACTTTTTGCCTCAATTCAGGCCTGAAACGGAGCCAAAATCGCACAAGACCCTTCTGCTGTGCGCTTCACCACGGCCCGGAGGTGTGTGACCCCTTACACAGCTTCAGGCATGGGCCCCCTGAAGCAGAGAACCGGGGGGGGGGGGGGGTGCTGCCGCCTGAAATTGAGAAGCGAGGGGGGGGCTGCCGCGATTCGATAAGCGGGGGGTTCCTTTACAAAAAAGAAAAATATATATATAAAAAAAAAAGGGTGGTATCCATCCGGGGGCCCTGGGGACCTCTGGGCCCTTTAATAAAAATATATATATATAAAAAAAAAAAAACAAGGGGGTTGCCTGGGGACCTCTGGGCCCTTTAATAAAAAAAATATATAAACAAAAATAACATGGGGACCTCTGAGATCTGTCTGTCTGTCTGTCAGAAAAAAGGTTCTCATCTGGGGCCCTGGTGACCTCTGGGCCTTTTAATAATAACAAATGTATGTATATTTATATGTATATAAAAAATAAAAAAAAAATATAAAAATTATTTTTTTTATAAAAAAAAGGGGGTTGTCATCTGGAGCCCTGGGTCATCTCTGGGCCCCCAGACCCCTAAAAAAAAACATTGGCCCTTTAATAAAAATAAATAAATAAAAATATATTAAATATATATTTCTAAAAAAAATAAATGAAAAAATGGGGGGTTGCCACCCGGGGCCCTGGGGGCCTCTGGACTGCTAAAAAAAAAATATATATATTATTGTATTTTTTTAGGGGGTTCCCATCTGGGCCCCTGGGGACCTTACACGTGTACTGCCTGTACCCCCCTGATGGCGGCCCTCTGTGAATATAGTGAATACTAACCAGATCTCAGAAGCAGGCAGGTTCCATATCAGGTGTGGGCATCTAAGGCCCTCTACTCTTTATTTCCGGGATTCGGTGCAGATGGCTACCCAGCATGCACCTCCCGATCTTCTGAGTGCCCACATGAGACTGTCAATGCCATGATGCCTGATTTCGATTGGACAGTGCCCGCATACACGAAAGAGTGCCCGCATCAAAAAAAATTGTATTGCACATACAGGCTGGTCCCAATCAGAGATACGCCATTCCTCAGATGCAGGTCTAAAAAAAAAATGGAGCATAACGCCTCCCGTTTGTGTCACCTGCGGTCTGGAAATAACGCAAGATTTCGTCACTAGGCGATTCTCATAGACAACTGGGATCCATGATGCCGATATCCCAGGAGTTCTTGCGAAGCGCCTAGTAACGACATCACCTAGGGGGCCGCAGCTGGAAGTGCTGCTGAAAATAATAAGAAAAAATCTATATATAATTTTTATACAGGTTTTACATAGCGCCAAAAGTTTGTGCAGCGCTTAACAAAATAAAGGCAGACATTACAGTTACATTACAACTTGGTACAAGAGGAAATGATATATATATATATATATATATATATGCCATTTGTAAGAGAATTCTTAAAGCGCCCCCGCACCACAACAAAAATGCACAAAGCATTAAAAACCACATGTCAACGCACATCTACTCAACTGCGCCAAACATGCTGCGCATGTTACGTGAATGAGCAATACATTTACACATTTGGAAGAGTAATTTCCTTCCAGAAGAAATGACATCACTCTGATCCCCTGAGTATGAGGATCAGTATGACAGCCAGGCAGAGGAGAGTCAGTATGAAGAGATCACACATGATGGAAGGGACTCTGATCCTCCAATCACAGCCAGAGGAAGAATACACACACAGTCTGGACCATGGAGGAGGGCCAGGAAAGAGTTAAATCCCAGGAATGAGGCGGGTGACGTCAGAGGGGGGCGGGCCGGGTGTCCCTGGCTGTGCTGGGAGGATCCATGGATCACCTGGGATGGGATCGGGACGAATCATTACCTGGGGAGGAGGTGAGCGGCCGCCCTTCGCTGTCCGCCGCCTGGATGTAGAAGTATCTGACCGGGAGGGTGATGGAGGCTTCCAGCCCCGGACCCCATACCAGGCTCCGCTCCGGGCTCAGCGGCTCTGCCCCGGCACACGCACACAGGGCCAGGAGGAGGAGCTGGGGCCCCGGAGAGAAGGATAGCCCGGAGTACGCCATGTGTGCCCGCAACTCTGCCCCGCTCCGCTACTCCAGTCATTCAAACTTCTCAGAGGGGAGGGGGCAGGAGGATCTGGCCGATTCTGATTGGTGCTCTATGCGGCCAATCAACACATCGTCCTGTACTGTGGAGGGGACAGCGTGCAAAAATCCCACTAACTGAGGGTACACATAGGACCAGTATAATGGTCTGCCCAATATGTGTTATCCCCAGTATAATGGTCTGCCCAGTATGTGTTATTCCCAGTATAATGGTCTGCCCAGTATGTAATATCCCCAGTATAATGGTCTGCCCAGTATGTAATATCCCCAGTATAATGGTCTGCCCAATATGTAATATTCCCAGTATAATGGTCTGCCCAGTATGTAATATCCCCAGTATAATGGTCTGCCCAGTATGTAATATTCCCAGTATAATGGTCTGCCCAATATGTGTTATTCCCAGTATAATGGTCTGCCCAGTATGTGTTATTCCCAGTATAATGGTCTGCCCAGTATGTGTTATTCCCAGTATAATGGTCTGCCCAGTATGTAATATCCCCAGTATAATGGTCTGCCCAGTATGTAATATCCCCAGTATAATGGTCTGCCCAGTATGTAATATTCCCAGTATAATGGTCTGCCCAGTATGTAATATCCCCAGTATAATGGTCTGCCCAGTATGTAATATCCCCAGTATAATGGTCTGCCCAATATGTGTTATTCCCAGTATAATGGTCTGCCCAGTATGTGTTATTCCCAGTATAATGGTCTGCCCAGTATATGTTATTCCCAGTATAATGGTCTGCCCAGTATGTAATATCCCCAGTATAATGGTCTGCCCAGTATGTAATATCCCCAGTATAATGGTCTGCCCAGTATGTAATATTCCCAGTATAATGGTCTGCCCAGTATGTAATATCCCCAGTATAATGGTCTGCCCAGTATGTAATATCCCCAGTATAATGGTCTGCCCAGTATGTAATATCCCCAGTATAATGGTCTGCCCAGTATGTAATATTCCCAGTATAATGGTCTGCCCAGTATGTAATATCCCCAGTATAATGGCCTGCCCAGTATGTAATATCCCCAGTATACTGGTCTGTCCAGTATGTAATATCCCCAGTATAATGGTCTGCCCAGTATGTAATATTCCCAGTATAATGGTCTGCCCAGTATGTAATATTCCCAGTATAATGGTCTGCCCAGTATGTAATATTCCCAGTATAATGGTCTGCCCAGTATGTAATATCCCCAGTATACTGGTCTGCCCAGTATGTAATATCCCCAGTATAATGGTCTGCCCAGTATGTAACATCCCCAGTATAATGGTCTGCCCAGTATGTAATATCCCCAGTATAATGGTCTGTCCAGTATGTAACATCCCCAGTATAATGGTCTGTCCAGTATGTAATATCCCCAGTATAATGGTCTGCCCAGTATGTAATGTTCCCAGTATAATGGTCTGCCCAGTATGTAATATCCCCAGTATAATGGTCTGTCCAGTATGTAATATCCCCAGTATAATGGTCTGCCCAATATGTAATATCCCCAGTATAATGGCCTACCCAGTATGTAATGTTCCCAGTATAATGGTCTGCCCAGTATGTAATATTCCCAGTATAATGGTCTGCCCAGTATGTAATATCCCCAGTATAATGGTCTGCCCAGTATGTAATATCCCCAGTATAATGGTCTGCCCAGTATGTAATGTTCCCAGTATAATGGTCTGCCCAGTATGTAATATCCCCAGTATAATGGTCTGTCCAGTATGTAATATCCCCAGTATAATGGTCTGCCCAATATGTAATATCCCCAGTATAATGGCCTACCCAGTATGTAATGTTCCCAGTATAATGGTCTGCCCAGTATGTAATATTCCCAGTATAATGGTCTGCCCAGTATGTAATATCCCCAGTATAATGGTCTGCCCAGTATGTAATATCCCCAGTATAATGGTCTGTCCAGTATGTAATATTCCCAGTATAATGGTCTGCCCAGTATGTAATATTCCCAGTATAATGGTCTGCCCAGTGTGTAATATCCCCAGTATACTGGTCTGTCCAGTATGTAATATTCCCAGTATACTGGTCTGCCCAGTATGTAATGTTCCCAGTATACTGGTCTGCCCAGTATGTAATATCCCCAGTATAATGGTCTGCCCAGTATGTAATATCCCCAGTATAATGGTCTGTCCAGTATGTAATATTCCCAGTATAATGGTCTGCCCAGTATGTAATATCCCCAGTATACTGGTCTGCCCAGTATGTAATATTCCCAGTATAATGGTCTGTCCAGTATGTAATATTCCCAGTATAATGGTCTGTCCAGTATGTAACATCCCCAGTATAATGGTCTGCCCAGTATGTAATATCCCCAGTATACTGGTCTGTCCAGTATGTAATATTCCCAGTATAATGGTCTGCCCAGTATGTAATATCCCCAGTATACTGGTCTGCTCAGTATGTAATATCCCCAGTATACTGGTCTGCCCAGTATGTAATATTCCCAGTATAATGGTCTGTCCAGTATGTAATATTCCCAGTATAATGGTCTGCCCAGTATGTAATATCCCCAGTATACTGGTCTGTCCAGTATGTAATATTCCCAGTATAATGGTCTGTCCAGTATGTAACATCCCCAGTATAATGGTCTGCCCAGTATGTAACATCCCCAGTATAATGGTCTGTCCAGTATGTAATATCCCCAGTATAATGGTCTGCCCAGTATGTAATGTTCCCAGTATAATGGTCTGCCCAGTATGTAATATCCCCAGTATAATGGTCTGTCCAGTATGTAATATCCCCAGTATAATGGTCTGCCCAGTATGTAATATCCCCAGTATAATGGCCTGCCCAGTATGTAATGTTCCCAGTATAATGGTCTGCTCAGTATGTAATATTCCCAGTATAATGGTCTGCCCAGTATGTAATATTCCCAGTATAATGGTCTGCCCAGTATGTAATATCCCCAGTATAATGGTCTGCCCAGTATGTAATATCCCCAGTATAATGGTCTGTCCAGTATGTAATATTCCCAGTATAATGGTCTGCCCAGTATGTAATATTCCCAGTATAATGGTCTGCCCAGTATGTAATATCCCCAGTATACTGGTCTGTCCAGTATGTAATATTCCCAGTATAATGGTCTGCCCAGTATGTAATATCCCCAGTATACTGGTCTGCCCAGTATGTAATATCCCCAGTATACTGGTCTGCCCAGTATGTAATATTCCCAGTATAATGGTCTGCCCAGTATGTAATATCCCCAGTATAATGGTCTGTCCAGTATGTAATATCCCCAGTATAATGGTCTGCCCAGTATGTAATATCCCCAGTATAATGGTCTGCCCAGTATGTAATGTTCCCAGTATAATGGTCTGCTCAGTATGTAATGTTCCCAGTATAATGGTCTGCCCAGTATGTAATATCCCCAGTATAATGGTCTGCCCAGTATGTAATATCCCCAGTATAATGGTCTGCCCAGTATGTAATATCCCCAGTATAATGGTCTGTCCAGTATGTAATATTCCCAGTATAATGGTCTGCCCAGTATGTAATATTCCCAGTATAATGGTCTGTCCAGTATGTAATATTCCCAGTATAATGGTCTGCCCAGTATGTAATATCCCCAGTATACTGGTCTGTCCAGTATGTAATATTCCCAGTATAATGGTCTGTCCAGTATGTAATATTCCCAGTATAATGGTCTGCCCAGTATGTAATATCCCCAGTATACTGGTCTGCCCAGTATGTAATATTCCCAGTATACTGGTCTGCCCAGTATGTAATATTCCCAGTATACTGGTCTGTCCAGTATGTGTTATTCCCAGTATAATGGTCTGCCCAGTATGTGTTATTCCCAGTATACTGGTCTGCCCAGTATGTAATATTCCCAGTATAATGGTCTGCCCAGTATGTAATATCCCCAGTATAATGGTCTGCCCAGTATGTAATATTCCCAGTATAATGGTCTGCCCAGTATGTAATATTCCCAGTATAATGGTCTGTCCAGTATGTAATATTCCCAGTATAATGGTCTGCCCAGTATGTGTTATTCCCAGTATAATGGTCTGCCCAGTATGTGTTATTCCCAGTATAATGGTCTTCCCAGTATGTGTTATTCCCAGTATAATGGTCTGCCCAGTATGTGTTATTCCCAGTATAATGGTCTGTCCAGTATGTGTTATTCCCAGTATAATGGTCTGCCCAGTATGTAATATTCCCAGTATACTGGTCTGTCCAGTATGTGTTATTCCCAGTATAATGGCCTGCCCAGTATGTGTTATTCCCAGTATAATGGTCTGCCCAGTATGTAATATTCCCAGTATAATGGTCTGCCCAGTATGTAATATCCCCAGTATAATGGTCTGTCCAGTATGTAATATTCCCAGTATACTGGTCTGCCCAGTATGTAATATCCCCAGTATAATGGTCTGCCCAGTATGTAATATTCCCAGTATACTGGTCTGCCCAGTATGTAATATTCCCAGTATACTGGTCTGCCCAGTATGTAATATCCCCAGTATAATGGTCTGCCCAGTATGTGTTATTCACAGTATAATAGTCTGCCCAGTATGTAATATCCCCAGTATAATGGTCTGCCCAGTATGTGTTATTCACAGTATAATAGTCTGCCCAGTATGTGTTATTCCCAGTATAATAGTCTGCCCAGTATGTGTTATTCCCAGTACATTGACCTGTCATAATCTTCCAAGTATTATTCCCATTTAACGATCTGCCAAATATTCCCAATATAATGATATTCCCCCTATTATTCCCAATATAATGGTCTGCCCACCTTTATTCCCAGTATAATGATCTTCCCAGTATTATTCATAATATAAGGATCTTCCCAATATTCCCAGATAATGATCTGCCCAGCTTTATTCCCAGTATAATGATCTTCCCCCTAACTTGAAGTCGCGCTGTGATTCATACTTGTGTCGTGTCCAAGTTGCCTCCCAAAGTCTTGCTGGAAGTCATGTTGCCTGTGTGTGAACCTAGTGGTTAAACTTCCTGCATTTACACACAGACTGCTTTAAGAAGGAAATTAGTTACAATGTTTCATGTTGTTAAAAACTTGGCGACTGCCCTGATTTTTTTCTTTACACAAACAGAAGTTTATCCCTTTTATCTAATCTTGGCAGACTTCCCGGATATTTTCTTTTGAGAGCAGATAAAGTCTCTTCACTTTTTTTTATCAACTCTGCATGGGAGATTGTCAGGGGGGGTTGAATTGAGATCACAATTTTTTTAATGATTAATTGTGCAGCTCTACTGCTGGGCCGCAAAACTGGGAGGGGGGAATGACACCAACCCTAGGGACGCCACTGCTTCTGGGTCTTCCGGCCAGGGTCAAAGGTGCAGGTACGGACCTGTGGACCACAGATGAAAAAATAGGTGCTGCAAAAAAATCTCCACCCAGCCACCACCAGGCTCCTACATACGCTTCTTGCAAATCATGAGTGAGTCTGATGACTGGCTGCACCCCCAAAGTGGTAGCAGTCATTAAAAAGGTGGGTATACAAGGGCAAAACAAAGGGGTTGGAGTCAGGGGCGGAGTCAACGGGCGGCATGACCGTTGACTGGCCTAGTATGTCAAAAATCCTTGCACGGCCCTGCTGTCAGAATATATGCAGGCACAGTTTGTCCAACAATTAAGCTTGGGTCTTTTGACAGAAGGTGATTGATCATTTTATTTTTGTACAGCTGGCAGAGCCACCCACTGTTAAGCTGGGTATACATACTAGTAGAATTATTAAATAAAATGCATAAAACATTCTTGGTACATTATAATCTTGTTAGATAGTAGTTCAAGATTTTGATTGCATTTAACATTGATTTTGGAATGAATAGATTTTACTGAATGAAAACCCCATACACTGTTAGAAATTTGTATGTTTTCATATACTTTTTAGGGGAGAAATCTCAGGAAACAAGGATGTAGCATTGCTGGTGGCTAGATCCTCCTGTGAAAACGCATACTGTATTTGTTGACGTATAATACGCACCTTTTCATCCTGAAAATTGGGTGCAAATAGTGTGTGCGTGTTATACGCTGATACTGCAATTTGGGCTGCCTCGGAGAGAACGTGGAGGGGGTGGGGGGGTGGTACAAGCGCCATCAGATTACATACAGCGAGAATCTCCTGTTTACTCAGCGGCCTCTGTAATACGAAGTCCCGTCTCCTGGGCTGCCATTGAACCAGTGTTCTGTCTATCATAGAAGCCGGTCCAGGAGGCGGGACTTTGTATTTAAAGGGGTGTTCCAGTCATTTTTTATGTTTATTAAAAGTCAGCAGCTACAAAAAGTGTAGCTGCTGGCTTTTAATAAACACACACTCACCTGCTCCACGTTCCAGCAACGCGCCGGCCGGGGCTCCGCTCCTCTCCCTCCCTCTCAGGCTGGCCTTTTCATTCCAAGTGTGGGTACCCGGCCGTGACAGCTTTCGGCTTCATCCAATTGGACAGGCGATCGCCTGGGACCTGTCACGTGTCCCGGGCGATCGCCTACAGGGAGGGGCTGCAGAAAGGCGATTAGACTATTCGCCTTAGCAGCCCCTCGGCGGAAGTGGGACAGGAAGTCCCACTCCTCCTGAAGCCCCCCCCCCCCCCCAAAAAAAAAAAAATTACATGGGTGGAACTCCGCTTTAAGAGGCGGCCAAGTAAACAAGAGATTCTCGGTGTATGTAATCTGATGGCGCTCATCCTGTCCCTTCAGAGGCAGCAGTAATCTGAGGTGAGGTTTCAGATGGGCATTGGTCAGGCTGCATTCATGGC
Source organism: Rana kukunoris (assembly GCA_029574335.1). NCBI lineage: Eukaryota > Metazoa > Chordata > Amphibia > Anura > Ranidae > Rana > Rana kukunoris. The sequence goes on along the minus strand of CM056050.1, from coordinate 106,546,586 downwards.
AATGGTGAGGCTGCTTTGATGGGCACTGACTATTATTTTGCTTCAAAGTTCTCTAATTTTTTTCCCTGAAACTTCCCTCCTAAAAATCAATGTGCGTGTTATATGAAAGAATAAAGATTTAATAAAATTACATTTTTGGAATCATCACTTTTGAGGTTCATACTAAAGCAGTAATTACAATTCATTCCCAAAGTGTCTTTTTTTTGTTTGCCTGAGTTTAAGGGGCCAACATTTTATTGTTCTGGTGTCTAGGAAACAGGTGACTTGTTCAAGGTTAAATATCCTCAACACAGCTACTGCCTGCAGAAAATCTCTCTGGAGGTATGTACGGACATTGTTGGCCACGACAAATAGATAGCCAGACATCTGAATCAGCAAGAACGTGCAACAACTGACGTCTGTTCAGGTCACTTGGCCACCTGTTGATGACTTCATTGTTGGAAAGTCACTAATGAATTACAACAGTAGTAAGATAGGTTAGGTGAAGATGAGAAGTGTGGACAACAATGTCATTTTTACAATTTGATCAAAAAGATTTTAAGTTCACCATACTTCCCTGCACTAGTTCCCCATTATGAAGATCAAAACGAGACTTCTAACTGATGGTGCACCAGTCACCCCTGTCTCTATTTATACTGAAACATGATCTCTAATGATTGGTGATGGGGAAGATAGTGTAGCACCCTGGTCCTAAACAGGGCTGCTCACATATTTAGTTTGCTAGGTGGTAACTAGCTTGGCTATTTGTTAGGGTGATCCACTGTCTTTTGCCCTAAACCTGAATTTGGTGCACCTCTCTCTCTCCTGTCACTAGGTGGCATTAGAACGACACGGGCATAGTGAATTCAGCCAAGAGTGGATAGCTTGTCCCAGTCAATTGGTAGAAGTCTGTTTGGCCCCATGGCTTGCTGGCAGAGCCTATTTATTCGGGAGGAGTCAGGTGATCGGACTTCTGCGCCACCTAGATGGCTGTTTGGGTGGACGTGTGTTGTATTGCTCCCGGCTGCTAAGCCAGAAGTCTGAGGCCTATCCAGGACTGTGAGAAGCAGCGCAGGGTTGGGGCTTCAGGTCAGGAGCCTAAACAAGTTGCAGAGGTTCAACTGGACGGGGAACTGAATGTTGCCAGAGGTGAAGGAGAAGCAGTTGCCATAAGGGACAACAACTCCTGTTACTAGAGGCAAGTGAGGATCAAGGTCATAGGTAAAGGGGAAACAGTTGCCACCAAGGGACAACCTCTTCTGTTATCAGAGGCCAGTACATGAAGTCTGAAGAAGTACCAGAGCAGTCTTTTTCACTAGCCGGGATGTTGAATAAGTGGGAAAGCTTCAGCAGAGACAAGTCAGGGACCCAGCGCGTAGCGTGGGTGAAGCTTGGAGGAGTATACAGCTGGTTAGCTGTGGAAGAGCTCAGGGGATCCAGCGGTGGCTGAGATCTTGGAAGTCTAGTGAGAGACTGGGAGTTCGGTGTCAAGATCTACAGTGGGATACTGTGAGAAGATCTACAATGAGATACTGCGAGTTACGTGTATAGATCTCTATTGACGGTTGAAAGTTCAGTTGCTATAGAACAGGGGTCTTCAACCCCCAGTCCGCGGCCCACTACCGGGCCGCAGCCCTTCTGCAGCCGGGGCGGGGGTGCGAGCAGGCGGCATGAGACTTTTCTTCCTCCTTCCGTCACTCTGTAATCCTCACAGAGCCGACAGCGAGAGGCGGAACAATTCTGGGTGGAGGGTGAAGCTGCCCAAGGTTATCAAACAGGCGATTGGCCGCTAGGACTGTCCTTCATCCTAGCAGCCAATCACCTGTTTGTTACCTCGAACCTCCATCCAGAATTGTCCCGCCTCCCTCCCTGCAACGCCTCTCCTGTCCCTCTCCAGACAAGCTGTGCACAGTCCTCTCCACTGCCCACATCGGCACCGCCTCCTTCGGCACAAGCAGGGACTAGTGTGACTGTGATCTCTCTCAAGTATCTCCTCTCCAACCACTTCCTTCTCTGGCACCCGCGGCCCACCACGCGGCAGCATTGGGGAGGGTGTGACAGCAGCAGGGACATGGTGGTCTGGTGTCTGTTCTGTGTACCTGCTGGATCGGATCAACAGCTGCCGACCGAGTGCCCAACCCCTCCTCCTCCCACCCATGGCACGACTCACTGAGAGACCATACACCAGAGGGTGTGAAAGGTAAAGAAATAAGTCACACAGATGGACACTGATGAAGGTGACAAATTAAGTTACTGAGGGGAAGGTTACACAAGGGAACATGGGTGTCAAGTGACATGGCTGCAGGTGGCAGGCTGTGGGTGATAGGCTGTGGTGGCAAGTGACGTGGTGGCAAGTGACATGGCTGCAGGTGGCAAGTCACATGGCTGCGGGTGGCAAGTGACATGGCTGTAGGTGGCAAGTGACATGACTGTAGGTGGCAAGTGACATGGTGGCAGGGGCAGGCTGTGGGTGGCAAGTGACATGGCTGCAGGTGACAGACTGTGGTGGCAGGCTGTAGATGGCAAGTGACATGGTGGCAGGCTGCAGATGACAAGTGACATGGCTGCAGGTAGAAGTTGACATGGCTGTAGGTGGCAGGCCTGGAGTAATGTGGGGGGGGGGGGGCCTGAAGAAGTTGAATTGGGGTGACCAAGAACTGTCATGTGAGGGGGCTGAGGATATTAAAGTGGAGGTTGGGAATGTAATGTGGGGGGTAGGCTGCCACTGATTCTGCATTATGGTGGGTTTAACTATTTCATTTATTACTACAATGTAAGAATGTAATAGAAATAATGTGCTGACAAATTGCCATCCCCAACCTCCCCCCAATCGGGCCTTGGCAAAATTTTCTTCCACGCAGCCGGTCCCCGGTGCCAAAAAGGTTGGGGACCACTGCTAGAAGACAGCAGTTCTACAAATACAGTGCTCTGCATTTATCCTAAAGGCCCTTTACCCATATCGTTGTCAGCCCATTACTATTTTTGGTCTGCGGAGTCTGACAATTGCTTTTGCATCTGCCTAAGCGGGTCCTTGCATTAAACTCTCTCTCCCCCAGTTCTTGTTCAGAGACAAGAAAATCTCTTTTGTTGCATTTCAAAAGTTACTGGTGCCCATGTTTCCAACTTGCATTACACCCTCCTACACCCTGAGGAGGAATGGCAGCTGACCCTGTAGGTCACCTTCAGGCCTCTGGAGGGCAGGGGGGGGGGCACTGCTACAATAGGCTAGCCTGCATATGGCTGGTTCGACCTGTAAGCCCCAGACCACTCCTACCCCCCCCCCTTTTTTCTTCCTTATGCTATGGCCTAAGCCAAGATTGTATATTTATCTGACAAGCTGACGGCCAACTATCAGATGGAAGCGATACCCCCCGTAACAGCTGCCCCTCTCCAATGTAACTTTTTGGCGTGAAAGCAAAACACAATGTGTGGCGTAAAACTAACACTGCACATCACCCTGAATACACCATCCCCACCGTGAAACATGGTGCTGGCAGAATCATGTTGTGGGGATGCTTTTCTTCAGCAGAGACAGGGAAGCTGGTCAGAGTTGATGAGAAGATGGATGGAGCCAAATATAGGGAAATCCTAGAAGAAAACCTGTTAGTCTGCAAAAGTCTTGAGACTGGGGTCAAGGTTCACCTTCCAGCAGAACAACAACCCTGAACATACAGCCAGAGCTACATGGAATGGTTAAGATCAAAGCATATTCATGTGTTAGAATGGCCCAGTCAAAGTCCAGACCTAAATCCAATTGAGAATCTGTGGCAAGACTTGAAAATGGCTGTGCACAGATGCTCTCCATCCAATCTGACAGAGCTTGAGCCATTTTGCAAAGAAGAATGGGCAAAAATGTCACTCTCTAGATGTGCAAAGCTGGTAGAGACATACCCAAAAGATTTGCAGCTGTAATTGTAGTGAAAGGGGGTTCAACAAAGTATTAACTTAGAGGGGGCTGTATACAAATGCACTCCACACTTTGTACGTATTTGTAAAAAAAAAAATGAAAATCATTTATCATTTTCATTCCACTTCACAATTATGTGCCACTTTTGTGTTGGTCTATCACATATAATCCCAATAAAATACAGGGTTTTTGGTTGTAACATGACCAAATGTGGAACATTTCAAGGGGTATGAATACTTTTTCAAGGCACTGTATGCTTAGAATTTAGCTTTAACATATTGCAACTTACCAGTCCATTGATGTGGTGGCTGTCTTTAATTTTCCATGGTGATCCTGCCAGCAAAAACACTAGGCTGACCCTGCTCACTGCTTGTACTGTACTCTGTACTTACCAAACATCCTAAGCTGTTCACACCCGATTTGGACTACTGAACACATCTCTTCTCCATACCACAAGGGGGAAGTATTCTGTAGCACACAGATGCTAACTTGACAGCATTGCTGAGATTCGAGTGCAGGACAGGCATAGTCACTGGCTTTCAGGCAGGATAAGCCGGGTTTTTTTTGCACTTTAATGCATATATCTTCTTGCCAAGGATTTATTGTGGGTCAACCACCCCATCATATTTGTTACATGCATTATAAATAAAAAAGTCCCCATTTACACCTGTGCAATTTTACATGTATTAGCCAATGCAGGAGAACCACACCTGTGCTTTTTAAACAGCGTTTCTTTTGCTCAAACAATGCATGTTTTTGGCTCTCTAGACTTGAATGGGAACACATGAAAAATGCATAAAAATACACACAATTGTAAACCTTAATGAAAAAAAATTTGACTACTCGGGTGGTATGCTGCTTTAGATACAGTATCTGTTATACTCTTCTCATCTGTAAGCCCCAAATGTGTAAGGCAAAGAAAAGAAAAAAAGAAAACATGCAGGCTGCATTTCGGGTGAGACAGTGCATGGTAGATATGTAAACATCCGCCTAACAACACTAGGGTTGTTCGAATCCCAACAATGGCACTACCTGGAGTTTGTATGTTCTCCCTGTGCCTATGTGGGTTTTCTCTGGGTACTCCGGTTTTCCCCCACACTCCAAAAAGACATGCTGGTAGGTTAACTGGCTCCTGTTTAACCAGTTCCCTACCGAGCCATTGTAAAATGACGTGGCCGGAACCCTCCTTCCCTCTGGGTGGAGGTCATAAGAAGTCCTGGGTGGCTAGGGGGCGCACGTCCGCCTCATCCGCAATGTCCGCCAGGCACCCGCGATTGCCCACAATCACGGCAGGAGTGTGGATCTGTGTGTGTTATAGCGCAAAAAATAAAAACCGCAGAGGTGACCAAATAGCACTAAACAAAAGCTCTATTTATGGGGAAAAAAAAACAAAGATTTCATTACATGTTGCATGACCGCGCAATTGTCATTCAAAGTGAGACAGCCCTAAAAACTAAAAATTGGTCTGGGCAGGAAGGGGATGAAAATGCCAGATATTGAAGCGGATAAATTGGCCCTAGTATGTGTATATATGAATGTGAGTTAGGGACTTTAGATTGTAAGCTCCTTACAGATGTAACTGTACAATATATATGTAAAGCATTGCGTGAATTTACAGCGCTATATAAGTACCTGTAATAAATAAATATATTAGCTTCCACTGTGACTACTGCAGCCGTTATACTCTGGGGAACTCCTTAGCTGTGAACTTGTTACCCTGAATGCCATTCAGTTTGCCAAAGTTTTTTGGATCTGATGAAACGAGTCATCCCATTGGCTGGCCCGAGGTTCGACGTCACTTCCGGTCGTACGGCGACAGACTGCGCTTCATGCTGGAACGCATAGCGCGTCCTATCCTGGAAACACGGCTCCTGGATCCCCGGTTGCTTCTCCTAGGCTTCCCCAGGATGGGTCTCCATATCTCCCATGACTTGGCCAAGTCAGCCTGCCTGCAGCTGTAAACGATCGTTGTGACCCTTGACCAGCCGTTAACCCCTGATGTGCCCTTGCTCTCAATTGTTTTGTGAGTAGCCAATCTATTGTTCACTACTATTTTTACCTCATTAAATCCCTATTTTACTACACTTAGTTTGGCGCATGTCCTTGTCTACATATGCTCCACTCATTGTGGCCCGCGACCTGTTACCAAGTCGCTTAAGTGGCCCTTGCTCTTCAAAAGGTTGGGCACCCCTGCAGTAAAGCTTTTAAACTGGATAGCCATCATACTGCAGTCAGCAATGATCTAATTTCCGTCCATTCCACTGAGACCTTCAATATCTGTATATCATTGGATGTAGATAATAAAACAGCATACACAAAAGTGCCAAGTGCAAGTTTTATTTGAGAACTACACATTCCAATCCTAGCTTACACGTCTTACAGACAGTTTTATTTCCAAGACCAAAGTATTCATCCATGGTTTAGAACAAACATAAAACCACAAAACTTTTTGTTTATATACTTACATAATTTACAAATGATACAGTAAAAAAATACAAAAAATACTTTTCATTATATTACATCAATAGGCAATACACATACTTTACATGTTTTTTTATCAAGCATTACACCCTGCTTATAAAATATATCCATAATTCAGTTCTGACAAAAATAAATATTTCTGAAAGTGCGGTCAGTTTATTTACAGCTATATACATCATTAACCATGAGTGGAGGACTCACTTGGACATTGGATGATAAATATCTGCTGACCCTAAAGTGACTACTAGTATCTGGCTTCTGTTTCTAACACCTTTACTATTATACAATGTATTTTTTATTTAAAAGACTTATGCTGGCTATATGTGGCTCACTTTTCTCTTGTTCAGCCCGCAGGCTAAAGAAGAGAAAAAGTAATTGATTCCCTCATCCATGCTAATAGTGTGGATATAGGAATTGTCACTGCCAGCATTGGGTTTGATTCAAAATGGAGAGTGCAAAATCTGGTGGAGCTCTACATAGAAACCAATCAGCTTCCATTTTTTTTTTGTGATTGTAAAGTCAGAGTTTTTATTTTATTTTTATCTTAAAGTGATACTATGGGTTCATGTATTTAAAAAAAAAAAAAATATTATATATATATATATATATATATAAAAACGAACAATATTTAATTGTACACTGTATTTCATATGGAAACTTAATACAATATTTGAAAAAATAAATAAAATAACAAACATGTCATGCTTACCTCCATTGTGCAGGTCGTTTTGCACAGAGTGGCCCTGATCGTCCTCTTCTGGGGTCCCACAGCAGCTCTCGTGGCTCCTCCCCGCAATATATAGCTTCCCAGAGGGGGTTCTCTCCCGAGGGGGTTACCTTGCGGGCACGCTCCTGTGTCATACACTCTGTGTCCACAGACGCCAAGTCTATGACTTGGCCTCGCCCCCCCGGCGGCCGCATCATTGGATTTGATTGACAGCAGTGGGAGCCAATGGATGCGCTGCTACCAATCTATCCAATCAACGGTGAGGCTCCGTGGAGAAGAGCACGCCATTGACACGCAGAGCAGTTGAATGGACTCAGGTAAGTAAAACGGGGGGGGGGGGGGCTACGAATACCAAGTGTTTTTTTTTGCCTTAATGCATAGGATGCATTAGGCGGCGTACACACGACCGAGGTTCTCGCTAGAAACCAGCGAGAACTTTGCTGGAAGCTGCATTCCAGCGAGAACCTTGGCCGTGTGTACGCTCTCGGCGAGCATCCCGTCGGGAATGCCGTCGAGCAGAAATAGAGAGCATGTTCTCTATTTGCTCGACGGCCCGCCTGGATGAATGGCTGGTTGCCATTCCCGACGGGCGGGTCGCCGAATCTGACGGCCGGCAGAGAACCTCGACGGGCGGAACGATGTGTTCTGCCCGTCGAGGTTCTCTGCCGTGTGTACGCGGCTTCAAGGTGAAAAAAAAAAAAAACCTTTACAACCCCTTTAATGCATTCTATGCATGAAGATAAAAAGCCTTCTGTGTACAGCAGTCCCCCTCAGCCCCCCTAATACTTACCTGAGGTCCCTCAGGATCCAGCAATGTTGCAGGAATGTCTCAGCTGCCCAGGACTCTCCTCCTCATTGGCTGACAGCAGAGCGGCGCCATTAGTTACTGCCAATCAAGGCCAGTCAGCTAATGAGGCGAGAAAGGACGCAGGGCCGGGCTGTAGCTCCATGTCTAAATGGACACAGAGAGCTGTGACACGGCTCGGGTGCACCCATAGCAATCTGAGTTGCTCTGTACAACTCTACCACACAGAGCAGGGAAGTATAACAGGTTTGTTATTCTTAACAAAAAAACAAATACTTTAATTGAACAAGCAAAAGTTAAAAGCCGATTGGCTACAATGCACAGGTGAACCGGATTTTGCACTCTTCAGTTTTGGTAAATAAACACCAATGTATTTGCCAGCTACAATACCTATGGCTTCCTGAATACAGTGACGCTGCCAAACTGCATCTGATAGTATACAGTCACTGTTGGCTGATAATTTTTCATCCAGCTGAGATGATTTTTAAATCAACTTTTGTCAAGCCTGGGAGGTGCTTGCAGGACCCCCATGGCTAGAAGTTTGTTCAATTCAGGCAGAATATGCCAAAATTTGATCAACACTCCTTTTCAGTCATGTAAAAAAATAAGCAAAATGCATAGTGTTGTACTAAAACCAATTAATCTTCTATCCTCTCAGGAAGGTCTAGGATGGGGCTGTAATATCTGGCAGCACTGCCCGTATCACAAAGACTGCCTCCAGAAACAATTTGTGTGTTTCTAACAATGGATTTAGTGGTTTGCCCAAATTTATTTTACAGTACATTATATCCTGTGGACCAGGTAAGCATGTGGTGGATCCCTGCAAAATACGCTGGATTCACCAATCATGTACATTTTTATGGATAAAGCCTGGTACACACTAGGTTCTTTTCATTGAACCCAGCGGGCAGGAGAATAAAAAAGAAACTAACAGATTTCTGTACTACACAAGCAATGTTACAGAACATGCTGGTTCAGTACTGGCAGCCATTGGCAGCAATCGCTGATCGGATGCTTCTGTCAGACAGGCAGCTGTACACATGGGCCAAAGTTGTCCGGTTTCTACTGCAATGGCATGTGTACCTTCCATACCTCAGTATAAAATGGTAAGGGGGGGGCTTGCTAGAGAGCTCCTCTATAAAATTCTTAAAATGTACCTGTAGTTTGCCCAGTCAGAGCACGTTAAGAGGTTTGCTATATAGCTATGCTTTAGTGCTTGTACTTACCTTCGGTTAGCTCCCTCGTAGTCACACTAACCGGAACCTTAACATAATTTTTGTATTTTTCAGTAAATGTGACCCTGCCCCCTTACTCTAACAATGCAACATTGGTTAATTGCCAAGGCAGTGGAACAGTCTTTAGCACTGTACAAGCAATGCCCCAAAGCCAACCTGGAAAGTACATGTGATTTTTTTGGTGGACTCTGAGGCGGCGTACACGCGACCGAGGTTCTCGCTGGAAACCAGCGAGAACCTCGCTGGAAGCTGCATTCCAGCGAGGACCTCGGCCGTGTGTACGCTCCTGGCTCGCCCCGCCCGTCGGGAATCCCGTCGAGCGAAAAGAGAGCACGCTCTCTTTTTGCTCGACGGCCCGCCTGGATGAATGGCTGGTTGCCATTCCCGACGGGCGGGTCGCCGATTTCGACGGCCGGCAGAAAACCTCGATGGGCGGAACGATGTGTTCTGCCCGTCGAGGTTCTCTGCCGTGTGTACACGGCCTGACAGGTGAATGGGGACAAACTGACTCTTTAAGATGCTTTTTTATACCAAATGATATTACTGACCTTTTTGTCAATTAACCCAATTAGGTTATTCTTCCGTGTTGGTACCACTTTAACGTGGCTCTAAAGGCTGAAGTTTTTTTTTACCATCATGCATTCTATGCATGATGGTAAAAAACCTTTAGTCTGCTGCTCTCTCCTCAGCCCTCCCTTATACTCACCGATCCCAATCCAACAATGTGCACGAAAGCAGAATCTCTCTCTTCTTATTGGTTCTCGCTCTGACCAATCACACTCATTGAGGAGGGAGCAGGGTTGGGGGCGAGCAGGGCTCTGTGTTTCTCATTGACACACAGAGGTGACTTAGGAGCAAGCATGCATTCAGCAGGGGGGAGGGGGCAGGAGCGCCTGTGGGGGACCTGAGAAAAGGAGGTAAAACTATTACACAGAGCAAGTAAGTATAACATGTTTGTTTGTTTTTAAGAAAAAAAAATTACCTTTACAAACACTTACATTTGACAGCTTTTTGTTGCCCTGTCCCAACTTTTTTGAGACGTGTTGCTGCAATCAATTTAAGAATGACCTTATATTTTCTTTATGGTACATTTCCTCAGTTTAAACACCTGATGTGCTTTTTATTGTGAATAAAATATGTGTTTCTGAGATTTGTATATCATTGCATTCTGTTTTATGTGCAACACAGCGTACCATTTTTTAGAAATTGGGGTTGTACACTTAAACTTTTATGGGAAGACTGTTAAAATGAATGGTCTGGCGATATTGATTCTTTAAAAATCGTATGCACATAGTCACTTGACAATTGCAAAAAAGTTACATTTTACCTAGCATTAGATTGATCATGCTTTAGCACAGTGGTCTCCAAACTGCAGCCCTGGAGTCAAATGTGGCACGTTGTTTGCCAATATTTGGCCCCTGAGGCATTATTCTTGCCACGCACACTTACAATAGGGCAATGGGGCATAACTCCTGCCACACACACTTACAATAGGGCACTATTTCTTTCACCGACACAAACAATGGAGCAGAATTCCTTCCACAGACAACAAAAAATGGGTCATTATTCCTCCCAATGGCACCAACTATTTCTCCCTCTAATACCAAAGATTGGGCTTTGTTTGCTCCCACTGGGCACAGTCTGGCCCCCTGAAGTCTGAAGCACGGTAAATTGTCCCTTTCTTTAGAAAGTTTGGAGATCCCTGCTTTAGCACAATAGTATCAAAAATGCATTTCCATGAAAACAAAAAACAGAAAACAAACACCATACCAAGGGACTGAAAATATGTCCCTAGAGCTGATGCGTTGACCATTGTTTTATTATAAATATAAATTTTGGCTTTGCATTTCATCATTACTCAGAGGTTCCAGTAGCCATCAGAAAAACCAAAACCATTCCTGCTGGGCTGTGGCATTAAATTGGTAATTTTTGGAGGTATACCTCACTACATATATCTTACCAGCACCAATAAGACTTGTATTAAAAATGTGTAAATTAGCTATGTTTTGTTTGTATGTGAGAGTGTATGTCAGGTTTTCCCATTCACCAGCACAGGTAGAGGGACCAGTTAGAAAAAGAGCATGGCATAGCTCCTTAAAATGTGCATATCACAAGCATGGGGTTGATACTTTCATATTCCTTTTACTTATCTTGCTTAAAACCTAAAACCATAGCTGGCATCGTATTTATGCTATACATTTTTTGAAATTTATATATGTAGTTGGCATTTACAAGAAGATACCTTCCATATTGAACTTTAAAAAAACTAAAATTATTGTCAAAATGCTACTATATGAAAATAATTATTTTACACATATTTTCATGTAAAGCCAGCGTATAGTCTGAAAAAGCAGCAATACTGTCTCGGTTCAAATCCTGAAGGACTTCACAATTCAGATTCTTTGTCGTTTTCATTCAAGTAATATTCATCATCAGTTGTTGTATCCGTATCCGATTCTGAATTGGGAGGGACCACGCCCTCATATATGTTTAGAGTCGCTTTCAGATCATCATCAGGCTTGCAGCCTGTTTGATAAGAGTCCTCATTCCTCAAGGAGTTTGGATTTTTTAGAAAACTTGGCCTCCATAACCTGCCTTCAGTAAGTGATCTCTTTACATTATTTAAAAGTGCTTCCTGTTGCTCCTTTCCAAAAATTCCATAGTCTACAGCCTTGGCAGTGTATACAGGGTTTTTTTCATTGCCCATACTGCTATCTGGCCAATTATCATTCTCATCAATAATCTCAGCTGAATGTATCCTGTTAAGTGTGCCATTGTCACAGTAGATGCCTGAAGGACTTCTGCCTTTCATATTCCCACCATAACTTTTGGAAGAAAAATTTCCATCACTTTTTCTTCTGATTTCAACCTCTTCCTCTTTGTAATCATGATTGACGCTTTTCAAACTTTTGGACCGATACATATTGGAAGATTGAGAAGTTCTGCGCTCAGCTAAGCTTCCCTGTCCATAATAATGTCTGTCTGCATGTAAAGAATAATTACCCTTTGGTGAAAAGAATACAGATGGTGAATCAACATCAGACTGCCCAATACATTCACCAAATGATTCACTTGACCGAGAGTTGCTGTTTTCTCTTTGTCCATTGTTGTCAAAAGAAAAAGTAAACTTCCTGGCATTTATAGGTTTCATTTTCTTCTGGACAAACTCAGAGTTGTAAGATGGTCTAGTAGCATAAGGCTGGCTTTGAGATTGTGGACTGAGTTTGGTTTCCATGCTTGGTGAGGTCACGGTGTCTTTTGCATGGTGTGATTCACGTCTATTTGAACTTTTTGATTTATAGAGTGATGGAATATCTTCTCTGTAAATTACTCCACCTCCAAATGAATCTTTATTGGACAAACGGTCTTCTTTTTCCACACAATTATGGATATTATTCACTTGCCTTTGCTGATAGTCAATTGAATTGCAACCTCCAGTAAAATGAAGATTAGCGTAATCAAATGTTGGTGATAAAATGACATGCTGGATTTCTGGAGTTATAGGAAATGCGTCTTCCCTTTTCGAATATACGTTACATCTGTCACGTGCCATAGCAACATCATTCTCAAGAATACTTCTCTCCAAATCCTGGAGATTACATTTCCTATTTGGTAAGGTGTAGAAAGTATTTTGGTTACGCCGTGGCAAAGTCCTTGTAGGACTATATTCATTTTGGTTTGTGTTTTTTTTTTGCATCTGTAAATCATTACCTCTGTGACCACAATCACTCTGAGAGATATGCAAAGAACTAAACTGGTCTTCCAAATTAAACTGGTCTGTCAAACTGAAATCAGTTGGAGTTGTTTCTGCACCAGGAAAGGGTGTGTTATTCTTATTCATTAGATTAGTTTGCAAAGGAATGAGATTAAAATTTAAAAGATGCTGTTGGCTTAAAGGAGTTTCACCTGAATCCAGTTCTTTGGTCAATACATTTTCAGGCGTGTATTGGGACGGTGATATTTTTCCCTTATTTTGGTACTTGAAGTCATGGTTTTCTTCAGCTTCTGAGCACCTATTTAATAACCTCTCCAAAAGAGCGCTGGGAGCTCGACTAGTTTCAAGAGTCTGATCAATGTTTTTCAAGTTGTTCTGGGATACTTCTGACTGTCTTTTAGAAAATTTACGAGGTAAGGTGTAATAGATTGAAACAACCTTATGATATTCAACAGTATCAACATCAGGCTTTGAGGAATCTGTGTAACACGTTTCATAAATTTGAGTTCTTTCCGTTACTCCTTCAGAAGTGTATGTTTTAGATGTTTGTTGAATTTCAGAAATGGTGTTGATTTCTACAGATCGGATATCAGACAGATTTTCACAAGTATAAATGTTCGGGTTCAGCCCCCCTCCAGAAAACGGGGGGTTAGTGTTCTCTTTGGTATCAACACTCTTTTTGTATGGCTCTGGTGCCAGGCGCAACGGCTTTTTAACTATGTTTGAGAACTTTTTATCTGTTTGCTCCTCCACAATCTGTCTGTTGGGAATGATAGTTATGCTTTGAATTCTGGGAGGCTCATTGATTTTAGTTATCTTGTTAGTTCTTTGTGGATTCAAATGGTTTTGTGTTCCTCTTTCAATATTTTGTTGATTTGCTACTGAAATAAACACACTGTTTGAGCCATCAGCTTCACTACATTCCTTAGGAGTTTGTACTGTTTTGGGAAATGCTCTATTATTATTTGTATCAGCTCCACGCTGGCCATAACTTGGCCGATTATTAACATACAATGCTTTATACCTTTGATATATGTCTAAATTAGGAGGATCAGTCTCTGGCATATTTAAGGCTTTTGTACCATCAATTTCTGTAACAGTGTCTGTCAAGAATGATACCCTTTCCAGCAATGGGATATCTTTTTCTTTTGATGTTCTGTCAATCGCTGGATCAAAAGAACACGTATTTAACGTTTCTAGAGAGTCCAAAGTTATTAAATTTGAATCTTCAATCTGACTTGTGAAATTCTGGGAACTGAAGTTGTTTCCTGAACACATTATATGTGCTTTATCAGAAAATTTTGTTTTGGACACAGTGGTTAAGTAGCCATTTTTGATTGACGGGGAACTGTCATCTATGTAGAAGCATTGCTCATTTTTATTATCAATTAAATCTGGAAGTGAAGATGCATTTCTTTTCTGATGCTTCAGCATATCAGACCTATACCCTTCTAAGTTATTGTCCTTTGAGTCCCATCTTGAGTTTAGCATTAAAAGTCTTTCAGCAATTCCAGTGGGGAGTTTTTTTGAAGTTGTATCACTCCCACCAATGGGGTTTGAAGATGTAAACACATTTGTAAAAGGAGAATAATCTTTCTTTATATTATTAGGTTCAAATAAAGGTTTAGAACTTTGAAATGAAAATGTTGCTTTGTCCTGGTTAGTTAACAAAGGTCCAGTATAAGATGAATGTTTTTGTAGAGATAGAAGAGAAGTGTCTTTTTGATTACTGTTGCCAACTGATCTCCAGTCTTCTACAGGGAATTTTTCATCCACTGATGATTCAAGTGAAGCCTTTGGAACATCAACTTCCATGGGTTCCAATTCCGATAGACCACCAGAATGTGTCTTGACAGGTTCTATTGTTTTTTTTTCAGTTTCATGTATGATTGTGAAATCTACTGGAATGTTCTCACCTACATCCAAATTCTCTCTAAAAGGTTCAGTGTCGATTCTCAAGTCTTCAGCAGTGGATGAAAAATTCACTGTAGATTGTAGTGAAGCCTTTGAAACATCAACTTCAATGGGTTCCAATTCCGATAGGCCACCAGAATGTGTCTTGACAGGTTCTATTGTTTTTATTTCAGTTTCATATGTGATTGTGAAGTCTACAGGAAAGTTCTGACCTCCATCCAAATTTTTTCTAAAAGGTTCGGTGTCGATTGCAGACATATCCGTATTAGGAGAGATGTTCTCTGTTTGTGAATTCAAAGCATGTGGATCAGATATATTGCTTGTGAAAATAAAGTCTGCTACTTGATCCTGTAACTTACAAACATCATTATCTAGTGCTGGATGTTCATGTAAAATTTCCATAGGTTCTGTATCCTTGTCTGTTTTAGTCCTAGCACAAGAAGGTGGTTGGCTTGTGACTTTGTTTAACGTAAAAGAATTTTCCTTGTTCTCTTCCTCCCAGTGGCTGTTAGTTTGTGTCACAAATTTGGTTATGGATCCATGCCGACCAGAGTCTGTTGTGCAATGTACAGTGGGGCATTGATCTGAACTTTTTTGAGATGATCTACCTGTCAAGTCAATTTGATAATTGAATTTATGGAAATCAGAGCCCGAAGAGGTAACTCTGTTGGAATTATAAAGATCAAATATTCGATTTTGCTTTGAAGTGTTACCGCAATTTGTAAGATCCAGAGCAGACTGTGTTCGAAAAGGTCTTCCGGGCACCTCAGGTTGGCTAGAAGCTGATGATGTATTCCATCTGATTGAGGTGATGGGTATCCTCCTTGGCTTGTGAAGTTTGATCCTCTCTTGTTTTAAGTTGGCTGATGGTAGATCCAAGCTGCTTGAAGAAAATTTCCCAGAGATGGGTAGAAAACCTGGTGGTTTACGGTGGGTATCAGAGCACAAAGAGGGGCTGTTATCATAGATACTCTTGCTGTAAGCTTCCGATTGTGATGTTGACCGATGCCTGATTGAGTACATTTCGTAAAACCTCCTTGGCTGGTATGTGGCGTGGGTGGTATGCGTTTCTCCCAAGGAGACTTTTTTTCTTCCATTATGAGAGGATAAAGTGCTGTATTCTTTCCTTGAGTCTGATGTATGGTGGTGTGAGCTTTCCGTGCTGTATGTATTGCCATATTTATAAGTTGATGCTGTGCTAGTCCTCAATGGGTGGCTGCAACTTTGTTCTTGGGCAAGTTTTTGGTCCAGATCTCCTAAAACTAAATATACAACATGATTAATGTGCATCCTACTATAATAATTTGAACATCATTTAGACAGTATCTATAGTCTATGAATATTTTATATATATTCTTCATTCAGCTAATGTAACTAAGATCAGCTTAAGTTAAAGAGACCCTGTGATTAGAAAAAAAAAGCTGCTGCAGGTTTACAGTGAAGGCATCGCTGGATCTTGATGGGGCTCGGGTAAATATCAGGGGGGCTACTGTACACAGAATATTTTTTATCTTAATGCAAAGAATGCATTAAGATGGGGAAAAAAAAAAAAACCTTCAGCCTTTTCAATTGCTTTAACTAAATCAATTGATTATCGATTATCGGCGTGAGCCAGTCGGCAAGCAGTTAAACATACAGCCAGATTAACACACCTGTATGTCGCCTTTAAGATGCGGCATTGTGGGCGGCCGCCTGCCCCGAGCTCCGTGAGTGGGACTCTATGTCTGCGGGGATACCCACAATCATCTCACGGAGAGGAACAACGAGAAATGCTGATGTAAACAAGCATTTCCCCATTCTTCCTAGTGACAGGACACTGATCACAGCTCCCTGTAATCGGGAGCGGTGATCATTGTCATGACACATGTAGCCCTGCTCCCCTACAGTTAGAACACATGCCTAGGACACACTTAACCCCTTCACTGTCAGTCACATTTACACAGTAATAAGGGCATTTTTCTAGCACGGATTGCTGTGTAAATGTTCCCAAAATAGTGCCAAATGTGTCTGATGTGTCTGCCATAATGTCGCAGTCACAATAAAAATCACTGATTTTACTAGTAAAAAAAAACTATAAATAAAAATGCCATAAAACTATCCCCTATTTGGTAGACACTATAACTTTTGCGCAAACCAATCAAACGCTTATTGCGATTTGTTTTACCAAATATATGTAGAAGAATACGTATTGGCTTAAACTGTGGAAAAAAAGGGATTTTTAAATACAGCTTACCTGTAAAATCCTTTTCTTGGAGTACATCACGGGACACAGAGCGGCATATTCATTACTATATGGGTTATATGGAGTACCTTCAGGTGTGGACACTGGCAATCTCAAACAGGAAGTCCCCTCCCTATATAACCCCCTCCCCTAGAGGGAGTCCCTCAGTTTTGTAGCAAGCAGTATGCCTCCCAAAATGGTCACCCAAAAGAGGGGTGGGAGCTCTGTGTCCCGTGATGTACTCCAAGAAAAGGATTTTACAGGTAAGCTGTATTTAAAAATCCCTTTTTCTTTCTCGTACATCACGGGACACAGAGCGGCATATTCATTACTATATGGGATGTCCGAAAGCAATGCTTTAATGAGGGGAGGGAGACATCTTCCAAAGAAGGATTTAATTTTAGAGGTATACTCAGATACTAGTAAATCCAACTTAAACGAGAAATGTGAATCTCAAATCAAATCAAGGGAGCCCCCTCAGATCCTGAGGAGCTTGAATCGCGGCCTGTAGTACTGACTGCCCAAAGGCTGTATCCGCATTCCTTCTTACGTCCAATTGACAAAATTTTGTAAACGTGTGGACTGATGACCACGTTGCTGCCTTGCATATTCGAGCCATAGAGATCTGATGATGTGCTGCCCAGGAGGTGCCCATGGCCCTGGTAGAATGGGCCCTTTTACCGACAAAGGAGGAGGCAACCTCTTCAAACCGCAGGCCCGAACAATTAATTGTTTAATCCATCTTGCGATGGTGGATCAAGCAGCTGCCTGACCCATCTTGGGTCCTTCCGGTAAAACGAACACCACATCTGTTTTCCGAACCTTCTCTGTAGCTTTAAGATAGGCCTTTATGGCCCTGACAATATCCAACGTATGCAGCAACCCCTCCTTTCTAGAGGTGGGTTTTGGAAGAAGGATGGAAGTACCACATCCTGGTTCAGGTGGAAACTGGATATACCCTTTGGTAGAAAGGAAGGATGAGGACGGAACCCCGCCCTATCCTTATGCAAAATGAGATATGGTTCCTTACAAGATAAGGCTGCCAATTCCGATCCTCTCCTGGCCGAGACTATGGTGATCAGAAATACCGACTTTCTAGTCAGTAAAATCAAGGTACCTCAGCCAACGGCTCAAGGGGTTGTTTCTGTAGGGATGACAGAACAAGATTTAAGTCCCATGGACCAAGTGGTGACTTGACAGGATGATTAATACGCAAGACCCCCTGTAAGAAGGTCTTTACCAGCGAGTGGGTGGCCAGCGGCCTCTGAAACCACACTGACAGAGCTGAGATCTGTCCCTTGATTGTGCTTAGTGCCAGGCCTTTATCCACTCCTAGCTGGAGAAAACTTAACACCCTGTCAATAGTATATTTACGGGAATTCCATCTTTTGGATTCACACCAGCCTACGTAGTTCCTCCACACCCTGTAATAAATCACCCTGGAGACCGGCTTTCTAGCCCTAATCAGGGTAGGAATTACCTGCCTAGACAGACCTCTACCCCTGAGAATCAGGGATTCAGCCTCCAGGTCGTCAAATTTAGACGCTGTAATGTAGGGTGGAGGATCGGGCCTTGTGAGAGTAGGTCTGGTTGTAGAGGAAGAGTCCAAGGGTCTCCCACTGCCATCTTCAGGACTAGTGAGTACCAAGCCGGAGCTACTAGAATGACTGGCTTGTGCTCCACTCTGATCTTGCGCAACAGGCGAGGAAGTAACTGTAGCGGAGGGAATGCATATAGAAGTTTGAATTGATGCCAAGAGCAAACCAACGCATCGGTTCCGCAGGCCATAGGATCCTTCGCTCGAGACACGAACCTGTCTAGTTTCTTGTTGAACCTGGATGCCATTATATCTACGTCCGGCATTCCCCACCACTGGCAGATTGTCTGAAAGACCTGGGGATGCCGAGACCACTCCCCTGGCAACCGACTCTGGCGACTTTAAGAAGTATGCCTGCAGGTTGTCTACTCCGGGAATGAATATCGCCGAAATGCAGGGTACATGAACCTCTGCCCACTGAAAAATCAAGCTCTTGAGCGGCCTGACTCCTGGTTCCCCCTTGGTGGTTTATGTATGCCACCGCCGTGGCATTGTCTGACTGGATGGATTCTCACCGGGAACCCCTTTAATCTGGAGGTCCATGCCAGAAGGCTAGCGAGCAGCTCTGATCTCCCAGATATTGATGGGGAGCTGCCTCTCTGCTTTCACCCCAGTTCCCTGGCGAGAGGACCCCTCGAAGACCGCCCCCCCCCCCAGCCTGCCAGGCTGGCGTCTGTGGTAACTACCTTCCAGACAACAGGGCTGAAGGATTTTTCCCTTTAGAAGATTCTGGGGGTTCAACCACCAGGCCAGGCTTTGTCGGACCCTTGATGATAGCGTCAAAGGGGGACTCTAAGGCATGTGCCCTCTTGCCCCAGGCTGCTAGAATGGCTGCCTGTAGGACGCGAGTGTGGATCTGAGCGTATGGTACTGCCTCGAACGTGGCCAATAGCTTGCCTAGTAATCGCATACACAGGCGAATAGTTGGTTTTTTCTTGTTTAGAACCAACTGAACCAATCTCTTGATAGCCTCGATCTTTACCAGGGGCAGGACCACTCTTTGCTGTTCTGTGTCTAACCTCATGCCGAGGTATTCCAACTGCTTTGTAGGCTGGAACGCTGACTTTCCCCGGTTTTAGGACCCTGCTGAATTCTTCGAGGTACCGAACCGTGAGGTTTACTGCCTTTTGCAGACCCGGTCGTGAGTGATCTATGATTAAAAGGTCGTCCAAGTATGCTAGGACTGTGACCCCTTGGATCCTTAAATTGGCCAGAACTGGGGCTAGGATCTTCGTGAATACCCGGGGGGCCGTGGCCAGCCCGAAGGGGAGCGCCCTGCTGCCCCACCGCGAAGCGTAAAAGTCTTTGATGCGACTGAAAGATTGGTACATGAAGGTAAGCATCCTTTACGTCTATGGAGGCCAGAAAATCGTCCCTCTGAAGCGCGGCGGCTGCTGACCGGATGGATTCCATCCGGAAGGAACGAACCTTTAGGTAACCGTTTAACCTCTTTAGGTCCAAGATTGGCCTGACATCGCCGTTGGGCTTTGGTATGACAAAGAGATTGGAATAGAAACCTAGCCCTTGCTCTTGGGCTGGCACCTCTATTATTACGTCCTGGCAAAGCAGGTGATCCAAAGCTGCCAGCAATGAGGCCTTCCTTGCTGGATCCTTTGGTAGCCTTGATTCTTGAAAATGAGGCGGAGGACACCTTAGAAACTCCAGTCTGTAGCCTGTGGTTACAGATGCCCGGACCCATTTGTCGGGGATCTTGGCTTCCCAAACTTCTGAGAAGAAACGAAGCCTTCCCCCCACCCGCGAGAGTGGGGGCGCCCCTTCATAAGGCAGACTTAGGGGCTGTCTTTGTCGGCTTGCGATACCATGGCCTCTTACCCCTAGGGGCCTGTCCCTGCGATCTACTGTTAACGTTGGATCGTGCAGGCGGCCGTCGATACTGCCTGGAATTTGAGGGCCCCGAGACAGGAAAGAGCTGCCTTCTAAATGTAGGACCCCGGAATGTCTTTTTGACCGGTAAAAAGGGGTACTCTTGCCACTTGAAATAGTCTGAATATATTTATCCAGATCCTCTCCGAAGAGTCGTCCTCCATGGAAGGGAAACCCTGCCAGAAGCTTTTTGCATGGGGGCTCCGCCGCCCAGTTCTTCAACCATAAGAGCCTTCTCATGTGCACCAAAAATAGTGATAAACGAGAGGCCTGCTGGATGGAATCCTTTATAGCATCTACCGCAAACCACAGAGCTCTGGGAATGTCAGAAAACTCTTCTGCTTGTTGGGTAGGCATGTCTTTTAACATTTCCTTTGTCTGGTCTTTTAACGCCTGACAAACACCAATCGCAGCCACCGCTGGCTGCACCACTGCTCCCGCCGTAGCAAAGGATGCTTTTAAAAGTGTCTCTAACCTTTTATCAACCGGATCTTTAAACATATGTATGTTTTCCACCGGGCAAGTTAGTGATTTATTCACACATGAGATGGCTGCATCCACTACTGGGAGCCTCCACCTCTTGGAGAATTTTTCCTCCATGGGGTAAATGACCGCAAATCTTTTCGGTGGCAGAAAAATCCTGTCCGGCCGTACCCAATCCCGAAAGATCAATTCCTCCAAAAGAGGATGGACTGGAAAAACTGCGTTGCTTAACGGAGCTTTCAAAGAGCCCAGAGAGGATACCGGAGGAACCTGAGGCTCTGGCAATGGTAAACTAAATGCCGAGCGGACCATGTCCGTCAAAGACTGTACCCACAGTCTTTCTGTCTGGGAGTCTGAAAATGGTTCCTCAGAGGCAGATCCCTCAATCCCTGAACCCTCTTGGTTCAGGTCTGGTTGATCCTCCTGTGATTCCAATTCCTCTGGAGAGAGAATCTCAGCATCTGAGGATACACCTCCTGGTGATGGGGATCTAACCCGTTTCTTACCAGGAATAGCTCTAGCGATCAATGCTGCTATTCTCTCTTCTAGCCCCCCTAGGGATACGGCTAGCATCTCCTCTGTGATAAACACAGGGCTGGGCTGATCTGGGCCAGCCTCCGCACCAGATCCCCCTAATGGCTCATCCAAGGCGCTTTTTATGTTAATAAGTTGCGGGGAAAGTATCGGCATATCATCAGAATCAGAAAGGGAACCCTTTTGTTTTTTGGTCTTTTTTGTACCCTTTGACCCCGAACCTTTGGAAGCCATAATACAAAAATCGAGGGACTCGCCCACACAACAGACTGTAGTGGGCAGGAGTACAAAACCAGAGTTTAGGGGACAATAGATCACTAATGCCCAAAAACTGATGGATCCCGTATGCTTCTTTTTTTTTTTTTTTTTAAAATATTATATATATTTTCTTTTTTACAACATACAGCTCCAAACTTAGTTTGCCAGCCTCCAACCTGCTGCAAAAAGGGGAATTTTTTGGCTTAACAAAAAAGGCATTGGAACAAAGTCCAGCATGTACTACCCCTCTTCCGCCACCGGGAGTCACTGTTCTGCCGCTCTGCGTCCTCTCCTTCTGAAAATCAGCCTCAGACTGAGCACTGACAATGCCTGCTGTCTATAACAGCACAAAAGCGCGCCTCCTGTATGACGCCGCAGGCACGCCCCCCCCCCGCCCCCTCCTGTTCTGAACGGCGCGAAAAAAAGTCTATAAGACGTGCGCGCGCACGCCGCGCGCGTATGCGGAAACAGGAGGAACATGGAGGAGCCGCGCTGCTGGAGATCCAGGAACGCAGAAACAGGGCGCAGATTCAAACCCCGGCCAGGTAGGACTCTCCAAAGGCCCCTAGGGATCCTTACTAGCCCTAGAAGAAAAACAGCAGGTTTAGCTAGCAACACATTTTTAGACAGGGGAACCTAGTGATGGGGAGAAAGGGCTTCATCCTGTCTCTCTCAGACATAGTGAACAAGGTTGCCCATGCAGAGCATACTTAGGCTATCCCCCCTTTTAGGTTACCCCGGAGAGCTGCTGTCGAACCAAGTCCCGCAGGCTCCCCCTTACCTGCTCCATGCAGCAGGATGTTTGTCCAGCAAACTGATCCAATCTTCTCCCCATCTCCGTGGGTAGCGTAGTAGACCTTCAGGCCCTGCGGTCCTATGAAGGTACCCACTGTCCTGGACCTATATAGCACCTGGCAAAGCAGAACTTATGGTTTTTACAAACTCCAAGTCCTGGGCCCAGGGTCCAGCCTCCAAAGAGGAGCATTATAGGCAAAACCCCACGGCTTGGGGCCCGGGTACTGTCCACTTTGGCACTGAGGCTCCTTGGACAGATCCGGTTAGCCCGCCCTTAATCCCAAGGATGTGGAGCAAAGCTATTCCGTGACCAACACCTAAGACACTGGCGAAAAAACTGAGGGACTCCCTCTAGGGGAGGGGGTTATATAGGGAGGGGACTTCCTGTTTGAGATTGCCAGTGTCCACACCTGAAGGTACTCCATATAACCCATATAGTAATGAATATGCCGCTCTGTGTCCCGTGATGTACGAGAAAGAAAAATGTTTTTTTGATATATTTTTTGGGGATATTTATTATAGCAAAAAGTAAAAAAATATTTAAAAAAATAAAAATAAATTGTCGCTCTTCTTTTGTTTATAGCGCAAAAAATTAAAACCGCAGGGGTGATCAAATACCACCAAAAGAAAGCTCTATTTGTGGGGGGAAAAAAAGGACGTAAATTTTGTTAGGGAGCCATGTCGCGCAATTGTCCGTTATAGCGACGCAGTGCCGAATCGCAAAAATTGCTCTGGTCTTTGGCCAGCCAAATGGTCAGGGGCTGAAGTGGTTAAGTGCATGGCTCTTCCAATTATATTTTTCTCCTAGAAAGTAAATGTATTGACAATTGTATATAGAATCATTCTGTATTTGGTCTCTACTTGCACGCAGTACCATTTTTATAGCGTGTGATGATGCTATAAATCACTGGTCATCAAAACACACAATACAGAACGTTACACACCCCACAGCCACTGAGTTGTGCTTTTCATGCTCAGCACTACAGAAAACATTTTATTTTATTTTTGCCGTTCAGCTTTTAATGGGACAGCAGTCCCTCCTAGACTAACCTAGATAAAAAGGAATGTATGAGTCACTGTCATAATATTGCTCTTGTACTGTATTTACCAATTATAGCACAGAGCCTGGATTTGCAGAGGCTGAGAAATAGAATCATCCACGGGGGAATTACAAAAGTTCCGCAGGAGCTGCAAATGCAAAATATACACTATTTTCTTGATTGAATTCAACCATCATTAATCATATCCTTAGAGAAAAAGGTGGAGGAGATGTGATGGAATTTTTTTTTCCCATTGCAAAAAAATAAAGTGTACAAATGAATATTAAAGCTGAGTTCCAGGCAAACCTCAAAATACACATGTGAGCAAATCTGCCAAAAGGATGCCAAAAAGATGTGCAATTCTGTCCAGCCAATTTTGTACTTAATACACCTCTGCCATACAGCACAGCCAGAAACCGGATACTACTACACCCCCCCCCCCCCCCCCCAAGGGTAAAATTTCACCTACAGCCCTCCCTCCACTCAGAAGTTCCCAAACCAGCGAGATACACTATATTGCCAAAAGTATTGGGACACCCGCCTTTACACACATAAATTCTAATGGCATCCCAGTCTTAGTCCGTAGTGTTCAATATTGAGTTGGCACACCCTTTGCAGCTTGAACACCTTCAACTCTTCTGGAAAGGCTGTCCACAAGGTTTTGGAGTGTGTGTGTTTCTATGGGAAGGTTTGACCATTCTTCCAGAAACACATTTAAGAGGTCAAACACTGAAGTGGACGAGAAGGCCTGGCTCAGTGTCTCCGCTCCAATTCATTCCAAAGGTTTTCTATCGGGTTGAGGTCAGGACTCCAAACTCGCTCATCCATGTCTTTATGGACCTTGCATTGTGCACTGGTGATCAGTCTTGTTGGAACAGGAAGGGGCCATCCCCAAACTGTTCCCACAAAGTTGGCAAAGTTGAGAGCAAGAAATTGTCCAAAATGTCTTGGTATGCCGACGCCTTAAAGTGGTTGTAAACTCTTACAGACCACCTTTTGCTACAGGTAAGCCTTAATATAGGTAAGCCCCAGATATCTCCTAAACCTGCACAGTTTATGAGATATCCCCTGAATCAGCATGTGCCGACGTAATTGGCACATGCGCACTGAAGCAAAGGCACATTCGTGCCGTTGCTTCAGCTAGTGTGCCGTTACCGGCGGCTTCTGCGCGCATTCGCGGGAGTGACGTCATCGCGGCTCCGGCTAACGCCAGAGCCCACGATACCTGGAAGCACATTTGTGAGGTCAGATACTGATGTGAACGAGAAGGCCTGGCTCGCAGTCTCCGCTCTAATTCATTTTAAAGGTGTTCTAATCAGGTTAAGGTCAGGACTCTGCAGGCCAGTCAAGTTTCTTCACCCCAAACTCACTCATCCATGCCTTTGTGGACCTTGATTTGTACACTGGTCCAAATCATTTGTTGGAGAGGGATTATGGTGTGGGGTTGTTTTTCAGGGGTTGCACTTGGCCCCTTGGTTCCAATGAAGGGAAATCTTACACCCACAATAATAATAATAATAAAAACCTGCAAGACAAAAGCATAATGAGCTAGTATGCATAGCACACTACCTGAAGCAATGGCATGAACGTGCACACATGCTGATACTGGGGATATCTTCTAAACTGTGCAGGTTTAGGAGATATCCGGGGTAGCTATAGGTAAGCCTTATTAAAGGCCTGTAAGGGTTTACAACCACTTTAAGGCATCAGCATACCAAGCCATTTTGGACAATTTCATACACCCAACTTTGTGGGAACAGTTTGGGGTTAGTCCCTTCCTGTTCCAACATGATTGCACACCAGTGCACAAAGCAAAGTCCATAAAAGACATGGATGAGTGAGTTTGGGGTGGAGGAACTTGACTGGCCTGAGTCCTGACCTCAGTCCAAAAGAACACCTTTGGGATGAATTATAGTGGAGAATGCGAGCCAGGCCTTCTCGTCCATATCAGTGCCTGACCTCACAAATGTGCTTCTGGAAGAATGGTCAAACATTCCTATAGACAAGGCTCCCAAACCTTGTGGACAGCCTTCCCAGAAGAGTTGAACCCGTTATAGCTGCAAAGGGTGGGCCAACTCAATATTGAATCCTACAGACTAAGACGCCATTAAATAGGAAGTAAACCCTGATGAGGTTTACTTCCTCTATGTCGCCCTGCAAAGGTAAAGCATAATGGACTACTATGCATTGCATAGTAGCCCATTATGTGACACTTACCTGCAGAGCATTCATTCTTCACCCCTCTTCTTCCGGGGGCCACAGACTCCGGCTCTGTGACTGGCCGGAGTCACGTGACGTCACTCCCATGCATGGACGCGGGAGCCTCCTTTAACGACATGCCCCCGGCTTGAAACGGCACAGCGTGCCCTTTCAAGACGGTGAATGCGCCGTTGAAGGACACGGTCTCGGAGATATTGCAAGCACCTACAAGTAAACCTTAATCTAGGCTTACCTGTAGGTTCTCCCAAAGGTTTACAACCACTTCGAAGTGCATGTAAAGTCAGGCGTCCCAATACTTTTGGTAATATAGTGTATATACAATGAGGCTGCACACTGGCTTGTCAAAATCTCAACTGGCCCAAGGGTTCCTTAGCCCAAGAGTACAATATACTTCAGACTAAAGCGATTGTCCCATAATTTGATCAGTAGTACACATCTTTCGAGAGCCGATAATCACAGTTCATTAGAATATATATAATTCGTCCAATATTCTCATCGTGTGTACAAAGCTTAATTTTCCATAGGAAAATATGCGCTGGGTCGGCTGGTAAAATGTGTTTTGCTGAATCAGTGGTAGTCGAGTGTAAGACTGGCTGGCAAGGGGGACTATAGTACACACGCAGCAACAAACACATAAATGATCAACTCTTTTCCTTCTGCTCTCCCCCTCTGTCTGTTGGCTCCTACTGCTGCTGTCTGAGGGCTGCTTTGTAATGGATGGTGGGAGGTTCATGTCAAGGTAGATTTGGTTGAAGTGGTTGTAAAGACAGAAGGTTTATCTTAATGCATTCTATGCATTAAGATAAAAAGCTTTTTGTGTGCAGCAGCCCCCCTAATACTTACCTGAGGTCCATCTAGATCCAGTATTGTTGCACAAGAGACTTAGCCGTCTGGGACGCTCCCTCCTCATTGGCTAAGACAGCAGTGCGGGGCCATTGGCTCCCGCTGCTGTCAATCAAATTCAGGGAGCCAATAAGGAGAGAAAGGTTGCCGTGGGGGCACTCAACAGGAGGGAGGGGCCAGAAGCATCAAAGCGTGACCCGAGAAGAGGAGGATCTGGGCAGCTCTGTGCAAAACCACTGCACAGAGCAGGTAAGTATTACATGTTTGTTATTTTTAATGAGAGAAAAACTGAGACTTTAGTAGTTTACTACCACATTATATCGTATTTTTTCCATCTGCCCAAAGTTCAGCTTTAAAGTGTTTGTAACCCCAAAAAAAAAAAAAAATCCTGTTCCTTTAAGGCATTAATAAAGGGATTTTTAAATACAGCTTACCTGTAAAATCCTTTTCTTGGAGTACATCACGGGACACAGAGCGGCATATTCATTATGGGTTATATGGAGTACCTTCAGGTGTGGACACTGGCAATCTCAAACAGGAAGTCCCCTCCCTATATAACCCCCTCCCCTAGAGGGAGTCCCTCAGTTTTGTAGCAAGCAGTATGCCTCCCAAAATCCCTTTTTCTTTCTCGTACATCACGGGACACAGAGCGGCATATTCATTACTATATGGGATGTCCGAAAGCAATGCTTTAATGAGGGGAGGGAGACATCTTCCAAAGAAGGATTTAATTTTAGAGGTATACTCAGATACTAGTAAATCCAACTTAAACGAGAAATGTAAATCTCAAATCAAATCAAGGGAGCCCCCTCAGATCCTGAGGAGCTTGAATCGCGGCCTGTAGTACTGACTGCCCAAAGGCTGTATCCGCATTCCTTCTTACGTCCACTTGATAAAATTTTGTAAACGTGTGGACTGATGACTACGTTGCTGCCTTGCATATTCGAGCCATAGAGATCTGATGATGTGCTGCCCAGGAGGTGCCCCTGGCCCTGGTAGAATGGGCCTTTACCGACAAAGGAGGAGGCACCTCTTCAAACCGCAGGCGCGAACAATTAATTGTTTAATCCATCTTGCGATGGTGGATCAAGCGGCTGCCTGACCCATCTTGGGCCCTTCCGGTAAAACGAACACCACATCTGTTTTCCGAACCTTCTCTGTAGCTTTAAGATAGGCCCTTACGGCCCTGACAATATCCAACGTATGCAGCAACCCCTCTTTTCTAGAGGTGGGTTTTGGAAGAAGGATGGAAGTACCACATCCTGGTTCAGGTGGAAACTGGATATAACCTTTGGTAGAAAGGAAGGATGAGGACGGAACCCCGCCCTATCCTTATGAAAAATGAGATATGGTTCCTTACAAGATAAGGCTGCCAATTCCTATACTCTCCTGGCCGAAACTATGGTGATCAGAAATACCGACTTTCTAGTCAGTAAAATCAAGGTACCTCAGCCAACGGCTCAAGAGGTTGTTTCTGTAGGGATGACAGAACAAGATTTAAGTCCCATGGACAAAGTGGTGACTTGACAGGAGGATTAATACGCAAGACCCCCTGTAAGAAGGTCTTTACCAGCGAGTGGGTGGCCAGCGGCCTCTGAAACCACACTGACAGAGCTGAGATCTGTCCCTTGATTGTGCTTAGTGCCAGGCCTTTATCCACTCCTAGCTGGAGAAAACTTAACACCCTATCAATAGTATATTTGCGGGAATTCCATCTTTTGGATTCACACCAGCCTACGTAGTTCCTCCACACCCTGTAATAAATCACCCTGGAGACCGGCTTTCTAGCCCTAATCAGGGTAGGGATTACCTGCCTAGACAGACCTCTACCCCTGAGAATCAGGGATTCAGCCTCCAGGCCGTCAAATTTAGACGCCGTAATGTAGGGTGGAGGATCGGGCCTTGTGAGAGTAGGTCTGGTTGTAGAGGAAGAGTCCAAGGGTCTCCCACTGCCATCTTCAGGACTAGTGAGTACCATGTCCTCCGGGGCCAAGCTGGAGCTACTAGAATGACCGGCTTGTGCTCCACTCTGGTCTTGCGCAACAGGCGAGGGAGTAACTGTAGCGGAGGGAATGCATATAGAAGTTTGAATTGATGCCAAGGGCAAACCAACGCATCGGTTCCGCAGGCCATAGGATCCCTCGTTCGAGACACGAACCTGTCTAGTTTCTTGTTGAACCTGGATGCCATTATATCTACGTCTGGCATTCCCCACTTCTGGCAGATTGTCTGAAAGACCTGGGGATGCAGAGACCACTCCCCTGGCGACAGACTCTGGCGACTTAAGAAGTCTGCCTGCAGGTTGTCCACTCCGGGAATGAATATCGCCGAAATGCAGGGTACATGAACCTCTGCCCACTGAAAAATCAAGCTCACCTCCCTCTGAGCGGCCCGACTCCTGGTTCCCCCTTGGTGGTTTATGTATGCCACCGCCGTGGCATTGTCTGACTGGATTCTCACCGGGAACCCCTTTAATCTGGAGGTCCATGCCAGAAGGGCTAGGCGAGCAGCTCTGATCTCCCAGATATTGATGGGGAGCTGCCTCTCTGCTTTCACCCCAGTTCCCTGGCGAGAGGACCCCTCGAAGACCACCCCCCCAGCCTGCCAGGCTGGCGTCTGTGGTAACTACCTTCCAGACAACAGGGCTGAAGGATCTTCCCTTTAGAAGATTCTGAGGGTTCAACCACCAGGCCAGGCTTTGTCGGACCCTTGATGATAGCGTCAAAGGGGACTCTAAGGCATGTGCCCTCTTGCCCCAGGCTGCTAGAATGGCTGCCTGTAGGACGCGAGTGTGGATCTGAGCGTATGGTACTGCCTCGAACGTGGCCACTAGCTTGCCTAGTAATCGCATACACAGGCGAATAGTTGGTTTTTTCTTGTTTAGAACCAACTGAACCAAGCCCCTTGATAGCCTCGATCTTTACCAGGGGCAGAAACACTCTTTGCTGTTCTGTGTCTAACCTCATGCCGAGGTATTCCAACTGCTTTGTAGGCTGGAACGCTGACTTTCCCCGGTTTAGGACCCAGCTGAATTCTTCGAGGTACCGAACCGTGAGGTTTACTGCCTTTTGCAGACCCGGTCGTGAGTGATCTATGATTAAAAGGTCGTCCAAGTATGCTAGGACTGTGACCCCTTGGATCCTTAAATTGGCCAGAACTGGGGCTAGGATCTTCGTGAATACCCGGGGGGCCGTGGCCAGCCCGAAGGGGAGCGCCCTGAATTGGAAGTGTCGCTGCCCCACCGCGAAGCGTAAAAATCTTTGATGCGACTGAAGATTGGTACATGAAGGTAAGCATCCTTTATGTCTATGGAGGCCAGAAAATCGTCCTTCTGAAGCGCGGCGGCTGCTGACCGGATGGATTCCATCCGGAAGGAACGAACCTTTAGGTAACCGTTTAACCTCTTTAGGTCCAAGATTGGCCTGACATCGCCGTTGGGCTTTGGTATGACAAAGAGATTGGAATAGAAACCTAGCCCTTGCTCTTGGGCTGGCACCTCTATTATTACGTCCTGGTAGAGCAGGTGATCCAAAGCTGCCAGCAATGATGCCTTCCTTGCTGGATCCCTTGGTAGCCTTGATTCTTGAAAATGAGGCGGAGGATACCTTAGAAACTCCAGTCTGTAGCCTGTGGTTACAGATGCCCGGATCCATTTGTCGGGGATCTTGGCTTCCCAAACTTCTGAGAAGAAACGAAGCCTTCCCCCCACCCGCGAGAGTGGGGGCGCCCCTTCATAAGGCAGACTTAGGGGCTGTCTTTGTCGGCTTGCGATACCATGGCCTCTTACCCCCAGGGCCTGTCCCTGCGATCTACTGTTAACGTTGGATCGTGCAGGCGGCCGTCGATACTGCCTGGAATTTGAGGGCCCCGAGACAGGAAAGAGCTGCCTTTTAAATGTAGGACCCCGGAATGTCTTTTTGACCGGTAAAAGGGTACTCTTGCCATTTGAAATAGTCTGAATATATTTATCCAGATCCTCTCCGAAGAGTCGTCCTCCATGGAAGGGAAACCCTGCCAGAAGCTTTTTGCATGGGGGCTCCGCCGCCCAGTTCTTCAACCATAAGAGCCTTCTCATGTGCACCAAAAATAGTGATAAACGAGAGGCTTGCTGGATGGAATCTTTTATAGCATCTACAGCAAAACACAGAGCTCTGGGAATGTCAGAAAACTCTTCTGCTTGTTGGGTAGGCATGTCCTTTAACATTTCTTTTGTCTGGTCATTTAACGCCTGACAAACACCAATTGCAGCCACAGCTGGCTGTACCACTGCTCCTGCCGTAGCAAAGGATGCTTTTAAAAGTGTCTCTAACCTTTTATCAACCGGATCTTTAAACATATGTATGTTTTCCACCGGGCAAGTTAGTGATTTATTCACACATGAAATGGCTGCATCCACTATTGGGAGCCTCCACCTCTTGGAGAATCTTTCCTCCATGGGGTAAATGACCGCAAATCTTTTCGGTGGCAGAAAAATCCTGTCCGGCCGTACCCAATCCCGAAAGATCAATTCCTCCAAGAGAGGATGGACCGGAAACACTGCGTTGCTTAACGGAGCTTTCAAAGAGCCCAGAGAGGATACCGGAGGAACCTGAGGCTCTGGCAATGGTAAACTAAATGCCGAGCGGACCATGTCCGTCAAAGACTGTACCCACAGTCTTTCTGTCTGGGAGTCTGAAAATGGTTCCTCAGAGGCAGATCCCTCAATCCCTGAACCCTCTTGGTTCAGGTCTAGTTGATCCTCCTGTGATTCCAATTCCTCCGGAGAGAGAATCTCAGCATCTGAGGATACACCTCTTGGTGATGGGGATCTAACCCGTTTCTTACCAGGAATAGCTCTAGCGATCAATGCTGCTATTCTCTCTTCTAGCACCCCTAGGGATACGGCTAGCATCTCCTCTGTGATAAACACAGGGCTGGGCTGATCTGGGCCAGCCTCCGCACCAGATCCCCCTAATGGCTCATCCAAGGCACCCTTTATGTTAATAAGTTGCGGGGAAAGTATCGGCATATCATCAGAATCAGAAGGGGAACCCCTTTGTTTTTTGGTCTTTTTTGTACCCTTTGACCCCGAGCCTTTGGAAGCCATAATACAAAATCGAGGGACTCCGCCCACACAACAGACTGTAGTGGCCAGGAGTACAAAACCAGAGTTTAGGGGACAATAGATCCCTAATGCCCAAAAACTGATGGGATCTCGTATGTTTTTCTCTTTTTTTTTTTTTTTTTTTTTTTTATAAATATATATTATATATATTTTCTTTTTTAGAAACATACAGTGACCCCAAACTTAGTTTGCCAGCCTCCAACCTGTATGCAAAAAGGGGGATTTCTTGGCTTAACAAAAAAGGCATTGGAACAAAGTCCAGCATGTACTACCCCTCTTCCGCCACCGGGAGTCACTGTTCTGCCGCTCTGCGTCCTCTCCTTCTGAAATCAGCCTCAGACTGAGCACTGAAATTGCCTGCTGATCTATAACAGCACAAGGCGCGCCCCTGTATGACGCCGCAGGCACGCCCCCCCCCCCGCCCTCCTGTCTGAACGGCGCGAAAAACGTCTATAAGACGTGCGCGCGCGCGCGCGCGTATGCCGGAACAGGAGGAACATGGAGGAGCCGCGCTGCTGGAGACCCAGGACTGCAGAAACAGGCGGCAGATTCAAACCCCCGGCCAGGTAGGACTCCAAAAGGCCCCTAGGGATCCTTACTAGTCCTAGGAAGAAAGCAGCAGGTTAGCTAGCAACACATTCTTAGACAGGGGAACCTAGTGATGGGGGAAAAAGGTGTCATCCTGTCTCTCTTAGACATAGTGAGCAAGGTTGCCCATGCAGAGCATACTTGGGCTGTTCCCCCTTTTAGGTTACCCCGGAGAGCCTGCTGTCGAACCAAGTCCCGCAGGCTCCCCCTTACCTGCTCCATGCTGCAGGATGTTTGTCCAGCAAACTGATCCAATCTTCTCCCATCTCCGTGGGTAGCGTAGTAGACCTTCAGGCCCTGGGGTCCTATGAAGGTACCCACTGTCCTGGACCTATATAGCACCCTGGCAAACAGGAACTTATGGTTTTTACAAACTCCAAGTCCTGGGCCCAGGGTCCAGCCCTCCAAAGAGGAGCATTATAGGCAAAACCCCACGGTTTGGGGCCCGGGTACTGTCCACTTTGGCACTGAGGCTCCTTGGACAGATCCGGTTAGCCCGCCCTTAATCCCAAGGATGTGGAGCAAAGCTATTCCGTGACCAACACCTAAGACACTGGCGAAAAAACTGAGGGACTCCCTCTAGGGGAGGGGGTTATATAGGGAGGGGACTTCCTGTTTGAGATTGCCAGTGTCCACACCTGAAGGTACTCCATATAACCCATATAGTAATGAATATGCCGCTCTGTGTCCCGTGATGTACGAGAAAGAAAACAGAACAGTGCTTGTGCTGTGCAATTCTTCTCTTCCTAACTGGTAATAAACCTAATTGATCCTGCCAGTTCCGGAGTCCCCCTGCCTCTGCTGACCACAATAATTATGGCTGCTGAGCCCTGACTACCGTGCCTCATCATCCGCAGCTCTCCTATTTCCTCTGACAGTTTCTCCCCTCTCCCTCCTTGTCAGCATGAGATTGATTTCCTTCCCGCCCCCCTACCTCTATTCAGCTGCATAATCCAGCACAAATTGTGTAAGTGTTGGCAATAAACGAAAAGGCAAAATACTGTTTAACACCGCAGCTGTGTGGTCACGAGCAGGTCCAGATTGTCCTACTGGGATACCGGGACATTTCCCGGTAGGCTGCCTATCCTGGCACCGCTTTGAGCTGTGGCTGCAGTGCTCAACTCCCTCTCTTGTTTACATGTCACGCACAGCGGTCACCCGCTGTGTCAAGGAGCGGAGTCTGAAATGTACTTCAGCGTGCTGTGACAAAAGTCCCGCCTCCTCCTAGACCAGTTTTTGTGATAGACAGAACACTGATCTAATGGCAGAAAATAGACAAAGTGTTCTGCCTATCACACAAGCTGGTCTAGGAGGAGGCGGGACTTTAGCCACAGCCCAGCCGAAGCACATTTCAGACTCTCGCTGTGTGTAATCCAGGTACCGACACCGTGAGGCTGTATGAACCGACACCGTGAGGCTGTATGAACCGACACCGTGAGGCTGTATGAACCGACACCGTGAGGCTGTATGAACCGACACCGTGAGGCTGTATGAACCGACACCGTGAGGCTGTATGAACCGACACCGTGAGGCTGTATGAACCGACACCGTGAGGCTGTATGAACCGACACCGTGAGGCTTATTGAAGGGCACCGCAACGCTGCATAGACGGGCACCGCGACGCTGCATAGACGGGCACCGCGACGCTGCATAGACGGGCACCGCGACGCTGCATAGACAGGCACCGCGACGCTGCATAGACAGGCACCGCGACGCTGCATAGACAGGCACCGCGACGCTGCATAGACAGGCACCGCGACGCTGCATAGACAGGCACCGCGACGCTGCATAGACAGGCACCGCGACGCTGCATAGACAGGCACCGCGACGCTGCATAGACAGGCACCGCGACGCTGCATGGAAGGGCACAGCGACGCTGCATGGAAGGGCACAGCGACGCTGCATGGAAGGGCACAGCGACGCTGCATGGAAGGGCACAGCGACGCTGCATGGAAGGGCACAGCGACGCTGCATGGAAGGGCACAGCGACGCTGCATGGAAGGGCACAGCGACGCTGCATGGAAGGGCACAGTGAGGCTTAATGATGGGCACAGTATAGCTGCATGAACGGACACAGTGGGGCTACATGGATGGGCACAGTGAGGCTGCATTTGATGGGCACAGTGAGGCTGCATTTGATGGGCACAGTGAGAATGCATTGGTCTCTTGTATCATGCCCGTAGCCTCTGACATCTCCTGTATTATGTCTGCAGTCTCTAACCATTTCTTGTATCATGTCCAGAAGAGTGGGAGCGCAGCCAGGACGGGGGTCATGGGAGAAGTCAGATGTGTGTGAACCGTGGAGAGGAGACTATAGGATAAAACTAGAGCCACCAACCTGAAGCTGACGGCTGAGCCCTGCAGGGTGCACCTGAGAGGACAGTGACAGTGCCGCCAGGCCAGTCTGAGGGGGGGGGGGGTCAGTGATGTAAAGAGGGGAGTGAATACAATAATCTAAGGGGGCACCGATATAAAGGTTCCTCCTCATATAAGTAACCCCCCCTTACCTTAGTGTATTTTTTCTGCAGAAGGTAGTCTGTGGTAACCAGAGTCGCGCCCCCCCCCCCCCCCCCCCCACACACACACACACACACATTCCAAGAGTCCATGGTGTCCCCCTTGATGATTGCTACACTTAACTGGCATTTGCTTGCAGACGTCACAGGGGAATCTCAGGCCCCTCCCACTTCTCTCCATAGATCAAGGCTGGCCAGCACAGGGGGATCATGTGACCGCACAGCTGCGGTGTCAGAAATGCCATTTAGCCTTTTCATTTCTAACAAACACTCACACTATTGTTAATGGCTGTATATCTGCATGGCATACATGTAAAATCACATAGTGAATTTACAAACACTTGAACACTGTTTAACAGCTTAAAGGGGTTGTAAAGGTACACGTTTTTTTACCTTAATGCATCCTATGCATTAAGGTAAAAAAAATCTCACAGCACCGGCCCCCCCCGAGCCCCCGTTGTACTTACCTGACCGTTCGAAACTCCCGGGCGCGTCCACGTCGTCCTCTTCGGTTCCCAGCCTGGCCGTTGATTGGCTAGGCTGGGCGGATTGATAGCAGCGCAGCCATTGGCTAGCGCTGCTGTCAGAGTGGATGACACGGCGCGCCGGGGGCGGAGCCGAGTGATACAGTCGGCGGCTATGGCCGCCGCTGTATCACGGGAGCGCGCTCGCAAAAGCTTTCCTCCATGCGAGCGCCCTCGCATGAAGATGGAAAGCTTTTGCGAGGAGGAGCCCAGACAGCCGCCGAGGGACCCCAGAAGACAGCTTTCCGGGCCACTCTGTGCAAAACTAACTGCACAGTGGAGGTAAGTATAACATGTTTGTTATTTTTTTTTTTTAAAAGCCCTGACTTTAGTGTACCTTTAAGGCAGGTCATAGACGATGCAACTTTCTTTCCTGAAAACACAGCAATTACTGCTGGCAGCTGTAGCCGCTGGCAATAATTGCGTATATAAATCCGACATGTTGGTTGGATGGATCGACTTGGGTACAATCAGCCTGCCCATAGATGGTTCCAATCTCGGCCAGTTCAGCAGAAACCTGCCAAGATTCTAACCATCTATGGTCGGTTTTTTGACTGTTCAGACTAGCTTGTTTTTTTTTTTTCATTAACAGTGTTTAATAGTGACCGGTTGAGAACAATTACTCTTGGGTTACCTTGGTTGTAAAAATCTGTAAATGATAAAACTTTCAATAAGAAGATTTGGAAAAAAAAAAAAAAATGTTACAAGCCAGTACTGTCATTTTCCCAGAGGGCGGAAGTCCAAAGATAATGTTGTGTGAAAATTGCTAAGCAGCATTATCCCTGGAAGCGTTTCCAATCTAAGCTAGTACAAGCTGATGTCTCTAGTTTGGTGTAAAATAATAAACAATTTGCAGTTTTCTAACGCATAACCACTTTCTTTATAACAGCAGATGTTAAAATGGGCCCCTCCTTACCTTGGAAAGCTTCTCTCTGCAGCTGCACATCAGATGGGATATTTTGATTCACTTTTTTCTGATGGGACTCAAAAAAGCCGGCAATCTGTTTTACGCTTCTTGCTGACTGGTAGATTTCAAACTGCAACAGAAAAATATAAAAGGAAACAAAAAAAAATCAGTCACAGAATCACATGACAATGGAAATCACATTGTTTTTAATGATGCCCATTCACATCAATACAACTAAGCATGGGCGTGATTTTTGAAACGTTTCTTGTAATACTGCGATTCCAGCGTGATTTTTGCCCTATAGCATATTCAAGCCATTTCCAAGTTGCACTACATAATTGCACCCAAAATTGGATCAAAAACAGATGGCACCAGTGTGAACCTCGCCTTAAAGCGGTGGTTCACCCTAAATATACTATGTCCCATGCAATCCAGCATACTGGCGTCAGCGCCAGTATGCTGTTTTTTTATTTTTAATTGCTCCACTTACTGTGTAATCATTAATTTTTATTTATCTCCCCCGCGGTACTCGGGTATTTCCGGCGCCTGCGCACAGACCTAGGAGCTGACTGCGCAGGCGCCGTATTTTTCCCCGAATCCTATTTCGGCTTTTTTCGGAGGGCGTAATGCGCCATAGGACTCAGAGAAATACGGCGCCTGCGCAGTCAGCTCCTAGGTCTGTGCGCAGGCGCCGTATAGCGCCGGAAATACCCGAGTTCTAAATCGGCTATTTTCGGAAGCCGTGACAGGCTATATCGGCGCCATCCACCATGGGGGAGATAAATGAAAATTAATGATTACACAGTAAGTGGAGCAATTAAAAATAAAAAAAAAACTGTATATTTAGGGTGAACCACCGCTTTAATGTTCAGACACCATAGTCTTATTAGTATACAGGATGTACAGTATATAGCGCCAACAGTTTGCGCAGCGCTTTACATCAGGGAAGACAGTACAGTCACAATACAATTCAATACAGGAGGGATCAGAGGGCCTTGCTTGTTAGAGCTTACAATCTAGAATAGACCCCAGATCTCTCCATAACCTGTTACATGCCTATTACTGTCACATGCCTTGTGACAGCAATAAAAGTGATACATTTTTTTTACAGCAAACATGTAATTAAAAAAATTGTAAAGTGCCCCTATCCCCGCGTGTGCAAAGCTAAAGGCATGAGTTAGTCCCGCACGCATGAAAACAGCGATTGTCCCACATGAGCGTGGTATCACCATGAACGTTAGATCATGGGCAGCAATTCTAGCACTAGACCTCCTCTAATTCTGAAGTGGTAAAAAAATACTGATTGTTACATGTAAACAATAAGTGTCAGAAAAGGCCTGGAGCTGAAGTGGATATACCGTATTTATCGGGGTATTGCACGCTCCCGCGTATAGCGCGCACCCCTAAAGTTGCCCCGAAATTCTTGTAAAAAAAAAATGTTATAACATTTTATTACTTACAGTTTTGGTGTCTTGCCCGGCGTCCATTGTCCTCCAGCGCTGTCTCGTGTCGAATCCCCGCTTCCCGCGCTCAGTTTGAATGCCTACATATACCGAGTGCAGTACACTCGGGTACATTCGGCCAGGCTCGGCTTCGCTCGTACTCACGCTCTGTGATGTTTATGCTTGAGCACGAGCGAAGCCGAGCCTAGCCGAATGTACCCGAGTGTACTGCACTCAGTATATGTCAGCGGCTCACTTCAAACTAAGCGCGGGAAGCAGGTATTGACGTATATCGCGCACCCACGTTTTCCCCCTCTTTTTAGGGGAAAAAAGTGTGCGGTATACGCCGATAAATACGGTATTATTCACCAAGATCCTTCTTTATAGATATATCATTCACCACTATAAGCTTGAAGGCAATTGTTATTGCATTTTTGTGGGCTTTTTCAAGCAGGGGGGTTTTTGTTCCACAAACCTTCCCCTCAGCTAATTTTTCCATTTTGTTGTGTGTGTTTTCATGCTTTTTTTGACTACTTTAAAGCTCCTCTCAAAAAGTGCAAGTTTGGTGGGGTTTTTTCTGCCTGTAAGCTCATATGGCTCTAAACTCCTGAGAGCACCATCGTGTGCATGGACACATTGGCGAACATGGTGGAGAGTTTCCATGCAAAAAAAAAATGAGAGCTCAAAAGCCTCTAGGAGCTGCTTCTTTGAGATGCAGTGTGCATGAGCTCTAGGGGGTTATTTACTAAAAGCAAATACACTTTGCACTGCAAGTGCAAACTACACTTGAAATTACACTGAAAGTGCACTTGGAAGTGCAGTCGCTGTAGATCCGAAGGGGACATGCAAGGAAAAAAAAAGGGATTTTTAAATACAGCTTACCTGTAAAATCCTTTTCTTGGAGTACATCACGGGACACAGAGCGGCATATTCATTACTATATGGGTTATATGGAGTACCTTCAGGTGTGGACACTGGCAATCTCAAACAAACAGGAAATCCCCTCCCTATATAACCCCCTCCCCTAGAGGGAGTCCCTCAGTTTTGTAGCAAGCAGTATGCCTCCCAAAATGTTCCCAAAAAGAGGGGTGGGAGCTCTGTGTCCCGTGATGTACTCCAAGAAAAGGATTTTACAGGTAAGCTGTATTTAAAAATTCCTTTTTCTTTCTCGTACATCACGGGACACAGAGCGGCATATTCATTACTATATGGGATGTCCGAAAGCAATGCTTTAATGAGGGGAGGGAGACATCTTCCAAAGAAGGATTTAATTTAGAGGTATACTCAAATACTAGTAAATCCAACTTAAACGAGAAATGTAAATCTCAAATCAAATCAAGGGAGCCCCCTCAGATCCTGAGGAGCTTGAATCGCGGCCTGTAGTACTGACTGCCCAAAGGCTGTATCCGCATTCCTTCTTACGTCCAATTGATAAAATTTTGTAAACGTGTGGACTGATGACCACGTTGCTGCCTTGCATATTCGAGCCATAGAGATCTGATGATGTGCTGCCCAGGAGGTGCCCATGGCCCTGGTAGAATGGGCCTTTACCGACAAAGGAGGAGGCAACCTCTTCAAACCGCAGGCCCGAACAATTAATTGTTTAATCCATCTTGCGATGGTGGATCAAGCAGCTGCCTGACCCATCTTGGGCCCTTCCGGTAAAACGAACAACACATCTGTTTTCCGAACCTTCTCTGTAGCTTTAAGATAGGCCTTTATGGCCCTGACAATATCCAACGTATGCAGCAACCCCTCCTTTCTAGAGGTGGGTTTTGGAAGAAGGATGGAAGTACCACATCCTGGTTCAGGTGGAAACTGGATATAACCTTTGGTAGAAAGGAAGGATGAGGACGGAACCCCGCCCTATCCTTATGCAAAATGAGATATGGTTCCTTACAAGATAAGGCTGCCAATTCCGATACTCTCCTGGCCGAAACTATGGTGATCAGAAATACCGACTTTCTAGTCAGTAAAACCAAAGGTACCTCAGCCAACGGCTCAAGGGGTTGTTTCTGTAGAGATGACAGAACAAGATTTAAGTCCCATGGACAAAGTGGTGATTTGACCGGAGGATTAACACGTAAGACTCCCTGTACGAAGATCTTAACCAGCGAGTGGGCGGCCAGCGGCCTCTGAAACCACACTGATAAGGCTGAAATCTGTCCCTAGATCGTGCTTAATGCCCGGCCTTTATCCACTCCTAGCTGGAGAAAACGTAATACTCTATCAATGGTATACTTGTGGGAAACCCATCTCTTAGCCTCACACCAGCCTACGTAGGCCCTCCAAACCCTGTAACAAAATTACCCTGGAGGCCGGCTTTCTAGCCTTAATGAGGGTAGGGATTACCTGCCTAGACAGACCTCTACCCCTGAGAATCAGGGATTCAGCCGCCAGGCCGTCAATTTTAGACGCCGTAATGCAGGGTGGAGGATCGGGCCTTGTGAGAGTAGGTCTGGCCATAGAGGAAGAGTCCAAGGGCCTTCCGCTGCCAATTTCAGGACTAGTGAGTACCATGCCCTCCGGTACCAAGCTGGGGCTACCAGGATAACCGGCCTGTGCTATGATCCTGCGCCACAGGCGGGGTAGTAACTGCAGCGGGGGAAATGCATATAGAAGCTATGATTGATGCCAAGGGCAAACCAACACATCGGTTCCGTAGGCCATAGGGTCCCTCGTTCGAGACATGAACCTGTCTAGCTTCTTGTTGAATCCTTATGCCATGACCTCCACGTCTGGCACTCCCCACTTCTGGCAGATTGTCTGAAAAAAACTTGTGGATGCAGAGACCACTCCCCCGGCGACAGGGTTCGGCGACTTAGGAAGTACGCCTGCAGGTTGTCCACCTCGGGAATGAATGTCGCCGATATGCAGGGTACATAAACCTCTGCCCCCCCGAAAAACCAAGTTCCTCTCACTCTGAGTGGCTTGACTCTTGGTTCCCCCTTGGTGGTTCACATATATGCCACCGCTGTGGCATTGTCTGAATGACTTCTCACCGAGGACCCCTGTAATCTGGATGTCTATGCCAGGAGGGCTAGCCGAGCCGCTCTGATCTCCCAGACCTTGATGGGCAGCTGCCTCTCCGCCTCTGCCCAAGTTACTTGGCGAGTGAACCCGTTCAAGACCGCTCTCCAGCCTTCCAGACCACTGGGCAGAACCAAGCTGCTAGAATTGCTGTCTGTAGGACACGAGTGTGGAAGCGTGTGGTATCGCCTCGAACATGGCCATTAGTTTGCCTAGTAATCGCATACATAGGCGAATAGTTGGTTCTCTTTTGCTTAGAACCAACTGAATTAATCTTTTGATAGCCTCAACCTTTACCAGGGGCAGGAACACCCATCTTCTGTTCTGTGTCTAATCTCATGCCGAGATATTCCAACTGCTTTGTAGGTTGAAATGCTGATCTTTCCCCAGTTTAGGACTCAGCCGAACCTCTCGAGGTACTGAACCATGAGGGCTACTACGCATTCCACCAAGGAAGCGAGTGATCTATGATTAAAAGGTCGTCCAGGTATGCTAGGACCGAGATCCCCCGAAGGGGGGCGCCACGAATTGGAAGTGACGCTGTATCACTGCGAAGCGTAAAAACAAAAATATTTGATGTGGCTGAAAGACTTGGTACATGAAGGTAACCATCCTTTATGTCTATAGAAGCCAGATCCTTCTGGAGTGTGGCGGCTGCTGACCGAACGGATTCTGTCCGGAAAGAGCGAACCTTTAGGTAAGCATTTAAACCTTTTAGGTCCAAAATTGGTCTGACATCGCCGATGGGCCTTGGTATGACAAACAGATTGGAATAGAAACCTAGCCCCTGTTCTTGGGCTGGTACCTCTACCATTATGCCCTGGTAAGCAGATGAACCAACGCCGCCCGCATTGAGGCCTTCCTTGTGGAGGAAATTTTAGAAATTCTAATCTGTAGCCTGCGGCCACAGATGATCGGACCCCCTCTGTCGGGGATCGATCCCCAGAGGCCTGTCCTTGCGATCCATTTTAAAAGTTTGATCGCGCAGGAGGTCCGTACTGCCTGGAATTTGAGGGCCCCGGAACAGGGGGGGAACTGCCTTTTAAACGCAGGACCCCGGAACTTCTTTTGACTGGTAAAAGGGTACTTTTGCCACTTGAAACAGTCTGAATGTATTTATCCAGATCTTTCCATGGAAGGGCAAACCTGCCAGCAGTCTTTTACATGGGCTCGGCCGCCCAGTTCTTCAACCATAAGAGCCTTCTCATATGCACTAAAAATAGTGACAACGAGACGCCTGCTGGATGGAGTCTTTTTATAACCTCTACCGCAAAGCACAGAGCTCTGGGAATATCCAATAACTCCTCTGCCTATTGGGCAGGGATGTCTTAAGCATCTGTTTTGTCTGGTTCTTTAACGCCTGACAAAACTCCAATTGCAGCCCCTGCTGGCTGTAGCCAAGGATGCTGGAAAAAGTGTCTCTAAACGTTTATTGACCGGGACCTTAAACATTTGTATGTTTCCCCTTAGGCCAGTTAATGATTTATTCACCCATGAGATGGCTGCGTCCACAGTTGGGAGCGCCCCCTTTCTTAGAAAAATGTTTTTTCCATAGGGTAAATAACAGAAAACCTTCCAGGTGGTCTCCCATCCAGGCACTAACCAGGCCCGACCCTGCTTAGCCTCCGAGATCAGACGAGATCGGGCGCTTTCCGGGAGATGCGGCCTCAAGGACCTCACGGGTAGTTGAAAAGCAGTGCCCGAACCGGGACCTGAACCCTGGACCCTCAGATTAAAAGTCCGATGCTCTACCAACTGAGCCATCCGGGCCCCCTTTTTAAAGAGCACTTGGTCAGGGGAAAGAGTGCCTGCAAGCACAAATATTTCCTGGCAGACGTGCATAAAGACTACCCTCTCGTCAGCTTTAGGCGGCAGAAAAAATTCTGTCCGGTCGTCCCAATCCTGGAAAAACCAATTCCTCTAACAGAGGATGGGCCAGAAACGCTGCGTTGCTTAAAGGCGTTTTTAAAAGAACCCAAAGAGGATACCGCAGGAACCTGAGGCTCTGGAAATGGCAAATTGAATGCCAAGCGGGCCATGTCTGTCAAAGACTGGACCCACAGACTCTCCGCCTGGGAGGCTGAAAACGATTCTACAGTGGTAGATCCTCTAGGTTCTGTCCCTTTTGGCGATGGGGATCTAGTCCGCTTCTTGCCAGAAAAAGAGCCAGCGATCATAGCTGTTAACCTCTTTTCTCTAGCCCCCCTAGGGTGACGGCTAGCATCTCCTCTGTGATAACACAGGGTTGGGCCGACCTGGGCCAGCCTCAGCACCAGACCCCCTTAATGGCTTATCCAGGGTGACCCCCTATAGGAATAACCTGTGGGGAAAGTATTGGCATATTATCAGAACCAGAGGAGGAACCCCTTTGTCTTTGCCTTTTCTCTTTATTTTTATTTATTTATTTTTGATCCTGAACCCTTGGAAGCCATAATACAAAAGCGAAGGACTCCGCTTACAACAACAGACTGTTATAGCCAGGAGTACAAAAAAATAAGGTTTAGGGGACAATAGGATCACTAATGCCCCAAAACCGGTGGGGCTCAGTATGTTTTCTTTTATATGTTATTCACCACATACAGCCCCACCCCCAACATGTTTGCCAGCATTCAACCTGTTGCCAAGGGGATTTTGGCTTAACAAAAAGTATTGGAGCTGACTCCAGTATGTAGTACCCCTTCTCGCCACCGGGAGTCACTGTGCTGCCAGCTCTACGTCCTCTCTCTCTCCAGCTCAGCTCTGAACTGAGCTAAGAACGCGCCTGCTGTGTATAACAGCAATTAAAGGCGCGCCCACTCTACACTGCAGTCACACTCCCGCCCCTCCCCCCCTCCCGAACGGCGCAAAAATTTTCTATATGCATGCGCGCGTGCACGCGCGACTGTCGGGGGAGGAGAGCCCAGGAGGAGACGCACTCTGGAGCCCAGGAATGCAGGTTGGAGGACGCATCAGGCGGCAGATTTGAATCCCGGCAAGGTAAGGCTAACACAGGCCCCTAAGGAGTCCCTTTAGCCTAGAGACAGATCTTTTTTTTTTAAAGATCTTCAACCAGCGAGCAGCAGGTAGCTAGCAAACATACATAGATAGGTAGGGGGATCAAGTTATGGGGGGAAACATTTCAGGGCATCCTGTCTATCAGACATAGTGACCATGGTGCCAATGCAGAGCATACTCAGGCTACCCCCCTTAAGATCCCCCTGGAGAGCCTGCTGTCGAACCAAGTCCCGCAGGCTCCCCACTTACCTGCTCCATGCAGCAGGACGTTTTGCAAAACGGTCCAATCTTCTCCCATCTCCGTGGGTAGCGTAGTAGACCTTCAGGCCCTGGGGTCCTATGAAGGTACCCACTGTCCTGGACCTATATAGCACCCTGGCAAACAGGAACTTATGGTTTTTACAAACTCCAAGTCCAGGGCCCAGGGTCCAGCCCTCCAAAGAGGAGCATTATAGGCAAAACCCCACGGTTTGGGGCCCGGGTACTGTCCACTTTGGCACTGAGGCTCCTTGGACAGATCCGGTTAGCCCGCCCTTAATCCCAAGGATGTGGAGCAAAGCTATTCCATGACCAACACCTAAGACACTGGCAAAAAAACTGAGGGACTCCCTCTAGGGGAGGGGGTTATATAGGGAGGGACTTCCTGTTTGTTTGAGATTGCCAGTGTCCACACCTGAAGGTACTCCATATAACCCATATAGTAATGAATATGCCGCTCTGTGTCCCGTGATGTACGAGAAAGAAAAATGCATTTTAGCTTGCACATGATTGGATGATAAAATCAGCAGAGCTTCCCCTCATTTCAGATCTACCCCTCAGATTTACAGCGACTGCACTTCCAAGTGCACTTTCAGTGCAATTTCAAGTGTAGTTTGCACTTGCAGTGCAAAGTGGATTTGCCTTTAGTAAATAACCCCCCTAGTGTCTA
Organism: Rana kukunoris; assembly: GCA_029574335.1. Lineage (NCBI taxonomy): Eukaryota > Metazoa > Chordata > Amphibia > Anura > Ranidae > Rana > Rana kukunoris. The sequence goes on along the minus strand of CM056050.1, from coordinate 106,501,915 downwards.
TGTCGGTTATGTGTTTTATATACCCCAATTAATGGCTGTAGGCCCTATTGAACTTCACTGCCTGCAAGCAACTGTTCTGTCTTTTTGCCTTGCGGGTGCAGAAGTCACACAGGTTTCCTAGTAGACTACAATGGGACTTACCGACTTGAGGAGCAGGGACATTAAGAGTGTAGGTTTTACATTCTGGGCCAGATTCTCATAAGAATTACGCGGTGTATCTACAGATACACCGGCGTAATTCGAATATCCCGCCGGCGTATCATTGTTTTGTATTCACAAAACAAGATACGCCGGAATTACGCTAGGATCCGACTGGCGTAAGGCACTTACACCGTCGGATCCTAAATGCAATACTACGCCGGCCGCTAGGTGGCGTTCCCGACGCTTTCTGCGTCGAATATGCAAATGAGCGTGATACGCCGATTCCCAAACGAAGTTGCGCGCCGTCGACGTAGTTCACGTACGCGTAAGGTTACCCCTGCTATAAGGTGGTTTAACTTTACGCACGCCATGTTAAGTATGGACGTCGGGACAGCGTCGGGTTTTTTACGTTGTTTACATAACTCGTCGCGAATAGGCCTTTAAGTTAATTACGTTGCCGTCGTAATCGCTGTATTTGCGGCGTATGACGGAGTATGCGCAGCGGCCTACATAAAAGGCCGGCACATGCACAGTTCGTTCGGCAGGGGGGCGCGCTTAATTTAAATACAGCACGCCCCCCTCCTTCCCTATTTGAATTACGTGGCCTTACGCCGTCCCCTTTACGCTACGCCGACGCAAATTACGGAGCAAGTGCTTTAAGAATACAGAACTTGCACGTGAAAACTGCGTAGGCGTAACGTAAACGGGATACGCTACGTGGGAATTACGCATTTTTTTTTAAGAATCTGGCCCTCTGTGTCACGTCTAGATCTCCAATTCCACCTATAATATGGAAATGCCCATCAATGACCGAGAGGCATTTCAAAACGAAGAAAACTGTAAAATCAGCCACCTTACAATACTGGTCCTCAATGTATGAAGCAACTCTATGGTGATATGTCCCTGTTTTTCCCCTAACAGGTCACCCTTTCAATTTCCCTTTCAATTTCTAAGACCCCTTTCACATTGAGGAGTTTTTCAGGCGGTACAGTGCTGAAAAACTCCTGCCCCAGCAACCTCAATGTGAAAGCCCGAGAACTTTCACACTGAGGCGATGCGCTGGCGAGAGATAAAAAAATCTGTCAGCAGCATCTTTGGAGCGGTGAGAGGAGCAGCATGTATACTGCTCCTTCACCGCTCCTTCCCATTGAAACCAATGGGAGACCGTGGCAATACCGCCCGCAATGCGCCTCTATAGGGTATTAACCCTTTCGCTAGCGGGAGTTAATACCGCATTGCTAGCGGCCACAACTCGCGGCAATTCTGGCGGTATAGCGCCGCTATTTTTAGCGGCGCTATACCGCCAGCGCACCTCCACTGCCACATGTGAAAGGGAGCTTAGTGAAGAGAAGAGATATCTGATGGCATGGAGGAAACTTCATATGTGAGGCCTACAATGATAGTCACAAACGCTTCACCTGATGGAATTCAGCTAATTGTGGTAGAATCTCTAGCAACCTCACCCACCTTCTTTTTCACTGGCTCAGTGTTTGGAGGTGGCCGGTTCAAGGTTGAGAAGATGTTGAATCTACAGGGAAAAAAGAGACCTAATTATGATGGTTTTTCATATCCATAAGGAGACCCTGGTATGAAAAAAAGCAGTGTAACAAAAGCCAATCAACCTTATCAATTAGTACAAAGCAATTACATAACACCAAGCTAATTTGCAGTTTTATGTAATAAAATGTCCTCCAGAGTTGAACAACACTGAGGAGCTCCAAGAACCAGAGTATTTATCACTATAACATGACTACTCAAGCTCATACACATGTGCTTTAAACATTGTGTTTACTAAATTAGTAGAGTTGCCACTTGTCCGCTTTGTGAGACATGTCTCTAGCCACCTGTAACCCGGACAGTGTCTCCTCGGACATTTCCGCTCCTGCTGGCCAAAATATCCCATCTCTCTTCCCATCTACCCCTTGCAATCGGCGCCTCCAAGCGCAGATGGACACGGAGACTGAGTCACCATTTTGCTTTGGGATCTGGCTGGCCTCCATGTTACCTGCTTCTCTGTTAAAAAATGCAGAAATCTCACTGGGAGACTTGTACAATAAGTGTTTGGGGTATTGTGTATATCATACACCATTCATCCATACAGTCCTCACCTCCCCATATACAGTCCTCACTGCCCATACACCATCCATATATACACTCCGCACCCCTCTCTTACACATACCACCCACTGCCATACGCTCCACAAACCGCCATACACTCCGCACCCCTCTGCTGCCCATACCACCCACTGCTATATGCTCCACAAGCTGCCATGCACTCTGCACCCCTCTGCTGCACATACCACACACCGGCATACATTCCGCACCTCTCTCCTGTAAATACCACATCATACACCCCGCACCCCTCTCCTGCACAAACCATCCACTGCTATACACTCCACACCCGATCCTGTACATACCACTCACCTCTGTACACTCTGCACCGCTCTCCTGTACATACCACCCACCTCCGTACACTCTGCACCCCTCTCCTGAACATACCACCCACCTGTATACACGCAGCACCCCTCTCCTGTACATACCACCCACCTGCGTACACTCCACACCCATCTCCTGTAGATACCACCCACCGCCATACAATCCACACCCCTCTTTTGTACATACCACCCACCTCCATACACTCCATGCCCTCTCTCCTGTACATACGACCCACCTCCATACACCCCACGGCCCCTCTCCTGTACATATCACCCACCTCTATAAAATAGGATTATAAAATAGTTTACCCCATTTGCCAGAAAAATGTATAAAAAAATCTGGTCACCTTATCCTAACGACAACTCGTTATGTGTATAATAAACACCTGTCCACGATCATGTGCAAACCTCATGATCATGTGCAAAACCATAGAGCTGTCAAAGGACAAGATTGTAGAAGTGCACAAGGCTGGAATGGGCTACAAAACCATCAGCAAGAGGAGACAACTGTTGGAGCGATGATACAAATTAGAGACCCTTCATTTCTTTGTAAGTGGGCAAACGTAAAATCTGCAAGGGGTCAAAAACATTTTTTTCCCCACTGTACGCATGAACACACCATTGTTAAAAATTCACTTCTTTATCTCTTGCCTAAACTTCTGCTACTCCCTCCTTGTTGACCTACCTCTACACAGGCTCTCTCCCCTTCAATATATCATGAATGCTGCTAACAGACTCACACCCACCTTATTAACCACTCCGTGTCTGCCCTGAGCTACATCACCAACCTCACCTAAAAATATCACCCAATATAAATAAGGCCTTTTTTTTTTTTTTAAAGCACTAGATCAAAAGTTTTTTTTTAAATTAATGCTTTACATTGTAGAGGAGAGATCTCCATAAAGAGAACCTGCCACTGCTTATTTCTATTACAAGCAACACATGTATTTTTGTTGTGATAGGAATAAAAGTGATAAAAAAAAATCTAAAAAAGGGACAATGTAAAAATAAAAATGAAAGTAATATAATAAATCGTAAACAAAAAAAAAGGTCAAACTGCCCTTGTCCTTGGGTGCAGTGATGAAAGCATATGCAAGTCACACCCACATATGTAAACAATGTTAAAACCACACATGTGAGGTATTGCTGTGAGAGCAATACGTTTAGCACTAGATCTCCTCTAACTCTAAACTGGTAACCTGTAGACATTTTTAAAGTGTCGCTTATGGAGATTTTTAGGTACCATAGCTTGGTTTCATTCCATGAGTGTGCACAATTTTAAAGCATGACATGTTGGGTTTCTATTTTCTAGGTGTAACATCATTCATATTTTACAAAAAAAATTGCATTTAAAAAAAAAAAAAATCCTGAGTCCTAGCCTTATTCCTCAAGGGGATATATATATATATATATATATATATATATATATATATATATATACACACACACACACATACATACACACATTATATATATATATATATATATATATATATATATATATATATAAAAGGATTTTTAATAACAGCTTACCTGTAAAATCCTTTTCTTGAAGTACATCACGGGACACAGAGCGCATAGCCATTACACTTGGGTTATATGGGTACCTTCAGGTGTGAACACTGGTGTAATCAATTTCACAGGAAGTTTCCTCCCTATATAACCCCCTCCCACTGAGAGTGCTTCAGTTTTGTAGCAAGCAATTCTCCCGAGGTTACACAATGTTCCCCAAAAGAGGGGTGGGAGCTCTGTGTCCCGTGATGTACTTCAAGAAAAGGATTTTACAGGTAAGCTGTTTATTAAAAATCCTTTTTTCTTTATCGTACATCACGGGACACAGAGCGCATAGCCATTACACTTGGGATGTCCTAAAGCAATGCTCTATGAAGGGAGGGAGACCGTAAGGCCAAGAATAGCCAAATAAAAACATTGTCAGGAGAAAAAATAGCTCCACCAACAGAAAAACAAGGGGGCGTGAACCGGGCCAGAGGATTCTATACTGATGCCCGTAGGACCGCCTGCCCAAAAGCTGCGTCCGTACCCTTTGCAACGTCCAACTTATAAAATTTAGTAAACGTATGTATGGAAGACCAGGTTGCCGCCTTGCAAACCTGTGCCATAGAGATCTGATGGTGTGCCGCCCAGGAGGCACTCATGGCCCTCGTAGAATGGGCTTTAACTGATAAGGGAGGTGGAACGCGCTTCAGACCATAGGCCTGAAAAATCAGCTGCTTAATCCACCTAGCCAAGGAAGACTTGGCAGCCGGCTGACCCTTCTTGGGGCCATCCGGAAGAACAAAAAGCACATCTGTTTTCCGAATCTTCTCTGTAGCCTTGAGATAGACCCTCATGGCTCGAACCACGTCCAAAGTATGAAGCAGTCATTCCTCTCTGGACTGGGGAGTAGGAAAGAAGGATGGTAGGACTAGGTCCTGATTCAAGTGAAAACTGGATATGACCTTAGAAAGGAAAGAAGGTTGAGGCCGCAGAACCACTCTGTCCTTATGCAGAATAAGGTATGGCTCCCTGCATGACAAGGCTGCCAGCTCGGAAACCCTTCTGGCTGAAGCCATAGCCACCAAGAAAACCAACTTTCGGGTTAGTAGCACCAGAGGGATTTCTGTCAGAGGTTCAAACGGCTGCCTTTGTAAAGCTGACAAGACCAGATTTAAATTCCAGGGGCAGAGGGGAGCTCTAATAGGGGGATTCACATGCAAGACCCCCTGCAAGAAGGTTTTCATAAGCGAATGGGTGGCCAAGGGTCTTTGAAACCATATTGATAAAGCCGACACCTGCCCCTTTAGAGTACTAAGAGCCAACCCTTTGTCAACGCCAACCTGGAGGAATCGCAAGATCCTGTCAATAAAAAACTTTCGAGGATGCCATTTTTGAGACTCGCACCACTCCACATAAGTTCTCCAGACTCTGTAATAAATATTTCTGGAGACCGGTTTCCTAGCCTGAATCAACGTAGATATGACCTGATCTGAGAGGCCTCTGCCCTTAAGAATTAGGGATTCAGCCGCCAAGCCGTCAAATTTAGCTGCTGTGAAGCAGGATGGCAGATTGGGCCCTGAGACAGCAGATCTGGGCGCAGGGGGAGCGGCCACGGCGCCCCGACTGACATCTTCACGATGAGTGCGTACCAAGCCCTCCTGGGCCAGGCTGGGGCCCCCAGGATCACAGGCCTGCGCTCCACCCGGATCCTCCGTAGAAGGCGGGGAATCATCTGCAGTGGAGGGAACGCATACAGAAGAGAAAACTGGTGCCAAGGACAAACCAAGGCATCGGTCCCGTAGGCCGAGGGATCCCTGGCTCGGGATATGAATTTGTCCAACTTTTTGTTGGATCTCGTTGCCATAATGTCCACCTCTGGGACTCCGAATCTTTGGCAAATCTCTTGGAATACCTGGGGGTGAAGAGACCATTCCCCCGGGAGCAACTGTTGACGACTCAAAAAATCTGCTTGAGAATTGTCCATCCCTGGGATGAACACCGTCGAGATGCAGGGTACATGGGGCTTCGGCCCATGAGAAAATCAGGTTTACTTCTCTTTGGGCTGCTGGGCTCTTCGTGCCCCCCTGGTGGTTTATGTATGCCACCGCAGTGGCGTTGTCGGACTGTATCCTTACTGGCAGACCCTGAAGGGGGAGAGTCCAGGCGATCAGGGCCAGTCGAGCAGCTCTGATCTCCAAGATATTGATGGGAAGCAGTTTTTCTGCCTCCGACCACTGCCCTTGCTGGGTCTGTTCTTCTAGAACTGCCCCCCAACCTGACAGGCTGGCATCCGTGGATACTATCTTCCACGTGATGGGGCAAAAGGATTTCCCTTTTGATAAATTTTGAGAGACCAGCCACCAAGACAGGCTGCGCCGGACCTTCGGGGAGAGCACTAACGGACGATCTAACGCCTGAATGGACTTGTTCCAAGCAGAGAGAATGGCTGCCTGAAGATATCTGGTATGGATCTGGGCGTAGGGCACAGCCTCGAAGGCGGCCACCATCTTCCCCAGCAGTCGCATACATAGGCGAATAGTCAGCCTCTTCTTGCCTAAGATCACTTGAACTGCTTGAGCTATTGATCTGATCTTTGCTTGAGGTAAACTTATCCTCTGGCAGTCTGTATCTAGCCGAAGGCCTAGATATTCCAACTGCTTTGTTGGTTTCAATACCGATTTTTCTAGGTTTACAATCCACCCGAATTCCTCTAGATGCTGAACTGTGCGACCTACTGCCTGATTGAGGTTGGAAGCTGAGCTGTCGATAACCAGAAGATCGTCCAAGTATGCCAAGACTAAAATGCCTTCTGTCCTTAGGACGGCTAGCACCGGGGCTAACACCTTTGTGAATACCCGCGGAGCTGTTGCCAACCCGAAAGGGAGGGCTACGAACTGGTAATGGCGGTGATCTATCATAAAACGAAGAAACCTGTGATGTGCCGGGTAGATCGGCACATGCAGATACGCATCTTTTATGTCTATAGATGCTAGCAAGTCATCTTGATGTAGGCTGGCTGCCACCGAACGTATGGACTCCATACGAAAGGTCTGAATGTTTAGAAAGCGATTTAGGCGTTTGAGGTCCAAGATAGGCCTGACGTCGCCATTGGGCTTTGGTATTATGAAAAGGTTGGAGTAGAATCCCAGACCCCATTCCTGGGTTGGTACTTCTACAATTACCCCTTGGAGCAAGAGACGATCCAATGCTTTTACAAGAGAGGCCCTCTTTAATGGGTCGCTTGGAAGACTTGACCCCTGAAAATGAGGAGGGGGGACTTCCCGAAACTCTAGCTTGTAGCCCGTGGTTACCACGGATCTTACCCAAGAGTCGGGAATTCTGGCCTTCCACACTTCGGAGAAAACCCGAAGCCTTCCCCCCACCCAAGAGAGTGGGGGCGCCCCTTCATGAATCTGACTTGAGGACTGGTTTAACCGGCTTGCGAGACCATGGCCTCTTGCCTGTCGTGGCTTGTCCTTGTGGGCGGCTATTAAATGCTGAACGCCCGGGAGGCCGTCGATACTGACGGGAAGTTGAAGGGGCCGAGCCTGCGAAAGCCTGTCGCTTAAATGCGGGCCCACGCGATCTTTTCTTGACAGGCAAGAAAGAACTTTTACCACTTGATATGGTCTGGATATATTTATCTAGGTCTTCACCGAATAGTCTCCCACCATGAAAGGGAAATCCTGCTAAAAGCTTTTTGCAGGGTGCCTCTGCTGACCAGTTTTTTAGCCACAAAAGGCGACGCATATGAACCAACAGCAGAGATAAACGGGACGCCTGTTGAACGGAGTCCTTAATAGCATCTACTGCAAAGCAGAGAGCTCTTGGGAGGTCAGCCAATTCACGAGCTTGCTGAGCCGGTATGTCCCTTAATATCTGTTTAGTCTGATCCTTTAAAGCCTGACAAACGCCAATGGCTGCCACTGCTGGCTGAACCACGGCACCTACTGTGGTAAAAGAAGCCTTCAGTAGGGTCTCCAATTTTTTGTCGACTGGATCTTTAAACACCTGGACATTTTCCACCGGACAGGTCAGGGATTTATTTACGCAGGAAATGGCTGCGTCCACGGTAGGGAGTGCCCATTTCTTTGCAAATTCTTCTTCCATAGGATAGAGAATGGTGAACCTTTTAGAAAGGGATAAAAATCCTATTAGGTCGAGCCCAATCCTGAAAAATCACGCTCTCCAGAAGGGGGTGAACCGGGAAAGACGCACCACTCAGTGGTGCCTTCAAGGAACCTAAAGAGGATACCGCGGGAGCTAATTGTTCTGACACTGGAAGTTTAAAAGCAGTGCGAACCATATCCGTCAGAGACTGGATCCACAGACTCTCTGCTTGAGAAGCCGAAAAAATGTCATCTATAGTGGAATCTTCAATGTCTGACCTGTCAGGACTCAGGTCCGCTTGATCCCCCTGTGGGTCCAATTCCTCCGAAGAGAGGACCTCTGCATCCGAACACACCGTTCTAGGTGACGGGGATCTAGCCCGTTTGCCACCCGGCAAAGAGCGGGCAATTAAAGCAGTTAACCTTTTCTCTAGCCCACCCAGGGTGGATTCTAGCATTTCTTCCGTAACATAAACGGGAATGGGTTGATTGGGGGCCGCCTCTGCCCCTAGCACCCTCAATGGCTCCTGCACGATGCTGTTCGGTGGTCTATCTGGTGAGGGTGGGACCACTGGAGCCTGGCCCAAATCCTCTGACCCCGTTGGAGACCCCTTTACTTTTTTGGCCCCTTTTGCAGCCTTAGCTGGTCCTGATCCCTTGGGAGCCATTGCACAACCTTGAGACACCCCTACAGCCAACACCCAACTGTTGTAGCTAGAAGTGAAACATTAATAAGGACAGGCTATGGTAAAAAAAAAATCTAAATTTTCATACGCCTGAGAAGGCGGCAATACCGAGGAAAGTCCTGTGAGTATTGCCACACCAATGCCCGTTAGCTGGAGTCCAAGGTTGCACCGACTCAGATACTGCCAGATCTAAGGCTGAGTCCCTTTAAGAAAAAAATCTTTTTTTTTTTTTTCTTCTCTGGTCAGTGTGGACTTTTAAGTCCAGACCTGAAGATCCACAAACCACCACTGGGTGTCACTGTTAGCCAGAACTGGCTCAGCTGCACGCTCTATGTCCTCACTCTCCATTGCTCTCAGGAGGGAATGACCAGCCAGGAAATGCTTTTTTGCTTTATCTGAGACCTGACGCTGCTGGCCCGCCCCCCCCACGCTGAAACCAACATGGAGGAAGCAGAGAGCAGAGGAGAAGCCTGGACCAGCGCTAGTAACACAGACACCCGGTAAGCCACTAATCTTTGTAGTGCACACATAGAGGAAGCTGTCCCCATAGGCTTCCTAGGAAACAGGAGTTTTGTCAGCACTTCCTCTCTATACACGTGGGGCTGCAGTATCATGCTAACAGGCAAATCTGGGGGGAGTAGCAAAATACATATCTTTAAAAGCATATATATATCTACATGTTATCTGGGTAAACATTAGTACATCCCATCCTGCCTCAAAAGACATAGTGGAGATAGTGGCTGATGCACAAGCATACCATTAGCCAACCCAGAACCCCCAGGGGGATACCTACTGTCGAACCAAGTCCCGCAGGTTCCCTCTTACCTGCTCCACGCCGCAGGGTATTGCAAAATGCAAGAGGCCCAGCCTTCCCCCATCTCCGTGGGTATTGTCTTGGACCTTCAGGGACCGGGGTCCTGTGTTAAGGAACCCACACCCCTGGACCTATATAGCATCCTGGCATCAGTAGCGTTTAGTTCTTGGAAGAGACTAAGGCACTGGAGCCCAGAATCCAGCCCTCCAAGGAGAGGCATTATAGGCAAAAACCCCACTCCAGCAGGGCCCGGGTACCGTACACCTTGGCTTTGAAGCACTTCGGACGGATCCGGCTAGCTATCCTGGGTCCCGAGACCTCCGAGGGACAGCTAGACGTGACCAACACCTAAGACACTGGCGAAAAAACTGAAGCACTCCCAGTAGGAGGGGGTTATATAGGGAGGAAACTTCCTGTGAAATTGATTACACCAGTGTCCACACCTGAAGGTACCCATATAACCCAAGTGTAATGGCTATGCGCTCTGTGTCCCGTGATGTACGATAAAGATATATATATATATATATATATATATATATATATATATATATATATATATATATATATATATATATATATACACACACACACACACACACACACACACACACACATATATACACACACACAGGGCTTTTTTTCCAGCAGGAACGTGGGGGAACGCAGTTCCGGCACCTTCCAAACTGAATGTATGTAATGGAAAGAGGTTCTGGGGTGTGCTGGAGAGTCTATTGATGCTGGCTTCTGGGGGGTCTATTGTTGCTGGAGGAAATCTATTTTGCAAAGGAACGGGATCTATTGTTGCTGGGGAGTTCTTCTGTTGCCTGTGGGGAATCTATTGTTGCTGGGGGGGTCAGTCATTGCTAAGAGGGATGTACTGTTGAGGGAGGGGTCTTTGTTGCTGGCTGCTGGAGGGTCTATTGATGCTGGCTACTGGGAAATCTATTGTTGCTGGAGGAGGGGATATATTTTTGCAGGGGAGTCTATTGTTGCTGGAGGTGGTTCTTATGTTGCAGGGAGTCGATCATTGCTGGGAGGGATCTGCTGGCTGCTGGAAGGTCGATTGATGCTGGCTGTTGGGAGTCCATTGTTGCGGGGTGGATCTATTGTCAATGGGGTGTCCATTGCTGCTAGATCTATTTTACTGCCTTTCTTGTCATCATTAACAAATTCTATACAAAATACGTAGCATCACAAAATGATACTTGTTTCTGCATTCTCTAAAAGGGGTGGTACTGGGAGGTGGGTAAGGGGTGGAACCAGGCATGGACTGGCCATAGGGACTACAGGGAGTTTCCCGGTGGGCCGATGGCTCAGTGGGCCGGTTTCAGTGACAGCCTGCGCAGCTCGCCCTCCACTTCATGCAGTGATGTGAGAAGAATGAGGAAAATACAGAGGAGAATAAGTGAAATAATAAAAGAGGTGAGTGAGGACTCCTTTATGTTATGCTACTTATGTTTTTTTGCACAATTGTGTATAGTTTATATACTGTTTTTTTTCTTGTTTGCAACCATAAAGTGGGCCGGTCTGGATAAAGTCCAGGGCCAAATTTTGGTCTCAGTCCATCCCTGGGTGGAACCGAGGAACTGTGCTCGGAGGTGGGTAGGGGGTGGGGTCAAGGGTGACTTGGAAGGGAGGAGTTCCTGCACCTATTCTGAGAAAAAAAGCCCTGTGTATGTAGCGCCCCCTCCCCCCCTATTGGTGGGGTGCTACACTAAAGTTAGTGGGGAATGGGAGAGTTAAGTTACAAATTGTTGAAATTTGGGCTGCTGCCATTTGGAACTGCCTTGTAGGTCGGTCTGCATGTCAGGGGGGTGTTATTACCCCTGAGTGACAGTTGGCGCTAGAGGGGGTTCTGACAGACCCACCTTCTCCCAGCAGCCAATCAGAGGAGCGGTTTCTTCTCTGAACGTGCTGGCGGGAGGGTATATCTGGGGCAGTCGCCTGCGTGAGTTGTGCTATGCGGGGCCCGAGTTCCAGGTGCAGCATCCACCTTCAGGGTGCGCCATCGAGGCCCACCTGGCTGAGGTTGTGTACCAAGCGGAACATCATTCTGATGCAAAGAGGTCCCAGATCCTAAGCCGGGAGCTGAACGGTGGGGAATTGGCTCGGGAGAACCCAGAGACAGAGGCTGTCCGCGAGGCCTGGACGAACCACCGGGGATCCAGTCACCATGCCATATGACAGGTACACGTTAGTCGTCAATTGGTGACCTTGAAATTGGACTTACTGGGAGGATTCATTGGTTCTAACCAATGAACCTTGGCCCCGTTTCCTCCCAGTGGCTTTGTTTGAAAGTGGCCCCTTCAGCTGACAGGCTCGAGTAAATTGTCTGTCAGGGGCGCTTTGCCCACTCTGAGGAGAGTGGCGACGTTTGAACTTGACTATGCTGAGAGCAAGGTTCTCTCTCTGATATTCAAGGCCTGATACTGCAGTTCTCTCTTTGCTCATCAACCTTTTCTCTATCGTGTGCCATGTTGATGTCGGCCATGTTGGGCCTTGGAATAAAGCATTGAAAACTCAATTTGACGTCTGGACACTTGCTCTTTAACCACTTAAGCCCCGGACCAATATGCTGCTAAATGCCCAAAGGCGTTTTTACAATTCCGCACTGCGTCGCTTTAACAGACAATTGCGCGGTTGTGCGACGTGGCGCCCAAACAAAATTGGTGTCCTTTTTTCCCCACAAATAGAGCTTTCTTTTGGTGGTATTCGATCACCTCTGGGGTTTTTATTTGTTGCGCTATAAACAAAAATAAAGCGACAATTGTGAAAAAAAATGCAATATTTTTTACTTTTTGCTATAATAAACATCCCCCAAAAACATATATAACATTTTTTTTCCCTCAGTTTAGGCTGACAAGTATTCTTCTACCTATTTTTGGTAAAAAAAAAATAAAAAAAAAATCGCAATAAGCGTTTATCGATTGGTTTGCGCAAAATTTATAGCGTTTACAAAATAGGGGATAGTTTTATTGCATTTTTATTATTTATTTATTATATATAGCGATTTTTTTCGTGACTGCGACATTATGGCGGACACTTCGGACAATTTTGACACATTTTTGGGACCATTGTCATTTTCACAGCAAAAAAATGCATTTAAATTGCATTGTTTATTGTGAAAATGACAGTTGCAGTTTGGGCGTTAACCACAGGGGGCGCTGTAGGATTTGTGTGTTCCCTGTGTGTGTTTACAACTATAGGGGGTGTGGCTGTAGGTCTGACGTCATCGATCGTGTCTCCCTATAAAAGGGATCACTCGATCGATGCAGCCGCCATAGTGAAGCACGGGAAGCCGTGTTTACATACGGCTCTCCTCGTTCTTCAGCTCCGGGGAGCGATCGCGGGCGGCTAGAAACGAATAGCCGCGCCCTCGTCCCTGATCGCTCCCCGCGGGTTTCCGACCGCCGCATGTAGGAAGGGACCCCCGACCCGCGCAAAGGCAGGCACGTATATATACGTGCATCTGCCTTAATGTGCCATTCTGCCGACGTATATCTACATGCGGCGGTCGGGAAGTGGTTAACCACCTTCACTAATATTATCCCTAGACAAGACTCACTGGTAATTTAACATGCCGGTCCCAAACTAATCAGCGGCTCCTTAGGGGGTGAGTGATACACGTGTGTATATATATATATATATATATATATATAAATATGGGTTAGGGTTTCCCCTTGAGGAATAATATATTCGTGTCTGGGGTTCTAGGTGTTTTAGCAAAAAATAAATGCAAAAAAATCAATCAGAATTTGTTTATTCAGAAAGGTACGACTAGCATATACAGAATACCTTTTTATCCACAAACTAATCTGCAGGAAGTGAAGCCAAAGCCCAGACAACAAATCAGAGAGTGGATGGTAATACTGTCCTTCCCTGCCTTCCAGCACTCCACAACTTATTTTCTTATGTAGATTACGTTTTTCTGGAGGGAAAGGCACGGACGCTTTGCAGCTTGTCAGTCACCTTGGTGATCAGGTTCTTACTTGCTAAAGTACGTATTGATCGCCATATGCATAGAAATCAAGAGCCAAGTCATAGAGCAGATGATCACCAGGCAACGAAGACACCCTAAACACAAAACATGCTCATTACACTCTGTGCACATTCCTTTATGTCTGCAGCAACAATACGCACAACACTTCAGCTTACAGTAGGGGAGAGCAACTGCTTATGTCAGTGTTGGTACCCTTACCCCTAAAACAATATGGCTTCATTGTCATTTTTTTATTTATTTTTTATTAGCTTAGTATGGTTATTGTTAATTTAAATTTCAGGTTCTATATATGCATCATGTACATGAAGTGGTGGTTTACACCATTTTAAGGGGGGGGGGGGGGCTCGCGCTGCTGTCATCACATCCAATGACTCGGCACGCAGGGGGGGGGGGCGGGGCCAAGTGATACAGTCTGCGGGCTCCCATGAAGGGGATTAGTTCTTGCGGGAAAGAGCCAAGACAGCTGCCGAGGGACCCCAGAAGACCAGGATCGGGGCCACTGTGTGCAAAGCGAGCTGCACAGTGGAGGCAAGTATAATTATTATTTTTTTAAACGGGAACCTTTAGTGTCCCTTTAAAGTGCAAAGTGCTTATAAATCAACAGCATATAAACTCCAAAAAAAATGTTTTTTGAAAAATAAAGTCCATAATAATGTGTTCCAAAAAATACTTTCACAAAAAAACATTTGTTTGAATTTATATGCTGTTGATTCATAAGCACTTGTGTTCTGTATATACATCAAATGTGGGTGTAGTAATTGTGTATAAACATGTATTATACACACTACTGAGCGTGTATAAAATGGCTACTGAGCGTGTATAAAATTCCTACTGATAAGATAAAGAATGTATGGTTTATAACAAAAAAATATATAGAAATTGAACTCTACTGCCTATAAGCCAGTGCCTACTGTGCCAGGTGGTAAATCAGACCCTGCTAATGCAAAGTCAGTTACATAGAACAAGTAAACACACTATGGTGGTCTGTGGAGCTTCACTGTTCTATGGGAATGGGAGAACCCAGCACTCCAACACGCAACAAGACTCTACACCTCTGCATCCTCTAAACCAAGGGTCTCCAAACTTTTCAAACAAAGGGCCACTTTATTGTCCTTCAGACTTTAGGAGGGCCGGATTGTGGCCAGCAGGGGCAGAAAATGTCACGGCTCGGCATCAGTGAGAATAAATATGGCCTCAGGGTTGGTGGTCAATAGGAGGAGGAGTTTTCTCACTTTTAGTAGGAGGAATAGTATCCCATCATTGGTATCGGTGGAAGATAGTGTCTTGTTTGTGTCAGTGGGAGGAATATTGTCTTATATCAGTGGGAGGAATTGTGCCCCAAGGGCCGGATAAAGGCTAGCAAAGGGCCAAATCTGGCCCTCGGGCCGCAGTTTGGAGACCCCCTGCTCTAAACAAACATAGCTCCGGGCCAAAATCCATTATTGGACAATAACACAGGGATCAATTTACAAGCCAATGAAGTCTGTCCCTGCATCGGCTCATAGCAAGTAATGAGGAAGAGTACTAGTCACCTTCTTGCATGTATAGCTAATCAGTTGGATAAGACAGCACAATCACAAACTTACTGTCCCCTGCCAGGTGTTTTGGTGGAATGTACTTGATCTTTTTCAAGAGCCAAAAAATGCGTAAGGTGGAGACAGCTCTCCACTGGAAAGTCAGGTCACGGTTCATCTACATTTACCATTACGGTTCCACCTAGTGCCTAAGTGACTATATATATATTGCAAGACTGCAGAACTGCATAGGTGTATCAAACTGAGAATACAGGAGTGTAACAAACTCAACCATGCTCTAATGAATATGTCACTGAACATAAAATCAAAAGAGTTGATCGTGAGCCAATCCTATGCTTATATGGCAATTAAACACGAAATAGAATATACAATTATCCAGCATTTGATGCCAACTCATAAAACAGAGCATTGTTTACAGTCCTTGGATATTACAAACAAATAATTTTCCATGGCTTTTAAAGTAGCCTTAGATCATATAAAGACCCCCCCCCCCAATCCCACCCTGCTCCTGGAAAGTCATAAAAGCCAACAAAAAGTTCTAAAAGGCCTACCTTGCTCGCAGAAAGCAGTGCTGTGGTAGCCAGTCATATGAAGGCATCCCTTCAGCATAGACCATGTGGGTCTTGGGTCCAAAGTCACGTTGACTGGCCACTGTAGTGTCTGAGAGCAATGTTTTCTTAAGCCAAATTATTTTTAGACTTTCTCGTGTTTATGACATTAATGGAGTGGACAGGAAACCAGGGGATGTGTTATATGATGAATAGGTTGCTTTAAAAGGGTCAGCCCACTCAAAAGTAATATTTTAGTTATGGGTAGAGCTTGGTGATCTTCAAGATTTTTTTCTAAGTCTTGAATATCCCAACAGCAATTTCTCCTTGCCAGAATTTCCAACTCTATTGCTTTCTGCCTGGAAGTTGTGTCCGTTTCCCCTCGATTTGGCTTGTTCCAGTTCCTCCTGTTGCATCTTCTATAAAAAAAATAAAAAATATCGACTAGGGGGTGCGGGATCACCACACCATGGCCACAGCAAGTGTGTATATTCAGAAACTCAAGCACAAATATCTCACCTAAGGAGTTTCTGTAAGATACCCAAGCGCAGCCACCCACTATAATACTTAATTTTTTCCTGATCCAGCAATCTTTGCTGCAACAAAGTCTCGACTGGCTCCTCCTCTTACTGTGCCGTGGCTCAACCCATTCTTCATTCCTATGCATAAGCCATACTCGTACAAGTCTTCAGTGGTTCTATGCAGTACAGCTTACCCATGCACATGATATATACCAGAATGCACATGAAGAATGACGAGAACCTGGTGGGGACCTCGTTAGAAGAAAGATCACCTACATGGGGAGGAAGGTAAAGATTGTCCCAGGTCCACTACAATTAGGGAAGTGGGGGCATTTCTGTAAAATTGTTCTTTAAGCTAATCAAATGCATATATGTTTGTTGAACTGGAACCTAGAAGTAAAAGGATTTTTAATAACAGCTTACCTGTAAAATCCTTTTCTTGAAGTACATCATGGGACACAGAGCGCATAGTCATTACATATGGGTTATATGGGTACCTTCAGGTGTGGACACTGGTGTAATCAACTTCACAGGAAGTTCCTCCCTATATAACCCCCTCCCACTGAGAGTGCTTCAGTTTTGTAGCAAGCAATTTCTCCGAGGTTACACAATGTTCCCCAAAAGAGGGGTGGGAGCTCTGTGTCCCGTGATGTACTTCAAGAAAAGGATTTTACAGGTAAGCTGTTATTAAAAATCCTTTTTTCTTTATCGTACATCACGGGACACAGAGCGCATAGTCATTACATATGGGATGTCCCAAAGCAATGCTCCATGAAGGGAGGGAGGCCGTAAGGCCAAAAATAGCCAAACAAAAAACATTATCAGGAGGTAAAATAGCTCCATCAACAGAAAAAAGGGGGCGTGAACCGGGCCAGAGGATTCTATACTGCTGCCCGTAGGACCGCCTGCCCAAATGCTGCATCCGTAGCCTTTGCGACGTCCAACTTATAAATTTTAGTAAACGTATGTACGGAAGACCAGGTTGCCGCTTTGCAAACCTGTGCCATAGAGATCTGATGGTGTGCCGCCCAAGAGGCACTCATGGCCCTCGTAGAATGGGCTTTAACTGATAAGGGAGGTGGAACGCGCTTCAGACCATAGGCCTGAAAAATCAGCTGCTTAATCCACTTAGCCAAGGAAGACTTGGCAGCCGGCTGACCCTTCTTGGGGCCATCCGGAAGAACGAAAAGCACATCTGTTTTCCGAATCTTCTCTGTAGCCTTGAGATAAACCCTCATGGCTCGGACCACGTCCAAAGTATGAAGCAGTCTTTCCTCTCTGGACTGGGGAGTAGGAAAGAAGGATGGTAGGACTAGGTCCTGATTCAAGTGAAAACTGGATATGACCTTAGGAAGGAAAGAAGGTTGAGGCCGCAGAACCACTCTGTCCTTATGCAGAATCAGGTACGGTTCCCTGCAAGACAAGGCTGCCAGCTCGGAGACCCTTCTGGCCGAAGCCATAGCCACCAAGAAAACCAACTTTCGGGTTAGCAGCACAAGAGGGATTTCTGTCAGAGGTTCAAACGGCTGCTTTTGTAAAGCTGACAAGACCAGATTTAAATTCCAGGGGCAGAGGGGAGCTCCAATAGGGGGATTCACATGCAAGACCCCCTGCAAGAAGGTTTTCACAAGCGAATGCGTGGCCAAAGGCCTTTGAAACCATATCGATAAGGCAGACACCTGCCCCTTTAGAGTACTAAGAGCCAACCCCTTGTCAACGCCAACCTGGAGGAATCGCAAGATCCTTTCAATAAAAAACTTGCGAGGATGCCCTCCTTGAGACTCGCACCACTCCACATAGGTCCTCCAGACTCTGTAATAGATATTTCTAGAGACTGGCTTTCTAGCCTGAATTAACGTAGATATGACCTGGGCTGAGAGGCCTCTGCCCTTAAGAATTAGGGATTTAGCCGCCAAGCCCTCAAATTTAGCTGCTGTGAAACAGGGTGGTAGATCGGGCCCTGAGACAGCAGATCTGGGCGCAGGGGGAGTGGCCATGGTGCCCCTACTGACATCCTCACGATGAGTGCGTACCAAGCCCTTCTGGGCCAGGCTGGGGCCACCAGGATCACCGGCCTGCGCTCCACCCTGATCCTTCGTAGAAGGCGGGGAATCATCTGTAGTGGAGGGAACGCATACAGGAGAGAAAACTGGTGCCAGGGGCAAACCAACGCATCGGTCCCGTAGGCCGAGGGGTCCCTGGCTCGGGATACGAATTTGTCCAATTTCTTGTTGAATCTTGTTGCCATGATGTCCACATCGGGAACTCCGAATCTTTGGCAAATCTCTTGGAATACCTGGGGGTGAAGAGACCACTCTCCCGGGAGTAACTGTTGACGACTCAAAAAATCTGCTTGAGAATTGTCTATCCCTGGGATGAACACTGCTGAGATGCAGGGTACATGGGCTTCGGCCCATGAGAAAATCAGGTTTACTTCCCTTTGAGCCGCTAGGCTCCTTGTGCCCCCCTGGTGGTTTATGTATGCCACCGCTGTGGCATTGTCGGACTGTATCCTTACTGGCAGACCCTGCAGGGGGAGAGTCCAGGCGACCAGGGCCAACCGAGCAGCTCTGATCTCTAGGACATTGATGGGAAGCAGACTTTCTGCCTCTGACCACTGTCCCTGCTGGGTCCGTTTTCCTAAGATTGCCCCCCAACCTGTTAGGCTGGCATCTGTGGTTACTATTTTCCACGTGATGGGGCAAAAGGTTTTCCCTTTTGACAATTTTTGAGGGACCAGCCACCAGTACAGGCTGCGCCTGACTCCTGGGGAAAGACCTAATGGACGGTCTAATGCCTGTATGGACCTGTTCCAAGCAGAGAGAATAGCTGCCTGGAGAACTCTGGTATGGATCTGGGCATAGGGCACTGCTTCGAAGGCGGCTACCATCTTTTCCAGCAGTCGCATGCATAGGCGAATAGTCGGCCTCTTTTTGCCTAGGACTATTTGAATTGTTTGAGTCAATGACCTGATCTTTTCTTGAGGTAAAAATATCCTCTGGCATTCTGTATCTCACCGAAGGCCTAGATATTCCAACTGTCTTGTGGGTTGCAACCTCGATTTTCCTTGGTTCACAACCCACCCGAATTCTTGTAGATGCCGAACTGTGCGGACTACTGCATGATTGAGGTTGGAAGCTGATCTGTCGATAACCAGGAGATCGTCCAGGTATGCCAGGACCAAAATGCCTTCTGTCCTTAGGACGGCTAGCACCGGGGCTAACACCTTTGTGAATACCCGCGGAGCTGTTGCCAACCCGAAAGGGAGGGCTACGAACTGGAAATGACTTTGATCTATCATAAAACGAAGAAACTTGTGATGTGCTGGGTAGATCGGCACATGCAGATATGCATCCTTTATGTCTATAGATGCTAGAAAGTCGCCTTGATGCAGGCTGGCTGTCACTGAACGTATGGAATCCATACAAAAGGTCTGAATCTTTAGAAAGCAATTTAGGCGTTTGAGGTCTAGGATAGGCCTGACGTCGCCATTGGGTTTTGGTATAATAAAAGGTTGGAGTAGAATCCCAGACCCCTTTTTTGGGTTGGTACTTCTACAATTACTCCTTGGAGCAAGAGGCGATCCAACGCCTTTACGAGAGAGGCCCTCTTTAACGGGTCGCTTGGAAGACTTGACCCCTGAAAATGAGGAGGGGGGATTTCTCGAAACTCTAGTTTGTAGCCTGTGGCTACCACGGACCGAACCCAAGAGTCGGGAATTCTGGCCTTCCAGACTTCGGAGAAAAACTGAAGTCTTCCCCCCACCCAAGAGAGTGGGGGCGCCCCTTCATGAATCTGACTTGATGACTGGTTTAGCCGGCTTGCGAGACCAGGGCCTCTTGTTGGCCGCGGCTTGTCCCTGTGGGCGGCTATTAACTGCTGAACGCCCGGGAGGCCGTCGATACTGACGGGAAGTCGAAGGGGCCGAGCCAGCAAAGGCCTGTCGTTTAAACGCGGGCCCACGCGGTCTTTTCTTGACCGGTAAGGAAGAACTTTTACCACTTGATATGGTTTGGATATATTTATCTAGGTCTTCACCGAATAGTCTTCCCCCATGAAAGGGAAACCCTGCTAAAAGCTTTTTGCAGGGTGCCTCTGCTGACCAGTTCTTTAGCCACAAAAGACGACGCATGTGAACCACCAGCAGAGATAACCGGGATGCCTGTTGGATGGAGTCCTTAATAGCATCTACTGCAAAGCAGAGAGCCCTAGGGAAATCTGCTAATTCACGAGTTTGCTGAGCCGGCATGTCCTTTAATATCTGTTTTGCCTGATCCTTTAAGGCCTGACAAACGCCAATGGCTGCCACCGCTGGCTGAACCATGGCACCTACTGTGGTGAAAGAAGCCTTCAGTAGGGTCTCTAATTTTTTGTCGACCGGATCCTTGAACATCTGGACATTTTCAACCGGACAGGTCAGGGATTTATTCACGCAGGAAATGGCCGCGTCCACTGTGGGGAGTGCCCATTTCTTTAAAAATTCCTCTTCCATAGGATAGAGAATAGAGAACCTCTTAGGAGGGATAAAGATCCTATCAGGTCGAGCCCAATCCTGGTAAATCACGCTCCGCAGAAGGGGGTGAATCGGAAAAGACACACAAGTTAATGGAGCCTTTAAAGAACCCAATGAGGATACCACAGGGGCTACTAGTTCTGGCACTGGAAGTTTAAAAGCAGTGCGAACCATATCGGTCAAAGACTGGATCCACAGGCTCTCCGCTTGAGAGGCCGAAAAATATTCATCTACAGTGGAACCCTCCATGTCTGAACCTTCGGGACTTGGGTCTGCTTGATCCCCTTGTGGGTCCCGTTCCTCCGAAGAGGAGACCTCCGCATCTGAAAACACCAAACTAGGTGAGGGGGATCTAGCCCGTTTGCTACTTGGCAAAGGGCGGGCAAACAAAGCAGTTAACCTTTTCTCTAGCCCACCCAGGGTGGTCGCTAGCATTTCTTCCGTTACGTAAACGGGAATGGGTGGATCGGGGGCCACCTCTGCCCCCAGCACCCCCAATGGCTCTTGTACTATGCTACTCGATGGTCTAACTGGTGAGGGTGGGGCCGTTGAAGCCTGGCCCAAATCCTCTGACCCCGATGGAGACCCCTTTTGTTTCTTGGCACCTTTTGCAGCCTTGGCTGGTCCTGATGCCTTTGGAGCCATTGCACAACCTTGAGTCACCCCTCTAGCCAACACCTGACTGTTGTAGCTAGGAGTAATTAATATGAGAACAGGCTGAGGAAAATGAAAAATTTTTTTTTTTTTTTTTACCCGCCTGGGAGGTGGCAATACTGAGGAAAACCTGTGAGTATTGCAACACCAATGCCCGTTAGCCGGAGTCCAAGGTTGACTCAGATACTGCTGGATCTAAGGCTGAGTCCCTTTAAGCAAAAAAACTCTTTTTTTTTTTTCTTTCTGGTCAATAGTGGAACTAAGTCCTAGACCTGAAGATCCACAAACCGCCACTGGGTGTCACTGTGGCCAAAAGACCCAGCTGCGTGCTCTGTGTCCTTCTTCCTCTGCCTCCAGGAGGGAAAGACCAGCCAGAGAAAAAGTTTTACTTTTAAACAGACCCTGACGCTGCTGGCCCGCCCCCCCAACGCACGCCGACGCTATAAAAGGCGGCGTGCACGCGCGCGCACGCGCACACGCGCGCACGCGCACACGCGCGCGCACCCCCCCACGCTGAAAACAACATGGAGGAAGCAGAGCAGAGGAAAAAACATGGACCAGCGCCAGGCAGCACCAACAGACACCAGGTAAGCACTAATCTTATTGTAGTGCACAGAGAGAGGAAGCTGTCCCCATAGGCTTCCTAAGAAACAGGAGTTTTCACCAGCAATTTCCTCTTTAAAACATGTGGGGTTGCAGTATCAATGCTAACAGGCAGACCTGGGGTGAGTAGCAAATATATATCTTACACAAGTATACATATATCTACATGTTATCTGGGTAAACATTAGTATCCCATCTTGCCCACACAGACATAGTGGAGATAGTGGCTGATGCACAAGCATACCATTAGCCAACCCAGAACCCCCAGGGGGATACCTACTGTCGAACCAAGTCCCGCAGGTTCCCTCTTACCTGCTCCACGCCGCAGGGTATTGCAAACTGCAAGAGGCCCAATCTTCCCCCATCTCTGTGGGTATTGTCTCGGACCTTCAGGGACCGGGGTCCTGTGTTAAGGAACCCACACCCCTGGACCTATATAGCATCCTGGCATCAGTAGCGTTTAGTCCTGGGAGAGACCAAGGCACTGGAGCCCAGAATCCATCCCTCCAAGGAGAGGCATTATAGGCAACACCCCACGCAGGCAGGGCCCGGGTACCGTACTCCTTGGCTTTGAAGCACTTCGGACGGATCCGGCTAGCTATCCTGGGTCCCGAGACCTCCGAGGGACAGCTAGACGTGACCAACACCTAAGACACTGGCGAAAAAACTGAAGCACTCTCAGTGGGAGGGGGTTATATAGGGAGGAACTTCCTGTGAAGTTGATTACACCAGTGTCCACACCTGAAGGTACCCATATAACCCATATGTAATGACTATGCGCTCTGTGTCCCGTGATGTACGATAAAGAAATTTTTTTTTTAGCAAGGAACGCAAATTGTGAAAGATTGTCCAAGGATGGTCATTTAATACAGCAGAACCAAACCAGGGCTCTGCACTACACAAAGAAGAAAACGATGGTCAATTCACCACACTCCATGACTGACAAAGTAAGAATTGGAAAAATCAGGTCTCACCATCAAGGTGAGCAATGATACTAAAGACTAAAAGCGATTGTAAAGGTTTGTTCTTTTTAACAAACATGTTATACTTACCTGCTCTGTGCTAGGGTTTGGCACAGAGTGGCCCGATCCTCCTTTTCTGGGGTCCCCCCGGCAGCTTCTCCTCTTCATCGAGTGCCCCCACGGAGAGCTGCTTAGAATGCATCAAGGTGAAAAACCTTGAGGGTTTACAACTCCTTTAAACTGGGTACACACTATGAGAAAATCTAAAAAAACATTCTGTACAAGACATGACCGTACGATTTTCGGATAGTGTTTACACAACTTTCAACATCTGATTCAGACTTTGCAAACGCAAATGTCCGAAGGAGCAAACATTTCAAACAAGGGGCGACCAATTTTAAATTTAATGTGTACGGTTTTCGTGAGAAAAATCAGTTAAGAAAGACTGTGCATGATCAGATACAACATACATTAAAAAAAAAAGCCTGTGTTGTACAAGAACTTTTGCACATTATTTCCTCCCTCGGTTCCCACTTGCTGTGAAATAACAAGGAAAACCGAAGGATCGTTTGCACGATTTTCACATAGTGGGTACCACACTTTAGTCAAAGATTAAACCCTGCCTCATTTCACCCAAGACTAATACAGATTTGGGAACATTTCTCTTTTCTGAGACTCGGGTGATCACAGATCCGAGTAAGGTGCAGATCCCGGCCCCTTACCAGGTGATCTGCTGTCAGCCAATGCTTATGTGCAAGGGACATTGGTCACGTAGAGGCGCCCACGAGTGCCACCTACCATGCCCACCAGTGGTACCAATCAGGGCCTCATCAGTGTAACTTACCAGTGCTGATCAGTTCCCATTATTGCCACCCATCAGTGCCCACCAGTGCCACCCATCAATAATAATAATAATAATAATAATGCAAGTCTTATATAGCGCTGTCTTACCCTAACTTGCCAGGCAAGCTATGAAGCCAGGCGAGCTTCTTGCCAGGCAAGCTTCTGAAGCCACAGCCGAAGCTGTAGCTCATCGGGTCTCGAGGCGCTTATATAGTAACATAGTCACTATTACCCAAATCAATGGTACTCATTTTACCGACCTCGGAAGGATTGAAGGCTGAGTGGACCCCGCCGGGATCGAACCTGTGACCCTGAGGGCTCAGGTGATCACAGATTGCTGCAACAGAGCATTAGCCTGCTGAGCCATCTTACCAGCATTCGATGCCCTTCAGTTCCACCCATCAATGCCCTTCTGTGCCCACCCTTGCCGCCCATCAGTGCCCATCAGCATATATCAATAAAGGAAAAAAATTACCTATTTGCAAAATTTTCTAACAACAACAACAACAAAAAAAAAATATATAAAAAAATTTGATCACCTCTGTGGTTTTTATTTTTTGTTAGAAAAAACATTAAAGACCGAATTAAAAAAAAATATATATATATATATATATATAAAAAAATGTATTTATATTTATTATATATATATATATATATTATATATATATTATATATATATTTTTTTTTTAATTCGGTCTTTAATGTTTTTTCTAACAAAAAATAAAAACCACAGAGGTGATCAAATACGACCAAAAGAAAGCTATATTTGTGGGGAAAAAAGATTCTAAAAATTTCATTTGGGTACAGTGTTCTATGACTGCGCAATTGTCATTCAAAGTGCATTAGCGCTGAAAGCTGAAAATTGGTCTGGGCAGGAGGGGGTTTAAGCGCCCAGTAAGGAAGTGGTTAAATAAATAACATGGACGTAGTGACGCTACTGCTGAACAACAATTACAGGTGACAGAGCACTTGCAGCACAAAGATATAAATACAGACCTGTAATACACCTTGGAATGTTAAGTATTTTCTGATGTTCTATTGTTCATTTTACAGCTCAGACAATTTAGAGAATGAAAATAAAAAAATTATATTGGGCTGAGTTATGGGTGTCAACCATGTTTTCTTTTGTCTGGGAGGAATTTCATTTAACTTAAAGGCTTTGATGACCCCCGCATCTCTACTGAAAGCACCAGCCAGCCAGTTTGTGGTTTCTCTATAAAAAATGTTCTATGGTTGACCCATATTGGCTGGTCCACAGCAGAATTATTTAGCTCTTTCGTAACTCGACATACATTTCTTAGTGGATAGCTGACACACACACACACACACACAATAATCGGAGGTATTCCAGGGGATTTTGAATATCCTAGTGGCATGATGGCCACAAATATCCCATCAGTCACACTGACAGATTAGTTGATTAATCACTCCCTTTTAATGGGATATAGAGGGAAAACGTATCCATATAGGGCCAGATTCAGGAACAGTTACGCTGGCGGATCGAGTGATCCGCCAGCCTAACTGTGACTTTGAGCCGGCGTTTCTGTTTTCTGTAACCAGAAAACAAGAAACGCCGGGTTGAAGTTCCGATGCGAGCAGCGTAACTGAGTTTCGCCATCGCATCGTTACTTCAACTTAAAAATGCCGCCGGGGGCGTTCCCGCCGATTTACGCTCAAAAAATATGTTAATGAGCGGAAATCGGCAATTCACGATCGAAATCCGGCGCGACGCAATGACGATACGACGTTTCCGGACGGGATACGCGGCGCATAGATATACCTACATGGGGTTGGAGTATCCTATGTTAGGTATAGGCGTCGTCATCGCGTCGGGAAAAAAAAAAAAAAACGTCGCTTGCGTAAAACGGTCATGAATGGGAATGTGACGTCATTGACGTTCATTCACAGATTTTGGAGCATGCGCACGGGGATGTTTTGACACTCGACGCATGCGCAGTACGTTGGCGGCGGGATCGCGCGTAGTTAGCATACTACACGCCCCGTACCCGCTAAATTTGAATTCCGCCGGCTCATTTGTGATGCGCTGCCGCAACTTTAGGAGCAAGTGCTTCGTGAATGACAGCACTTGCTCCTAAAATTTCGGCAGCGCAACGCAAATGAGAAGCGTTACTCCAGAGCAAAGATGCTCTGGACTACCTGAATCTGGCCCAATGTGTGTCCCTGTTGTAAACGGCAGGCTTTCCTGATAGAAGTAATTACTCTCGTTTCCACTCTCCTCAGCACTCCAATAACGTTAGAACCCCTAATGGTTCTGCCTGGCTTAGCAGAGGACACAGTTCCCACTAACAATGCCTGTTCCATTTTAAAATGTTTGCTTTTCTGTGGAATTCAAAATATAGCTCACAGATGGACCTGTACTCAAATATTATCTGAGGGCACTGCACATAAACTGACAACGGGATGGAAAAGCACACACTTCCCAGAATACCTATCAGCAGAGAAATATTTCCATTGCTGACCTCTATGATAGCCAGGTAACTTGTATTTTCATTCTCTCACGCAAGCCTCTTTCCAGGGTAGCCTGTACTGACAAAATAAACAGGATACCATTTCCCTTTTGAAAATGGCAATTTGTTTTGAAGCTGATCCAAATGCTTTAATACTTTTGCGATCACTAATCTGGAACAAGTCTGCAGTTGGGACTTCACTAGCTGTATGCTTTTTCCAGCTCTGTGCCACTTCTGCTCATTTTCCTACTCGATACAAAATATGAATGGCGTTGTGATGAATAAAGGATGGCCTTTTCATAAGATCTTGGAGTGGGGACAAAAACACAAGACTTGGGGTTCTTGCTTGGAAGGAGGAGGGGGGACGTGTGCTTAAATGTATAACTAGTTTGTCTGTTAAAATAAAATAAAGTATAACTAGTAAAACTATTATCGATCCATTATATGGGTTAGGTTTCATAGTAGGTAAAGTTGAATAAAGACAATAGTTTATCTGGTTTAACCAGGCACGTTGCGAAAAGGCAGGCAAACCAACCAATTGCTTGGGGCCCCGAGCTGGCCTAGGGCCCCAAGCAGGGCCCTTGCTGCACTTCCTAAAAATGCTGCAGCCGCCCGAGTGCTCTATAGAGAGCCTCAGGTGGCTGCAGCACTGCTGCCTCTCTCTTCACTTCTTCCCCTTCCCTGTAGCGTGGCTGAGCTCCTCTTCCTTCTTCCTGTCAGTCGGGCCAGGTACCATGCGGTACAGGAGATTCAGTTTCCGGCCGGACTGACATGAAGCACACTGAGTGCTCACTTCCTTCCAGTTCGGCCAGGAACAGGAAACTAAATCTCCTGTCGTGCTGTACCTACCGGAGGGGGGGGGGGAGTAAAATAAAACATAGGGGGCAGGAGAAAAAAAACATGGGGGAGGGAAGAACATAGGGAGAGGGGAAGGGGAGTAAGAAGGACACAGGGAGGGAGGGGGGGGGGTAAAAAAAAATGTGGGCGGAGTAAAAAAAAAACATAGGGAGGGGCTGTAGGCTTTGCGTGCGTGGGTGCGTGCGGGATGGGCCATTTTGCTTGGGGCCCCCAAATTCCTTCAAATGGCCCCGACTTCAACCTGTTATTCAATATAGATCAGATTTTCATAAAAAATAAAGACGGAATCACTGCCGGTCAATCAAGTTGAGAAAACATCTACCCGCTTTCTACCATACTGTTTTATGATGGTTCCTGTTGTGGATACATTTCTGTTTGATCTCAATTATTCTCTCGGTTTATTAAATCCGTTTCAATCCATAAAAAAAAAAAAATCTAAGTTTGTCAGAGATCAAATTCGGTAATACATTTCCTTTGTATTTTCAATCAATTAGGATTGTGTTAATGATTTGAGTGTCTGAAATTGCCTGGAAATGGCTACATGTATGGGCATCAATTAGAGCGTGGGTAGGCAGTGCTGTTTTAAAGCCGCTTTTGGCACTTGTGTACCGCCAAAACACACACAGGGGAGGCAATCTCCTCTCACGCAAGAGAAATATTGTCGATTAAAGGATTGACTGCTGGGTAGAAATACATTATTTTTAGTATTCACTATGGTTTAAAAAAATAACTCAAAAAGATACAGAATCATAGGTGTGTGCAGCCTAGTGCAGTAGGGTGTGCACCCCAAAGCTCAAATACACATGCCTCTCTCTGCAGCTACAGCAGCACGGGACAGTGAATGAATGGGTGAAGTACTCTGTGCTGAACAGCTTCCTATTCATTCATAAACTGAAGCAAATTAAACCGTTTACCAAGCTTCAGTTATGAATGAACACAGTGAGTAAGTGTGTTCATTTAGGAAAGGAAGGGGCTGGTAAAATATATATTTACCAGCCCCTTCCCCTGTTCTCCATTCTGAAACATCACCCGCATCAGCCGGGAGAGGAGGAGAGAAAAGGAGGGAAGCCAGCAACTCTGTGAGGGAGGTGGAATCAGCGCAGCACATAGTGATTAGGGTGTGTCCAGTCACACCTGGCACACCCCCTGCGCACACCTATGTACAGAATGCAAATTAAACTATCATCTTAACGCAGAGCTCCACCCAAAAAGGGAAGCTCTGCTTGTTTGCACCCCCCCCCCCCCCCAACTGCCACACAGGATGTTATTAACCATTTTTCACCAATAAGGGATACATGTTCAAATACCAGGTTTCCTTTACTTATTCAATTAACCAATTATACATACATACATTTAGAATTCTTTCCATAGCTGTAGTTAAGCAAACTATTATGTCACTGATTATGTCACTTAGAATATACTGTATTGTCTGGACACATATGCAAGTTCCTCATTCTGAGTTTCAAATTCAACACAAGCTTACTTGTTAAGCAACAAGATATTTAAACCTTACTGTTAAGCAAAATAATACATTTAAAGGGACAATCCAGCCTTCGGTTCCAATAACATCACACAACGCAGTATAGACATTAGGGGGTCTTTTAAAAGACCCTTTCAACCACCTCTTTTGTCACGAAAGAGACAATCACAAACCCTGTTGCCCCCAGTATGCCCTTAACTTTTTAATAAATGTACCACTATCTCAAGCATGTAAAAAAGGAGAACAATAAACACATCCGAATTAGTAGATATTAAGATCTCAGCTGTATAGCAATTGTCCATGAAAAATTAAGGGGGAAGGAGCTCGACAATCCATAAAACCAAGAGGGAGGGGGCAAAACAGTCTTTAGGCCAAAAAAACCCCCACAAAAATAAAAAAGTATCTCTTGTATGGCTTATGAATGTTCATAAAATGTAAAAATCAGGGCCGTCGCTGCCACTAGGCGAATTAGGCGACCGCATAGGGCGCACTGCCGCTAAGGGTTATTCCACTTCCTCACTGTCCTCTGTGTCCACAGAGCTTGCACCATACACCAGTGTCCTGACAAGCAGCGCCGACACCCCCCCCCCCCCCCAAAGTGCAAGCGCGGCTCCAGCTCAGTGTCACATCATGTGTCTAGGCTGCAACCCCCCAGGGCGCTCTTCGCTCTCCGATGTGTCACTGTCTGTGTTCAGCATCTCCCTGTACGCTCTCTGCTCTGAGATGTGTTCAGAGTCAGGCAGCAGCCCCTCCCTCTCCGCTCTCTGGCACTGCCTGTGTGTGACATGTGTCCATAGTTCTCACCGAGGCCAATCTTCGCTCTCCCTCTGTATCCACTGTATCCAGCTGCACTGCGCCCCCCCCCCCCCGCATTCTCCTAGCCGTGTCACTGAAGCGGACGGACATGGATGCATCATGGGAAATTATAGTGTGCTTGGCACCACAGAGGCAGCAGAGTTGATGAGAGCAAACAGGCAGCAACCACAGGGTCATCGATCACGTTGTCAGAAGGTAGAGGAGGGCCAGGGCATCTACGACACTTATTTTTGTCACTGTTGCAAATCTACCCTTACAATCGTGTCTGGAGGAACCATTGCCAGCAGCACAGTAAGCGAGGGAAATCTCTCTAACGGTGCTAAATACCTGTAAAAACCCAATAGGAGTTCTAATCTTTTCCTTTCAAAACTAGAAAAAATGTTTTTGGCTTGGCATCAGTAAGTCTAAATTAGACCTTCTCAACCTTTTTATCCCGGAGGAACCCTTGAAATAATTTTCAGTTCTTACAGAACCCTTGCAAAAATCTATTTATTGGTGGTCAGTGGGAAAAACACTCCTTACATCATTGATGGCTAATGAGAATAGGTCCCCCCTTGCCAGGGGTGGCTAAAATGTCCCCCTATAAACCACTAAAAAGATCACTGGGCTTATGCAGCCGACTCTGCCAAGTGGTGACCCCAGAACTATGCAGGCGCCATCAACTTGAAGGACAATCAACCACAGCTCAAGGAACCACTAGCGGCCTCTGGAGGAACCCTGGTTAAGAGAGGCTGGTCTAAATGATACAGCTGTTCCTGTCAAAGGGGCAGGGCCGATGAGCCCTATAGGCTCACTATGCAAGCCGCTTAGGGCCCCGCAAAGCCCCCTCACCCCGCTTCTCAACTCGCTGGCTGCATGGGAGAAGAGATAAGAAGTCATCACCCCCCGCTTCTCAATTTAATGTAGGATGTCAATTCCGACAGCAGAACAACCCCTCCCCCCGCTTCTCAACTTTCTTTAATGTGACATGTCACTGTCGTCAGCGCCCCCCCGCTTCTCATTTTTAATGTGCCATGTCATTTTGCTTAGGGCCCCAGGGAGGTCAGGATCGGCACTGCAAAGGGGATAGAGATAACAAAAAGCTTGCATGCTTTTATACATTTATGGCTGAATGTCATGATTTTTCGAACACACCTCAGAAGTTCTTTCCGAAAACATTTTTGTATACAGTAGTACAACACAACTTGCATCCCCTTAGTTTCCAAAGACTACAAAGTTGTGGGTACCCTGTGGCCAGGTAGCAGCTGCCAGCATATGATGTGACTTGTGGTTGCTTGTCAGCTGATGCCCCTCCCGATTTCAGTGAGACTTGGAAAAGGAAAATACAGATTATATAACCAGGATCATATCACATTCCTACCGGTAATTATAACAACTGCACATTGTACAATACCCAGACAGATAAATGTCTTCCATTACCTCTCGTTTTGTGCCGGGAGTTTCACTTCATGCTTTGACTTCCTAAAAGAGAACAAAGATGCAAACGGAGAGCGGATCTTCAGGAAGGAAGGTCCAGAGTTAGAGCTCTTCGGGGACTGGTAAGTACTAGATGATGACATCCTGGACGATTCCGAGTCTAAAACACAATAGAATTTTGTTTTATTAATAATTTATCCTCTGCCTATAAAACATGTTCAACTTTTAGCAGAATTTGATTCCATACAATAATTGTGAAGC
Source organism: Rana kukunoris (assembly GCA_029574335.1). Classification (NCBI taxonomy): domain Eukaryota; kingdom Metazoa; phylum Chordata; class Amphibia; order Anura; family Ranidae; genus Rana; species Rana kukunoris. Next base: position 106,470,756 of record CM056050.1, on the reverse strand, counting down.
ACATGGATCGACGTCGAACACAAACAACATGTCTGAAGAATATTACCAGGATGTCTGGAAATACAGGTTGATTGTATGTATAATGATGTGGAAATTAGAAATACTAATTTACAAGAAAGTAAAAAAAAAAAAATACATATAGTAGTTCAAGCGTGAAGGTGGAAGCTATACATAGTTTTTTTTTTTTTTAAGAAGTTGAAGAAGAAACAATTTAGCAATACCTTGGTTTACGGTTTGCACAAGTTTAGGCATATCCCTCATTTCTCCTTGTAAAGGGAGGTCCATGTATGAGGCTTCCTATACAGTATGGTGCCCTGGATCTCATTAATAGTGACAGATATTTGTCACAAAATGTGTCCATCGTTGCAGAGGATCCCCATGGAGCCGTGTAAAGGCACATGTAGGCGTATGAGCAACACGTGCTACCCAAGCCAACTTATCATATAATAATCGCAATGTGCACGATCAAAGTACAAAGTATCTGCCTATTGCTAGAATGGCTCAGGATTTGCCCATAAACAGCAACACAGATCTGAGCCTAGTTACAACACATACTGTAAATGTCAGCGTGTCTGAGGGAGTGGATGAGATTAATAAATGACTGCACTCGTCACTGAAATAAATCTACGAAAATCACAAGACTGGGTACAGTACTATACAGATGCCTGGCTGCTATCAGGGACAATAAAGGATGTGTAAGGTATATATGTGCACTAATGTATGCTCTAAATCTACCCATAGGAATACACCAAACACCTACAGTACCTGGAAAACAGAAGTATGAAAGTGTATTTCTAAGAGTATTTTTATAATGTAAATTAGTGGACAGACAACCCACACAATCAATGGACATGGCCGTCTGCACTTCACTACAGACCTATGTGGAAACCTTCTGGTCTCACAATTTGTACGGAGGTTATGTACCTGTTCGAAGGTATTAGAAAGGAATTATCAGATCAATCTGGTGAGGAACAAGCTCTTATGCCCTGTACACACGATTGGTTCATCCAATGAAAACGGTCTGATGGATTTTTTCATCAGATATCCTATGAGTGAGTGAGTGAGTGAAAAACGTATAAAGCGCAACACCTGCAAACTGAATCGCCTCTGGGCGCTGTTTCTATTTCTTCGATAAGGAAACACTTTGCCCCAGAAGAGATGAGTTTTAATCATTCTCCTGAAGGCCAAGTGGTCCGACTCCAGTCGTATGGTGGTTGGTAGTGCATTCCACAGTCGAGGTCCTTGAACAGCAAATCTCCGATCTCCTTTGGATTTGTATCTTGCCTTGGGTATTTTCAGTAGGTTTTGATTTGTCGATCGCAGAATGCGATTTGGGTTATGGGCTTTTATTTTTTCGCATAGATATTGGGGAGCGTTTCCTTGAATACACTTGTGTATTAGGCAGAGTGCCTTAAAAGTGATTCTGTCTTTCACTGGTAGCCAGTGAAGAGATCTAAGCGAAAAGGAGATCGACTCCCATGGTTTTTTACCAGTCACTAATCGAGCAGCCGTATTTTGAACGACTTGCAGACGAGTGATTTGGTATTTGGAAAGTCCTAAATAGAGGGCATTTGTATAGTCGAGTCTGGAATTGATGATTGTTCCCGGCACGACTGCAATGTCCTTTTTAGGGATAAAGGGGGTGAGTCGGCGTAGTTGGCACAGCAGATGATCGGATCCACCGACTACTGACCCTATATGTGCATCCATTGTCATGTGGGAGTCAAAAATGACTCCAAGACTTTTGACTTTGGTGCTAGGGGTGATATTTTTACCCAGAATGGGCGGTGGGGTCCAAGTTGGGGTGGAGTGACTTTTCTGGTTTGCGTGAAACAGGAGAAGCTCTGTTTTCGAACTGCTAAATTCATGGCAGTATTATTCCCTGTGACAGAGACCTTTGTGTGGAATTTAAACATCGTCCAATACACACTTTGAAATAAAGTAAAAAATCTGATCAGAGCTGACCAATGAGAAAATAGTTCAATGTTCCCTTTTTATTTCTGACAAGAAGGGTTGCATTAGATGCTGAGAACTGCAATATTTGTAATTTAGCTATTTGTGGTTCAATTTACCATATATACGCGAGTATAAGCCAACCTGAATATAAGCCAAGGCACCTAATTTTACCACAAAAAAATGGGAAAACATATTGACTCGAGTATAAGCCTAGGGTGTCCATGTGCATGTCCCACTGTGTCCATGTGCATGCCCCACTGTGTCCATGTGCATGCCCCACTGTGTCCATGTGCATGCCCCACTGTGTCCATGTGCATGCCCCACTGTGCCCATGACTAGACTGATGTTTAACATTGGAATCTATGGAAGAGTGTGTAAAAAAGGTGATAAGCGCTAAAGTATATGTGAAAGGTGTACAAAGATATAAAACGATATATAACGTGCAATATAAATCAAAATCAAACAAAATCACACAAAGTGCTGAGCTGGTGGGTGGTGAGACAGACTAACACAATGAATGTTAGTGGCTACACCCTAAAAGCTGGGTGAGCAATGTGTAACAAAGGTGAAAGTCTATGGTGAAGAGACACGATGGGTTAAGGTTGACTGGTGGGTCTTCTGTAAGGGGTGAACTCATCCAGAAAACGATCTCATATTGCCCTTACCTTAAGGTGATGGTAACAGTGCAGTCGGTAGGCAATGGTTGTTCCTTCTCTTGAAATCTCTATGGGGTTTCCTGGCGCTGTGTTTAAAGTGGTCGTCCGTGGTATATGGTTGCGTAATAGCCATTTTGTAGCATGGCAGGCCTCATGGTGTCCCACTATCGTATACAGTGATGTAACGTCAGCCGTAGCTAATAGTGTCCGGCCTTCTAATACTGTTACAGAGTCAATGAGTTGAAGTACATGTTTGGTATCTTTTAGGTAGGCTTTGGTGTTTTGAACCGCAGGTTGGATAAAGTAGTCGATGTACTGTCCCATCCTTGATGTAAGGGACTCTATACCGTTGACAATGGGGCGTTCCGGTGGATTTTCTTTCGACTTATGAATCTTCGGTACAGTATAGATTATTGGGATGCGGCAGCATTCTGGTATAAGATATTTAGCTTCTTTTTTGTTTAAAATATATTTTTTTATTCCTAAGTTGACCACTAGTTTTAATTCCTTTTTATATTTGTGTGTTGAATTGCCAGACAGTCTGATATATGTGTCCTTATCAGACAGTTGTCTGGTGATCTCTCCCATATATTGTTCTTTAGATTGAATGACTATAGCTCCGCCCTTATCTGCAGGGCGGATAACTATATCATTTCTATCTGTGAGGAGTTTGATGCCCTTTTTCATATGTATTGGGTCAAAGCTCTTCTTCACTTTGAGAGTTTCCAGATCTTCTAATACTGATCTTTTGAATACTTCTATATGGTGATTGTCAGAGACTTGTGGATTAAATGTCGAATTGTTTCTTAAGGAGCTATAGCTGATTTTGGCTTTGGGTGATGTACTTTGATCAATCATGGCACTGGGTTGGATGTTTTGAAATCTATCATTTAGGAAATATTTCTTCATGTTTAATTTTCTAACGTATTTCCTAATCCCGATGTACGTGTCAAATTTGTTCAAGTTTTTCACTGGTGCATGTTTAAGTCCCCTGTCCAAAACTGCTAGTTCTTCAGGCGTGAGTGGGACCGAGCTCAGGTTTACCACGTTCTCTCCTCGTTTGATCTTTTTCTTTTGTTGTCTCTTTCCTGCTCTGTTTCCCCTTTTTGTTCTGGACTTGCTTTTGGTCCTGTTTCTTGTGGGCGTTTCTTGGGGGAGAGGTGAGGATCTTGTGTATATCTTGTGTATATCTCCACTAATGACCCATAATAGATACAGTATGAACCATTGAGACATTATCAAGAACCTTACCAGGAAGACCCACGTCAATATTATGGCTACCAACAACAGACAGCACCACGTCCTTTTTTAGACAGGGACAGGAGAGAACTCTACCCTCGAAGATATACACATGATCCTCACCTCTCCTGATGATGTCTAGACCGCAAGCTATCTATTGCATTTACTGTATGGTTATTCCAGAAAGCCACTTTCACACACTGCCTAACAGGATGTGTTTTTAAGTATTGTCAGCGTCATATACACTGGGTGTACGCTGCAGTGATATACATCATCTCTAGGCATAGTCATGCATTGTATATTGCTATTCGCGGCTCCACCTAGTGCCAGAATACAGTCCTTAGTAATGGACTTCAAGAAAATGGCGCTTTGTTTACTTCCGGTTTTCGAGTATTTAAGGTCCGGCCTAACAGCCAATCAGCATCCCTGAAGAAGTCACGAGACCGTGACGCAACGACGTAGGAAGTGCGACTACGTGACACTCACAGCCAACCGGAGGCCAACAGACGCAAGACGGCGTTTGTATTTGCCGTGCTCTGTATTCAGTTGTTTGTTTGGCGTGTTTTTACAACTTTTATGTAAGAGGCTTATTTTTTATTAAACCCCCCTCTTGTTAAACGGGCTTCACTATTTTTGGTATCCTTTATCCCACGCTCTGACTTGGCATCATGAGCTGCTAGATTCTGGACCTATACCACGGACGACCACTTTAAACACAGCGCCAGGAAACCCCATAGAGATTACAAGAGAAGGAACAACCATTGCCTACCGACTGCACTGTTACCATCACCTTAAGGTAAGGGCAATATGAGATCGTTTTCTGGATGAGTTCACCCCTTACAGAAGACCCACCAGTCAACCTTAACCCATCGTGTCTCTTCACCATAGACTTTCACCTTTGTTACACATTGCTCACTCAGCTTTTAGGGTGTAGCCACTAACATTCATTGTGTTAGTCTGTCTCACCACCCACCAGCTCAGCACTTTGTGTGATTTTGTTTGATTTTGATTTATATTGCACGTTATATATCGTTTTATATCTTTGTACACCTTTCACATATACTTTAGCGCTTATCACCTTTTTTACATATTCACTAGCGGCCTGTTACCTTTAGATACAGCGGCTTTAGTTCACAGTTCTATTGGTCACATTCCAACACTCGCAGCAGCGCAGTAGAATTTTCTTCTCTATGGAAGAGTGCCTGGCTTTAAAAAAAAATTAGTGCTCCCCGGCCGTAAGCCCCCCAGACAACACACACTGCAAACTTGTAGAGGAAAAGTGGGGCTACACGTGTGCCAAGTTTGGCCGGTACCAGGTCCACAAAGTCTGGGAGATTAGGCGCAAAATCTTGACTCAAGTATAAGCTGAGGGGGGTATTTTCAGCACCAAAAAAATGTGCTGAAAAACTTGGCTTATACTCGAGTATATACGGTAATTGCACCCTCACACAAGCCAGAGTCAGAGATGCCAGCATTTCGGGAGGGACAGTAGGCTAATGACTAGTGCCTAGGCCAGTGGTCATCAACCCTATCCTCAGGGCCCACTGACAGGCCAGATTTTATGTATTACCTTGGGGGAGATGCAGACTCGAATACTGCAATCACTGAGCAGCAAATAATATCACCTGTGATGTATTTCAGTTATCTTGCAAACCTGACCTGTTAGTGGGCCCTGAGGACAGGGTTGATGACCACTGGCCTAGGCAACACTTTAGAGGAGGAATAAAGATTCATCAGGCTACACACATTACCGAGGATACGCAACGTTCTTGGGATACACTATGGGCGTAACCAGATATTGTCTTCTTCTTCTTGTTATTCTTGTAATTTAGTTTTAAAAAAATGGGCTGCTCAGTCTAAAATGTTGGGGCTTATTTTTTGTCCCAGTCTGGGCCAGACCCTTCAGTTGTGCCAATGCCACAACTGTTACATGAATAACTGTGTCTACCAATTAAAATGTTTGATCTCTGGTGTATATTGACAGGACTACAGGTATCTTCAGCTGCAGATTTTCAAAAACACTGGAGCAACATTTGGATGGTCCTTCAAAAACAAACCCATCAATATAGTGAAGATATGCAGGTGCATGGCCTAACCATGGTGGTGACAGGGACAAGATTCTACTACAAATTATTTTGGATTTATACCATACAAACCGGTATTCCTAGAGGCCAGTTTTGTACCAGAAAGTTATTTTGTACTATACCATAATTTTGCTCTTTTGAAACAAGTGTAATTGTATATGTATTTATGCTCTTTATTACACTAGAATGGGTACTATTTGTTATATTGCTTGCTCCTTTCTGGTGCTATCTCAGTGCCGATATTCCTCAGACCTTTAGCTTTTGATCTTTGGCCTTTCTATTTGCATTTCACACATGCACAGTAGGGGCTTTCTGTGCTTGGAAAGCATGTGCAATGGCAAATCATGATTGGAAATTTCCACCGGTTTTGAATTTCTTTCCACCGGATTGGAAATTTCCACCGGATTGGAAATGGATTTCAACCGGATTGGAATGGATTTCAACCGGATTGGAAATGATTTCAACCGGATTTGATTGTATGTATTTGATTACATTCTATTAAAATTATATTCTGTTCTTTACTATTCTTTGATTTTCATTCTATTGTTTTATTATTTTATATTCTATTTTATTGTATACTTTTTTAGAAATCTATTTATATTTTTTAGATTTTGATTCAAACTTGCTTTCAAATTTCATTCGAATTTGTTTTCGATTCGAATTGTTTTCGAATTCGATTCGAATAGAATTTTTTGTTTCAAATTCGATCCAAATTTGTTTCAAATTCGATCCAAATTCGATCCAAATTCGTTTCAAATTCGTTTCAAATTCGTTTCAAATTCGAATTTCGTTCGCGTTTTTTTAAAATTTGTTTAAATTCGTTAATTTTGTAATTTGGAAATTCGGATGCATCCGAATTCCCGAATAATGAAAAATTTGTCCGAATTCAAATTCGTAACGAAACTAAATGCACATGTCTAACTGGCGCCAAATGGAACATTCAACGCTTACAGTCCTGATTCTTATTATAAGCACAAGTAGGAGCTGTCTACTAAATGCAACCTCTGTTCATCAGGAGCACTTTGTCAATGGGCCTTGGGAGAAGCATTTGATACTAAATTGTTGGGGGGGGGGGGTCTTTTTGGACCATACTGGGAAGTTACTTACACAGTCCTTAATGTTCTGTTCAATATTCTGTTTGTCTTGTATGCTACCTCATGTCGGTCGGTATAGAACTCCAGTAAATTGCTTAGCTGGAACTAGGTGTGCTGACATTTTTCTTTACATGTATGAAGTGCAGTCATGCGGAGGTGTCTGAACATGCCTGCCTCGTGCTTCACACGATAGCCCGGGCTTCCAACACATCAAGGTAGTGCTGAAGCTATTCAAGTCCGTCACAACCCCCAAAACACATTCCTATCGGCTCATTGATATCATAGGCTACCTCCACTAGCCAACAGAAATGTTCTATAGGCAGAAAGGGGCAGCTAAGCTTTAGCTTTTGTTCTTGGCAACATTATTGCCAGGATTAAAAGTGACGGGATATGCAAAATATTACAGTTGTCACTAGAAAAAGAACATACACAAAATCTTCCACATGTTCTGGTGATAACAGAACACAAAAAGGTTTTTCTCTCACTTTAGAAAGATTTCTTCTATCCTTCTGGTGTGTTTTTGGGCCAAGAAGTGAAGGGAAGTCACTTTAGTGGGACACAGTTAGTAAAAAAATAATCCTGTTCTATCCACAAAATGTGGCTTGAGATATACTTTAAAGTGGAGTTCCAGGAAAGCCCTAATTAGCCGTAACCACTTGCCCTCCGGAAGATACAGCCAAAAAGCTTTGTGTAAAAAAAAAATAACACATTTTATTTGGATACAGCGTTGCACGACCACGCAATTGTCAGTTAAAGTAATACAGTACAGTGTCTCAATTTTTTTTAAATGACAATTGCGCGGTCGTGCAACGCTGTACCCAAATAAAATTTGTGTTTTTTTTTTTTTACACAAATAAAGCTTTTTGGCTGTATTTGATCACCACTTTATTCTTTGCGCTATAAACAACAACAAAAAAAAACTGACAAAAAAAAAAAAACATTGTTTACTTTCTACTATAGAACATATCCAATAAAAAAATTGAAATTTACATTTCTTCATAACTTTACATTTTTATTTACACATACAGATCCAACTACTTTTAGCTGATCTCCTTGCAGGCCGATTCACAGTGCAGCTCCAACCACTGGAAAAAATGGATAGCAGGATACAAAAAACACACTAAGGCAGTGCTCGATGGGAATAGCATTAAAACTTTTATAGTCTTCAAGTAGGTAACAAAATAAATATTGCACTGGAGATAAAATCGATGTAGCTACATAAACTGTAAAAATGGTGTGAGCAATACCAAACGGTAGCAAAAGCAGTCATAAAAACATGTAGCCAAGTACGATACAGTAATAAAAATGTGTACAACGATACCACTGCTGAATACAGAGGAGGAGGGGTTAACCATAGATGTCCCATGAAGGGAACTATCACAACTCCCAGTGGATGGCTGTAGAATCCCAGGTTAATAGAGGGAAGTGCAACAACCCTTGTGTGTGGCAGATAGTAAGGTCCCGCCGGCATGCAGATAGTAAGGCACAGCAAAGGAGCCCTTCAGATGGACACAGCAAGCCCCGCCGGTGTCTGTGACGTCACTGGATCTCCGACGGGAACTCCCTGAAGGCCCAGAAGACGGCGGAGAGGTGAGTACCAATCAAAAGAATTGTAATCGATCAAAAAAATGTGATCGATCAAAAAAATTAAAGATTAATCGATTAAATTAAAAGTTAATTTGCACAGCCCTAATTTTTTTAATACTATTAATGGTGGCGATCAGTGACTTATAGTGGGACTGCCCTATTGCGGCAGACAATCAGACACTGACACCTGACAATATAGTGACCAGTGCTAAAAATATCACTGTGCTAATGACACTGGCTGGGAAGAGGGTTAAACATCTAGGGCAATCAAAGGGTTAACTGTGCTAGTGTTTTTGTGTACTGTATGTGCTGCTTTTACCAGGGAAAGAGATGGCTTTGCAGGGACACAAAATCCAACCCTTACCCCCTGTCAGAACTGAGATCTGCCTTACATAGGCAGATCTTACTTGTGTCTTTTACCGATGATTGGCGGGTGCTGCAGGCATCCGGTGCATCCACAGATCGGCTTCTGCTGTGATCAATCACAGAAGAAGCGGCCCATCGGCGGCACATCCACATGCCACCTAGGCGGAAGGGCAGAACCACGTGTATATATATGGTCTGGAAGTAGTTAAAATTGCCCCTGCTGCCCTCCTAACTGCTGCCCTCCAGCTGATGTGCAGTAGGATAAACGCATAGCCAGTGCGCCGATCACAGCACATCACACGGTTTCCTTTTTTTTTTTATTAACGTTAATGAAATGTCACACAGTAACATTAAGTTCTATTGGCCACAGTGTGGTGCAGGCAGTGGATTATGTTGTACTGCGCTTGAAAAAATGCCATGCATGCCATACTTTTTTCAGCGCAAGCCACCACAACACTGTTGCGTGAACCAGCCAAGTAGAAGACCAAGCATTTGGATTGTCTTGTGGTGGGACTGCGCTGGAATAGCAACCCAATGCAGTTCTACCACACCTGGTGTGAATGGACTCTCAATCTAAAACAAGTGTTAATGAGGAATATATTGTCCTGTGGTCCTCCAAAACAGTCAGAATAACTTACTTTACTAAACAGAAAGGCTACTATACTTTCTAAATGATCCTGATTTGTAGGGTCATATTAAATAAACTGCATTGATAATGTGGACTGTGCACTAGAAAGCAGTATCCCCCAATTACATCAGACTTTCCTTGCAATTTACAAATCACCATAAGATAGTAGTAAAAGGCGACATGTGGGCAACAAGTTACAAATAATATATACTTAACTTACCCCCCCCCCCCCGGAAGCACCTAGGCAAGGGTAATGTTACTACACTTCTAGTAAGATTCTGGGAACAATAAAAATACAAATTCTGGAGAGAAGATGCTACGGCACTGTGCTGGAATGTTATTTTGTAAGATTTGGGATACGCTGCATTCTCTGGGATGGCATCAGAAAGATAATATTACCGCTACAATGTGGATGTTGGGGCTAACATTTCCCCCCCATGGCTGCGTTTTTCTTCTACTATCATACAGTGATTTATAAGGGGGAAAGGGAGGCCCGATGTAAAGAGCGGACCTTGCTTTCTAGTGCAAGGTTCACCAACTATATTCTAATTACTGCAGATTAGGGTTGTCCCGATGCCTCTTTTTTAGGACCGAGTACAAGTACCGATACTTTTTTTCCCATGTACTCGCCGATACCCACATATGCAGCCATGTCCCCCCAGCCATGTCCCCCACATATTCAGCCATGTCCCTATAGCCATGTCCCTCTAGCCATGTCCCTCACATATGCATCAATGTCCCATGTCCCTCTAGCCATGTCCCTCACATATGCAGCCATGTCCCTTTAGCCATGTCCCTCACATATGCAGCCATGTCCCCCCAGCCATCTCCCCCACATATTCAGCCATGTCCCTCCAGGTCAGAACTCTGTGCAGGCCAGTGAAGTTCCTGCACCCCAAACTCGCTGATCCATGACTTTATGGACCTTACTTTGTGCACGGTTCCAAATCATTTAGTGGGGGATTATGGTGTGGGGTTGTTTTTCAGGTGTTAGGCTTGACCCCTTAGTTCCAGTGGAGGGAACTCTTAAGGCGTCAGCATACCAAGACATTTTCGACAATTTTATGCTCCCAACTTTGTGGGAACAGTTTGGGGATGGCACCTTCCTATTCCAACATGACTGTGTACCAGTGCACAAACAAGGTCCAAGATCCAAGGGAGCATCAAACTGTCCAAAATGTCTTGGTATGCTGATGCCTTAAAAGTTCCATCACTGGAACTAAGGGGTCAAGCCCAATAACTGAAAAACAACCCTCATACCATAATCCCCCCCCCCCCCACCAAATGATTTGGAACAGTGCACAAAGTAAGGTCCATAAAGACATGGATGAGCGATTTTGGGATGGAGGAACTTAACTGACCTTCACAAAGTCCAGACCTCAACCTGATACAACACCTTTGGGATGAATTAGAGCAGAGTCTGCGAGCCAGGCCTTCTGGTCCAACATCAGTGCCTGACCTCACAAATGCGCTTCTGGAAGAATGGTCAAACATTCCCATAGACAGACACACTCCTAAACCTTGGACAGCCTTCCTAGAAGAGTTGAAGCTGTTAGAGCTGCAAAGGGTGGGCCAACTCAATATTGAAGACTGGGATGCCATTAAAGTTCATGTGCTTTTGACAATATAGTTTATGTTGCATAAGGTAGCTCTCACATTTTTGGGTATTTCTCCAAATCCATATAATAAAAAAAAAACCCACAAGGAGATGGCGGCCCCTTTATAACTGCCATAAAAGCTGCTCAAAAACAAAACTGAAGTCATGATTGGCAGCATCTACCAACACTGAAATATTAGTTTTGGGTGGTTGGATGCCATCATATTGTAAAATGACGGAGTTAAGACAACAGCATTTCTAGCAGGAACCAGTCATATGTGTTTTCTAGCTATTTATGAGCACCAGATGACAAGTAAACAGAATTGTTTTTAATGTGGAGTGAATGATGCAAGGTTATCATAAAGCTACATGAATGATACACCTTTCTGTGTTACCATAACCCTGCAATGCCTGTCAGTGCCCCAAGGCAAGGAATGCAGACAGCCATATATCACAGATAAAGACCTTAAAGTGACACTAAACTCTGGTTTAACTACTTGACCTCCAGAAGATTTAACTCCTTCATGGCAGGCCATTTTTTGCGATACGGCACTGCATTACTTTAACTGACAATTGCGCAGACATGCAACGCTCTACCCAAATAAAATGGTGGTACTTGGTCACCTCTGCGGTTTTTATTTTTTGTGCTATAAACAAAAAAAATAAAAAAGTTAGACAAAAAAAAAATGGTTTTACTTTCTGCTATAAAACATATCCAATAAAAAGAAATTAGGAGAAAAAAATCTAATTTCTTCATCAATTTAGACCAATATGTATTCTGGTACATAAATTTGTTAAAAAAAAAAAAAATCCTTATAAGCTTATACAGATTGGTTTTGGTGCAAAAGTTATCTGCAATTTGTGGGATTCTTATTCATTTTTTTTACTAGTAATGGCGGCAATTAGCGACTTATAGCGGGACTGCGAAAGGCATTCTGACATGGACACACACTTTTTGGGGACCAGTAACACTAATACAGTCAACATTGCTAAGAAATGTGCACAGTCACTGTATTAAAGACACTGGCTGGGAAGGGGTTAACGTCAGAAGTGATCAAAGGGTTAATCATGTGCCTTTCCTACGTTTCTGTGTACTGTGGGAGAGGTGCTTTTAACAGGGGAAGGCATAGATCCATGCAGGAACACAGGATCCATGCCTTCCTTCCTGACAGAACGGCAATCTGGTTCTCCATGGCCCACTTTATGTGGGAAAGTAATCACCCTCTCTTGCTTGCTCCAGGGATGGACTATGGGCTTTGTAATGTCCATAAAGCAGTGCTCACGAACGCAACTAAGGTGCACAGCTTGTTCCAAAGAGATGGAAGTGAGGGGGGAGTGGGGTTCAGCAGCTCAAGCACAGTAGTTATATTATCCCGGTACAGCCAAACAAGATTGCCAAAAATCCTGAACCCCAGAAGAAGATCAAGCAAAGATTTCAGCGTCGGTAAGGGAGCTCACAGATGTCAGTTTTTTTTGGGGGGGGGAGGGGGAATCCATAACTTATAACTTAAACATACAACAATTATCAGTCAGAGGGATGGAGGGTTGGGGGGGGGGGGGAGGGGATTCAGGTACATTGCTTTGCAGATCATGGGTACTTTCTTGGATCCAGAGGACAAACCGTTTCCAAACTGGATTCAGCAACCACCGGATAGGCATCTCTTACTGACCTAGCAGCTGGTGCAGAGCTCGTTCAAAAAGTCTCTGCCACAGACTTGATGAGTGCCGTCGAGTTGTTGCACAGTCCTCTGCCACAGGACCATGTAATCACACATACACACACACTTTGCTTTAGTTCCAAAGACACAGCTACACAGTACCAGGATCTTTCAGCCAGCTGGCAGCACTGTGAGGTAGATTGGCCAGGATGAGTCCTCCATTACTCTGCTTCTTCCCGCAGGCAAGACTACACAGGACCACCCCTGGACCAGTAGGCCCCAGAAACTACTGGGCCTACTCTCAGTAGTGGAGCCTCGGGCCAGCAGGCCCCGAGGCCAGAAAAAAAAATGCTAGCACATCCCTGAGGCCAGGAGGGCCATCAGGTCAGGATCGGAAGACCCTGCCAAAACAGTGTCTGTCGCTTAAGTAGCCTCTCCCACTCAATACACCCAACCCGCTGCGTTTCGAACCTTGACCCGTGGTGACTGGGACACCCACAGTAAAGTGGAAAAGGTGCAATGCAGCTGAACTGGAACAGAAACCAATAGTTTGACATAATCATTCTGAGCTAAACTACAGCTCAGATAACTTAAAATTACAAATAGCGCCTACCCAACAGGAGCAGGGCGCTAAAGGTCTATAGAAAAAAAGAGAGTTCATCTCCAAATACGGAAAGGTTTCTTCACAGTAAGTTGTGAAAATGTGGAATAGACTCCCTCAGCTCAGTAGATTGCTTCAAAAAAGCCTGGATTCTTTCCTAAACATATAATAATAGAACTGGATATGAACAGTTATAGGTAAAGTTAATCCAGGGAATATCCAATTGCCTCTTGGGGGATCAGAAAGGAATCTTTTCCCCTCCTGGAGCAAATTGGATCATGCTTTGCTGTTTTTTTTGCCTTCCTCTAGATCAGTGGTTCTCAACCTGGGGGTCGAATGACAATTTGTCAGGGGTCACCAAATCCTGGGTTGCTCCTGAAGCCCGCACCGCTTTCCCAGCATTTTTGCAGCCAATAGAGAGATATAAGGGAAAGAAAGGAGAACAAAGAGAGTGGTACATCCTAAAATGTACCATAAGTGGTTTTAATACTGTATGAGTGGAAGGGACTCAGAGAACATTAAATGTCCGTGTGTTAGGGGCGCAAATTACTTGTCTTGCCTTGGGTGCTGACAACTCAAGCTACAAAAATGTTACTGTTAGGGGTCCCCGCAACTTGGGAAATTTTATCAAGGGGTCACGGAACTCGCAAGGTTGAGAACCACTGCTCTAGATCAACTGTTGGTATAGGATTGTGTATATGGGGTTGTATTTTTCCCCCTTCTATTGGTTTAACTAGATCAGTGGTTCTCAATCTGGGGGGTCGAATGACGATTTGCTAGGGGTCACTGAATTCTGGGCGGTTCCTGAGTCCCGCACCAATCTCCCAGCCTTTTCGTGGCCGCCCAGCAGGGATTTCTCTGGAGCCTGCGGCCGCCTACTCAGCCTCTTCGCAGTCACCCATTCAATTCACGGCATGGCTGGGGGGGCAGAGACTAGAGGTCAGCTGACTGGTGAGGAATGTGAAGTGGGAGGGGCTGGAGACCCCATCTCCTGATTTTGGCATAGGTGTCACTGTTGCAATACACCATAGAGCTGAAGACACAATAAATAACACTACCTGAGATTAGAGTTCCCACTACAGTTCTCAGATCAGCAGATAACCTTGAACAAGAGCACCTAAGTTTGCTGATCAGAATTCCCCCAACACTGCCACTCATCCCATTCCCTCCACCCCCCAAAAGGAGTAAGAACGGAGAGGAAAAAAGAGGGGGAAGAACATAGACAAAAGGGAGAGAAAGAATAAGAGAACAAGAAAGACAGCTAGAGAGAGGGATGGGGGAAAAAAAAGAATAGGGAAAGAAAGGAGAACGAAAAGAGAGTGGAACATCCTAAAATTTACCATAAGGTTTTTAATACTGTACGAGTGTAAGGGAGCAATAAATGTCTGTGGGTTAGATGGGGCAAAGAACTTGTCTTGCCTTGGGTGCTTAACCCATGCTACGAAAATTTTACTGTTAGGGTCCCCACAACTTGAGAAATTCTATCAAGGGGTCACTGTACTAGAACGGTTGAGAACCACTGCTCTAGATCAACAGTGGGTATAGGATTGTGTATATGGGATTGTATGATTTTTTCCCTCCCTTTTATTAATTGAACTAGATGGACTAGCTTTGTTTAACCACACTAACTATGCATAACTGCTGTAAAACAGTTAACACATTTTGTCCGTCTTAATCATGGTCATGTTATTTCAATAAAGGAAGACTGCTAGTTGAGGTTATCCTGAGTGACGACTGTTCCTCCAGTGATTCACGTCACACAGAGACATCAACAGCCTGACAGGACGGAGCAAGGATTTTTGAGAACTGCTGACAGAGCCGCCTTCCCTGTGGTCATCTTTAGGCTCCTTACACACGGAGCGTGTCCGTCAGCTCAGCGGGGGTTCTCCGCTGAGCTGTCGGGCGGACAGGGCAGTCCCCGCACACTGTGCAGGGACCGCCCCGTCTCTCCTCCGCTCTCCCCTATGGGGAGTCAGATGGAAACGGACCGTCTGTCCGTTTGCATCCGATCCGTTTGGCCGGACGGAAGAAAAATAGGACATTCTTCCGTCCGCAAAAACGGATGTGGATCTGGCGGACGTTAGCGGATGCATCATCCGCTAACGAATCCGCTCCCATAGGGGTTCATTACAAGTCCGTAAATGGACTTGTAATGAACGGACGAACGGTCCGCTAGTGTGAAAGGACCCTTATCCTTACCTCACTACTTGGTGAGTTACTGACCTAGAAGAAAATGGAAGTGGGTAAAGTGTACACACTGGATATGCCCATGCTTGTCCCAAAGTCAGAAGGATAAGGATGACAGTGCGGGATTTATATACCTTCAGAAATAGGTCTGTAATATCTCCCATAGTGCTGTCATTAATGGTTCCTTTGGAGAACCCCAACAAAGCATTATTAATGTTGGTGTCTGTTAACCCTTAAAAAAAAAAAAAAAAAAAAAAAAAAAAAAAGGTGCTGACCCAATGGTGTCACACACCTGCCAAGCTTCATAAGATGTTCCCTGATTGCTCGGACTTGTGCTGGAGGTGTGTAGGGGGGGGGGGTATTTCCCTTCTCCATATTGTCTGCTTGTACACAGTCACCTGCAGTCATATTAGACAGACATACATTATAACTCCACGGGCTAGATATACAGAGAGATCCTGCACTTTTCCCTTCTGCACCACCACTGGTAAGGCCTTTTTAGGCACTCTGTCCTATCACTAGGATTTCCCCTCTTTTGGAAACAGACGCAGGCACCATCTATAGCCGTTTGGTTGAAAACAGTGGAGGAATTAATGAGCTGGAGGACCTGGTGGCCACGAAAAGAGGCCTTCCGGAAAAAAATCCTCAAAAAAATGGTTCTACTGGCACAAATTTGTTTACTCTGAGGATTACAGTAGGGTGACCAGACATCCCTGGTTTCAGGGGACAGTCCCCGGATTGAGGACACTGTCCCCGGACCAAGTCTGTCCCCGGTTTTGTCCCTGGATTGGATTCGAACAGGGGCAGGGGCAATTTCAAAGACAGCCAGTGCAGAATAAATAAAAAAATAAATCTGAATTACACACCTCCTCTTTGCCTCTCCTACTAGCTTAGGGGGTTGTAATTTTTTTCTATTATCTGTGCCCCTTTCTGATGATCATGTGCTGGTCGAAGCGGAAGGAATATTTCTACAGTTTCGGGTGCATGCCTATTCAGCTCCAATCGCATGTTCTTCTGCTTTGGCTCAAGTCCTGGCCAGCCGCCTGCCTGCTTATCTCCTTCCCTTCCCTGGCGGAGTGATCTTCTTCCGCTCCCCACCCAGTAGTAGCCGGGGCCCGGAGAGTAAGACTTGACAGGCTGTGAGGCAGGCGGCGACGGGCAGAGAGTCACTGATTTCTGCCATTACTAGTAAAAAAAGAAAAAAATGTCCTCGGATTTGATTAAAAAAATCTGGTCACCTTAGATTACAGGGCACTGCTGACTTGAATTAGCCAATCTGGAAGCGGCACTGCTGGGTCTTTCCTGTTCTGGGTGGGGGGGGGGGGGGCGGAATGAGTAGTTCCCTTGTTTCTTTGCCCTGTTTCTTCTTTCCTTACCGCCCCCCACTTTTTTTTTGTTTCAGTGAGATTTTTTATTTTTATGGCGCTCTTTGTTTAATGTTTTTTTGCAGGTAAAACACTAAACAGGGTGCATAGCCTCTTTACGTAACCAGACTAGACTACCCTTTCCCATATGTATATGCCTCCTTGATCTGCTAGTATCTCCCTAGTACCGGGTCTCATTTATATATGTGTTCTTTTCTGGACTTGAATGTCCAATGGTTTCTGTATTCTCCATGTGTTTTCTTTTAAAAGAAAAAGTATTGGAAAAAAACAACAAAACAAGAGGCCTTGTGAGACAATCGGCCACCTGGTCATGCAGCTAACCAAGCCATCAGCAAAAAGCACCAAATACTGTACTCATTGTCACACACCTGAAGGTGTATTGGATAAAGAACCGAACAATACAGAGCAATGTTACGTTGGATTAGTAATATAGAATAAATACCAATATCCTACATTGTTTATGAAATATTAAAAGGAAAAACTCAAGTAAAAAAAATACGTAATTCTTCACCATTGCAGGGATCTGCAAGCTTATTGTGCAAAGCAATGAGAACATTGAAGGATATGCAAAGCATTATGACGGCTGATTATATGCTATGGGTCACTGTACTTTGCACCTCATTCTGCAAACTATAATTTACTTGCAGGAAGTCTTCAACTGATTGTTTAGTTCTATATCTCAGTTATGTGCCCCATAACCTACCTGTATGTAAAAAATAAATATAACAAAACAAAAAAGTGGCCCGACATACAACTAGCATGGAAAAGGTGCACATGGGAAGGACAACACTAAAATTCCTCAACACTAAATCCAATAAGCCAGCATAAAAAGCCTGAAAAAAGCCATCTTGTTACTCAGGCAACTTATCAGGCATTGACCACACACGGTCTGCACTTTACTTTATGCCTATGCCTCTTTTCTTGGAGGCATCTCTAACAGTCTTTAATTATGACCCCATGTTTAATATAGAAACTTGTATTATTCTGCTATTGTGGGAAATAAAATCCTTAAATTACAAAAAGCCTAAAGAAAAAGTTTCATCAATTAGCTTTCATAAAGAGGCTTCTTTGTAAAATTTTCAAATACATGTAAAGTAAACCTTCTGTGTCAAAATCCCTCTGCAAAGTGCAGTTCCCAATTTAAAGGGGTTGTAAAGGAAAAAAAATGTTTCCCTAAATAGCTTCCTTTACCTTAGTGCAGTCCTCCTTCACTTACCTCATCCTTCCATTTTGCTTTTAAATGTCCTTATTTTTTCTGAGAAATCCTCACTTCCTTTTCTTCTGTCTGTAACTCCATACAGTAACGTAAGGCTTTCTCCCTGGTGTGGAGAAAGCCTCTTCAGGGGGGAGGGGGCGAGCAGGAGTGTCAGGACACCCACCAACACACAGCTCCTTTCTCTATCTGCAAAGTAGAGAGTGTCCTGACTTACCTGCTCGCCCCCTCCCCCTCAAGAGGCTTTCTCCACACCAGGGAGAAAGCATTGCATTACGGTGGTGAGTTACAGACAGAAGAATAGGAAGTGAGGATTTCTCAGAAGAAATAAGGACATTTAAAAGCAAAATGGAAGGATGAGGTAAGTGAAGGAGGACTGCCCTAAGGTAAAGGAAGCTATTTGGGGAAAAAATATTAATCCTTTACAACCCCTTTAAAACTATCTGATCTCCCAACCTGGAATATGTTCAGAATATAACAATGGGGGTTATTTATGAAAGGCAAATCCACTTTGCACTACAAGTGCAAACTACAAGTGCAAAGTACACTTGAAAGTGCAGTCGCTGTAGATCTGGGGGGGGGGGGGGGGGGATATGCAAGGTAAATAAACAGCATTTTAGCTTGCACATGATTGGATGATATAATCAGCAGAGCTTCCCCTCATTTCAGGTCTACCCCTCAGATTTACAGCGACTGCACTTTCAGTGCAATTTCAAGTGCACTTTGCACTTGTAGTGCAAAGTGGATTTGCCTTTCGTAAATAACCCCCAATGTGTATATTGAAGGAAGGCTTACCTGCCGGTAGCCCCAACCTCGTTAGAGGTCTTTTTATTTATTCAAATGCTGAAAATGTTATTTTATTTTGATTAGCTGCACCGAGTGCTGGGGAATTTTTGCATTGTTATAAACATAAAATGGAAATAAACTTAAAGTTCTTAAAAACTTTAGGATTTCATAAACAAAAAAAATAAATAAATCATGTACTTAGCCCCGGGATTAGTATGATTGAATTCTTAGCTCCTATAGCCAATTCTCTTTATAGAAAATCCTAGACCTCTTAACACTAATGTCAATCATTACTAGTCTGTCCATTACGACTTTACAATTGGGGAAAGTCCTTCTTCTTCCCCTTTGTTGTTGGAGGAGAACCCACCCACCCTACCTTTGTGACTCACCTCCCTTAGGGGTTTTCTTCTTAAGGCGATAGGTCAGAGGAGGCCTCACCAAACTCCTGACGTCTGGGTCATTCTTAAACTTCTTTTTCTGGATCTCTTCGAACCACTCTCCAGACACGGCGTGCAGCCATTTCACATCTCGCTTGGAGGTCTCGAGTTTGCTGAAAAGACAGAAGAGGGTTTGTCTAGCGACTGCGCTCTGTCAGAGTTTTCCTCCCAATGCTGCATGTTTATTAGAATAATTAGACATTCTGCAGACGCCAGAGACACAAACCTGTTGGACCAGATGTTTTGTGACGTCACTGGCACAGCTTGTGAAGGTGACACTTCTGTTGGACGAGGACGGTTGCAGATGTTGCAGGGGACTGGGATGTGACATAACATGGGGGGATGCTAGTTAGGTGATCCATGGGGGGGGCATGTACACAGGGAGGTGCAGCTGCTGTATAGGTTAGTGCGAGGCACTAGGCAGCTTTGAGAAATCAGTGCGATCATTGCCAAATGTAAAAAATCTGATTTCTAAGGCTCTGTGCTATTCATTGGGAGTATTTGGGCTCATCAAATACTATATTGTACTGGGGGGGGGGGGGGGCTACCCAAAATTAGAGGTCTACTCAGATAACACGGAGTGTTGGAATCAGGTTCTTTTTTTCAGCAGGAATGCGGGGGAACAGTTTCGGCAACTCCCGAACTGAATCTGTGTAATGGGGTTCTGAAGTTTTCTGGGGGGGGGGGATGCTGGGTAATCTGTTGCTGGGTGGGATCTATTGTTGCTGGGGAGGTCTTCTGTTGCTTGTGGGGGATCTATCGTTGCTGGGGGGTCAATCATTGCTGGTAGGGATCTACTGTTGAAGGAGGGGCCTTTGTTGCTGGATCCTGGGGAATCTATTGTTAATGGAGGGGGATCTATTTTTGCAGAGGTGTCCATTGTTGCTGGGAAGGTCTATAGTTGCTGGAGGGTCAATTGTTGCAGGGAGGGATCTACTGTTGAGAAAGGGGACTTTGTTGCTGGCTGCTGGAAGGTCTATTGATGATGCCTGCTGGGGAATCTATTGTTGCTGGGGGGGGGGGGATATATTTTTGCAGAAGGGTCCATTGTTGCTGGGAAGGTCTATTATTGCTGGGGGGTCAATTGTTGCTGGGAAGGATCTACTGTTGAGGAAGGGGCCTTTGTTGCTGGCTGATGGAAGGTCTATTTGTGCTGACTGCTAAGGAATTTATTGTTACTGGAGTGTGATTTTTTTTGCAGGGGAGTCTATTCTTGCTGAGGGTGGGTCTTATGTTGCAGGGGGTCAATAATAACTGGGAGGGATCTACTGTTGAGGGATGGGAACAATGTTGCTATCTGCTGGAGGGTCTATTGATGCTGGCTGTTGGGAGTCCATTGTTGCTGGGATTGATCTATTGTCGCTGTCTGTCCATCGTTGCTAGATCTGTTTTACTGTCTTTCTTGTTATCATTAACGAATTTCATACAAAATACTTAGCACCACAAAATGATGATACTTGGTTCTGTATTCTATAAAAGCGGTGGTACTGGGAGTAGGGTAAGGGGTGGAACCAAGGAATGGTGCACGGAGGTGGGTAAGGGGTGGAACCAAGGAATGGTGGACAGAGGTGGGTAAGGGGTGGAACCAAGGAATGGTGCTTAGAGGTGGGTAAGGGGTGGAACCAAGGAATGGTGCACGGAGGTGGGTAAGGAGTGAAACCAAGGAATGGTGCACGGAGGTGGGTAGGGGGTGGAACCAAGGAATGGTGCACGGAGGTGGGTAAGGGGTGGAACCAAGGAATGGAGCACGGAGGTAGGTAAGGGGTGGAACCAAGGAATGGAGCACGGAGGTAGGTAAGGGGTGGAACCAAGGAATGGTGCACTGAGGTGGGTAAGGGGTGAAACCAAGGAATGGTGCACGGAGGTGGGTAGGGGGTGGAACCAAGGAATGGTGCTCGGAGGTGGGTAGGGGGTGGAACCAAGGAATGGTGCTCGGAGGTGGGTAGGGGGTGGAACCAAGGAATGGTGCTCGGAGGTGGGTAGGGGGTGGAACCAAGGAATGGTGCTCGGAGGTGGGTAGGGGGTGGAACCAAGGAATGGTGCTCGGAGGTGGGTAGGGGGTGGAACCAGGGAATGGTGCACGGAGGTGGGTAAGGGGTGGAACCAAGCAATGGTGCTCGGAGGTGGGTAAAGGCGGAGGGAGTCAAGGGGTGACTCAGGAGGGAGGATTTCCGGCACTTATTCTCCAAGGAACAAAGCCCCGTTAAGGATAAAGAAATTTACGGGGTTATACTAAATCTAAGAATTATGAATTAAAAAATGTTTAAGAAACCCTTTGCATTCCTTTTGTAAAAAAAATAAAATAATATTCTGTACTAAAATATTACATTTTAAAAACACAAAAAAAGCCATTGCAACCAATTGGAAAAAAAACCATTTACTAATTTGATTGCAGCAAACTAAAATGAAGCAAATGTATTTTATGCAGTTCAAAAAATCCCCAATTTTTTATTTTTTTTTATAAAAAAATAATACATGCAAAGTTTTACCTGCAGCTGTGTGTGAAATAGCAATGGCTGTGATCCCTAAACAAACGGAATAAATCCATTAGTGTAAAGGAAGTGAATAGCAGACGTGTGCACTTGGCCGTCGAGCTCTATTCAGTCACCACTTTGTGGGTGTGTTCACTGCGACAGTCACACGTGAATGCCCAGACAGAGCCAAACGCTGAGTAGGAGCTGTCTGCACACAAATGGGTTTTCAGTAAAAGTACTTTATGTTTTGTCTTTCAGAACTGAGCTCTTCTAGCACACCCAGGAAAGACGTCTTTGTGGTTAATAGGTTTCTTAGCACTGCTAATCATTATATTTCTCTTCTATCAGACACAAGTAGAATGTGTAGTAGACCATACCATTGTTTTAGCTGGGTACTGATAAGTTGGATCTCACAGTTCCTTTTCTGTACTGGGGACTATAGCTGGCTATACCCAAATCAAATTTTAGCTGGTTTAGCGGTGACCGGCCAAACTTCGATCTGTGTATAGACAGGTCGATTCTACCCAACCAGCCTGTTGGATTATTACAAGCAATTACTGCTGGTGGCTATAGCTGCTAGCAGTAAATAATGTGTTCTCCTGACCGGGAAAGTTCCCTACGCTGCCCCCCACTGGCAGAACACAATAGCACCGCAAAGAGCAGTGCTGCTGGTGGAATCGAGTGATTTTTTTTCCTTGTAATCAGCAGTGGAATTTTTTAACGCCCTAACCACTCCTCCTCAAGCTGCAAAGCCAGAGAACAGGGTTGTACACATGCCACAGCCATGATGCTTTGCTTTATGGTGTAGCAAAAATGATTCCCCAATCACGTTTGGCGAGTTGTACCATCTGCTGAATGCAACCCATTCAACTGCATGGGGCCATGATGCAACTGCATGCTTTTCATCCACAAGACAGTGGTGTGGGTTTTTAGGGGTTAAAACAGGAATTGAGGAGGCAGCATAACAGCTCCTTGACGATTAAAGCCTAGTACACAATAAAAATGCTTGACATTCGGCCTGTGTGTACGACAGACGGTCCGACAAAAGGCAGATGCATGGCTGGCTTCTGTCAGATGTACATGCTGGAAAACCAGCAGCTGTCTGGCTCCTAATCGGTGGTCTCAGCCAATGGCGGAAGTCCCGCGCTCGCCCCTGACATCCTCTGCGCTGCTCAGCCTAGCCGTTGATTGGTTACAGTGGATGGAGTAAAAGCAGCGCAGCCATTGGCTTGCGCTGCTGTCAATCACATCCAATGACGCATTGAGCCTGGGGGCGGGGCCGAGTGATACACGCTTGCATGAAGGTGTCGAGTCCTTGCGTTGCAGGGGGGAGCCGAGAGCCATCGAGGGACCCCAGAAGATCAGGTTCGGGGCCACTCTGTGCAAAACGAGCTGCACAGTGGAGATATGTATAATATGTTTGTTATTTAACCCATTTGCGCCGAGCGTACGCATATATGCATCCTCGGCTTTTGGGGGTTATACCGGGATGATGCCCACAGCTGCAGGTACCGTTGTGGAGAGCCTGCGATTGGCTTATCCAGACATAACCGATGCGGCTAAAAGCCGCTCGGTTGTTATGCCGGAGGAGCGGGAGGGGACATCCCCCCCTCCTGTCTCTCGCCGCTCTGACCGGGCCTCCCGTCCCACCGGAAGACCCGATCCTCCATCAAGCGCTTCCTGTGTCCAGGCACAGACTGAAACTAAGCTGTAAACAGCTTTGATCCAGTCTCTGCACTGTAAACACGGAAGCGACGTCACGACGTCACTTCCGGGTTTCTCGGCTGCCAAAGTGCAAAGGAGGGATTGGGGGTCTATTAGACCCCCGAACCCTCCATAGAGAGTACCTGTTACCACCAATAACTGTCACAAGGGATGCTTACATTCCTTGTGACAGCAATAAAAGTGATCAAAATGTAAAAAAAAAAAAAAACACAATTTAATATTATAAAAATAAAATAAAAAAAGTGGGTGCAATTATAAAGCGTGACATGCTATTTACTCAACGTAACATCATCTTTCACATTATGCAAAAAAATTGGGCTAACTTTACTTTTTCATTTTTTTTACAATTCATGAAAATAAATTTTTCCCAAAAAGTTGCGTTTAAAACACTGCCGCACAAATACAGTGTGAAATAAAATATTGCAACAATCGCCATTTTATTCTCTAGATTCTCCGCTAAAAAAAAAATATATATAATGTTTGGGGGTTCTAAGTAATTTTCTAGCAAAAAAATACGGATTTTAACTTGTAAACACCAAATGTCAGAAATAGGTTTAGGCATGAAAGGGTTAAAAAAAAATAATGCATCTTTAGTGATCCTGTAACTGTTACATCCTGATCTATCTGTGTAAACAAGCCCCTGGATTATTTGAAATTCAAGTCAGTCTTATCGAAAAAGGAGGGGGGGGGATTGTGCATAGGAGTCAAGTAAGGCAGCAACATGATTCCAGGCGTCAGAAATATTGAAATTGAGTACTTTAAAAACAAATTGTAGACTCTAAAACGATTCACATAAAAATGACAAACAGCCTTCTGCTTGGTCGTAAAAAGAAATAATAATAATAATAAAAAAAAAGTGCCCTGAAGAATGAGAGGTTTATTAGAGGAATCTCTGATAGGAAAGAGACTTCCTGGGCAGGAAGCATGAGAGATCTGGCATACTGCTCACCTTTCTTACCAGTGCATGTGGTGCAGAGCCAAACCAAACAGCACAGCACATTGTCCTGTCTTTATACAGAACATAAAACTCTTACATCTCCTTCCCTTCATTCAAATTAGACCGTTATCTAAAAATTAAAAAGAGCTGCCAGATTTGTTCAGATATATCATAAAAAAAAAAAAAAATCCACATCAAGGTGCGCATATCCCTTACGTCTGGTTAAAATGTTCCTGGCAACAGATGTCATTCCGGGAACACATTTTATACAATATTGGTGGCGTCAGGTTTATGTCTGGCCAGAAAAAAAAGAAGCAGTACATTTTCTGTTTTATATGGGCATCAGTGGTGGCTGGTGCTAAATTTTCTTTTTTTTTTTTTGGGGGGGGGGGGGGGGGGTCCAAACAAACTGAAAAAACAAAACAAAAAAAAAACACATCAATTGCAGCCACTGTGCCCATGAAATACAGCACCTGTGCCCATGAAATGCAACCGCTGTGCCCATTAAATGCAACCACTGTGCCCAAAAAAATGTAGTCTCTGTGCCCATCATATGCAGCCTCTGTGCCCCCCCCCCCCGCTCGCTGTCTGACCGGCACACACTTACACCATCCTGGTGGCGGGTCAAGCAGCAGGTGATGGCGGCGAGCTCCCATGTCCTTCATGGTTCTCTGTCCTCCCATGCGTGTCTTCTTCCTTTCCGTTAGGCGCCCAATCAGGGCTCCTGTGCCTTCAGCCAATCAGGTGATGGGTATTAGATACGCTCCTCCTGATTGAGAGGCGGCTCAGTGGTAGAAAAGCAAATATAAATTTGCTTTTCTAACATACCCGGGTGGACTGCGAGCGCAATGCCTATGGCTCTAATCAGGGGTTAAAAAAAAAAAAAAAAAAAACACACCCCCGCCGCTGGAATTCAGGCGCCCAGTGTCCCAAAAGGGGCCGGACGCCTGACTAGGGGATGGCTACAGCGGTCATGAATGGATAGATTCACGCAATGCATGAATCTATCCATTCTTAATGGACGCACCACTACTGATTGGCATCATCCATCCACTGATCTCCTTTAAATTATGCAATTGCTTTTCTACTTCAATTCTGGAAGCATGCCTATAATGTAGATCCAATGGCTTCAATACTTCCACTGACTGGAAAACTCTGCAGATCAGGTATTCTGATGCCACTCCTGACTAGGGATGAGCCAAACACCCCTCCCGTTCGGTTTGCACCAGAACCTTTAAACGGACCAAATGTTCGCTCGAACATTTAGAACCCCATTGACGTCTATGGGACTTGAACGTTCAAATTCAAAAGTGCTAATTTTAAAGCCTAATATGCAAGTTATTGTCGTAAAACGTCTTTGAGAACCCGGGTCTTGCATGAGGGAACATGTATCAATGGAAAAAAGTTGTAAACAACGGTCGTTTTTTCAGGACTCCTGAAAAAAAAAAATGATATTTTTTAAAACTTTTTTCCATTGATACATGTTCCCTCGGGCAAGACCCGGATTCTCAAAGACGTTTTCACAGGCATACTATAGACACCCAGCAGGTACAATATCTAAAGGTTTTTTTATTTAAACATCATTAAAATCACTGCTCCAGGAGCAGTGATTTTAATGATGCTTAAATAAATAAAAAAAATAAAAAAATGAAAAATTCCTTTAAATATTGTACCTGCTGGGTGTCTATAGTATGCCTGTGAAAACGTCTTTAAAAATAGCACAATCGCCTGCGTGCCAGTAGATTAGGAAGAACTGATCTAGCTAAACTATACAGTGTATAAATATATGTACAACACCTGGGATGTATATATACCCTCTACACACCAACATTAACTGACTAGCCTGCCTGCTCTATTTACCTGCAAAAAATGACACCCTTTCTGTTCTCTCTAATCACCGTCGCAAGACACTACATAAGGCCGATCTGCAGGCAGCCTTTTATAGTGTGGGGCGTGTACTAAACCCACTGAGCCATAATTGGCCAAAGCCACCTCGGCTCTCTGTACTGACGGCGCTGTGATTGGCCAAGCATGTGGGTCATAGTGCATGCTTGGCCAATCATAAGCCAGCAATGCCGCAGTAAATTATGGCGCGTCACTCGAATTTGGTGCGAACGACCCGTTTTGTTCGTATTACGATGTTCGAGTCAAACATGAGTTCGATTTGAATACGAAGCTCATCCCTACTTCTGACATGCATGCTTCTACTTGCTTAAAGCGGATGGTTCAGCAAAAAAACAATATTAAAAGCCAGCAGCAACAAATACTGCAGCTGCTGACTTTTAATATTAGGACACTTACCTGTCCTGGAGTCCAGCGGCGTCCGCAGCAGAGGATGAGCGATCGCTCGTCTCCCTGCTGCTCCCCCCTCCATCCATGGTGAGGGAACCAGGAAGTGAAGCGCTACGGCTTCACTGCCCGGTTCCCTACGGCGCATGCGCGAGTCGCGCTGCGCCCGGCGATTGGCTCCCGCTGTGTGCTGGGAGCTGAGAGTTCCCAGCACACAACGGGGGGGCGACGGGATGTTGCCAAAAAACCTGTCTTTTGCCCGAGACTGCGGGCCGGAAGTGGTTGCAGATACCTGTCTTTAGACAGGTATCTGCACCCCCCTCCCCCCTGAAAGGTGTCAATTGTGACACCGGAGGGGGGGAGGGTTCCGATCAGCGGATCTTCACTTTAGGGTGGAGATCCGCTTTAATGACTCAGAAAATATGGCAGCAGGAGACAGAGTAATAGTATTTTTAGCAGGTTAGCAATGGCAGCCTACATATTTATTGCAGTGTAGGCTTCCTTTAGCATTCCATTGTACTAACTAGAACAAGGGTGTCACTCAATTCAGCATTGTGGCTGCCCTCAAAGGGCCAGTTGTATCTGGAAGACTATATAAACGTATCTACTCTTTAGCATATTAAGTAATTGGCTATGTATTCGATTATTACTGGTTTCAGTAAAAACTAAAAAGGCACAAGCTGTGAAGAAAAGAATCCTGTGGTGAAAGCTTAGGCAAGCCTCCGCTGAGCACTAGCAAGGCATAGAAAGCTGCAGAGACACAAGCTCTGAACAGGAACCAATGGAGATCTGCATTACAAAGAACCCTGGGTTTAAGTGCTCTACAATGGGTTATCACATTTGAATACTAAATGTTCTATATTGTGCTTTAAAAAGGGCTTATGGAGCATAAATCTTAGATATAATGAAGAAAGATCAGGCTCCCCTTGAGGGCATCCATTGCACAAAAATCAGCAAGAAAATGAGAACTAGCTGTACTGGTAGATCAGATGAAATTGTTGCATAACCTTTATTCTTAGGGGCATATACATATTTTATCGAAATTCCATAAAAATACACAGAACCCTTGCCAAAAGTAAAAAAACATGATCACTAAAGCCATAGCGCTTTGGTGCTTCATTTTATGATATACATTTTTAACGCCTATATTAGATAAAAAAAAAAAAAAAAACAACATGTATGTACGAAAATAGTACAAAAAAATAAATAAATGTAAAACATTTCAGCAAAAGATTAAAAAAAAGGAAAGAGGGGCTTGCTACAGCAATTCTGTGTAAATACATAATAGCTTCATTGTAATCAGAGGTCCCATGCAGCTTCAGCTAACTACAAACCCTAAATGTTGCATTTTATTTTTGTAAATGTGTTGCTAATATAATTTATGTTTTATTATGCCGGTAGAGGGATCAGTGCAGAACGTGCCGACAATGCCTCCATTATACAGACCAGAGTCTGGGTTGTCAAACTGAAAGACCACTTCAGAAAGAAAATGTACTGAAAAGGAGGCCTGTAGTTGTGAGCTCAGTGGGTTGCAGATCGTAAAAGGTGATCGTACAAAGAAATTGGTAAACACAACTTGAAGGGCACCTTAAAGTGCTAAAAAGCAGGTTATGGAGACCTGCTTTAGTTACACTGTATTTTAAAAGTAAAGTTTTCTTTGTTTTGGATATAGGGGTGATGGATTGAAGACATGGGGGGTTAGTTAGGCAAGGAAAATCCACTTTTTTTTTTTTATAAATCTTTTTATTGGTTTTCAAAGAAACAAAAAACAAACAGTAATACATACAATGGTCTTACATTGTGTCAAGCCAATCTTAGCCAGGAGCACATCAGCACAACAGTAGTGTAATAAAACAAAGCATGCAGTATTGGTTGTGAAATAGAGTATAGCAGTGCGGCTATGGGGCCATGAGATAAGGCAGTTCACAGCTGTACAGTGTCAATTACAGTATGTATACATCTGTGAGCACCTAGTACACAACCGGGAGGTAATTAACAAGCTGGATCATTAGGAGGCCTGAAGGTCGTGGATGGATCCGCCAGCCATTCGGACCAAACCTTGTTATATTGAAAGAGTCACTAAAGGAAAAAAATGTTTGGGCTGAAATTACTGTTTACAGGGTATAGAGACATAAGAGTTAACTGATTCCTTTTAAAAATAGATAAAAAAAAATCAATCATATAATCAACCTACAGTTCTAGTTTCGTTTTTGCTGTTGTTTCCTGTCTCTCTGATGTACAGAGCCAGAGAGCCAATAGAGGGCAGTAATGGTTTGTCTAAAACCCCTCAGCCCAATCTAGTTTCAGTTTACACACAGTAATCACACCTCCTTGATTAGTGACCACAGTGAGAAAGCTCCCAGTACTGTGGTTATAAGGAAACAGACAACCAGGAAGTGTCCAGAACAGAGCAGGATTACAGCAACATCAAAGCAAAAACGAACAATGAGGACATGAAAACAGCACTGCAGTAAGGTAGAGGAAGCTATTTAGCTAAAAAAAAAATGTTTTTCTTTAGTGACCCTTTAAGCGGGCAGCCTCTGTTGGCATGTGTTTTTGTAGAGTGGTAGGCTATTGTTAATTAGTCGTTTCCACAGGGAAAGAGGTGGGGGAGTGGACTTGCACCAGCTGAGGGCAATGGCTTTGCGGGCATAAAACAGGAGCAACCCTACCAGGGTGCGACCCGCCACCGTTGGAATAAGTTGTTCTACCAAGCCTAGCATGCAGATTGGCATTGATGGTTGCAACGAGATAGAGGTACTTTGTGTGTTATACAGTCTACTATTTCTCTCCAATATTCGTCAATTACCGGACAGGTCCAAAATATATAAATGAAGTCACGGGAGTCTCACCACAGCGCCAACAATCGGGGGGAGAAGTCAGGATTCATTTTGTGTAATCTATGAGGGGTGAAATATGCCCGGTGGACTATTTTGAATTGGATCAAGCCATCTCTCAAAGAGACTAGGGAGCTAAAGGGGAAGTCCCATATGTCATCCCAGTCATCGTTATCAAAGTCGAGGATATCGTGCGACCATTGAGATCTCAGCTTCTCCAGAGACAGAAGGGAGGTGATTATCAAATGTGAATATAGGTGAGATGTGGGTTTCTTTACACAATCTGATCTAAGAAGGCCTTCCAATGCAGGCTGGACCTGCTGAGGTGGGGAGCCCGCGAATTGGCGGCTGAAGGCATGGGAGAGTTGAAGGAATCGAAAAAAGTAGGACTGTGGAACATTATAATCAGAGGTTAATTTGGAAAGTGGGACCAGGGATTGGCCAGAGATAACTTGGGTCACTGTTTTGATGGTAAAATTTGGTCCAGGCATGAGGTTCGGGCAATTTGTAGTTGTGCTCCAGTGTAGGGTTCAGCCATACAGGGGCAAGGAAAATCCACTTTGCACTACAAGTGCAAACTACAAGTGCAAAGTGCACTTGGAAGTGCAGTCACTGTAGAACCGAGGGGGACATGCAAGGAAAATAAAAAACAGCATTTTAGCTTGCACATGATTGGATGATAAAATCCAATAATTTCAGATCTACCCCTCAGATCTACAGCGACTGCACTTCCAAGTGCCCTTTCAGTGCAATTTAAAGTGTTCACTTTTAGTGAACAGTGCATTTGCCTTTCGTATATAACCCCCATTGTCATGTTCTCATTAAGTTCTCCTCGAACTACACTCATTACCACTGTCACCAGGAATGGATGTAAGAGTAAATCGAAAATTATGAGATGCCCCCAGAATAGGAATAGAGGGGGAATCTATCTACAGTAATACCTTGGATTACTTGCATAATTCGCTCCAAAGCACTCGTGTATCACAGCGAGTTCCTCATAAAAAAAAATGGAAACTTAGTCCACAACCACTGCTGGTGTATGCAGTACTGGATGTGGCCAGAGGTGGGGGCGCTGGTGACTCAGACGCTTAAAGACACTCGGGAACTGTTGATACTTCTGGGTGCTCCGCCGCATTTTACTCCCGCCCCACCCAGCTTGGATTGTCTCAGAGTGTTTCAGAGTTCTCCAGGAAGCTCTGGGAGCTCCCCCTCTGGCCACATACAGTAATATATACAACAGTGGCTTTGCTACATGGATGAGCACCAGAGTCCTGCTTGTCTTGTAAGACAGCGCTCGCATAAGTCAACATTATAAAGAAAATGTAGCTCGTCTTGCAAAACGCTTGTATACCGCGTTACTTGCACACCAATGTATTACTGTATTTGAAATCGATCAGTTTCTCACAAGAAAATTTGGAGGTGCAGGTTGAAATGTTTTCCTAAAACCAACAAATTTCTAAAAGTGAATGATGCAGCCATGTCCCATCACATATGCAGCCATGTCCCATCACATATGCAGCCATGTCCCATCACGTATGCAGCCATGTCCCATCACGTATGCAGCCATGTCCCATCACGTATGCAGCCATGTCCCATCACGTATGCAGCCATGTCCCATCACGTATGCAGCCATGTCCCATCACGTATGCAGCCATGTCCCATCACGTATGCAGCCATGCCCCCCCACGTATGCAGCCATGCCCCCCCACATATGCAGCCATGCCCCCCCACATATGCAGCCATGCCCCCCCACATATGCAGCCATGCCCCCCCACATATGCAGCCATGCCCCCCCACATATGCAGCCATGCCCCCCCACATATGCAGCCATGCCCCCCCACATATGCAGCCATGCCCCCCCACATATCCAGCCATGCCCCCCCACATATCCAGCCATGTCCCCCCACATATCCAGCCATGTCCCCCCACATATCCAGCCATGTCCCCCCACATATCCAGCCATGTCCCCCCACATATCCAGCCATGTCCCCCCACATATCCAGCCATGTCCCCCCACATATGCACCCATGTCCCCCATATATGCAGTAGTATCGGATGAGGCATCGAGGGCATTTGCTGGAGTACAAGTACTCCGGCAAATGCTCAGTATCAGTACAACCCTAATTTATGACAATTATTTTATTTAACCCAACAGACGCTCTCCATCCAATCTGACAGAGCTTGAGCTATTTTGAAAAGAAGAATGGTCACACAGATCCCCCCTTAAAGCGGTTGTAAACCGCATATAAATTTATTTATTTATTTTTTTAAAACCTGCAAGGCAAAAGACATAATGAGCTAATATGCACCGCATATTAGCTCATTATGAAATACTTACCTCTGAATGAAGAAAGTAGAACTTACCTGGTCCATGCCAAGCGAGATGTCATCTTGACTCGGCGTGTCTTCCGGGTATCGCCGCTCCAGCGATGCGATTGGCTGGAGCGGCGATGACGTCACTCCTGCGCGTGCGCGCGGGAGATTTCAAATTGGCAGGGTTTGGCAGATGCCGGTCCTTTCACCGTGGATTCCCCCCTGCGCCGCTGCAATCAGCGCATGGGCATTTAAATTTGTATGGAAGGTTTGGTGATTAGGGGATTTGTTATAAAAATAAATATATAAATAAAAAGCATGGTCGAAAATTTCACTATAGATGTGCAAAGCTAGTAGAGACATCCCCCAAAAAGACTTGCAGCTGTAATTGCAGTGAAAGGGGGTTCTACAAAGTTATGACTCTGAATACAAATGCACACCACACTTTTCACATATTTGTATAACATTTTTAAAACCATTTATCTTCCACTTCACAATTATGTGCCACTATGTGTTGGCTGATCACAAAAAAGATTACATTTTTGGTTGTAACATGACAAAATGTGGACAATTTCCAGGGGTATGAATACTTTTTTCAAGGCACTGTATAATGAGATTGCTGAGGATAATCACATTTTAAACATAAACAAACTCGCAGGGAAATAAATGCATTCTTATTATTCATCCACCTTTCATAGGGAATGACTCACATTACCCGTCGCCTGAATACAGCACGCGGATCAAGCTATGAAGCATCAAACATTATTTTTCTCTAGCGCAATCATAAACTCCAGAAAATGATTAACTCGCCCACACATACTGCATATATGAATCTTTGGCCATCATTTACATCACCGAAGCAAACTTCACAAAATGTAAACTTTTAATGAGAAGGAGCCCTGGTTAATGGACCAAGTCACATGTTAAATAAACATTTAATAAATGAATGGTTTACACTATGGAGAGGCTGT
Source organism: Rana kukunoris (assembly GCA_029574335.1). NCBI lineage: Eukaryota > Metazoa > Chordata > Amphibia > Anura > Ranidae > Rana > Rana kukunoris. The sequence goes on along the minus strand of CM056050.1, from coordinate 106,437,736 downwards.
TGTCAGTTTGCCTTACATGGGCAACCTGGTCAGGGCCATCTTTAAGGCAGGGAAAAGGGGCCAGTAAACGGACAAGTCCGTAAACAGACTTGTAAAAAACGGACGAACAGTCCGTGCGTGTGAAAGGGCCCTAAGGGTTTAAGTGTTGGCGTCCCTGACTGATTGAGGAGCGTCCTGAGTGAAGATTTGAGGTCCATTATTAATGCCCATAAAAACGCTTTATGACCACCCTTAAAAAGGGGGTCGAAGGGAGGCGGTAGGGAAGCTTTCCATCCATTATTCTAGCTGAAGGTGTCTGCAGGTGTTATCACAAGCCTTTGGGAAGTCATAAGAGACTTCACATGTATTACTTCTGCACAGTGGATTGAATTTTCTGTGGACTTTTGCTTTATTCTCATTTAAACCTGCTGTTTTTTTATTTTTAATACACTATATTACCAAAAGTATTGGGACGCCTGCCTTGACACACATTCATTTTATTGGCATCCCAGTCTTATTTTGTAGGGTTTGATATTGAGTTGGCCCTACCTTTGCACCTAGAACACCTTCAACTCTTCTGGGAAGGCTGTGCACAAGTTTTAAGAATGTGTTTATGGGAATGTTTGACCATTTTTGCAGAAGTGCATTTGGGAGGCCAGGCACTGATGGGGGCGGGAAGGCCTGGCTCTCAGTCTTTACTCTAATTTAGCCCAAAGGTGTTCTATCGGGTTGAGTTCAACTTTTCCCACCCCAAACTCACTCATCCATGTCTTTATAGACTTTGCTTTGTGCACTGGTCCAAATAATATGGTGGAGGGGGGATTATGGTGTAGAGTTGTATATAAGGGGTAGGCTTGGCCCCTTATTTCCAGTGAAGAAAACTCTTAGGCCACGTACACACGATCGGTCCAACCGGATGAAAATGGTCCGACGGACCATTTTCATCGGGTCACCGCTGAAGTGGCCTGATGTGCGTACACACCATCAGTTCAAAAAACGATTGTGTCAGAACACGGTGACGTAAAACGATGTGCTGAAAAAATTAAGTTCAATGCTTCCAAGCATGCTTCGACTTGATTCTGAGCATGCGCGGGTTTTTGAACCGATGCTTTTGCGTACTAACGATCAGTTTGGACCGATGATCAGGCGTCCATCGGTCCGATTTTAAAGCAAGTTTTAAAACTTTGGTCCGACGGAAGACAGACCGATGGGCCATACACACGGTCGGTTTGGACCGATGAAACTGGACTTCAGTCCATTTTCATCAGTTTAGACCGATCGTGTGTACGCGGCGTTAAGGTGTCAGCATACCAAGACATTTTGGACAATTTCATGCTCCCAACTTTGTGTGAACAGTTTGGGGATGGCCCCTTCCTGTTTCAACATGACTGCACACCAGTGCACAAAGCAAGGTGTATAAAGACATGGACAAGCAAGTTTAAGGTGGGAAATTGACTGGCCTGTACAGAGTCCTGACCTCAACCCGAAAGAACACCTTTGGGATAAATTAGAGCGGAGACTGCGAGTCAGGCCTGATCTTCCACGTCAGTGCCTGACCTCACAAATGTGCTTCTGGAAGAATAGTCAAACGTTCCCATAGACACACCCTTAAACCTTGTGGACAGCCTTGCCAGAATAGCTGAAGCTGTTATAGCTGCAAAGGATGGGACAACTCAACATTGAACCCTACGGACTAAGACTGGGATGCCATTAAACTTCATGTGTGTAAAGGCATCACAATTATGGTTTATTTATGATAAGTTCCTAAGCACAGTCAATTTATATTTTATGTATTATTTTTTTACAATAAGGTCCTATTCACAATCACTTTATATTTTATTTATTACTTGCCATTTTGGATTATTAGATGAGCACAACACAGTATAACCCCATCAGTGTTCCTGGCTGAAAATCCATGCATTTATTTTGCGCATATGCATGTACGGGAGTACAATTAAAAAAATTAAGCTCCAGAATGCAAATTTTACAACTTAAAATTAAATTTTTGCTTATGAAATACTAACCAGCAAATTAAAAATCCTGTCTTATTTTTACTCATTCAAAAATGTGTACAGGCAGATTGGAAACCTAGTACTGCGTTTAGATAAAAAAAAAAAAATGATGTTTAGGCAGGGTTGCTAGTATATTTTCCTGCCAGGTATAGTTGCCTTGGCCAATAATTAGGAAATCATTTGATTTCCCCCCCAATTCTGGAATAGCTGCACTTGTCCCTTCTGTCACTAGATGGCCAGGTATCTGGTGGCATTAGATAAGACAAGGGCATTGCAAGAACAGATATTTTTCACATCACTCATGGTCAGGGCAGCACTGGAATTGCCTCAGATCTACTCATTTTGAAACAAACAGAGTCTTGGCATAATAGAGCATGCCATAAAACTAACAAAAAAGAAAAGGATATCCTTGTGCATAAAGTCTGCAGAAAAAAATATATACATTTCTACCTCTTGCACGCTGCTGTCTAAAAACTCAGCTTTTTTTTTTTTAGGTATACAGACATTTATTTTTTGAGGTGTAGCCAAGTCCCGGGTCCCTTTTTTGGTCTAATGAGAACCTCCCGAGTTAGGGATGATAAAGACTCATTAATTTGACAATGATTGATTTCCTGACAATCTCAGGGTTACCCATTCTACCGGTCGATTCCAAATTAATGGAAGCATGTCACCCAGACAATAAAAATTTCACATGCTCACCTTTTTGTTTCTCAGCCCAAGAGAGCAAGCGAGCCCACACAGCTCCTGTTTTATTAAACATACATCACAAAAATGCATTCTCATTGGTCAACCCATACAATTCACACCCATCTCACCCACCCCCTTGTATTCAAATATGAGAACCCTCATTGGCCAGTTCATACAGGCATAAAAAAGTCCATTGTCAGCTCCTTCGATCAGTTCTCTCTTGGTCACGAGACAAATTCCTTTAGTGGGATGAAGACATCTGACAGATGGACTTTTCGAGAGGAAGCCAACCCATCCACCCCACTGCATTCCTGAATAGCTTCTCTTAGTTTCAAAAGGAAACTGTCCCTTTCCCCCTCATCCTGTCTTCATCCCACCAAAGGAATTTGTGTATTGTGACCAATAGGGATGAGCCGAACACCCCCGCGTTCAATTCGCACCAGAACCGTCAAACAGACCGACCGTTCGCGCGAACATTTAGAACCCCATTGAAGTCTATGGGACTCGGACGTTCGAATTCAAAAACGATCATTTTAAAGACCAATATTCAATTTACTGTTGGAAAACGTCTTTCAGAACCCGGGTCTTGCCCTAGGGAACATGCATCAATGGAAAAAAGTTTAAAAAACAGTATTTTTTTTCAGGAGCAGGACTCCTGAAAAATTACCGTTTTTAAAACTTTTTTTTCCATTGATACATATTCAGTCGGGCAAAACCCGGGTTCTCAAAGACTTTTTAACAGGAAAACTATAGACACACAGCAGGTACAATATTTAAGGGAATTTTTCATATTTTTTTTAAGTTAAAGCGGTATTTCACCCTAAATATAACATCTCCCATGCGATCCAGCATACTGGCGTCAGTGCCAGTATGCTGTTTTTTTTTTTTTTAATGGCACACTTACTGTATTATAGTGGAATTCCTTTTTTGTCCCCCGTGGTGGACGGCGCCAGTATAGCGCGTCACATCTTCCTAAAATACCCGATATGGACTCGGGTAATCTCGGCGAAAATGTGGCGCCTGCGCACAGACCCAGGAGCTGACTGCGCAGGCGCCGTATTTCTCCATATCCTACGGCTATGGCGCGTCACGCCCTCCGAAATAGGACTCGGAGAAATACGGCGCCTGCGCAGTCAGCTCCTAGGTCTGTGCGCAGGCGCCGCATTTTCGCCGAGATTACCCGAGTCCATATCGGGTATTTTAGGAAGATGTGACGAGCAATACTACAGCCGTCCACCGCGGGGGACAAAAAAGGAATTCCACTATAATACAGTAAGTGTGCGATTAAAAAAAAAAAAAACCAGCATACTGGCGCTGATGCCAGTATGCTGGATCACATGAGAGATCTTATATTTAGGGTGAACCTCCGCTTTAAGCATCATTAAAATCACTGCTCCAGGAGCAGTGTTTTTATTGATGCTTAAATAAAAAAAATACTTTAAATATTGTACCTGCTGGGTGTCTATGCCTGTGATAACGTCTTTAAATAGCACAATCACCTGCCTGCCAGTAAATTAGGAATAGCTGATCTAGCCAAGCTATACAGTGTATAAAATATATGTACAACTCCTAGGGATGTATAAATATTCTCTACACACTGTAATTGAAGCTAGACTGACTAGCCTGCTCTATCTAGCTATATAAAAAGACTATCTCTCTGTCTCTCTGACTGCTTTCATGAACAAGCCGGAACACACTACACGAGGCCGCCCAGCAGGCGGCCTTATATAGTGTGGGGCGTGTGCTAAAGCCCTGAGCCATAATTGGCCAAAGCCACCAGGGCTTTGGCCAATTATGGCTGTTCATTTTTTGCACCCTGTGATTGGCCAAGCATGCGGGACATACAGCATGCTTGGCCAATCATCAGCGCGCAATGCTGCAGTGAATTATGGGCCATTTTGCATCACTCGAATTTGGCGCGAACGACCGCTTTTGTTCGAATTTCGGCGAACATACGTTCGTATCGAACGCGAAGCTCATCCCTAGTGACCAAGAGAGAACTGATCGAAGGAGCCGACAATGGACTTTATGCCTGTATGAACTGGCCAATGAGGGTTCCCATATTTGAGTACAAGGGGGTGGGTGAGATGGGTGTGAAAAAGAGTTTATAGACAGCAGCGTGCAAGAGGCAGAAATGTATATTTTTTTCTGCAGACTTTCTGCACAAGGATATCCTTTTCTTTTTTGTTAGTATTGGCATAATAGAGCATGCCATAAAACTATATTTCAAAATGAGTAGATCTGAGGCAATTCCAGTGCTGCCCTGACCATGAGTGATGTGAAAAAATAATACTGCAGAGCGAACAGTTTCCACAGTAGCCAGGCTCAGAGCGGCTACTACAAAAGCCCACCCTACCTTACATTATCTTTACTTCCTTACTGGTAAAACATTAACCACTTGCCGAATGCCACACAAACATTTATGTCATCAGAATGGCATGGACAGGCAAATGGGTGTACAGATCCGTCCCTTTAAATTTGCTGCCGTGTTGGCGCGCACCCCTGCCGCAAGCTCCATGATCATGCCCGTGGGACCCCGCAGACTAATGTTCCCCCGGTGTCCCGCAATCGTGTGTCACGAAGATACAGAACAGGGGATGCCTGTGTAAACAAGCATCTCCCCGTTCTGCCTAGTGTCAGAACGTGTTAGGACGCGGATCGTCTGCTCCCTCTCATCGGGAGCTGCGATCAGTGTCGCGAGACAGGAAGCCACGCCCCCTAACAGTTAGAATCACTCACTAGGACACACTTAACTCCTTCAGCGCCCCCTACTGGTTAACCCCTTCCCTGCCAGTCACATTTACACAGTAATCAGTGCATTTTTATAGCACTGATCGGTGTATATATGTGAATGGTCCCAAAATAGCGCCAAAGGTGTCCGATGTGTCTGCCATAATCTTGCAGTCACACAAAAAAAAAAAAACGCTGATCGCCACCATTACTAGTAATTAAAGAAAAAAAAGGTAATAAAAATGCCATAAAACTATCCCCCATTTTGTAGACGCTATAACTTTTGCACAAACCAAACGCTTATTGCGATTTTTTGCCCAAAAATATGTAGAAGAATACATAATCGGCCTAAACTGAGGGAAAAAAAAAATGTATATATATATATATATTATATATTTTGGGGAATATTATAATAAAAATTAAAAAATATTCAGTTTTTTTTTCAAAATCTGTTGGTTGTCTAATGGAATATACGCAGTCTCAAAACAATGAAACGACGATGTACACAATTAAGATTTTTTCTATAATCCAGCGGTGGATATGCTCTGACTAAAGCGGTGAGGCGTATATTTCACACGCCCAGCTCTACTGGAGCCAACGCTACATTGTTGTGATCACTGTGTCTGAACAAGTCTATCCAGTTCCCACTATTATAAAGTCATTGTAAAATAAGAGATGGTAAAAGTAAAAAACTGCAGACTTGTCAGCAATCATATCGAAACGACATCCTACACACACCATATTTGTTGCCTAGCTAGGAGATGAAACCAAAACACAGGCGGGGCAGAAATACAATCCCACACACTGATGGATTTTATTGTTTTTTAATTAAATATCTAGCTGGAGTAGCGCTTAAAACATATTTCATTTCATTTTCCAGTAGTTCACATCCTGTAGTTTCCTGTGACTTTTAAAAGATAAACCAATATTCACCAATACTTCTATTCAACAGACACAAGTGAAATGACCTGGACCAGGCCTCAGTCATGGCACTAGAAGCTGGTGAATTAAGGGGCTGCATCTTCTGTAGAATGCTAAAATCATCTACCTCCATGTTGCATATACTCATTTTAGCTCAATTAAAAAAGCACTGAACACAGGTCAAGTAAGTTCTGGGCGGTATCAATAAAAAAAGGTACACTCCATACAAACTTTATATCCAAACCTTGAGGTACATACAATGAGTACAGCCTACCTGCATATTTTTACAGTAAAACTATAGTCAATGCCTATGATATTCACCATAAGGAAATCCAGATTTTTTAATATCCCCTTAATACTCCAGCAAGCTCTCATTCTGTGTACACACGATCATTTTTCGGCATGAAAGAAACGACATTTAAAAAAAAATATATAATTTAAAATGATCATGTGTGGGCTTCACATCATTTTTCGGGTTATGAAAAACGACAATTTTTTTTTCCGAACATGCTGCATTTTTTAATGACGTTTTAAACGATGTCGTTTTTCGGGTTGAAAAAAATGATTGTGTGTGGGTTAAAATGAAGTTAAAACCCCATGCATGCTCAGAAGCAAGTTATGAGTTAGTGCTGTCGTACGTGTTGTACGTCACCGCGCTTTGCTAGAGCATATTTTTAAAACGATCGTGTGTGGGCAACGTCGTTTTAATGATGAAGTTGGAAAATACAATGTTTTTTCTACATGCCGAAAAAACTTCGTTTTTTTCATGCCGAAAAATTATCGTGTGTACGTGGCATCAGACTTGTTCTCCTTTTTCCTGTAATTGGGTGAAAGTTCTCAATTCAATCTACTTTGCAAACTACAAGTGCACTTGAAAGTGCAGTCGCTGTAAATCTGAGGGGAAGTTCTGAAATGAGGGGAAGCTCTGCAGATCTTATCATCCAATCATATGCCAGCAAAAATACTGTTTTTAATTTTCTTTGCATGTCCCCCTCTTGCACTTGTAGTGCAAAGTGGATTTGCGTTTAGTAAATAAACCCCAATGTGTTGAAAAAATAAACCAGCTACAGGATGTAGAATAAAAAAATCAAATCATCACAGAGTGGTACTGTGGATCTGAGAGTGTATAAATGCCACGTCCCGTACAAAGAGAATGGATATACACATATGTATAAAGAAAATACACGTGTGTATAATAATGATGATGGACTTTTTAGGCGTAATAGAATTTAAAAAATGGATATTTATTATATAAAATTAAAAAAACAGAAAAGAACAATAATAACAGATTGCCACAGTGATGGCACAAGTTAGAAGCACATAAATTTAACAGACCACCTAATAATGAAAATTCTAATTATACACGGAACAACAAAAGAGTGGGAGACTTGCACCCACTCAAAAAAATTTGAAGACCAATAGATTTTCCAAAGAGGTGAGATGTTACACGATGTTTAGCCCAACATGTTTCACGTTGTATGGATGCTTCTTCGGGAGCTTTACAGTAGCTTATCAAAAAAATTAAATAGACAGAAACAGCATGGGCAGAGGTCATATAAGATGGTTAGGCCAGCTAACGTGGCACATATACCAGAAGTGGGAGGATAAAATACCCTCAGTTAGTCATGGAAATCAGATCAAAACACAATTCCTCAACACAGACAGTGCTTAGAAGGTTGCCAGCTCTGATATCGCATGGGAAGATTACAGACAACCTACAGTTGCAGGTGGGGATCAGAAAGCCAAAAGACATCAGTAGATCACTTCATATATATGACCTTGACCTTGTGACCTTGTCCAAACCGAGTCAGGAGCCTGGATATAGAAAACGCAGCCTCTGCCCGTAGTGACAGTCTCAACAATCCTAAGCGCTGTACATATAAATATCCATTTTTTTTATTCTATTACGCCTAAAAAGTCCATCATCATTCTTATACACAAAAACACGTGTATTTTCTTTATACATACCGTATGTGTATATCCATTCTCTTTGTACAGCTACAGGATGTGACATCACCAGAAGTGACATAGCGGCCGGAAGTACCTGCCTCACAGCATTTCGTCTGAATTGGACATCTGCAGGAAGCTCCTGCCTTGCATGTGGTTTTGTTTTGTGATCATTGACACATTTGATTTATAGCCATTAAAAGGAGAAGTCCAGCTTGAGCTTTGTAGGCTGGGCTTCTCCTTTGCACTCCTGTGACCCGTTTTCAGAGGAGAGCGGACAATTGCAATTAGTCAAGGCAACTTTTCACCTGACTTCCAATTTCCAAAGTCTGGATCTGCCAGGGGTCTTGACTGATGTCGACTCAGGCTCTCAGAGGCTCGCCGAGAGGCTGAGATGTGTGCCCGTCCAGGCATGTGGGTGGATCCTGACCATATGGTCACGATCTTTCTCAAGCCTGGACCAGCTCAGTGACGTCAACAAACAGTAGGCTTCAGCCCGCTGTCTGCTGAAAACAGGTCACAGGATTGCAGAACGAACTGCACTCCTGTGATTCATAGGAGAAGTACAGCCAAAGGAGCTCTGGCTGTACTTTAACTGCAGCAGCTGTTTTTTTTTATTGTATATACTGATTCATTTGTTTTGTTCACACAGCATTATCGTAGTTATTCAATAACTGTTGGCGCAGGAGAGCACACTTTAAGGACCAGTTCACATCATAGAAACAGTCTGGATGCGTGCCAGATGCTTTTCTGCATGCACGTTTTTGACGTGTTTGATGCATTGCAGTGTGTTTTGGTTGCCAACCAAGCAACATACACGTACTGGGACAGTGGCTCTATTGTGCGAAATCATGCACCTGTAAGTAATTTCATGCAAAAGCCTCAAGGGGGCATGCGCCACTGGAGACCCGATCACCCGCTGATTGGACAAAGGGGGAGCCAATCAGCCACCGGCCACCCTGGATCGTTCTTGAGAGAGGCAGAACAAGGCAGATCACTGTTCTCCAGGGGAGAAGATGAAAACATTTTAAGAAAAAATACAAATTCCATAAATCTATCCCATAGTTTGTAGATGCAATAACTTTTGTGCAAACCAATCAATATACGCTTATTGGGATTTTTTTACCAAAAATATGTAGCAGAATACATATTGGTCCTAAATTGATAGAGACATTTGATATTTTAAATTTTTTATTGGATGTGTTTTATAGCAGAAAGTAAAAAACATTTAAAACATTTTTTTTGCTGTTTTTCGGTTTATAGCGCAAAAAAATGAAAACCACAGAGGTGATCAAATACCACCAAAAGAAAGCTCAATTTTTTCGGGGGAAAAAAAGGACATACATTTTATTTGGGTGCAGGGATACACTACTGCGCAATTGTCAGTTAAAGCAGCACAGTGCCGTATTGCAAAGAAAATTGCCTGGTCATTAAGGGGGCAAAACCTTCCAGGGCTGAAAAGGTTAAGTAAGGGCACGTGTGTTTGGGTGCGTTTTTTGTGCTTTTTACAGTGTTCAGTGTACAGTGTTCCAGTGCACAAAAAGTGCAGCATGTTCTACTTTTTTTTCTGAAACTGGAACTGCAAGCATTGGTGTGAACTATGGCATTAAAAAACATATAACCTACTTAGCATGCATTTTTGATGCAGAAAAAAAACCGCACTGAACTGCATGTGGTGTAAACTGCCCCTTAACGATTGTACTATGAGAGAGGGTAAAAGTAGAGCTAGAAAAGACAGCTTCTGCAGACTTTTACTAAATTGAGTTTACAACACGGATTTATTGACCAGGAGCAAGCATTCACCCAACGAAGTCCAAAAAAATCGAAAGTCACTGGGGAAGGCTTGTTCAAGGGTAATGATTCACCAGATAACGCACACATGATCAGATTACCAAGCCCTGGTGCCTACACCTTTAAAAACTATGTAGACTTAGGCAACTCCCATATCTGTTGTCACTGGTTTCCTTCAAAATAGATTCTGTTTAGAGAACAATTTATAATAGAGTGCAGATATCGCTAACCACTCTGTTATACTGCTTAGGGTTATACACACCATGGCCATTCATAAAATGTAAGCCATGGTGTGAAGCTCATTGTATACCATGGGGTTCTCGCTGGTAAATGCAGCAGAGAGAACTACATAAGAGGGGACCTAATCATGTGACTGACAGGTCATGTGACTGACAGGTCATGTGACTGACAGGTCATGTGACTGCTCCTCTCATTTTTATTTATTTTGTCCCTCTACACATTTATTTTCACTTCACTCAACCAGTTTTAAACTTCAGAAGCCAGTGGAGTGTAATGTGGATGGCACTCTGTAATACTTTAAAGGGGTTGTAAAGGTACAACATTTTTTCCCCTAAATGGCTTCCTTTACCTCATCCTTCCATTTTGCTTTTAAATGTCCTAATTTCTTCTGAGAAATCCTCACTTCCTGTTCTTCTATCTGTAACTCCACACAGTAATGCAAGGCTTTCTCCCTGGTGTGGAGAAAGCCTCTTGAGGGGGGAGGGGGTGAGCAGGAGTGTCAGGACGCCCACTAAAACATAGCTCCTTTCTCTATCTGCAAAGTAGAGAGAGTGTCCTGACTTGCCTGCTCACCCTCTCCCCCCTCAAGAGGCTTTCTCCACACCAGGGAGAAAGCCTTGCATTACTGTGTGTAGTTACAGACAGAAGAACAGGAAGTGAGGATTTCTCAGAAGAAATAAGGATATTTAAAGCAAAATGGAAGGATGAGGTACATGAAGGAGGACTGCACTAAGGTAAAGGAAGCTGTTTAGGGGATTTATTTTTTAACCTTTACAACCCCTTCAAGCAGTATCAGCCCAATGAGGGACACCCATCAGCAAAAGTATGCAGGCATAGGACACACCCCTTACTACGCCCCCTTAAAGGAGAATTGTACAAAAAAAAAAAAAAGATTGGTTAAGCTCAAGTGCTTTTTTTTTACCTCCGCTATTCCTTTATATTGGTTAAGCTCACAAGTCCTTTTTCTACAACTACTATTTCTTTATATTTGGTTTTGGAATTAACAAATGCAGAAATTTAGAGATCAGGTGAAAGGTTTAGCACTGGAAAACACTTTTTGATAGATAAAAAGTGCATTTTATATACAACTATATAGATCAGACCAAAATGAGGGACAAATGAGGAGGAACTAAGGACAGAGGGACATTGCTCCAAATCAGGGACAGTTAGGAGCCATAGTATAGACGTGGTATGAGCATTTACTATTGCTTAATTAACGGATCCATAAAAATTCTAAATGACTTCTGCTTAGACCCGAGTTGCTCTCTAAAGTACTTCCTCGGAAATATTTGCATTGTTCTATGACGACATTGCATGAGACAAGTTCATGCACCTGTAATCTTCTAATTATCATATACTGGCTTATTGGAACAGGAATTTCCCTCTTCGGGCAAATTAAGCTCCAGGGACAAATCCATGTAGACATTATTGTCTGACATGTACTTCCTCAATCCTCACCAGTATCACAAACAAGTATCCGCTCCCAGTCACTGCCTTCCAACTAGGAAATGACAAGCAAGCAAAAATGACTGTAAATGTCCAGACATATAAAGCACCTATAAAACTATCTGTATTAACAGGAGGAAAACACAGGCACTTTAACCCTTTCCTGCCCAAACCATTTTTCTCCTTTTTTACAGTCACACTTTGAATGACAATTGCGTGGTCATGCAACACTGTACCCAAATTAATTTTTTCCCCACAAATGGAGCTTTCTTTTGGTGGTATTTGATCATCTCTGCAGTTTTTATTTTCTGCGCTATAAACAAAGGAAAAGCGACAATTTAAAAAAATTCTAGAATAAATATCCCCAAAAAATGTATAAAGAAACGATTTTTTTCCTTTTGCCCGATACGTATTCTTCTACATTATTTTGGCAAAGGTTTAGCGGCTACAAAAAAGGGGATAGATTTATGGCATTTTTATTATTTTTATTAGTAATGGCGGCAATTTTTATCGTGACTGCGATATTGCGGTGGACACATCGGACACTTTTGGGACCATTCACATTTTTACAGCGATCTGTGCTATAAAAATGCATTGGATTGCTGTATAAATATGACTGTTGGGAAAGAGGTTAACACTAGAGGGCGATCAAGGGGTTAAATGTATTCTCAAGGGAGTGATTCTAATTGTGGGGGGAGGGGACTGACTGGGGGAGGTGACCGATCGGTGTCTCCATGTACAAGGGACACACCATCGGTCTCCTCTTCCTGACAGGACTGTGGATCTCTGTGTTTACACACAGAGATCCACGATCCTGCTCAGTTAATGGGCAATCGAGGCTGCCGGGCACGCGCATCGTGTCCCCAGTGACACGGCGGGCGCACGTGCCCACTAGTGGCTCGGGAAGACGTCATATGACGTCCGGCCAGAACGAGAGCCTCATCATTCCGCCATCATATGACGGAAGGCGGTAGGCTACTGGTTAAAGTGTTTGTTACCTCAGCATTTCAAATTCATGTTAGGAGGATCTCCCCTCACTACTAATGCTAGAGACGATATTGTGCTTGACTAAAGTGAATGGTGTGTACATTTTATTTACTCTCATTGTTACTTGAGGAGGGGGGGTATGAGGGGGTTGACCTGGTGTGGTCCCCCACCCCCCGGGATCCCCTTTACCTTTTCTTATCCTCCTAGGACTATAGGTTGCTCATACTGCATTTTATTTTTCATTGTTAGATTCCTAATTTTCTATCTGGTTTTTCTGAAATCCGATCTGTGCCTAAACCTGATTGCCTACCAGGGTCATGAGATGCTGCTACCCTTGTTGATCGAGGGGTACTGGAGCAGCGACTACAGTTGGGATCGTTTTGTTATTTTATATATGTCTTTTGAGCCAAGGAATACTCAAATGCTCTGTTTTGTAACATACTTTTCTAAAACAAATAAAAAACAATGTGGAAAAACAATTCCTGATATGTGCCCGTTGTACCATGTACTTGTATGAGAAAGTATCCTGTTCTATTTGTATTGCTTCCTTCGTAATCCCTGTTGTTCCTGCCAGTCCCTCTGCTTTGCCTGTTAAAAACTTACCACACTGGGCAGGAGAGCTCACCGGTCAGTTCCCTAGCTGTGCTCTCCTCCAATGATCAAACTTGTCCTGACACCCCCCACTCCCCCATGCACAGCCTTTCACTGGGGAGCTCAGTGTACTGTTGCTTCTCCTCCCCCAGCTCTTATGCAGCTGAGAACAGAGGGAATGTGATCACTTATAAAAATGGGGAAAAAAAACAGTATTGATAATGTTTTTATTTTTTTATATATCTATACACAAATGATTGCCTTTCATTTCAATTTTAAAACGGAAAGGGTTGTTTTACAAGGTGATAGTTTACAATCAATCAATCACTTTAAAGTAGGTCTTCAGAACTACTCTACCAGCACCCTGAGTATTTGTATATTGTTTTTTTAATATGAATTCTGTATGTCTTTTATATGTAATAAATCATTCATTTTATTCAAGAATTACATCTTTGTCCATCAGTACCGAGAAAGTCCACTACAACCAATTGGGTGGGAATATTGCGTTTGGTCAGCCTCAGCAACTGTCCCCATAGTCCCACATTCCCCCCCGTTTCTCTACCTGTAATGAAAATGACTGCTTTTTGTTACTAGATTACAAGAAGATCATAACATGTGAGTCAAGAACCATTTTATGTATTGTTCTTTAGTCACTTACCTATAAAAGAAATAATAGTGTTTTACAGACTAAATTACATCAATGCAATCATTTGCTTTGAGAGAATGCAGCTGCATTACCATAAAATTGAGGAAGAGGGCAATGTTGAGCAACGTATCAGGCTTTTTCTGGCACCTTTTGTTTACAAGTTGAAATCAGTATTTTCTTGCTACAAAATTTACTTGTAACTCCCAAACATACATTTTTTATTAGCAGAGAACCTAGGGAATAAAATGGCGATCATTGCAATTTGTTATGTTGCACAGTATTTGTGCAGGGGTTTTGCAAACACAATTTTTTGGTGAAAAAAATAGACTTTAATAAAAAATGTGAACGATGATGTTACGCTGAGTAAATAGATACCCAACATGGAATGGCAACAAACTACGATACTTAAAAATCTCCATAGGGACACTTACATTTTTTTTCACAAATGACCTGTTTAGAGTTAGAGGAGACCTAGCACTAGAATTATTGTTCTTGCTCAAATGTTTGACGATACCTCATATGTGGTGCGAATACCATTTACAAATGTGTGCGCAACTTACAAATGCGTTTGTTTCTGCGTGGGAGCACGGAGGGATGGGGGTGCTTTAATTCTATTTATTTTTTCTTATTTATTGCTACACTGTCCCTTTAATTTTGTTTTCTTTTTGATCACTTTTTTTAATTATCCCTTGTAACAGAAATAAGGGCAACAGGTCCTCTTTATTGAAATATCATGTTATGAAAAAGACCCCAAATCTCTCCCTTACCTTTAAAAAAAAAAAAAAAAAAAAAAAAAAAAAAAAAAAAAAAAAGGGAAGACGTCCCCCCCTCTGCTGCTTCCGAGAGCATTTCAGCGGCTCATGAGCCGCTCAGAGCACTTTCATGAGAAACCCAGCCACCGGCTGTAAAAAAAACAATACCCAATGAAACCACTTTAAAGCTGCAACATATAAATACGTTTTGTGGGCTTGAAGCAGTTAATTTCCCACATCTGTAGCTTATTAAATTGCAGTTAGTGTGTGTATAAATAGTCAATAAGTTTGTTAGCTCTCACGTTGATGCACTGAGCAGGATGGATAGTGAGCCATGGGGAACAGAAAAGAACTGTCAAGAGACTTGCGTAACAAGTTAATGGAACTTTATAAAGATTGATAAGACTTTTGATATCTTTATATCCTTTTCCATCACTTATTAAAAAGTTGAGAATTTGGGAGATCTCTTGATACCAAGCCAAAGTCAGGTAGACCAAGAAAGACTGCAGCCACAACTGCCTGAAGAATTGTTTGGTAAAAGAAAATCTCAGCGCCCCTTCTCCCTGGCTCAGCTTCTCTTCCACCCAGAGGGGCAGGGCACTCTTGTGCTGGGAAACCACTGGCTCCTAATCCCCCATGTCCCTGAGCCCGGCCGTTGCCTCCCTCAGCTGGGCCTGCTCCAGTAATACCCTGGGTGAGGGCGACAGCAGCGGGGATGATGAGCCGCCAGGGATCCCCAGCTGGACTGCACTCTGATGGACACTTTTTCCTCCAGCCAGATCAGCGACTGCCACACTGCTCTTAAACTGCTAATCTTGTTCCCTAATGATGGCAGTATCGGGCAGTACTCTGGAAGGCCTACGAAGCCTGGGTCATTGCCACATTCCCAGCCAAGACCCCAAGCTTCGTAGCACCTGAGGCACCTGTCACGGATCAAAAGTCCAGGTGCCAGGATGCAATTCCTTGTCGCCATGGCGACCTGGCGCCTGGGATTTGTCGAGTCCTGATGTACACTATCAATTCTCTAAGGGTATGCAAACATTTCAGCACAACTGTATACATAAACACACACCAATAATGATTGTATTTCTACATTAGCCATGATGGAGAACTCTGGTCAATGTGGTGCTACAGGTGCCTGTGTGATCAAAAGGATGATAACCACATGAATTATTCTCTAGTATTATAATGATAGCAATGTAGAAAAAAAATCATGTGCATGTCATGCGTTTTTTTTTTTATGATCTTAAGACACTGATTAACTCACATGAACTGCTCAAGCATACAAAATTAAAGACTCTTCAGTCTCTATTAAATTGTCTCTTCATTCTTTAAATGGTGGACTTCGGAGGCTTTATTTTCAGGTAAGTGACACATAATGAGCTAGTATGCTGTGCATACTAGCTCATTATGCCTTTCTCTTGCAGGCGTATTTGCAAAAATATATATATATATATATATTACAGAGGGTTTACTTCCTCTTTAACACAGGTCTATTTTTCTGAGACCCTCCCAAGAAAAGAAAAATACTCTAGCAATACAGACCAAACTGAGCATGTACAGAGCCCCTGTAATATCAGGAGATGGAATTTGGATAGTGGAAGTAGAGGAGGATCAGAGAAGACAGGATCAAAACAGCCTTGTTACACAATGCACAGGACTAACCCCTTAGGTTCCACAGTGAGTATAACAAGCATGCTTTACTGCAAATACAGACTGATTTTACTGCTGTAGGTTTAGTAACACTTTAACCACTTCCCGCCCGGCCAATAGCCGATTTACGGCAGGGAAGTGGTTATGAAATCGTGACAGGCCGTTCTCAAACGTCCTGCGCGATTTCATGCCGCACGCGCCCGTGCGGGCGCGCAGCGATCGGTGATGCGGGGTGTCAGTCTGACACCCTGCACCTCCGATCTCGGTAACGAGTCTCCGGCGGAGCCTCGTTACCACGTGATCAGCCGTGTCCAATCACGGCTGATTACGATGTAAACAGGAAGAGCCGCCGACGGCTCTTCCTCACTCGCGAAAAAAAAAAGGGGGCAGTAAAAAAATGATGCCAATCAGTGCCCACACATGGGCACTGATTGGCAACATTGATCCATCAGTGCCACCCCTCAGTGATCATCAGTGCCACCCCAGTGTCTGTCAGTGCCACCCCACAGTGCCAATCCATGCCCAGTGCCCGCCTATCAGTGCCCACCTGTGCCGCCTATCAGTGCCCACCTGTGCCGCCTATCAGTGCCCACCTGTGCCGCCTATCAGTGCCCACCTGTGCCGCCTATCAGTGCCCACCTGTGCCGCCTATCAGTGCCCACCTGTGCCGCCTATCAGTGCCCAGTGCTGCCTATGAGTGCCCATCAGTGCCGCCCATGAGTGCCCATCAGTGCCCCATACCAGCGCCGCCTATCAGTGCCCATCAGTGCTACCTAATCGGTGCCCATCAAAACTACCTCATCTGTGCCCATCAGTGCCACCTCATCGGTGCCCATCAGTGCCACCATATCAGTGCCCGTAATTGAAAGAGAAAACATACTCATTTACAAAAAAATTAACAGAAAAAAATAAAAACTTTATTTTTATTTTTTTTTCAAAATCTTCGCTCTATTTTTAGTTGTTGCGCAAAAAAAAAAAAACCGCAGAGGTGATCAAATACCACCAAAAGAAAGCTCTATTTGTGGGGAAAAAAGGACGCCAATTTTGTTTGGGTGCAGTGTAGCATGACCGCGCAATTGTCATTCAAATTGCGACAGTGCTGAAAGCTGAAAATTGGCTTGGGCTTGGGCGGGAAGGTGCGTAAGTGCCTGGTATGGAAGTGGTTAAGGACTCTTTTCACTTGGGGTGCCATCTGAAGAGTGACCTGCGGTGAAGAGATTTTGACAGGTGATGAGGAAGCAACAATGGTCGTGGGGCGTTTGTGGTGCAGTACAATAGGCCGTGTTTGGCAGGTGGTAATGCTGTCTAAAAGTGATGGGATAATTTTTGCCCTCTCATGATGGAAAGCGGCATGTGTACACCTCTGTTCACTGTCTTAACAGCATTATGCAACATAGCAAAATGGTAAAATGGATGCTTGCGGTTCACTTTAGTATAGCCAATTCCCCTTTCAATGCTACATTGTGATTCAAGCAGAAATTGTTAGCATCACTTCAAGGATTACACTCATTTAGCATAACCATTAGCCGCCATATCACATACATGTACGTGATTGACTTTAATGTAAACAATGTCACAATGTAGAGAATACGATTTCCTATCATCTGTGCCCAGTCTTGCCACACAGAGTTAATCCAGCGCTGAGCAATCCTCTTATTGTTCAGTGAAATACAACAAACTTCCAGATAAAGACCAAAGTCCTTGCTTGAGTGACAGGTTATTTACATATCTCTTGCACTAGCTTGCAGACATACACAGCTTCTGTAAAAAGTGCACTCTCCTCTCCTCTCCTCTCCTCGATTGGCTGTTTTTACTGTGTTTTGATTAAAGGTTTTCAAAATATGGGGTGATACACAGTTCAGTGTCATGAGGAAATGTTTCAGTGAACAGCCATCAGAATATACATAAAGCTGTGCATGTCTGCAAGCTAGTGCACGAGATATGTAAATAACCAGTCACTCAAGCAAGGTCTTTGGTTTTTATCTGCAAGTCTGATTTCACTGAACAATAAAAAGAGGATTGCTCAGCGCTGGATTAACTGTGTGGAAAGACTGGGCACATATGATAGGAAATCTTATTCTCTACATTGTGACATAAAAAAAAATGTTTTGGGGTTTACATCCACTTTAAGGGTTTATACTAGATTTATGGCCCCATCTAAAAGCAATCCTAGTGGCGGATCTGCCGCTGGATTGCTTTTACAGATGGCGGGAGGGGACGTCTGTGTTACTGTGACCACCGATGCCAGCTCCACTTGCTAGCCCACCTGTGGAGATCTCCCAGAGCGAAGATACATGGAGACTTGGCACTACGCGGTCTTCAAGAAAGCACGTTACAGCCGACAGTCTTTCCCCTTGACTTGTCCCTGCACCATGCTGATCTACAGTCTCTGCTTGTCCCTTCCCACAGCCTCTCCGGCATGAATCCCTCCATCGCTTCCTGTGTTAGGAAATCTGGCCTGGAAAGATCCCGAGCTTCCAGCTCAAGCGACACTGCTGACAGCTCCTTAGCACTGCTTCTCCACCTTCCACCTGACTCCCTGCCAGGCCCCTAACCTGGGGATTGACTTAAAGTAGGGTGACCAGACATCCCCAGTTTCAGGGGACAGTCCCCTGATTGAGGACACTGTCCCCGGACCAAGTCTGTCCCTGGTTTTGTCCCCAGATTGGATTTAATAGGGGGCAGGGGCAATTTCAAAGACAATCAGTGCAGAATTAAAATAAAAAAAAATAGAATTGCACCCCCCCCCCCCCCGCTCCGCCATGCCTACTAGCATAGGGGGGTTGTATTTTTCCCATTACCTGTGCCCCTTTCTGATGATCACATGCTGGTCGGAGCGGGCGGTGACGGGTAGAGAGTTGCTGATTGTTGCCATTACTGGTAAAGAAAAAATATGTCCCCGGATTTCATTTTAAAAATCTGGTCACCTTACCTTAGCAGGGACCCTCACTCCTTCGTCAGAGCTATCTGACATGGAGCCGCTGTCGTAAACAGGATCGTATTCTGAGCCCGAATCTGTCAGATGCGTGACCTCCTCTTCACTATCTGACCTGCTCAGGATCCAAACAGCCTCTTCACCAGTGTACATTTGCTTTGCCATTTTGGGCTCCAAATTTAGTCGTAGACTGGTGATGATTCACGGGTAAAAAAAACACCTGGCTATAGAAAGGCAAATGTAGAAAACGCTTCAAAAAAACTGTTAGCGATCGCAGGGATCAGGCCTGTCTCTGCGAACGCTGCAGTTGTGTTTTATGTGTTTTTGAAGTGACAGTGATCGACCCACTTGGGTGGGTTGGGCTGGGCGGAGGGGCAAAACGCAAGTGCTAGCGGGTATCTGGGCTGATTCCACTAACAATGCGTTTTTGGGTACCCTAAACTGCTGGGTACGCTAGTATAGATCTGATCAGATCAGGTATCGATCCGTTCAGATACTATACCACTAAGGGCGGTGTATGCTTTGCGAGTGGGTGTAAGCGTTACTGGCACTAACCTAACGCTGCCTGGGGCGACGCAGACCCTGACTGACGCAAAAATGTAATTTATATCACCCGCCGGGCGATCAGGGGGTTAAACCTTTATTGGGTTATATACGGCGGGTGCCCTGATGCTATAAACAGCAAACTAACTATCCAGCGTCAACCGTAACACTTATACCGTGATCACTGGTGAAAGGGTTAACTAGGGGGCAATCAGGGGGTTAAAACTTTTATTAGGTAATATATGGGGGTACCTAACGCTTTCTAAAAACCTAAATAACCTAAATAACTAACTGGCTAACCTGTGTCACCACTGACACTTATATGGTGATCACTGGTGAAAGGGTTAACTCTAGGGGCAATCGGGGGTTAAAAACTTTATGGGGGTACCTAGTGCTATAGAACCTGGCGGCGAACCTCAAAAAAAACTAACTGCCTAGCGGCAACAGTGACACTAATACAGCGATCAGAAAATCGATCGCTTAGTGACACTGGCAATAGGGGGTGAAAGGGTTAACTAGGGCAGTGATCAAGGGGTTAAACCTTTATTAGGGGGGGTAGGGGGCTACCCTAGACCTAAAGGGGGCTAAGACTAACTGTCCTGACACTTTTTACCGTAACACTGACACTAAATGCAGCTATTAGCAGCATGGGGGCATCCTCCCGCAAAAAAGTTATGCCGCGTACACACGGTCGGACTTTTCTATGCCGTGTACACATGGTCAGACTTTTCCACGGGTAAGGCCTTCGTAGGATGGGTCAACCGTATGTACGCGGCATTAGGAACAAAATCGCTCCTCCACCCCTAATGCCCCCATGCTTCGGCATATATGCTCTTTTTTGGACTGTGGTGGTGAAATCACCTCCTACAGCGTTGGAGTCGCAGCTTTATATATATCGTGGGAGCAAACGCTGTTGCTGTCACGCTAAATAAATCCGTGCTGCAACTGAATGGCGTACCTGCTAAGCAAATGATGGCTAACATTAAAACAAAGTAACATTACAGTATAACAGTAAGATCATACCATACCTGCAAAGCAAATACCAATAAAAAAAAACATAGTAAAAAATAAAACATTTTTTAACGCAACCTGTGCCTAATATATATATGCCGAAGCATGGGGGCATCCTCCCGCAAAAAAGTTATGCCGCGTACACACGGTTGGACTTTTCTATGCCGTGTACACATGGTCAGACTTTTCTATGCCGTGTACACATGGTCAGACTTTTCCACGGGAAAGCCTCCGTAGGAATGTCAACCGTATGTACGCGGCATTAGGAGCAAAATCGCTCCTCGGCCCCTAATGCCCCCATGCTTCGGCATATATGCTCTTTTTTTAACTGTGGTGGTGAAATCACCTCCTACAGCACTGGAGTCACTGCTTTATATATCGTGGGAGCAAACGCTGTTGCTGTCAAGATAAATAAGTCCGCGCAACAGCTGAATGGCGTACCTGAAAACAGTAAAGTAAATTACATACCTGAAAAGCAAGCATGAAAAAAAGTAAAAAAGAGCAGAACAATAGAGCGAGAATAGAGAGGGAGAGAACAATAAAACGACAACTATTTTTTTTTTTTTGTGTTTTTTTTACTTTTTTCTTTTTATTTATTTTTTTACACTTTTTTTTTGTAACTGTTCAACTTTTTCGGTTCCAGGTTTGGGTCTCTCAAAATGCGACAGCATCTTGGGAGACCCTGTGTACGTGTGCCTAGCCTGTGATATGTTTTGCCCTACTCTAATACTTCACTAGTGTGTGGAAGCGTTCAAAACATTTGCCAATACAAAGACCAGGATCGGCAGGAGATCGGGGACAAAAATAACGGGTGTCACACCTAAATCCGCGCTTGCTACAGACACGACATCTTCTTTGGGGGGCTTTTTGGGTAGGGGTACTCTCGAGGGCATATATAAAATGCCTCTCATGCAGTCGGCTTACTGCATTTGGTAGGGGATGGTGAGGTGCAGAACCGTCTAGATACAGGAGTTCTGTGACGATATCCTTCTGGAATTGAAGGAAGGGTCCGTTCTGTCCTGAAGCTTTGTAGAAGACAAAAGCATTTAGTAGAGTTAATTGAAATAAATGTAGAGACACTTTTTTGTACCAGCATCTCGATTTACGGGCAATATGATACGGCGCCATCAACTGGTCGTTGAGGTCCACCCCTCCCATATTTTGGTTATATTTGTGGACACAGAGGGGTTTCTCCACAACACCAGTCGCCGTACGAATTTGTACTGTCGTGTCTGCGTGAAGGGTGGTAAGAATGAAAACATTCTTATTGTCCCGCTACTTCACAGCGAGCAAATTATTACATCTGCAGCAGGCTCTCGCCCCCAGCTTTATACGGGCATCTACAAGCCGCTGGGGAAAGCCCCGGCGATTAGGTCGCACGGTGCCACATGCTCCAATCTGATGATCAAACAAGTGACTAAAAAGTGGCACACTGCTGTAATAATTGTCCACATACAAGTGGTACCCCTTTCCGAATAAGGGTGACACCAAGTCCCAAACAATCTTGCCAGCGCTCCCCATGTAATCTGGGCATCCTTCCGGCTCTACCTCACTATCTTTGCCCTCATAAACCCTAAAGCTCCATGTGTAGCCTGTTGCCCTGTCACAAAGCTTATAGAGCTTGACCCCATATCTGGCACGCTTGCTGGGAAGGAACTGCTTGAAAGACAAGCGGCCAGCAAATTTAATCAGGGACTCGTCAACGCAGACAACTTGCTGGGGATTAAACAAGGCTGCATAACGTTCATTGAAATGGTTTATGAGAGGCCGAATTTTGTAGAGCCGGACAAATTCAGGGTCTCCACGTGGACGACAAAGTGCATTGTCACTGAAATGCAGGAATCGCAGGATCATCTCGTATCGTTTCCTGGCCATGTGAGCAGAGAATATGGGCATTTGGTCAATTGGATGTGTGGACCAATACATGCGCAATTGAGGAATTGGATGTATGCCCATATTGAGGGTAAGGCCCAGAAAGGTCTTAAATTCGGAAACCGTAAGAGGTCTCCATTCTTTGGCAAGGACGGACTGGGGATTAGCGGCGATGTAGGTACCAGCATACAAATTACTCTGGTCCACAATAGATCTATAGAGATCGTCTGTGAAATACAGCGAATAAAAATCAAGTGGCGTAAAATTCGCTGTATCCACCTGAATTCCGGGTTGGCCAGTGAATGGGGGAAGTACGGGTGCTGCAGAAGTGGTGGGGACCCAATCAAGATAGGCGAATTCTGCAGGAAGGGCACTATGGGCACGACGGGCCTGTCTTTTTCTTCTTCTTGGTGGCAGCGGGACACTACTTGTGCTTGCCACCTCGCCAGCTTGAACTGCACTTATGGGACTTGCCACGTCACCACGTGATACTGCAGTGCTGGATGAACGACCAGGGTGTACTAGGCCGCTGGTGCTTGCCAATCCACCAGAAGGAATAGCGGCGCTAGTACTGGCTCTCTGCTCCATACAAGGGTCCTGCGGTTCTTGCTCCTCAACAACCTCAGAATGGGATCGGGTATGCCTGGCCTTAGCATAGGGTGACCAGACATCCCCAGTTTCAGGGGACAGTCCCCTGATTGAGGACACTGTCCCCGGACCAAGTCTGTCCCTGGTTTTGTCCCCAGATTGGATTTAATAGGGGGCAGGGGCAATTTCAAAGACAATCAGTGCAGAATTAAAATAAAAAAAAATAGAATTGCACCCCCCCCCCCCGCTCCGCCATGCCTACTAGCATAGGGGGGTTGTATTTTTCCCATTACCTGTGCCCCTTTCTGATGATCACGTGCTGGTCGGAGCGGGCGGTGACGGGTAGAGAGTTGCTGATTGTTGCCATTACTGGTAAAGAAAAAATATGTCCCCGGATTTCATTTTAAAAATCTGGTCACCTTAACTTAAAGGCCCCTAAATATTCAATGCAGATCCACCTTACCTTCGCCCACTAGTTCCAGACCATTCTGCAATGTTCCAGATACCAAGGGGAGGCCCCAGAGAGCTGCCAGGATGAGTCATTCAGCCCTGACCTCTATTAACCCTGAGCTAGAATCAGTAACTAAGGTTTATCCCTGGCCAAAAAAACATTTACCTACCCTCACTTCTAGTAACACATAGTAGGAGGGTGCTACAGGTATATAAAGATCTTTCAAATCATTTTATCAGATAAGTGGTCATGTAGCACATGCCTGCTGTAAATCCTAGACAATGACACCTATAGACCATGCAATGTGCAGACATCACCATTACAACAGGAGGAAACAGACATGACAGAACACTGAAGTCTGGATGGCGAAGAACGGACACAAAAGAATGTTTAGCTACTGTGTGATCTGTACACAGAACTCGAGGAATCCACATTCATGCGTAAAATCCTTGAACACTACAGTCTTGGCAGCACAGTTTTATGTCTTGTAAAAGATTAAAGGCAGCAAAAATTGTGCATGTCAGAACAAAATGTCAGTAAGCCTATTCATACCATCTGCCTATACAGAGTGCACCTTGTATCACTCAATGTATTTCTACAGCTATGCCTGCTGAATCAAAGGAAGGTCAGGTATCAATGGCTATGAAATCCGCTCCACTTTGATTCACGTCAACACCTAACCACCTAGACAGACATTTCTGCTGTGTAAAAATAAGAGGGGTCTTTCCAGTGGCTAAATACAGGGCAAAACTGGCATCATTGGGGGACTGTAGGCACACAATCTACAGACCTCCAATCCCCATACTAGTTACTAAATGACAAAAACCAGATGTCAGCAAACCAAAACCATTCTCTGACATAATATGAAACATGGCAAAGCACAGAAGCTAAGCACAAATCCTGTGGCTGGCATTGTGTACTTTATTAAATCTGTTTTAGTGCAACACAGACCATTTACCTCTATCTAGCTATCTATTTATCTATCTATATATTAGAGCTGCGCGATTAATCGGAGAGAATCGCAATTTCGATCTCCCCGCGGAATGACCCGCGGTTCTTCTGTTTCACAGCTGGTTCCACGTAACCAGCGTGGAACGCAAATGGCGCCGATATCGGCACGGACGTCAGCAGCCTCCGCCGCTGGATGGAAGCCTGGGCTTTTCTCTCACAGTTCTGTACAACTGTAGCGTACACAGGATGTTTATAGATTCAAGGATTAAATCTTGCAAACTGGATGGTATACTTTGAAAAATAAAAGCTGCTATAAACATAGGGGGGTGGTCAGCTGTGCCTTCCTCCTAACTGCCATTTCCATTAACAGAGGTGCTTGGCTGAGCGTTAGTGCTTATGCTATGTATAGTTTGGGGTGGAGAAGTCCCAAAATACTGCCAGCACCAGTTATTCATGGGGTATAAGAGCAAACAGAAAGTTTCTGACCCATACAATTAATATTTCCAACATCAGTGAACTGCCGGGCCTCTGCCTGACCTGGAGATAGGAGTTTATTCCCAAATTAGGCAACTCCTTTGTACTCTGGATACCACAACACAATCACCATTCTTATATACATTGCACAAAATCAAATCTACATGTATACTGTACAAGACTCTGTGCTGATCTCCCAATGAAGATATAGGGAGCAGTAAAACCCAGAGGACACAACTGCCGTGTCCTCATTGGAGAGATCTGCCTTCACTTCTTGTCCTGGAGAGCATTGTCGTCACCACAGTCTCCAATAAAGGAAATTAGATTAAATTACCCTTGGGACAGCTAAAAAAATTAAAAAAAGTTTATATAAATATATATATATATATATATATTATATTCTTTGCTAACCTGGAGAATTTAGGCCAAAGAGTTGCCACCACAAAGCTTGGTTGGAACCCATTCCTAAAAGACAATTTCTGAGATTACGGAAGAACTGATCAAGAGGATTTTTTGTATGAAGGCTCCATTCTTATGCCGCGTACACACGATCGGAAATTCCGACAAGAAAAGTCCAATGTGAGCTTTTGGTCGGAAATTGCAACTGTGTGTAGGCTGCATCCAGTGGCATCTTAAGAGTATTATAGGCCCCCGGGCAATACAATGCACTGGGGCCCTGTCTACACAATCACACACGAGAATTTTTTACTGACAAAAACCATGACATTTACTGGCAGAACCACATTTTTTACTGGCACTGCAAAAAAGTACTTAAAATTAAAATTTCCAATGCCAAACAGTGCAAATGTCAGTATTTAAACTATAAACATATAGCTAGTGCTATTAGCAATGTGTTTAAATTAAACAAAAGTAAAACAACATATTTCTTCATTGACATGAAGTTCTGACCCGTCGCTCTCCACAATTTTTTACTGGGATCACTGGGCATGTGGGGCCCCCCAGGCAAGTGGGGCCCCCGGGCAACAGCCCAGTGTGCCCAATGGAAAAGATGGCCCTGGCTGCATCGGAATTTGAGCTGGTTCTCAAGTTTTCCGACAGGAAAAGTTCTGGTCAGAAATTCCGATCATGTGAACGCAATTCCAACTGAGAAAAATCCTACGTATGCTCGGAGTCAAGTCGACGCATGCTCGGAAGCATTGAACTTAATTTTTTTGGGCTCGTTGTAGTGTTGTACGTCACAGCGTTCTTTACAGTCGGAATGATGTGACCATGTGTATGCAAGACAAGTTTGAACAAAAAATTCTGTCAGAAATAAAAACTCCACAGAATTTCCGATCGAGTGTATGCGGCACTAAGGATACATTTTTGGAGAAAGGCTGTGGAGGCAGATAAATTGGATGGAGCATTGAAACTAGCCCTTGATAAGAACAGGGATGATTTTCTAATTCATAGGCCAAAAGAACCAGGATGAAAGTTTTAAAGGATCACTAAAGGAAATTTTTTTTTTAGCTAAATAGCTTCCTTTACCTTACTGGAGTACTGATTTCATGTCCTTATTGTTCATTTTTGCTTTGAAGTTGCTGTAATCCTGCTCTGTTCTCCACACTTCCTGCTTGTCTGTTTCCTTATAACCACCATACTGGGAGCTTTCTCACAATGGTTTAAGCTGTCATTACTGTGTGTATAAAACTTCCCAGAACCAATCAGATTCATTTTAAAAACAAAACACTGCCCTGGATTTGTTTGTTTTTGTTCTGTGTGTCTATTTCTACTTTGCAGAAACATGAAGCCAGTTCAAAAGTGAAACTAACCTGCAGGCACATTATATGATTGATTTTTATCTATTTTTAATCATTTTGAAAAGGAATCAGTTAAACTTTTATGTCTCTATACCCTGTAAACAGTCATTTCAGCAAAAAAATGTTTTTCCTTTAGTGACCCTTTAAGTTTGCTTTCCTTACTACCTACTCAAATCAGCATGAGATTAAACAAATTATGCAGAGATGCTGGAAAGTTTTAAAGGGTGACAGTTTTGGTGCTAAATCTTCCCGATAACCCTTAGGTAGCCATTGAAACTACAGATGGCACCTAATGTTGTTGACCCTCCCAAATGACTCGTTTTTTTTCAGAATCTTTTTTTTTTTCCCCTGTAGGAAATGTCCAGTCTGCAAAATAAATGCACATACGTGCAGAAGAGTCATTTCAGTCCACCTCCACTCAAAAAATATTTACCATCAAACCTTTCATTACATGCTCGACCAAAAATGTTGTATACGTTATTCATTGTCCATGTGGGCTCCAGTACATAGGATGCACTGTCCGTATGTTGCAGACAAGATTGCCCGAGCATGCAACTAATATTAAGAAGGGATTCCCCAAACACAGCCTGTCCAAACATTATACTTTGTGACAGGGCTGTAATCATGAGGGTACCACCTTTCTAGGAATAGATACATTTACTGCCCATTGGAGGGGCAGTAATTCTGTGGGGGAGATTTCCAGTTTGGAAACAAGATGGATTTATCAAGCCCAAACTTATGCTCTATTTGGAATGAACATCGAGTGGGACATTAATTCCTTCATTAATAACAGTTGATGTGATGTTAACATTATTGTTTTATTCTGAGATCAATTTCATATAAGATACGTTCTTTTGTCTATTTTTAGATTAATCAACATCTCTGCATGCGTTACATACCTATTCTGCTTTGTCTAATCATTGTATTAGTTTTATATATTGTTTCTGATGTACTATTATTTTTTACCACATGATGGCGGTGCCTGACGGGTTCATTCGCTTATTATTGGAAAAGGTTGATTTTAAAAACAAACAGCATACGCTTAAAGAGGAGTTCCACCCATTTTTTTAAGTTTGGCTGTACTGCATGCCCTTAATGCATAGTTTTCACAATGGGCAATATTTTTAAAAATTTTGGATGGTAAATACCTTTTTTTTCCCGTTTTATCCACTTCCTGGTCTTAATCGCCTAGGCGATTAAGTCACAAGGCAATTCGCAAGGGTTCCTGGGATAATTCAACTTTTACCGAAATCTTGCATTTTTTTTCAACTGTGTGGAGGGAGAGAGAGAGAGAGAGAGAGAGAGAGAGAGAGAGAGAGAGAGAGAGAGAGAGAGAGAGAGAGAGAGAGAGAGAGAGAGAGAGAGAGAGAGAGAGAGAGAGAGAGAGAGAGAGAGAGAGGGAGAGAGAGGAGGAGGAGCTTTCTGATGTCATCGGTGAAGTCGGGGTGGGCGGGACAGAGCAGCTATCAATCGCCAGCCAATTATTTGGCTTCTTAAGAAAGGGGGCAGAGCCGCATACACGTAGCGGCCCGCCCTGACCCAATCCTATTGGCTGGCCATCGATAGCTGCTCTGTGCCGCCCACCCCGACATCGCCAATGATTATTCTGAAAGCTTCTCTCTCTCTCTCTCCCTAGATTACAAGACACTGTCACTGTGTAAAGCAACATTGAGCCGTGCTGGAAGGGGAGAGAGAGAGGAGCTATTAGAATATTCATTGGCGATGTTGGGGGGGGCGGGACACAGAGGAACGCCAGCCAATAGGATGGGGTCAGGGCGGAGCTGCATACATAAATAATTGCCTTGTGTTATATAGCGCTTT
Organism: Rana kukunoris; assembly: GCA_029574335.1. Taxonomy (NCBI): domain Eukaryota; kingdom Metazoa; phylum Chordata; class Amphibia; order Anura; family Ranidae; genus Rana; species Rana kukunoris. The sequence goes on along the minus strand of CM056050.1, from coordinate 106,408,948 downwards.
GTCCCGCCCACCCCGACATTGTCAATGAATATTCTGAAAGCTCCCCTCTCTCTCTCTCTCTCTCTCAGATTACAAGACAGTGTCACACACTGTCACTGTGCAGAGTAACATTGAGCCGTGCTGGAAGGGGAGAGAGAGAGAGAGGAGATATTAGAATATTCATTGGCAATGTTGGGGTGGGCGGGACACAGAGGAACGCCAGCCAATAGGATGGGGTCAGGGTGGAGCTGCATACATAAATAATTGCCTTGTGTTATATAGCCGCTTTGTCCCGCCCACCCCGACATTGCCAATGAATATTCTGAAAGCTCCCCTCTCTCTCTCTCTCTCTCTCCCTAGATTAAAACCAATATAAGGATTGTGTCACTCTGTTTCGGTCCACACCCACTATTAATGCCAGTGCATTTCCTGCCGAATGTGACTTCTCTTTCCTTTCCTCCCTGTGTTGTGATTGACAGGTTGCTATAGCATGGGGGCGGGAACTTCCGCAGACTCGAGATTGCCATAGCAACCTGTCAGAAAAAAGGACGGCCTCCCTGAGGCTTTACTGAGCATGTGCAAGATTTGCTGGTGCATGATGGGTAGATAGCTGCAAAGAAATCCAGGAAATGATAGATGCCCACAACTAGAATGGAAACTGCCTGCTTCTCGAGATTAGTAAGTAAATAACTATTTTTAAAGAAAGTAAAAACGCTAAAAGTATGACATGTTAGAAATAAAGGGATTTTTAAATACAGCTTACCTGTAAAATCCTTTTCTTGGAGTACATCACGGGACACAGAGCGGCATATTCATTACTATATGGGTTATATGGAGTACCTTCAGGTGTGGACACTGGCAATCTCAAACAGGAAGTCCCCTCCCTATATAACCCCTCCCCTAGAGGGAGTCCCTCAGTTTTGTAGCAAGCAGTATGCCTCCCAAAATGTTCACCCAAAAGAGGGGTGGGAGCTCTGTGTCCCGTGATGTACTCCAAGAAAAGGATTTTACAGGTAAGCTGTATTTAAAAATCCCTTTTTCTTTCTCGTACATCACGGGACACAGAGCGGCATATTCATTACTATATGGGATGTCCGAAAGCAATGCTTTAATGAGGGAGGAGACATCTTCCAAAGAAGGATTCAATTTAGAGGTATACTCAAATAATAATAATAATTCCAACTTAGTCAAGAAAAAACTTTTTTTTTTTTTTTTCTTTTTTACAACCAAGGGTGCCCCTGATCCTGAGGATCTTAAACTGCAGCCTGTAGTACTGCCTGTCCAAAGGCAGAATCCGCATTCCTTCTCACGTCTAGTTGATAAAACTTTGTAAACGTGTGGACTGATGACCACGTCGCCGCCTTGCATATCTGAGCCATAGAGATCTGATGGTGTGCTGCCCAGGAGGCGCCCATGGCCCTGGTAGAATGGGCCTTTACCGACAAAGGAGGAGGCAACCTCTTCAAACCGTAGGCTTGAATGATTAATTGTCTAATCCATCTCGAGATAGTGGATTTTGCAGCTGCCTGCCCCTTCTTGGGGCCATCTGGTAGAACGAACAACACATCTGTTTTCCGGATCTTTTCTGTAGCTTTAAGATAGGCCTTCATGGCCCGGACAATATCCAAGGTATGCAGCAACCCCTCCTTTCTAGATGTGGGTTTCGGAAAGAAGGATGGAAGTACCAAATCCTGGTTCAAGTGAAAATTGGATATAACCTTTGGTAGAAAGGAAGGATGGGGCCGGAGAACTGCCCTGTCCTTATGTAGAACGAGATATGGTTCCTTACACGATAAGGCTGCTAATTCTGACACTCTCCTGCCCGAAACTATGGCGACCAAGAAAACCAACTTTGTCAGTAAAACTAAAGGAATCTCAGCCAACGGCTCAAAGGGTTGTTTCTGTAGAGTGGACAGGACAAGATTTAAGTCCCATGGACAAATTGGTGACTTGACAGGAGGATTAATACGCAAGACCCCCTGTATGAAGGTCTTTACCAGCGAGTGGGTGGCCAGCGGCCTCTGAAACCACACTGACAGAGCTGAAATCTGTCCCTTGATTGTGCTTAATGCCAGGCCTTTATCCACTCCTAGCTGGAGAAAACTTAACACCCTATCAATGGTATATTTGCGGGAATTCCATCTTTTGGATTCACACCAGCCTACGTAGTTCCTCCACACCCTGTAATAAATCACCCTGGAGGCCGGCTTCCTAGCCCTAATCAGGGTAGGAATTACCTGCCTAGACAGACCTCTACCCCTGAGAATCAGGGATTCAGCCTCCAGGCCGTCAAATTTAGACGTTGTAATGTAGGGTGGAGGATCGGGCCTTGTGAGATTAGGTCTGGTCGTAGAGGAAGAGTCCAAGGGTCTCCCACTGCCATCTTCAGGACTAGTGAGTACCATGTCCTCCGGCTTGTGCTCCACTCTGATCCTGCGCAACAGGCGAGGAAGTAACTGTAGCGGAGGGAATGCATATAGAAGTTTGAATTGATGCCAAGGGCAAACCAACGCATCGGTTCCGCAGGCCATAGGGTCCCTCGCTCGAGACACGAACCTGTCTAGTTTCTTGTTGAACCTGGATGCCATTATATCTACGTCTGGCATTCCCCACTTCTGGCAGATTGTCTGAAAGACCTGGGGATGCAGAGACCACTCCCCTGGCGACAGAATCTGGCGACTTAAGAAGTCTGCCTGCAGGTTGTCCACTCCGGGAATGAATATCGCCGAAATGCAGGGTACATGAACCTCTGCCCACTGAAAAATCAAGCTCACCTCCCCTCTGAGCGGCCTGACTCCTGGTTCCCCCTTGGTGGTTTATGTATGCCACCGCTGTGGCATTGTCTGACTGGATTCTCACCGGGGACCCCTGTAATCTGGAGGTCCATGCCCGAAGGGCTAGGCGAGCAGCTCTGATCTCCAAGATATTGATGGGGAGCTGCCTCTCTGTTTTCACCCAAGTTCCCTGGCGAGAGAACCCCTCGAAGACCGCCCCCCAGCCTGCCAGGCTGGCGTCTGTGGTAACTACCTTCCAGACAACAGGGCTGAAGGATCTTCCCTTTAGAAGATTCTGAGGTTCAACCACCAGGCCAGGCTTTGTCGGACCCTTGATGATAGCGTCAAAGGGGACTCTAAGGCATGTGCTCTCTTGCCCCAGGCTGCTAGAATGGCTGCCTGTAGGACGCGAGTGTGGATCTGAGCGTATGGTACTGCCTCGAACGTGGCCACTAGCTTGCCTAGTAATCGCATACACAGGCGAATAGTTGGTTTTTTCTTGCTTAGAACCAACTGAACCAACCCCTTGATAGCCTCGATCTTTACAAGGGGCAGGAACACCCTTTGCTGTTCTGTGTCTAACCTCATGCCGAGGTATTCCAACTGCTTTGTAGGCTGGAACGCTGACTTTTCCCGGTTTAGGACCCAGCCGAATCCTTCGAGGTACTGAACCGTGAGGTTTACTGCCTGTTGCAGACACGGCCGTGAGTGATCTATGATTAAAAGGTCGTCCAAGTACGCTAGGACTGTGACCCCTTGGATCCTTAAATTGGCCAGAACTGGGGCTAGGATCTTCGTGAATACCCGGGGGGCCGTGGCCAGCCCGAAGGGGAGCGCCCTGAATTGGAAGTGTCGCTGCCCCACCGCAAAGCGTAAAAATCTTTGATGCGACTGAAAGATTGGTACATGAAGGTAAGCATCCTTTATGTCTATGGAAGCCAGAAAATCGTCCCTCTGAAGCGCGGCGGCTGCTGACCGGATGGATTCCATCCGGAAGGAACGAACCCTTAGGTAACCGTTTAACCTCTTTAGGTCCAAGATTGGCCTGACATCGCCGTTGGGCTTTGGTATGACAAAGAGATTGGAATAGAAACCTAGCCCTTGCTCTTGGGCTGGCACCTCTATTATTACGTCCTGGCAAAGCAGGTGATCCAAAGCTGCCAGCATTGAGGCCTTCCTTGCTGGATCCTTTGGTAGCCTTGACTCTTGAAATGAGGCGGAGGAAAGTTTAGAAACTCCAGTCTGTAGCCTGCGGTTACAGACGCCCGGACCCATTTGTCGGGGATCTTGGCTTCCCAAAATTCTGAGAAGAAACAAAGCCTTCCCCCCACCCGCGAGAGTGGGGGCGCCCCTTCATAAGGCAGACTTAGGGGCCGTCTTTGTCGGCTTGCGATACCATGGCCTCTTACCCCCAGGGGCCTGTCCCTGCGATCTACTGTTAACGTTGGATCGTGCAGGCGGCCGTCGATACTGCCTGGAATTTGAGGGCCCTGAGACAGGAAAGAGCTGCCTTTTAAATGTAGGACCCCGGAATGTCTTTTTGACCGGTAAAAGGTACTTTTGCCACTTGAAATAGTCCTGAATGTATTATCCAGATCCTCCCCGAAGAGTCGTCCTCCATGGAAGGGAAACCCTGCCAGAAGCTTTTTGCATGGGGCTCCGCCGCCCAGTTCTTCAACCATAAGAGCCTTCTCATGTGCACCAAAAATAGTGATAAACGAGAGGCCTGCTGGATGGAATCCTTTATAGCATCTACAGCAAAACACAGAGCTCTGGGAATGTCAGAAAACTCTTCTGCTTGTTGGGTAGGCATGTCCTTTAACATTTCTTTTGTCTGGTCCTTTAACGCCTGACAAACTCCAATTGCAGCCACAGCTGGCTGTACCACTGCTCCTGCCGTAGCAAAGGATGCTTTTAAAAGTGTCTCTAACCGTTTATCAACCGGATCTTTAAACATATGTATGTTTTCCACCGGGCAAGTTAGTGATTTATTCACACATGAGATGGCTGCATCCACCACTGGGAGCCTCCACCTCTTGGAGAATTTTTCCTCCATGGGGTAAATGACCGCAAATCTCTTCTCTTCGGTGGCAGAAAAATCCTGTCCGGCCGTACCCAATCCCGAAAGATCAATTCCTCCAAGAGAGGATGGACCGGAAAAACTGCGTTGCTTAACGGAGCTTTCAAAGAGCCCAGAGAGGATACCGGAGGAACCTGAGGCTCTGGCAATGGTAAACTAAATGCCGAGCGGACCATGTCCGTCAAAGACTGCACCCACAGTCTCTCTGTCTGGGAGTCTGAAAATGGTTCCTCAGAGGTAGATCCCTCAATCCCTGAACCCTCTTGGTTCAGGTCTAGTTGATCCTCCTGCGATTCCAATTCCTCCGGAGAGAATCTCAGCATCTGAGGATACACCTCTTGGTGATGGGGATCTAACCCATTTCTTGCCAGGAATAGCTCTAGCGATCAATGCTGCTATTCTCTCTTCTAGCCCCCTAGGGATACAGCTAGCATCTCCTCTGTGATAAACACAGGGCTGGGCTGATCTGGGCCAGCCTCCGCACCAGACCCCCCTAATGGCTCATCCAAGGCGACCTTTATGGGAATAAGTTGCGGGGAAAGTATCGGCATATCATCAGAATCAGAGGGGGAACCCCTTTGTTTTTTGGTCTTTTTTGTACCCTTTGACCCCGAACCTTTGGAAGCCATAATACAAAATCGAGGGACTTCGCCAACAACAACAGACTGTAGTGGCCAGGAGTACAAAACTAGAGCTTAGGGGACAATAGATCACTAATGCCCAAAAATTTTTTTTTTTAAATATATATAAGTCTCTTCTTTTATTTTTTATTTTTTTTTCAAACATACAGTGACCCCAAACTTAGTTTGCCAGCCTCCAACCTGCTGCAAAAAGGGGAATTTCTTGGCTTAACAAAAAGGCATTGGAACAAAGTCCAGCATGTACTACCCCTCTTCCGCCACCGGGAGTCACTGTTCTGCCGCTCTGCGTCCTCTCCCTTTGAGATCAGCTCAGACTGAGCACTGACAATGCCTGCTGATCTATAACAGCACAAGGCGCGCCCCTGTATGACGCTGCAGGCACGCCCCCCCCCCCCGCCTCCTCTCCGAACGGCGCGAAAAAACGTCTATAAGACGTGCGCGGCGCGTATGCCGGAGCAGGAGGAACATGGAGGAGCCGCGCTGCTGGAGACCCAGGACTGCAGTATCAGGCGGCAGATTCAAACCCCCGGCCAGGTAGGACTCTCCAAAAGGCCCCATAGGGATCCTTACCAGTCCTAGGAAGAAAGCAGCAGGTAGCTAGCAACACCATTCTTAGACAGGGGAACCTAGTGATGGGGAAATGGGATCATCCTGTCTTTCTCAGACATAGTGAGCAAGGTTGCCAATGCAGAGCATACTTAGGCTACCCCCCTTTTAGGTTACCCCGGAGAGCCTGCTGTCGAACCAAGTCCCGCAGGCTCCCCTCTTACCTGCTCCATGCTGCAGGATGTTTGTCTAGCAAAACGATCCAATCTTCTCCCATCTCCGTGGGTAGCGTAGTAGACCTTCAGGCCCTGGGGTCCTATGAAGGTACCCACTGTCCTGGACCTATATAGCACCCTGGCAAACAGGAACTTATGGTCTTTATGAACTCCACGTCCTGGGCCCAGGGTCCAGCCCTCCAAAGAGGAGCATTATAGGCAAAACCCCACGGTTTGGGGCCCGGGTACTGTCCACTTTGGCACTGAGGCTCCTTGGACAGATCCGGTTAGCCCGCCCTTAATCCCAAGGATGTGGAGCAAAGCTATTCCGTGACCAACACCTAAGACACTGGCGAAAAAACTGAGGGACTCCCTCTAGGGGAGGGGGTTATATAGGGAGGGGACTTCCTGTTTGAGATTGCCAGTGTCCACACCTGAAGGTACTCCATATAACCCATATAGTAATGAATATGCCGCTCTGTGTCCCGTGATGTACGAGAAAGAAATTAACTTTCAGGTTTTGACAGTTACAGAGCAGTGTTTAAAAAAAAAAAATGTCTGGGGGACTGGAACTCCCCTTTAATAGCATTTTCATTTAATTTATATAGATGTTTTTATATGTTACAATGTGAGTTATATATATATATATATATATATATATATATATATATATATATTACACATACATACACACACACACACTTTATGAGCCGTCCTTAAGTGCGAGTGGCCTGTGGACATATTTGGAATTTGCGCAAGTTGTCCTGTTCATAAACAGCAGCATTACACGCATAAGCCATGCCCCTAACGTCATTTGGTGACGAAACGCGCAAAGAGGCGCTGAAGCGTGCGAGACAAACGTGGACCAGGACGCAGCAGACATTTTGTTGGTTGGTAACGCTGCTTGTTTCCATATGCTTCACTTCACTAATGAGAACATGCGAGTTTAAAGGTTTTTTTTTACTAAATAAACATATTCACTAGAAGTCTACGCAATGAGCATTCTTCTCTTCATCCCTGGGAGTACTATTGCTGAGGTGAGCATCCTCTATTGGTTTTCCTGGTGGTCGACGGTGGAGTTTGAATACCGATATCCATACCTATGCACTGTGATCAGCATACCCTCGGTGGAGTGGATCTAGTTGCTGTGGAGTAGATCTAGCTTGCTGGTATTACCATTTGGCTATCCACTGTGCACATCCCTTTATTTGAAGGCAAGAGTCAGTATTATTGGGTTTTGGCGACGGCTTTTCAATCCAGCGTACCAGTTTACACTTCAAGATTACTTTGACTTATTATGAACTTTATTTAAATAAGCACTACACCTCTCTTTACCAGGGCCGCCATCAGGGGGGTACAGGCAGTACACAAGTAAGGGGCCCGAACGTTCCAAGGGGCCCGCTCTACCTACAGCAACTTTTTTTTGGCAGTAGCACAAGAAATTAATCTTTTACCTGTTCCGTCGTTGCTTGGGCAAGGGGTCGTTGGCAGTAAAGCACTGCTAATTTTAGCGGCGCTTTACCACTGTTATAGTGGCACTTTTCGGCTGCTAACAGGAGGTGTTTAAAGCCCCTGCTAGTGGCTGAGGAAAGTGCCACTGCCGGGAAGCACTTTGTAGGTGCATCGGTGCCAAGTGATTTCAATGACGGGCGGTGGAGCAGCGGTGTATACAATGCTCCTGCATTGCCCAAAAGATGCTGCTCACAGGACTTTTTCTAACGTCCTGCAAGTGCACCGCCCCAGTGTGAAAGGGGTCTTAAACTCTGGACTCTGGGTAATGTTGTTGGTCAGGCTTGGGGGCGGAGGGAGTGCCCAGGCCTGAAACTGTGTAAGAGGCCCAAAAATTTCTGATGGCTGCCCTGCTCTTTACAATAATGCCAACCTGTCATAGGTCTATCCATTTCTGCCTGAATTTTCACTTTGCACCATTCATATATACAGTGCACTGCACCTGAGCTTCAGAGCATCACAGCACACAGATGCAAATGTTCTGTGCATTGTGGTGTGCTAAAAAACTCACCTATTTTTGCATGCTCCAAGGTGCGTTTACAGCCCTTTGAAAATGAATAGGCTGCCTAATAAAACACACCTCAAGCCACAAAAATGAGTATGCTGAAGTGCACTGTGCCATCATTGGGCTCTTAAGGCAAACCGAAGACATGCACCTTTTTCTCTCTTCCTTGTACCTCTGCATATTATGATTTCTGACTGATTACTGCTTGGGCAATGTGTATGCCTTTGGCTACCGTTTCTTTAGTTGCAGAACTGATGGCACTAGTATGTTGTAGTACCTATCACAGCCTATGGTGGCACTGTTGTACACCTGGGGCCAGAAATACAAACTCTCACATTACTTTCAAGGCAATACATAGAACATAAACTAGTGTATAGTGCAGCGCAACTGGCAACAAATTAACAAATACTAAAATGAATGTATATACATATACAACATTGTATCATTAAATCCTCAACAGCAAAAAAATAGCTACGCACAGAAGGGATTAACAGTGAATTTAAGTCTACACAAAACAAGCGATATCTCTGCAATTCATGTGCTAAAAATCTGATAACACAAGAAAACAATAAAAAAGGAAAATAAAAAAACGCTGTGATCCTCAAACTAGTCTTCTGGATGAAACTTTGCAGCATGGGAAGGAGGTGTAGATGCGGAGTGAAAGCATTTACCTGGATTCATCCCTACTTGGGAACTGCTTGCTTGGACCCACTGGAAAAACAGGGGTCCGAGTATAAGGTGAGTGGCCATCCATTGTTTGGTAAAAAATTAATATGGCTGTATATATAGTCGCGGTGCGTCCATAGTGGGCGCAGAAGCGCCGCCCCCTCTCTCCTGCACAGTCACTCAACAATACTGTACATGTATTGTCAACGCTGCCGCCCACTTTCAGGTGGCCGGCCCCTTGTTGAGCACCGGCCATCTGAATAACAGCGGTGGGTGTTTTGAAAGTGTCTATCAGAGCCAACGGCTTCACGATTACAGCCTGTTGGCTCTAATCTGCTTCCAAATGGTTAACCAGAGGGCACACAGGGTGTGCGTTCCCCTGATAACACTGACACGCATCACAGCCAATCAGGTTCACTGGGTCTAGTTACCGGTCAACTGATTGGCTGAAGCGAAATGGAGATCGAGGGCAGAAGAAGACATTACGGGATTGTGGAGGAGGATGGCTGACCTGAGAAAGGCAAGCGCCGGGCGGGGCAATCTGGCGGCATTTTAAGGGGCACAGCGGCGAAAATTGATGGGCACAGTGGCGAAAATTGATGGCACAGTGGCTGCGTTTGATGGGCACAGTGAGCCTGCAATTGATTTTTCAGTTTTTTGCACCCCCCAAAAAATGTTAAGCATCAGCCGCCACTGGCTGTATAATTGATCACAGAAGTGGAGGCTCACAGCATTGACTATTAAATCATGAACTACTGAACTATCACTAGTTTGAGGATCACAGCATTTTTGCTCTTTTTGTTTCTCTGATTTTTAGCACATGAATTGCTGAAATATCACTTGTTTGTTTGGTTTAGACTTAAATTCACTGTTACTCCATTCTGAGTGTAGCTATTTTTTGCTCTTGAGGATTTCAGGATACATTGTATATTTATACACATTAACTTTAGTATTTGTTAATGTGTTGCCAGTTGCGCTGCACTATACACAAGTAAATATTTTATTAAAATGAGAACATCTTTTAGTGCCAAGCAGCAACCAAATTATATATTTGCATTTCACTTTGTGAATTTCTTATACTACTTGTGGAAAAAAAATTTTGTGTGTATTTAGGTTGAGTTATTTGTAATACATGTTATAATGTCTAGTTATTATGGGTCTATTCTGGGTGTGTAAATTCCCTTATACATTATGCTGATTTGTGCTCCCCCCAATTTGTTTACATATAAAAAAAACACACACACGTGTGCATTACTGGACATTGATTTCCAAATGACTGAACAAAAATATCCATAGACTTGAGTTGCTTGTTACTCGGCTGAGCCAAGAATGGATACTACATTCGTGACCACCTTCCAATGATACATTTGGTTAATGAGAAGCACATAGAATATTCTCATTTGGATCAGTGCACATAGTCGCCAGCACATCATGGATCTCCAAATGCAGTCCAAAGTTTTTATTGTAGAGAGATCACATCACAAAAGAAGCAATGTTTCAGAGACGCGCAGGATCGCTTAATCAGGCATGCCAAAGGGGCCTGCGCGGCTCTGAAACATTGCTTTTGTGATGTGATCTCTCTACAATAAACTTTGGCCTGCATTTGAGGAGCCATGGTGTGCTGGCAAATATGTGCATTGATCTATGATAGCCAATGTAGAGCTGGTAGTCGCTACAGCACTCGCTAAAGATGAGCCCAATAATCCAGGAACATGTGCAATGGGAATATAGACAAAGTTCTCATTTGGAACTCACAATCCACTTTGTTTATATACAACCCATATTTCAAAAAAGTTAGTACGCTGTATAAAATCTACATAAAAACAGAATGCAATGTATTCGCAAATCTCAAACCCATATTTTATTCACAATAGAAAATGTTTAAAAACTGAGAAAAATTTCAATTTTAGAAAAAAAAAAAAAAAAAAGGTAATTTTCAAATTGATAGCAGCAACACGTCTCAAAGTTGGAACAGGGCCATGTTTACTATAATATAGCATCTCCTCTTCTTTTTTCAATACTCTGTAAACGTCTGGGCATGAATACCAGTTGTTGGAGTTTTAAGATAGGAATGTTGTTCCATTCTTGGCCGATATAGGGTTTTTTTCATTTTAAGATGCACCGCTTATTTTCTATTGGTGAAAGGTCTGGACTGCAGGCAGGCCAGTTCAGCACCCAAACTCCTTTACTACAAAGCCATGCTGTTGTCATAGATGCATTGTGCATTTTAGCATTGGACTGCTTAAAAATGCGAGGCCTCCTTTTAAAAAGACATTGTCTGAATGGAAGAATATGCTTCTCTAAAACCTGGATATATCTTTCAGCATTGATGGTGCCCTTCCAGATGTGCAAGCTGCCCACTCCATAAGCATTAAATGTACCCCCATACCATCAGAGATGCAGACCTTTGAACTGAACACTGATAACAAGCTGGAAGGTCCCTCTCCTTTTTAGTCCATTAGACCACGGTCCATGATTGCCAAAAAGGGATGTCAAATTTTAATTTGTCTGACCACAGAACAGTTTTCCACATTGCAACAGCCCATTTTAAATAAACTTTGGCCTGGGGAAGACGGTGGCATTTCTGGATCATGTTCAGATATGGCTTCTTGTTTGCATGATAGAGCTTTAATATTCATTTTTGGATGGCTTGGTGAACCGTGTTCACAGACAGCCAATTTTGGAAGTATTCCTGAGCTCTTGCAGCGATGTCCATCACAGAATCATGCTCGTGTTTAAGGCATTGCTGTCTGAGGGTCCGAAGATCACGGGCATCCAATATTGCTCCAGTTTCTTGGAATCTGTTTATATTATATACTGTAAATGGTAATATATTTCAAAGTCTTTGCAATTTTATGTTGTAAAAACATTCTGAAATTGCTCCACAATTTTTAGATGTAGCTTTTCACAGATCAGTGAACCTCTGTCCAGCTTTACTTCTGAGACAATCTACATCTCTCAAGCCTCGTATACACGACCGGTTTTCCCAACTGGAAAACGTCCACGAAAGCTTTTGGCTGGGGAAAAACCGGCCGTGTGTATGCTCCATCGCAGTTTTCCCGACAGGGAAACTGCCGGAAAAAAAAAGAAAAGAGAACCAGCTCTTTTTCCCTCCGGTTTTTAAGCTGGCAGTTTTCCAATGGGAAAATACTGTGGTGGAGCATACACACGGCCGGGTTTCCCCGCCAAAGCTCTCATGGCAGTTTTCCTGTCGGGAAAACCCGGTCATGTGTAGGGGGAAAAAAAAAAAAAGTTACCGAGCAGGTTCTCCTCTCGGATTTCCCGGTGGACTTTTTACCACCAGGTAAACCGATCGTGTGTACTAGGCACTTTTTATACCCAGCCATATTACTGAACTGTTGAAAATTAACCTAATTGGTTGCTAAATGTTGTTCCAAACCTTCCCCGTTTGTGCCACTTACTTTGCCAGCTTTTTGTTGCCCTATTCCAACTTTGAGACTTGTTGCTGCCATCAAGTTCTTAAAATGGTTAATTTTCTCAACTTAAAGTGGTAGTATACTCTATATCAGTGTTTCTCAACCTTTTTTCAGTCGGGGCGCCCTTGAAAAGTATTTTTAGTCTTGAGGCACCCCTGTCAATAACTTGGTTCACGTCGATGTGTGTTGCGGAACACGCGCAAAATCACGCTCGTTCTTGACACACAGACAAATGCTCTGCTCTTTAGGGGTGCCATTAATTGTTAATGGTGCCCCATCCATTGGCAAACATGGGTTGCTTTTGTTGTGGCACAATTTAAAAAAAAGGGTCGGGGACTTCTTTCCCTGCATTACTGCGGGTAGGGAAATTAATGGGCTGCCCTACACGCAACACACATCCACACAGAACCAAGAGCTTGTTCACATGTCAGGCTGGAGGGGCAGTAAAACCACATGGTTGAGCTGTTTTTACCACCCCCAACTTTTGCCCCTTTAGCTGCAGAGGCAACAGCTGGGGGTGTATACATGCTGTGGCTGCAGCTGGAGGTATACCCAGGGTGAATGGGGCTGCACTGCAACTACCCCGCAACTGTGTGCATTGCATTTACAGGCTTAAAACAGGTGGTGAAGAGGCAAGATATGCCTCTTTACTGGCTGACAAATGCCCCTGAAAAGCGATATGAACACAAATTGCTTTTCAGAGGAGCAGCAGTCGTTGCTGCTATCTCGAACCCTACAAAAGTAGTTCTGATGGTACAGGAATAGGGGGGTCAGGATTAAAAGTAACATACATACAGACAGATGAGCACACACACAAACAGACACACGTACAAACACACACACTGTGTGTGTTTGTACGTGTGTCTGTTTGTGTGCGTGCACATCTGTCTGTATGTATGTTACTTTTAATCCTGACCCCCCTATTCCTGTACCATCAGAACTACATTTGTCTCACACACACACTAACAGACATGTGTACACATACACTGAAAGAAGAACTGTCAAAGCTGCACAACAACCAATCAGACCAAGAGTGCTGTAGCCATGAATGGAGGATGTGGGGTGTCAGTGACTGAGACAGCTGGTTATTCATAGCAGAGCCCCCCCTCACCACCTTACCCTCGGCCTTGCAGTCAGCGCAGTACTTGTTGTCCTCCTCCCTCAGCATACGAGACAGGATGGCCTGGTGCTGCTCATTCAGCTTCAGGGCCTTCTCCCTCTCTGAGCGGGTGGCAATGTCTGCGGGCAGGGGAGCAGTGTCTACTCTACTCTTTCTTCTTCCCCCTCAGGGAAAAGCATGCCAGGCAGAGTTCAGGACGGTACCCGCGGCTCTCACGTCACAGAAGCAGTGCGTGCGTCCGACCCTCCCATAGCAACCGATGACGTATTCGGTTGGCAAGACGCGGTCGGGAGGCCCGCACAGCCAGCACAGCTTCCTGAGTGGCGGGAAATTAGTTTTACACAGTGGACCGACACCGCTGTAAAGACAAATGATAACGAAGTGTCCAGCAGTAGTGTTACATTAGATAGCAGCCATAGCTGCCAATATTTGGGGTCATTTTGCCGCGGCACACCTGGGGACTCTTCGCGGCACACTGGTTGAAAAACGTTGCTCTATACTACCACTTTCACCTACAGGTAAGCCTATAATAAGGCTTACCTGTAAGTATAAAGAATATCTCCTAAACCTGTACGGTTTAGGATATATTCCCCCCACAATGCGCTGCTGATTGCAGCAGAGCATGCACAGTGGGGATCCCCTGCGAAAGGACCGGCAGCCGCCGGACCTTACCGAATTGAAGTCTCCCATGCGCATGTACGGGAGTGACGACATCGCCGCTCCAGCCAATCACAGCGCTGGAGCGGCGATACCCGGAAGACACGACAGAGCAAGATGACATCTCGCTCGACGTGGACCAGGTAAGTGCTCTTCACCTCGTTCCGAGGTAAGTATTTCATAATCAGCTAGTATGCGGCGCATACTAGCCGATTATGCCTTTTGCCTTTCAGGTGGGGCAAATTGATTTTTTTCAATAGCTGGTATACAACCGCTTTAAACATTTGATATGTTTTCTATTGCGATTAAAATATGGGCTTATCAGATTTGCAAAATCATTGCATTCTGTTTTTATATAGATTTTACACAACACCCCACCTTTTTTGGAATTGGGGTTATATCTTTCCTTATACACAGTATATTAATTATTATACACTGGTGTTCAGGGGGTGAACAGCACTGTTAGGCATCATTCACACATGGCAGACTCCGTCGCGACGGAGTCCGCCTGCTTCCGCCAGCTCAGCGGGAGATCAGTCCGCAGATCCCCGCTGAGCCGACGGATGACAAGCTCCTCTCTGCTCACTGAGCGGGGAGGGGCTTGTCGGCAACGCTGTCTCCTATGGAGCGATCTGATGAAAACGGACAGCATGTCCATTTTCATCAGATCTTACCCGATCCGCATGGACGGATGGGGACGTATCCCCCATACGTCTGTTTTTAGCGGATCAGGTCGGATGTCAGCGGACATGTCTCCGCTGACATCCGACGCTCCATAGAGATGCATGGTGCGCCCGTTCAGGTCCGCCGTCAAAGTCGACAGGCGGACCTGAACGGTCCGTAAGTGTGAATGAGGCCTTAGAAAAAGGTTGGATGGATGGACAGACAGATAGGGTGCTGGTCCCACCAGCTACTGACTATTAGTTGGGACCAATAGGTGTCTGACAGCTTGGTCCCTCAACTAGGTGTACATATTTAAATGCCAAAACATTGGTCGCCCAATGACACACATGTGCTGTGTGTGGGCGTTAAAGCCCAGACTTTGGCTATTGCACATGTGTGTTACGAGGGTGGCAACAGCCTAACCACTTGCCATAAACAAAAATCTCTCGCTCAGCCCTGGGCTGAACCAGAGGACTCCTTAAATTCACTCTAAACAGAGTGAATGAAAGAATCTCTCCTGCCAGCTGGCACTGTTCCACTATTTTTTTCCACCTGGTCACCCAAGACCAAAATTTGGCATTCATGTCCAACTTTGTATACATATATACACGCAAGGGATGCCCAACTATTTTATAGTACGTTTTATTTTTCGGTCTTTTTTTCTTCAATGAGAAGATGAGAGCGCCGTCTTTTCACTAGATTCACACTTCTCTGTACAGTACATTGTGGCCATTCACTGTGCAGAACATTCTATTTTCTTCTCCACTGGTGAAGAGAAGTAGAATTGTTGTTATTCACCACATTCAAGCTTCCCTTGAGAAGCTTATTATGTGATGAATATCATTAGGAGCACTAGATTGTACCCTAACACACACTTTAGCGAGGACTACAGTTCCTTAACTCTTGTCACTCTCCGAAAGTGCTCATCTGTATTCATTGATCTACAAATCAGCTTGGCTGCGTATATATCCCTGAATCTGATCATCTTGGCTGCCTATATATCCCTGGACCTACTGATCCTCTTGGCTGCATATACTGTATATCTCTGGATCTACTGATCATCTTGGCTGCATATATTGTATATCTCTGTATCTACCGATCATCTTGGCTGCATATATATCCCTGGATCTACCAATGATATCAGCTGTGAATACAGTTCGGTCCATAAACATTTGGACATTTTCATCATTTTGGCTCTGTATGCCACCAAGAATAAAATAAAACAAAACAAATACAAATGACTTTGAAGTGCAGACTTTCTGCTTTAAGTCAAGGAGTTGAACATAAATATCATTTAAACCATTTTTATTTTTTACACAGTCCCCCCAATTCCAGGGGAACAAATGTAATTGGACAAATGAACATAATCATAAATAAAATGTTCAATTTTAATATTTTGTTGAAAATCCTTTACTGGCAATGACTGCCTGAAGTCTGGAACCCATAGACATTACCAAAGACCGAGTTTCCTTCTTTCTGATGCTTTGTCAGGCTCTAACTGCAACTGTCTTCAGTTGTTCTTTGTTTGTGGGTCTGCGTTTAGGTTTTGCCTTCAGAAAGTGAAATGCATGCTTAATCAGGCAATTGACTTGGTCATTGCAGAATATTCCACTTATTTTCCTTCAAAAGCTCCTGGGTTGCTTTTGCAGTGCATTTTGGATCATTGTCTATCAGTACTGTAACGCCCTGTACACACGATCGGTTTGTCCGATGAAAACAGACTAATGGACGGTTTTCATCGGACAAACCGATCCGGTGTGGGCCCCATCGGTTTGTTTTGCATCGGTGAAAAAAAAAAAATAGAACATGGTTTAAATTTTTCCTATGTATAAAAAAAAGGATTGAAAAAAAATAAAAATAAAAACACACACACAATCGTCTGTGTGGAAGTCCATATGTCAAAAATCCATGCATGTTCAGAATCAAGTTGATGCATGCTCTGAAGCATTGAACTTCATTTTTTTCAGCACGTTGTTTTGTTTTTTACGCTACCACATAGGCAAGACTGATGAAAGTCAGCTTCATCGGATATCCGGCAAAAATATCCATCGGATTAGATTCCATTAGATATCCGATCTTGTGTACGAGGCTTAAGGCGTCGTCCAATCAACTTTGGCTGAATTTGGCATTTGGCTGAATCTGGGCTCACAGTATATCTCTAACCACTGCAGATTAAATCCAGCTGCTTCTGTCTTCTGTTACATTATCAATAAAGTTCCACTGGAAGGCATGAATGCCCATGCCATCATACTGCCTCCATGTTTTCCAGGATGCGTTGTGTGCTTTGGATCATGAGCTGTCCCAAGCCTTCTCCACACCTTTTTCTTCTCGCCATTCTGGTACAGATTAATTAATACTAGCACATTATGACATTGCCTTAAAGGTAGTTTTTTTAAAACCTGCAACAGGTAGAAATCTGATTTAAGCCTCATTGACCTCTGCAGCTAGAAGCACCATCAAGCGATTAATTCTCAAATTCATATTCAAGGCACTGAGGTCTGGATGCAGTTGTTTCTTTTTTGAGCAGTTTTAATTTGGGCCCGTTCACACTAAAATGCAATGCAGAAGAGCCATGTTCCCGTGCGGCTTCCTGCACCTCATTTCAATCACAATGACCTTGCAATCTGCTGCAAAGGGGTCAGTGGAAAGGTAGCGGCACCCCAAACGCCAAATGTCGCAAACAGTGCTTGTGCCCAAACCAGATCAAAGTACCATGCAATGCACTTAATGTGCATTTAAAAAAAAGTAGTGCATGCACTACATTTGGTTTGATGTGATTTTAGCCCAATCAAATTAAATAGGGCTAAAAATCGCACTGCACAGAACTGCATGTGACTAGCACGAGGATCACACAGCGTGAATGGACCCTTTTTCTCCTCCCTTTCCCAGCAGTAATTTGGCAGGCTTTCAGTGTAAGCATAGGGCACCTGTCCTGTGTTTACATTTAAAGGCTGGAAGGCAGCCCAGTCACCGCCCATTCACACGGCTGCTAAAAATGTAGCATTCAGATGCACATTGTGCATGCATTTATATGCAACACCATACAAATTAATATGGCCCTTCAGACTTGTGGCTGCTAGGTTATAAAAAAAATAATAAAGCAGAGTTGAGTCAATGCCAATGAAAATCCAGCGTTTTTAAAACACACTCGTGTGTAAACACATATAAACACATCTAAACGTGTAAACCTATCTCACTGCGTGTACAGTCTAGCAGGTCCAACTAAATGTATACAGACGCAATATAGATGTAAATGCGTTTAGGCATATCTAAAATGCATGCACGAATGTCTAAACACAACGGATATAAGCGCGTGTAAAAGTGTCAAAACTGATAAATGTTTTCTTTTAGGAGGAAGCCGTGTGCAGGACTGATGCCTGTGTGAATGAAGCGATATAGGAAAGCAAAAATACATAGTACCATTACCCTAATGCTGAGGCCAGAAACCTTTTTCAGCTTAAGGGCCGGATTCAATGTATGTGAATGCATGGATTAACCACTTGCATACTGGGCACTTACACCCCCCTCCTGCCCAGGTAAAATTTCAGCTTCCGGCACTGCGTCGCTTTAACTGACAATTGCGCGGTCGTGCGACGTGGCTCCCAAACAAAATGTACGTCCTTTTTTCCCCACAAGTAGAGCTTTCTTTTGGTGCTATTTGATCGCCTGTGCGGTTTTTATTTTTTGCGCTATAAACAAAAAAGAGCGACAATTTTGAAGAAAAATACAATATGTTTTACTTGTTGCTATAATAAATATCCCAATTAAAAAAAAAAAAAAAACACAACTTTTTTTCTCAGTTTAGGGCGATACGTATTCTTCTACATATTTCTGGTAAAAAAAAAAAAAAAATCGCAATAAGCGACTGGTTTGCGCAAAAGTTATAGCGCTTACAAAATAGGGGAGAGTATTATTATTTTTTAGTATTTTTTTTTTACTAGAAATGGCGGCGATCTGCGATTTTTATTGGTACTGCGACGTTATGGCGGACACATCGGACAGTTTTGACAAATTTTTGGCGCCATTCACATTTATACTGCGATCAGTGCTATAAATATGCACTAATTACAGTATAAATGTGACTGGCATTGAAGGGGTTAACACTAGGGTGTGAGGAAGGGGTTAAATGTGTATCCTAGGTGTGTTCTAACTGTGGGGGGGGGTGACCGATCTGTGTCCCTATGTAGGAAGGAACACAGATCGGGCTCCTCCTCTCCAGAGACAGGACGCTGTCTCTGTGTAAAACGGCAATGAGAGATGATCTATGAGAGATCATCTCTCATTCGCCCACAGATCGCATCGCAAACGGCCACTCTGATTGGCCAAGGGACACGGACAACACAGGGCTTCCCCGCAGCGCGCTATACAGCGCGCGCTGGGAACGCCTGAAGGACATGCAGTCAAATGACAGCATGTTGGATATTCAGACCAGCGCTGTTGCCGTCATCCGACGGTAGCGCGGGCCTGAAGTGGTTAATAACAAAGCTTTACATTGCACAGACCCCGCCCCCAGTCCCATTTACATTACTCAGCACCTCTGGCCCCCTTTATGTTACACAGTGCCCCCCCAGCTCCGAACATCTGGATGTGCCCCCCCCAGCTCTGGATCCTGACCAGATTGTCAACATGACACTCCATAAAAGACTGTAGCCCCTTCCACAGATTAACTATATTTTAATAGAAAGGGTGCACGTATGAGAGGGTAGATAAGATTTGTGGGCACTAGCAGCTCATGAGGGTTAAAAGGACATGTAAAGGTTCATTTTAATAAAAAAATATCATGTCATACCTCCTCTGTGCAGTTGGTTTTGCACAGTGTGGCCCCGATCCTCCTCTTTTGGGGTCCCTCACCGGCACTCCAGGTTCCTCCTCTAGAGTGCCCCGTTGGAGAGCCACGCTCCCTCTGGGCACGCTCCCGTGTCCTGCTGCTGCGTCCATTGGCACAGATAGCAAAACTTGGTCCTGCGTCATTGGATTTGATTGACATAAGCGGGAGCCAATGGCTGCCCTGCAATCAATCTAACCAATCAGGACCCAAGACACTGACTGGAGCTGGTGTGCTTGTCGCTGTCACTGGAAAGACTGGATTTAAGAAGGTAAAAAAGGGATGAAAAAAAAAAACAGAACGAAAGAAGAAAAAGAAGAAGAAGAGAATGCAAACCTATACTTCTCTTTTAATGTGCTTCTGAGAAAAGGACTAGCCTTGGAAATCTGTGCTTCTGCTATGAAATGCAGAGAATGAATTGCTCCACAGCGCCTGAAGCTACAGAGGCCATTGAGAGCTTGTTTCCAAGAATATTACCTGCTTATTAAGAATATTTAAATGGTTGAATGTCCAGGTTTTTGTAACCTGTGGCATTATGCATGTTAAATGTTTACTAACATATGCTCCTTGATTTGTACAATATCAGGCCACCAGTAAGCTCAGCTGTTTGCATCAGTGTTTAGTATAGTCTGTTTCTGGGTATTCATGTTCCCTAGGTTTTATGGTCAACCCAGGGTACAATCTATGTCCCCTAGGCCTGATGGTCTGCCCTGCATGCAGTCAGTATTCCCTAGGTTTTATGGTCAGTCTTGGGTTCAGTTCCTGTTCCCTAGTCTTGGGTTCAGTCTGTCTTCTGGCTTTTATTGTCAGTTTCCTCTGTGTCCTTCAGGCTTTATGGTAAGCCCTGGGTTCAGTCTGTGTACCCTAGATTTTATGGTCAGTCCTGTGTTCAGTCGGTGCCCCCTAGACTTTATGGTCAGCCCTGGGTTCAGTCTGTGCCCCCTAGACTTTATGGTCAGCCCTGGGTTCAGTCTGTGCCCCCTAGACTTTATGGTCAGCCCTGGGTTCAGTCTGTGCCCCCTAGACTTTATGGTCAGCCCTGGGTTCAGTCTGTGCCCCCTAGACTTTATGGTCAGCCCTGGGTTCAGTCTGTGCCCCCTAGACTTTATGGTCAGCCCTGGGTTCAGTCTGTGCCCCCTAGACTTTATGGTCAGCCCTGGGTTCAGTCTGTGCCCCCTAGACTTTATGGTCAGCCCTGGGTTCAGTCTGTTTCCTCTAGGTGTTATGACCAGCCTGGAATTCTGTCCAAGTGCCCTAGGTTTTATGGTCAGCCCTGGGTCTAGCCAGTCTCTTCTAGACTTTAAGGCTCTATTATAAATAAAAGTAAAACAAACAAACAAAATCAGTGACCAGTATACTAAAACATACATAAATCTAAATAATATTAATGAATAATAATAAATATGAAATCTAAAAATATGAAATAGCTGCTGTACACCCATCAGTGATTTACTACACGAAACAAATAGAACATTGCATTATATATATATATATATATATATATATATATATATATATATATATATATATATATATATATATATGGTGCAGGCTTAAAAATAAGACATTCTTTAAGTCTGCGACCGATGCTTCATCCCTTTAACCACTTCAGGACCACCTGCCATCATTATATGTCGGTACGTTGAAGTTGAATACTGTTGTTATGGCATCAGATAGCTGCAAAACTGCGGCTGGTCCCATTTCATATAGAAGTGGTCTCTGCGGAAGATTCGCAGAAAAATCACTTATCGGCGGTAGGAGAGGTGATCACCCACCCCCCCATCCGCCGTGTCCTCGTCATCGCCACCACATGCCAGAGACGTCAGTAGTGGCGGAAGCGATTTGGTCCTTTCCCCTTTGAGTCTGGAAGTCGAGTGAGGGAATGATGGCCCCCACTT
This sequence comes from Rana kukunoris, assembly GCA_029574335.1. Taxonomy (NCBI): domain Eukaryota; kingdom Metazoa; phylum Chordata; class Amphibia; order Anura; family Ranidae; genus Rana; species Rana kukunoris. The sequence goes on along the minus strand of CM056050.1, from coordinate 106,387,433 downwards.
GACTCCATACCGTTGGAAGACGGAAGCAATATCAAATGTCACTTCCGCCCAATAGTCTTGAAAGGGGAATTTTTTTATTGCATTTAAGTATAAATATGAGATCTGAGGTCTTTTTGAGCCCAGATCCCACATTAAAGAGGTCTGGTCATGCTTTTTTCCCCTATTATAAAGGGATGTTTTCATTCCTTGTAATGGGAATAAAAGTGAGACAATTTTTGGGGGGGACAGTGCAAAAAAAATAAAAAAAGTTGAATATAAAAACAAAAAAAGCGCCCTGTCCCACTGTGCTCGCATGCAGAAGCAAAGGCATACACAAGTCGCGCCTAGTTATGTAAACGGTGTTCAAACCACATGTTAGGCATTGCCGCGATCATTAGAATGAGATCAATAATTCTAGCAAAAGACCTCCTCTTACTCAAAACTGGTAACCTGTAGAAAAAAATGTTAACGTTCGCCTATGGAGATTTTTAGGTATCAAACTTTGTCACCATTCTACGAACGGGCGCAATATTGAAGCATGACATGTTGAGTATCAATTTACTGGTGCGACAAAGTATTACAACGACTGCCATTTTATTCTCTAGGGCATGGGTCTTCAAACTCTGGCCCTCCAGTTGTTCAGGAACTACAATTCCCACCATGCCTAGTCATGTCTGTGAATGTCAAGAGTATATATATATATATATATACACACACACAGGGAGTGCAGAATTATTAGGCAAATTAGTATTTTGACCAGATCATCCTCTTTATGCATGTTGTCTTACTCCAAGCTGTATAGGCTCGAAAGCCTACTACCAATTAAGCATATTAGGTGATGTACATCTCTGTAATGAGAAGGGGTGTGGTCTAATGACATCAACACCCTATATCAGGTGTGCATAATTATTAGGCAACTTCCTTTCCTTTGGCAAAATGGGTCAAAAGAAGGACTTGACAGGCTCAGAAAAGTCAAAAATAGTGAGATATCTTGCAGAGGGATGCAGCACTCTTAAAATTGCAAAGCTTCTGAAGCGTGATCATCGAACAATCAAGCGTTTCATTCAAAATAGTCAACAGGGTCGCAAGAAGCGTGTGGAAAAACCAAGGCGCAAAATAACTGCCCATGAACTGAGAAAAGTCAAGCGTGCAGCTGCCAAGATGCCACTTGCCACCAGTTTGGCCATATTTCAGAGCTGCAACATCACTGGAGTGCCCAAAAGCACAAGGTGTGCAATACTCAGAGACATGGCCAAGGTAAGAAAGGCTGAAAGACGACCACCACTGAACAAGACACACAAGCTGAAACGTCAAGACTGGGCCAAGAAATATCTCAAGACTGATTTTTCTAAGGTTTTATGGACTGATGAAATGAGAGCGAGTCTTGATGGGCCAGATGGATGGGCCCGTGGCTGGATTGGTAAAGGGCAGAGAGCTCCAGTCCGACTCAGATGCCAGCAAGGTGGAGGTGGAGTACTGGTTTGGGCTGGTATCATCAAAGATGAGCTTGTGGGGCCTTTTCGGGTTGAGGATGGAGTCAAGCTCAACTCCCAGTCCTACTGCCAGTTTTTGGAAGACCACTTCTTCAAGCAGTGGTACAGGAAGAAGTCTGCATCCTTCAAGAAAAACATGATTTTCATGCAGGACAATGCTCCATCACACGCGTCCAAGTACTCCACAGCGTGCCTGGCAAGAAAGGGTATAAAAAGAAGAAAAACTAATGACATGGCCTCCTTGTTCACCTGATCTGAACCCCATTGAGAACCTGTGGTCCATCATCAAATGTGAGATTTACAAGGAGGGAAAACAGTACACCTCTCTGAACAGTGTCTGGGAGGCTGTGGTTGCTGCTGCACGCAATGTAGATGGTGAACAGATCAAAACACTGACAGAATCCATGGATGGCAGGCTGCATGAGTGTCCTTGCAAAGAAAGGTGGCTATATTGGTCACTGATTTGTTTTTGTTTTGTTTTTGAATGTCAGAAATGTATATTTGTGAATGTTGAGATGTTATATTGGTTTCACTGGTAAAAATAAATAATTGAAATGGGTATATATTTGTTTTTTGTTAAGTTGCCTAATAATTCAGCACAGTAATAGTCACCTGCACACACAGATATCCCCCTAACATAGCTAAAACTAAAAACAAACTAAAAACTACTTCCAAAAATATTCAGCTTTGATATTAATGAGTTTTTTGGGTTCATTGAGAACATGGTTGTTGTTCAATAATAAAATTAATCCTCAAAAATACAACTTGCCTAATAATTCTGCACTCCCTGTATATGTGTATATATATATACATACACACACACACACACACACACACACACACACACACACACACACATATATATATATATATATATATATATATATATATATACACACACACACACACACACACACACGTGTAGAAAAAAATAGGCCCAGTCTTTAAAGGGGTTGTAAAAGTTAATTTTTTCTTTAAAACAAACATGTCATACTTACCTTCACCGTGCAGTTTGTTTTGCACAAAGTGGCCCCGATCTTCCTGTTCTGGGGTCCCACGGCGGCTCTCTCAGCTCCTCCCCGCAATAGCCAACCCCCTCTGGGAAGCTCTCTCCCAAGGGAGTTACATTGCGGGCACACTCCCGTGTCATACACTCTGCGCCCATAGACACCGGTCCCACCCCCTAGCGGCCGTGTGGGGGGGGGGGGGGTGAGCCGAGCAGGTGAACGGGCACAGGTAAGTAAAATGGAGTAAAATGGAGGGGCCACCATTGCCAGGTGTTTTTTCACCTTAACCACTTGAGGCCCGCGCTATAACCGAATGACGGCTTCAGCGCGGACCTGAAAATCCAACAGGACGTCTTTTGACGTCCGCCCCTTTGCTCGTTCCGAGCGTGCTGCGGGGAAATTCTAAGCTGGCCGTGTCCCTTGCACACAGCCAATCACAGATCGCGGCGAACGGCCAATCAGAGTGGCCGTTTGCTATGCGATCTGTGCGGCCAATGAGAGATGATCTCAAATGGAAACATATGAGATCATCTCTCATTGCCGGCTCACACAGAGACAGCGTCCTGTCACTGTCAGGGAGAGAGGAGACCGATCTGTGTCCCTTGTACATAGGGACACAGATCGGTCACTTCTCCCAGTCATGCCCCTCCCCCCACAGTTAGAACACTAAGCAGGGTACACATTTAACCCCTTCCTCACCCCCTAGTGTTAACCCCTGCAATGCCAGTCACATTTATACAGTAATTAGTGCATATTTATAGCAATGATCACAGTATAAATGTGAATGGTGCCAAAAGTGTCCGATGTTTCCGCCATAATGTCGCAGTCCCAATAAATAAAAAAATAAAAAATACCGCAGATCGCCGCCATTACTAGTAAAAAAAAAAAAATATATATATATATATATATATATATATATATATATATATATATATATATATATATATATATATATATATATATATATATATATAAATTCTGTCCCCTATTTTGTAGGCGCTATAACTTTTGCGCAAACCAGTCGCTTATTGCGATTTTTTTTTTTTTTTTACCATAAATATGTAGAATACGTATCGGCGTAGACTGAGAAAAATTTTTTAAATTGGGCTATTTATTATAGAAAGTAATAAATATTGTTTTTTTTTTTTTTTTAATTGTTGCTCTTTTTTGTTTATAGCGCAAAAAATAAAAACCGCAGAGGTGATCAAATTTCACCAAAAGAAAGCTCTATTTGTGGGGAAAAAAGGACGCCAATTTTGTTTGGGAGCCACGTCGCATGACTGCGCAATTGTCAGTTAAAACAATGCAGTGCCGGAAGCTGACATTTCACCTGGGCAGGAGTGGGGTATATGTGCCTAGTAAGCAAGTGGTTAATGCATAGGATGCATTAGAGTGAAAAAAAAAAAAAAACACGAACCTTTACAACCCCTTTAAGTTGTTAAACATGTCTGAACCATATCAACTCACTTCCAGCAATAAAAACAGACATTTTGAACCACCACTCTATCAAAAAGTGAACAAGAGTTTTGGGCTTTCAAGTAGTGAACAGAGAGCGTTTTGAATTTAAACATGATCACATACAATTACAAATCGCACTGTTTAACATTTCCAACAATAATTTACTATTTAGATAGAACATGTCTGGAACAGTGCCATGCCGGTACTAATATGCAGCCCTAGCATTTAAAACACGTTGTCGTTTATGTAAGGTGAATCCAGTACATTACTGGAGGCCAAATAGATACTTGACATAGGCTGCAGTGTTGATGTTTTGAAAGACTCAGTTTAGTTTTGTAGACGAGACCTGGAATAGATTCATCGTGTTTATAGCACCAAGATACCACAGTTGAGCGCTGTGTATAGAGGTTTAATAATTATAAGAACGGTGCTAGCTGCAGTGCAAAGTATGCTACGTACGGACTCGTACGCTTGCTGTGAGCAGAAGCACCCACAGGCTTTACACAGGCGGAGCTTCGTGGGAAACCAGGAGCTCATGAGGATAAACGTCCCTCCCTCACAGTGCTACTGACTATTTTTTCTCTAGCCTCAACTGCTTCTTTTAGACCTCATGCACACTGGACGCATTTTGGCATTTTTACAGCAGCTGTTTTGGGCAGTAGATGTTTTTTCTACAGTCATTTTACTCTCCATCATGTTATCCTACGTGTCCATGCACACATAGGCTGTTATCAGCAGTGGCATTTTTGAGCAGTAAAAAAAAAAAAAACACTAGTGGGTTCCGAGAGATGTTTTTCAGCTATAAAAATGTTGATAAATGCTCAAAAACATCACTCACCAGCATTTAACGTTTTTGATTCATTCGAAAAATAAAAAACGCTATTGCAAACATTTAAAAAAAAAAAAAAGCTGAAAAAAAAAAAGTTGAAAAACTCACTGCAAAGCTACTGCCGTTTTTTATTTTTTATTTTAATGTCCAGTGTGCATGAGGCTTACATTCTACAATAATTCCATGACCTTTTCTCTTTCTGATGCAGTTTATTGTCTCTCCAGTGTAATAACATGAGAACTTGGCACCGAAGAAGAATCCTAATCAGTACTCACTCTAAAGATGTTTGCATGCAACTTCCCTGGGCTGGACAGGATATTGGGAACTGGAAGCCAAGATGGCACTAGGACTGAGATATCTTTTTAAGGAGGAAGTGTGCAGTTGGAAAAGCAATATAATGGAAAAACTTTGACAACACTTTTTAATCATTTGTATTTTACATGTTGTTTCACCTTACTGTCAAATTATAGGGGTATCAGCCTTGAAACAAAAAACACAAGGTACACTTACAGCTGACATTGGATAAATACTAAAGCACAAAAAAACAACAAACAAAAAAAACACACACACAAACCAGAAACATTTTTCTAAATGCTCACGAAATGAATGTTGAAGGAAAAGGTCAGGCATTCCATCATGGCCTTAATGATTTGTGGGTGAGACAGGCATTTAAAGTGCAAGGTCGTCTAGACTTTTAAAAGAAAGAATGCCTTCCATTTATTTAAGCTTTGGTCAAACATAACATTTTTGCATTCATAGAAGTCCACTGAAAACTGAGTTTCTCAACACAAAAAAAAATCCTCAGTTTTTTTTTTTATTTACGCGAAGTTGTCAATTAAAGCGGATGGCCCCTTAAAAAAAAAAAAAAATATATTAAAAGCCAGCAGCTACAAATACTGCAGCTGCTGACTTTTAATATTAGGACACCCACCTGTCCTGGAGTCCAGTGGCGTCTGCAGCAGAGGACGAGCGTTCACTCGTGTCTCTGCTGCTCTCCCCTCCATCCACGGTGAGGGAACCAGGAAGTGAAGCGCTCCGGCTTCACTGCCCGGTTCCCTTTTGCCCGAGACTGCGGGCCAGAAGTGGGTGCAAATACCTGTCTTTAGACAGGTATCTGCACCCCCCTTCCCCCTGAAAGGTGTCAAATGTGACACCGGAGGGGGGGAGGGTTCCGATCAGTGGAACTTCACTTTAGGGTGGAGATCGGCTTTAAGAAGACATTTCTAAGATATTTTTAACACACGTCAAATGCCTACTTAGAAGTACACCCCAAAACACATTCTGCTATTTCTTGCGATACCACATGAGACATTTCATGGTCTAGCTTCATAGAGAGCCCACAATCCAAGGAGCACCTTCAGTAGTTCCAGAGGAATAAATTACACATCTAAATTTCCTGACTACCAATCACATTTTTGAAAGTCCTGGAGCACCAGAACACTATAGATACACACAAAATGACCACATTTTGGAAACAAACACCGCAAGGTATTTTCTAAGAGGCATGTCAAGTCTTTTGAAGACCTAATTTTTTTGAAAATTAAATAGATTTTTTTTACACAAAGTTGTAAATGTAATTTTCTCACACAGCATGGGCATACTTACAATTACTACCCCGAACACGTTCTGCTACTCCTACCGAGTATGACAATATCATGCGAGAGACCGACTATGTACTAGACATTTGTGACAGAACCCACTGTCACTGTATGTCTTGGAAAGGATTGTGGGCGTGCCTCCTACAGACTATGGCCCGGAAAGATACTGGAGACCTGAAGCAGGCATTATTGTGATGTAATGTAATGTTACAGCCCTACACCCCCCACTCCCCCCCCCCCTCTTGTTGCTGGACACAGACAATGGAGAGTGGACTGCAGACGTCTCTCCGCAGGGGGTGTGTATTGAGAAGCTAGGCTGCCTGTTTATCATAATCTCATTAGGTATCTGTACACCGTTTCAATGTCCAAATGTTCTGTTCCCATTGGTTGTTCCTTGTCCCCCTCCCCTCATAGACAAGGCTAAGGGGAGTGTCCCTAACTGTGTGTAAAACGGTATAGTTTGGATTTTAATAAACAGTGAAGCTCTGGTTGTGTAACCCTCAACATGTGTGGATTGTCTCGTGATTGAGGGGTTAAGGGCTGGTTATGGCGAATCGCCAGGCTGCGGGTGCGTTTGGAGGACAGGAGACACAGGTCTGGCGGATGTGCCCACCTGGGGTATCTGAGATCCGTCACAACATTGTATCTTGCATATCCAGAGCTTTTTTTCTCAGAAAATAGGTGCAGGAACTCAACTACGACCCGTTCAGATTTCACAAACAGTAGAAGGGTCTTAAATGGGCATTAAATACCAGAATTGCATTACATACAGTGTGCAGAGTTCAGGGGGTTACAAAGCAGTCACTTGTAAACACAGAAACCAGACTTCTGTGTTCACAAGTGATTGTGGTGAGCGGGCACCAAAGGGTCTGAGCCAAAGGTGGTGGAACTGAGTTCCCCCAAGTTCCCCCAGAAAAAAAGCCCTGTGCATATCACACAAATCAACCAATTGTATCAAAAACTATTTACTAGAATGGTCGCCTGTATACGAGTGGTCAGGGAATATAGTTTAGTGTACCATCACTTATCGCACTATAGCAGTCTTTAGTTCTTTAAGCCAAGCAAGGCTAGGCTACTGGCACGTAGCTGTCCCTGGGAATGTCATGTTCACTGACCAGGAAGTACAGAAAGCTGAAGAAAGGAAGAACATAAGTGTTTAGTTCTTTCTCATCATAACCATAAGATGAATTGCACCGTCAAAATCCCTTTTCTCCTCCCTTAGTTCTTTCTCATCATAACCATAATATGAATTGCACCGTCAAAATCCCTTTTCTCCTCCCTTCCTAATTCTAATATTTATGCTTGGGATGTGGTACCTAACAGAATGGGTGTTTCTATATGTGTTTGGACTACTATAAAACAAATAAGTGTTTCGGTGTTGTCCCCAGGGGATGGCTGGGGCCAGGGGAAGGCTGGGTCAGGGGGCAGGGTGACAATTGCCTCCCAGGCCGCCCTAACTTATGTTCAAAATGCCCACTACCATTTTAATTTGTATTCTGGTCTTGGAAGTTGGGCCGACCACTAGCTGTTGCATTCCAGGAGTTGTAGTCCACCCTGGGTGGAAAACAGAGCAGCGCAGAGGAAACTACAACTCCCTGGGACTGGATTCTTGGAAGCAGACAGAGGCAGGGCATGCCAGGGAGTCGGGATGCAGGGCTGCAGGACTGGGTGCTGGCTGCAACTTGACCCCAGGACCATGAGCTTTACTCCCCCCCCCCCCCCAGGAGGCTGTGGCATGCAAGGACCTGCTGAGCTGAGATCACTGAGGTGAGGGACCCTGACACCCCTAGCTGACCCCAATATCCCCCTCCCATACACCCAATGTAACCTGTCCCAGTGATCAGGCTGCACTGATAGGCACTGGAGTTGGCTGCACTGATGGGAACTGGTGCGGCTGCATTGAAAAACCAGATGGGCCATGAATGGTGAGCTGGACTTGCCCCCCAGACCTAAGGATGCCAGCCCTTCCCTGGCTGGGACTGAGGTCTTGCAGCAACGTAGTCAGTGGGATGTGCAGATGGGTCAGTTCAGGCAGCAGGCAGAGACGTGGTCAGTAAACAGGAAAAGGACCAGTTCAAGGCAAAAATAAAGTCAAAATACAGGCTAGGGTCAATGTGGATGGCAGGCAGAGGCAAGTGGGAAGATTTACCCATACATCCTCCCAGACAGACAGGCCCACTTTGACAGGTCTCTCCCATGGCGACCGGACAACTCCCGCACCCCCTCTCCCCCTTTACTAGCCACTAGTCGTTTTACTTTATTAGAGTAGAACGGCTGGTACTTTTATAGGCAGTACCAGTGGGGAAGCTAGACATTATTTCACCTGGGGAAAATAATCAGTTCGGTGTCCCCCCTTATGGGACAAGATTAGGCAGAAGTGAGAAACTCCCAGGCCATTTTGAGTCAGCTGTCTGTCCCCTCCCCCCTGCTCCTCCTTCGTCGTCCCTGCTCCTCCCCTGTGTCTCTGTTGCCCCAGGTGAGCGCTGCGGGGAGCGAGAGGAGGTGAGTGCTGCGGGAAGGGAGAGACAGAGGAGCGGAGGGGGGCCGCGGTCCTGTCACTGAAGCCAGTCCACTGAGCTATCGGCCCACCGGGAAACTCCCTGTAGTACCAATGGTCAGTCCATCCCTGGACACAGACAACAATTCTTTCCTACTCTAGCCAAAATAAAAAAATAATAAAGACTCGGCTATACATACACTTTAAATTGACAACTTAAGAGCAGACACGTGCCCTCAGGCCATATGAGTTCTAAGCTTTGATATGCAAAATATAATTGAGACTTTTCTGAATGCTTGCTCTTTGTGGGCCTTTTGAATAAATGCTTGCTGCAGACCATTTAAAAGTTATTTCTGTAAATGGGCAACATCAGCAAAGGAAGCAAGATCTGGGTCCAGTCCATAGAGGTGGCGCATCAGGTCTCCCATCCCGTAGAACGTGCATTACTAAAGGGTGGACCAATGCCTGGATCCGTATTAAGTCGCTATCCCATCTGGACCTGCCATTTAGGAGCTAGTCCTGTCCCTTAGCATCTGCCACTGTCATTATCACAGCAGAGCGGAAAGCGGTAGGCAGGACAGATAGAAAGTGGCACAGTAACGCTGCATGGAGGGTGGAAGCCGGAGCTTCCTGAGATGTGAGATGTCCAGAGGACACGGCTGTGGAGGGGTCATGCGCACTGGATCAGTGTGAAAGGGGCCTACATGTAAAGCTCTGTACACACAACCGGGAAATTCATCCGGGAAAAAAAACCTAAGTTTACCCAACGGGATTCCTGGCAGGCTTGCCCTGAAAAGCCGTGTATACACACACACACACACACACACAACCACACAAAAACCTGCTGTTCTTTTGAAAGGCAAGAAGGCGGTGACGTCATTGACTCAGACGAGCTGGTGTCTCGTCACATTCGATTCCGTCACTGCCATCTTGCTACACCCCAGACTAACGCTGTATACTACCGCGCATGCGTCAAAGTGTTATTGAGCATGCACGGTTTTTCTACCCTGCAGGTAAGCATTAGTGTTGAGCGGAATACGCCATATTTGATTTCGCGATATTGCGCGAATATATAGAAGAATATTCGCGAATATTCGCTAATATCGAATATTCGTGATATTTTATCCAAAAAAAAATTTGCGAAATTTCGCTAATGCGAAAATGATTGCGAAATTCTCATAAAACGGAGATCGTTTCCTGTATTACTAAACTAATATGCACTAAACACTAACTCTACTTAAAAGAAAGGAGAATAAGGGGGCAAAAGAAGGGCGGAGAAGATAATCGCGCAATATTCCTATTGCACGATCTTCTCCGCCCTTCTTTTGCATCAGAGCCAATCAGAATAACTCGAATATTCGGCAAAAGGAATATCGCGCAATATTCCTTTTGCCGAATATTCGAGTTATTCTGATTGGCTCTGATGCAAAAGAAGGGCGCATCAGAGCCAATCAGAATAACTCGAATATTCTGATGCAAAAGGGCGGAGAAGATAATCGCGCAATATTCCGTTTGTCGAATATTCGAGTTATTCTGATTGATGCAAAAGAAGGGCCGAGTAACTGATGCGATTCTTTTACGTTGCCGAAAATTCGCAATGCGAATTTTCGGCAACATAAAAGAATCGCATCAGCTACTCGGCCCAGGGTCTCTCTCTAATCATACCAGCAATGCTTTTAGACGTCGATGGAGATCACAAGGATGTGATCTGTTTTAAAAAATAAAATTTGAAAAAATACGAATATTCGCCATAGCGAATATTCGCCGCAATATTCGAGTTATTCGCGAATACTCGAATATGCAATATTCGTGAGCAACACTAGTAAGCATACAGACAGTTTTTCTCGGCAGGAAACACTCTGCTGGGAATCCTGACAGGAAAATAGAGAGCAGGTTCTCTATTTTCCGGTTGGGACTCCAGGCTGTTTTCCTGATGGGAAAAATGCTAGGGAGCATACACACGGCCGGGATTCCTGGCCAAATGCTGAAGCTGTCCTATAGCTCTCAGGCATCAGGTGCTAATTGAGATTTCCAATGCTAGTAGTTTTACACAAGCAGCCAAGAGACAGTACAAACAGGTTGTTGAGCAGCACCCTTTTACTGCGCCCTTCCCCCAACAGCCCTCCTACAGGACTGTACGCAGTCTCCTGTAACATTTAGCGGGCAGCAACACCTGCAATGCATGCCGAGGATCGCTTTTTATGGACACAAGGGCTGCTGCCCATCTGAACAGTCATCGCCTTACTGTAATAATAAAGTCTATAAAAGAGGGTCCCCAAGCAGCTGTACTGTAACCAGTAAAATTGAGCAAAGCAAATGATCCCTTGCCTATTTGAAGTCTCATATCTTTTGATCTCTTTAAAGTTCTGTACTCCAACATGTTTAGATTTTTCAACTTGATCAGGGCAAAGTGACAATGTGAAGCTGCACCCCCCCACTCCAATTACTTTTTACTGTCCTCTCCAGCACTCTTCCGCCCCCTTCTTCTGTGGCTGTCGTTGCAAAATATCTTTGCACTTCTTGGTATGAGAGGGAGCATATGCCCTACTCCCAAGATGAATGTAAAAAAAGGGGGGGGGGGGGGGGAGGAGGAGGGGTGGACTAAGGGTAAGAGGGATAAGAAAAAACAGAGGGATTGCACTCACATGGGCCACATCCGTATATGGAATCAAAAAAATGGAAAACAATAACTATGGAGAGGTATTGATGGTCGGACTATCGAGGCCAAGGAAGTAGTTTAAAAATATAATTTTAATATAATCATTAAATAAAACAAATTAAATGCATAATAACATATACATAAAATAACAATAACAATGATACATATATACAGGTGAACCACTATAAACAAAATCCCTAAAGTCGCCGACGCACGTTTCGCCGTGGGGCTTCTTCAGGATGGATGTTAAGGATTTTGTAAGAGGATGTATACAAATAGTTGTATGGCCGATGACTCTGCAACAAATGCAAACCAGGGCACACACCACAATCGGGTATTCGATAGTATGTAAAAATTCAGAAAAGTCCTCAGAACTTGTTATAGATCTGTTGGTTGACAATAGAGTCAGAGTAAGGGTATTTCTAAAGTTCATAAAAAAGCGTGATGCTATTGGCAGCCTCCATTCAGTGAAGAAAGACCATAGAGCCAGCTGGGACACATAACCAGGAATGTATTGAGCTTAAGGTTCTCGAGGTGTACTAAGCAACCATTCAGCATGTGGATTTTTAAGCTTCCAGATATAAGCCAGTCAATCAGGTGGTTAATTCATAAGAGGGTCCGTGTCCCAGGGTGTACATCTGCATGACACACGGTGTGTCATGCAGATGTACACCCTGGGACACGGACCCTCTTATGAACCTTAAGCTCAATACATTCCTGGTTATGTGTCCCAGCTGGCTCTATGGTCTTTCCATAGATGTAGTACTTGACCAAAAAGAACAATTTCTAGGCCAAAGCACTGTGACATGATTGTGCTACGACAGAGGTAGGAGAGGTGAAAGAATCCAATGCAACCTTCATCATTGGACTTTATGAGGTCAGAAGACCCCACCAGTCCCACAGCCTAGTGGAGCCTGTGCAGGTAAGTGAAAAGTGCTTTTGTGGACCCTCTAGACCTAAACAAGCATTTTGTTGCCCATAGAGTCAAAACGGAGTTTATATACAAAAAAAAACAAAACGGGTGCAACAGGCACCACACAGAGGAGTAAAACGTCCGACATGTCACATCTGCAGCTGGGATAGTCCCAGTCATTATTTTTGCTTACAGCCATATCATTACAGGTACATAACAGGCGAGGATATTAATTGTGTTTGGGGGCACACCACGCCAACATGACGGAAAACAGAGTAGAAAACTTACATTGTAATAGGTACCGTATTTATCGGGGTATTGCGCGCACTCGCGTATAGCGTGCACCCCCAACCTAGAAGAGAAAATCCTGAAAAAAAAAAAGAATATACTTACAGTTTAGATGCCCCTCGTCTGTGTCTTGCCCGGCGTCCATCGGCAGCCTTGTCTGGTGTCCGCCTCGCTTCTCCCGCACTGTCTCCGAGACGAATCCCCGCACTTAGTTTGAACGCCGCCAATGACATATACCGATCGGAGTACACTCGGCTTCTCACGCATAGAGGCTAGGAGCGTGACCGTTAGAGAAGCCGACCCTCGCCTAATGTACCCGAGTGTACTGAGCTCGGTATATGTCGGCGGAGGCATTCAAACTAAGCGCGGGAAGCGGGTATACGCCGATAAATACGGTACATCTTACTTGGGTTGGAAAATCAGGGGCGAAAGGCATTGTCAAAGCCTAGTCCGGGTGGGGATGACGACTCCTATTCCACAGAGGTAGAGGAATCATCAACCTCTGTCCCAGATTGAATTTTTTACTTTTTTGTATGGGAGTGTAATGTTCACTGCCATTTTCCATTGCTGGATAGTGTGTGTGTGTGTGTGTGTGTGTGTGTGTGTGCTCTAAGCCAGAGTTGGGCTATCTGCATCCTAGCCACGAAGAGGGTTGCCTGTACATGCAATCATGCAGGAATTTAACGACTTTTGGCCAGTATTGCTGGAGGGGTGGGCAAGACCAAATTAGGTGGGAAAAAGTGCTTTCAAAGTCGCCACATCTAGCGCAGGCTAAGCTAGTGTCCGGTTTGTATTTGGGGAGGCGGGAAGGGGTGATATACGATCTGTGAAGGATATAGGAGGTGCGTGAGCCCATCTGATAATTTAGGGCAGTGGTATTCAAACTGCAGCCCGAGGGCCAGATGTGGCCCTTTGCTTGCTTTTATCAGGCCCTTGTTATCCACTGGTACCTACAATGGAGCGTAATTCTTCCTAATGACACCAACAATGGGGTCCAATGACATCATTGATGGGCATAATTCCTCCCAATGACACTAACAATGGGGCACAATTTCTCACTTTGACACCAATTGATGGGGTGCAATTACTCCCACTGAAACAAACTATGGGACGTTATGTTTTCCCCACCGATCTCAGGACCTTTTCTACTCCCAATTGCCACCGTCTGGCCCTTCTGAAGTCTGCAGGACAGTAAACTGGCCCTTTGTTTAGAAAGTAAAGAAATATTTTTTTTACCCTTTTATAAGTGATCACATTTCCTCTGTTCTCAGCTGTATAAAAGCAGGGGGGAGAAGCAGCAGCAACACACTGAGCTTCCCAGTGAATGGCTGTGCAGGGAAGGGGAGGGGGCGTGTCAGGACAAGTCTGATCATTGTTATATATCATCTTGGGCCTTTAAATAGCACAGTATTATGGGATTTACTTCCACAGGGTTTTCTGCTTTACATCTCATAAATGACTCAATACAACAGAAGTGTGCATTCCAAAGCGTAAACTCCAACCAAAATAAACCTTTTTAATTGACCTTTAACACAAACAGGAATCAACATGTACTGCAGTTTTATGATCATCAAGTTCAAACACGTATTATAATTAACCTGGATTGCACTCCTAGCAATTATCACGGGAGCCATACAATGCAGTTTGTCATTACAATTGATATGTATGTTACTATAAATGGTTGGATAATTTATTTCTGTCAGTACGGAGAGAAGAAGTCACCATTGCTTCCACTGGAGCAGACCAAAGTCATCAAACAACAGTAAGACACTGGAGCGTGGCATCACCTAGAATTCTACACATCAGTTACAATAAAACTATCAGCAGAATTTATAAAGTGTCCCACCTCTGCACTACAAATGCTGATGCTTGTGACAGGTTCATGTATCTATCAAAAACAGGTACATAGTTTTCCCACAGGAATTGTCCGGCACCAAGGCCGGAGTGTTCCGTCTTCAGTGCAGCTCACCAATGCTGAGCCCGATAAAGCCATAGGCTCAGTATTACTAACTCCCCTCACAGCCACTGGGCCTTTCATACAGATACAGTAGGTGCAGCATGTATGCAGGTGCAAGTCTACTGTCCCCACTGCAGGTAGTGCTCATTCATGGCAGCTGGAGAGGAAGTCAAGAGGAACATACAGTACAGACCAAAAGTTTGGACACACCTCATTCCAAGACTTTATTTTCATGACTATGAAAATTGTAGAGTCACATTGAAGGCATCAAAACTATGAATTAACACATGTGGAATTATATACATAACAAAATGGTGTGAAACAACTGAAAATATGTCATTCTAGGTTCTTCAAAGTAGCCACCTTTTGCAGCAGACACATCTCAAGAACAACTGATAAGAGGAGACTGTGTGAATCAGGCCTTCATGGTAGAATATCTGCTAGGAAACCACTGCTAAAGAAAGGCAACAAGCAGAAGAGACTTGTTTGGGCTAAAGAACACAAGGAATGGACGTTAGACCAGTGGAAATCTGTGCTTTGGTCTGAGGAGTCCAAATTTGAGATCTTTGGTTCCAACCACTGTGTCTTTGTGCGACGCAGAAAAGGTGAACGATGGACTCTACATGCCTGGTTCCCACTGTGAAGCATGGAGGAGGAGGTGTAATGGTGTGGGGGTGCTTTGCTGGTGACACTGTTGGGGATTTATTCAAAATTGAAGGCATACTGAACCAGCATGGCTACCACAGCATCTTGCAGCAGCATGCTATTCCATCCGGTTTGCTTTTAGTTGGACCATCATTTATTTTTCAACAGGACAATGACCCCAACCACACCTCCAGGCTGTGTAAGGGCTATTTGACCAAGAAGGAGAGTGATGGGGTGCTGTGCCAGATGACCTGGACTCCACAGTCACCGGACCTGAACCCAATCGAGATGGTTTGGGGTGAGCTGGACCGCAGAGTGAAGGCAAAAGGGCCAACAAGTGCTAAGCATCTCTGGGAACTCCTTCAAGACTGTTGGAAGACCATTTCAGGTGACTACCTCTTGAAGCTCATCAAGAGAATGCCAAGAGTGTGCAAAGCAGTAATCAAAGCAAAAAGGTGGCTACTTTGAAGAACCTAGAATGACACATTTTCAGTTGTTTCACACTTGTTATGTATATAATTCCACATGTGTTAATTCATAGTTTTGATGCCTTCAGTGTGAATCTACAATTTTCATAGTCATAAAAATAAAGAAAACTCTTGGAATGAGAAGGTGTGTCCAAACTTTTGGTCTGTACTGTAGTTCCCCTATGGTTTCCAGGGTCACTAGGGAAGCAGTCCAGTTGGATGCTTCCACCCCATGTGAATCTATGGCAGCCATCATTGGTCAGGCAGAGCCTATTCAACACCCTGGCACCCAGGTTTGGTGCGGTATATGCGAGTGGGTAGCATAGGGAAAAGTACCCCATCTGTCAGGGACAGTACTAGAAGTAGAGAAAGGTTCCTGACAAGTAGGGAAAGCGTAGGGCTGCAAATACTCTGGACACCCTCCCGTTTGGCCACAAAATGGCTAGGCCACATTCTGCCCTCTTAACAGATGCTGCCAGTCTGGCTGAAACCTGCTCTCTTCCCATTGCTGGGAACGGCGAGTGTACCCGGATGGGCAGTCTTCCCACTGGGTTTGTTGTTCTCCCAGGTCCGGCCTTTGGGGTGTGCGAGCTGTGCGGCTGCACAAGGCGCCATGGGCAAGAGGGGGCGCTGTGTAGCCATCACAGCTCGCAGAATGTGAGTCGCAGTCAGTTACTCACATGATCATCACAGGAGTCTGACTCCTACAAGTCACAGCAGCAGGCACTGCCCTGGGACTGGGTGAAGAGCAACGCATCAGCTGCGGCACCGGAAAAAAAAATGGCTGCTGCCAGCCCCGACAGGCACACTGCGCATGCACCGCAGCTGCTCGGGAAAGCCCGAAAACGCTCGGCTATTCTCGGGCAGACGGCGCATGCGCAGTGGCGTCTAAGCGCCGGCGGCGCCATTTTTAAATGCAAAGCCGCACTGTCCACCGAAAGGTAAGTCACACTGAGCCCCTGGCCCTGCATGCATCAAGTATTTACTTTTTATAGCCAGCCTACACACAGAAGGGGAGGAGGATAATTGTTTGCACATGCACTTAAATTAACCGTTATCAAAACAAATTATTTGTTACAAATATTTGTTCCTCTTTGTGTATGTTTAGGTGACCAGGGGGCAAGGGGTGAAGATGAGGGGGGGGGGGGGCACAGGATTAGCTCGCACAGGGCGCCTGAACACCTAAGGCCAGCCCTGTGTTCTCCAGTATAAATGGGCCGCTAAGTTTCCCTGCAATTCCAAGCCAAATTTAACAATAGGAATAGGCCAGGGTAAAATAAAAACGATGCAATTATAAGAGGTGTATAGGTCTTTACTCATTCTAGCACACACCGCATTACAAGAGTTCAAACATGCCATTAATGGATCTGCTGTCTAGTGCATCTGTTAAAGTAGCTTTTCCAGTAACAAAATGAGAGTCACACAAGTAATCCTTAAATTATAAGTTGTGTTTTCCTTCATTTTGTGATGAACCAGAGGAATCCATGTCACCCTGTAAGTGGATGATCTACATTCCATGGATGGTCACTACACCAGGAGGGGACACTTATGGAACCGGGAAACAGAGATAGTGAGATGTGTTTGCCAAACAATTAAATAGCCTTGTATAGAGGAATAAAATAAAAAGAAGCTGATCTACACCTGATATTAAAGGCCACTTCCGGGCAAACCCCCATCATACTAAATATCCCCACTTACCAATTCACAATTTTTTAAATAAAAACGTTACTGGTGGAGAGTCAATAAGAAGTGTTCATGTCATGGATGTGCGTGTCTGAAGGAGGACTCTCCCATTGTGCGAAACTTGGGGACCCAGTGCTGTTCCTTTAAAGTCGTGCCGTAAACAAACAGCAACCCCCCCGACGTCATCGCCGTCTCAGCCATTCATATCGCTGAAGCCCGCAAACCCAGAAAGACGACCGGGTGAAGATGGAAGCACCTTCAGCAGTAACAGCGGGCTTTGTTTCCAGTTAAGGCGGTTATATGTGCTTCAATGATAAAAGTTAAAGCGGAGTTCCACCCTTAAAAACACTTTTTTTCATTACATCCAGCATACTGGCGTCAGCGCCAGTATGCTGTTTTTTTTTTTTTAATGCTCGTACTTACTGTATATCACAACATTGAATTCCAGGCGCACCGCGGAGTGTCGCCGCTATAAGGCGTCACGCCTTCCGGAAGTAGCCGATTAGCATTCGGCGCCTGCGCATAGACCCGGGAGCTGACTGCGCAGGCGCCGAAAATAGCCGGTCCTAGTTCGGGTTTTTTCGGAAGGCGTGACGCGCTATATACGGCGCCTGCGCAGTCAGCTCCTGGGGCTGTGCGCAGGCGCCGAGTAAAAGCCGAATGCTAATCGGCTGTTTCCGGAAGGCGTGACGCCTTATAGCGGCGACACTCCGCGGTGCGCCTGGAATTCAATGTTGTGATATACAGTAAGTACGAGCTGACGCCAGTATGCTGGATGTAATGAAAAAAGTGATTTTAAGGGTGGAACTCCGCTTTAAACTTTCTAATAAAGTGAACCTAGTGCAAATACCAATGGTGAATATTGCATATATTTGTAAAGTGAACGTCTGTCGCACAATGAATAGTCCCAACTAGTGACAGTGAACTTAGTGCAAATAACTGTATATGAATATAAAGTGACTCTGCAAAGAAAATTGATGGGAACACCAATCTGGATAGCAATTGTCACATGCCGTTACTTAATAAAGTTCATTTTGTATGAGTACGCTGCAAAAGTGAAAGTTGACACACAACGGCACATGGTACACCCAAGAAAGAAAGTGGTGAGAATAAAGTTGTAGCATCCACCTGGAGCAAAACAATGATCTCACAATCTCCCTCAGTAGAGTTCCTCAAAGGTGTATGAATCCAATAGGTCCCCATAAGAAAATAGAAGCTTCCATAGTGTAAATCTTTTAAAGCTTTAATGAATGTTCAAATAGTAATGCACCTATATTTAGGAAGAATATAAAAACAGCAATAGAAATACCGACCTGCATGTACATGGCGACGTCAGCACGTCACTCCTACCTACGCGTTTCGTCACAACTGACGTCATCCTGGGGCACAGTGCTTTTGTAGCGTACGCATACAAAATGAATTTTATTATGTAACAGCATGTGACAATTGCTATCCAGATTGGTGTCCCCATCAATTTTCTTTGCACAGAGACACTTTATATTCATATACAGTTATTTGCACCAAATTCACTTTTACTAGTTGGACTTTAACAGTATGAGATAACCGATACTCAGGCGTGTGTTAATATTTAATATTTTTTGTTTTGTCACTTTATAAATATATGCAATATCCACCATTCTTATTTGCAATAAGTTCACTTTATTAGAAAGTTTAGCGCAACTTATCATTGAAGTTTGTTGTTGTGGGTATCTCACAGGAAGTTGCCCCTTTATCTTTCTTTAAAATCAATTGTATTTAATTTTCATCCATTCACCAATTAATTTGTTTGATAGTGCAGTAATTATATTTTTGTCATAATGTGCTAGTATGCGATGTATACTAGCACACTATGACAAACTGCCAGGACACTTTTTTTGCGCTTTACTACTGCTTTAAAGGGATAGTAAACTGTAAAGTAAAATAGTGGCCCTGCAGGTTAAGCTCATAAGTCTTACTTGTAGATCCTTTTAAATGGCCTAGTTTAGTAGTTACAGTCATTGACTTTTGCAGATGACATTACCGGCACATGCGCAGTACACACTTCAGTGTGCAATGAATTCAGCGAGAGGTGTGCTACTGGTGCACATTGGTGAGAGTGACGCCATCGCTGCTTGTTCATTCAAATGGCTAGGGAGCGTAAACGCAAAAGGAAGACCGCGTGCAGATGGAAGCACCAGGAGCAGTGCATACTAGCACATTGCACACAAACCTACAAGGCGGCTATTAAAAAAAATTAAAATAAAATAATACAGTTTCCTACCACTTTAACTCCTGCAGTTGTTTTCATCTCCCTTCTTTATAAATAATCCACCTTGGCCCTCATTTCACAGCTGTTATGTGGCCTGCAGAGTGTGCAAGGAACCAGCTGGACACAGCCATAAATCTGCACACCCATTCTGTTTGAAGTGGGAGGTTGCTGGCTGTGCTTACACAATTCTCTGGTTGTACATTGTAATGCATTATGAGCAGGATCCATTCCTGTTCTGTGAGTCTCCAATTCTTATACAATACAAATGTCATCTTCACTTTGATTTTCACGGTCATTACTCATGCTCCAAGGCGTTGATCGGTGTCACACTACAAGTGTTCATTGGGTCTGTGAACCAAGTTTGCTAAGCAATCAAGTCTATTTACTAACTGCTTGTTCTTAAGCCCTGTACACACGACCAGGAATTCCGTCGGGAAAAAAAACGTCAGTTTTCCAGACGGAATTGCTGGCAGGCTTGCGTTGAAAAGCTGTGTATACACACGGCCACACAAAAACCCGCCGTTCTTTTGAATGGCAAGAATGCAGTGATATCATCGACGACGACGAGCTGGTGTCTCAACACATTCTATTACGCCGTCGCCATCTTGCTACACCCCACACTATCGAATGCTCCCGCGCATGCATCGAAGTGTTATCGAGCATGCACGGTTTTTCTACCCTGCAGGCAAGCATACAGACGACCGGTTTTCTTGGCAAAAAACACTCTGCCAGGAAACCCGACGGGAAAATAGAGCGCAGATTCGAAACAGAAGAGAAAACTGCTTGGGAGCATACACACAGCCAGGATTCCCGGCCAAATGCTCTTCTGGCAGTTTTCCTGCTAGGAAAAGCGGTCGTGTGTACGAGGCGTGAAAGAGTGCTGAAATGAAGGCTGCCACGAAGGGAACTTGGGACCTGCAGTAAGATCTGAGGGTGACCAGTCCAAGCTCACACATCAGCTTACAATCCCTAACAAATCTCACAGTCTGGGGGTCTCGTTTACACTTGTGGTTGGGGGATGGTAAAAACAGATAGTTGAGGTGCATTTTACTACCCTTCCCCATAATCTGCAAAGACAGCCGAAGAGGGGTGAACATGTTGCAGTCGCACCAAAAATGACATCCCTGATGTATTCGGTGGTCAGTACCACCACTGAATGTGGCATAGGGCATGTCCTCTGCCACACCCCCTTAAAGGAGAATAAAAACATACAAAATCTACAAGGGTTTTTTTTTTTACCAGTACTATTACTTTATATTGGCTCTTAAAAAAGCACAAATGCAGCAATTTAGAAATTGGATGAAAGGTTTTGCGCTGGGAAACACTTTTTGAAAGAAAAACATTTTTTTATATATAAAACTATATGGACCAGACCAAAATGAGGGAAAAATGAGGAGGAATGAGAGACATTGCTCCAAATCAGGGACAGTTGGAAACTATGCACTCAGTAGTGGCATAGTAGTGTAGCATTTACAGGGTTAAAGGGGTTGTAAAGGTAAAAAAAAAAAAAAATCCCTAAATAGCTTCCTTTACCTTAGTGCAGTCCTCCTTCACTTACCTCATCCTTCCATTTTGCTTTTTAGGCCGGATTCACACCTATGCAAATTGGTTGCGGCTTAAACCACATCCAATACGCAGAACATTTCTAAATACATTGTTTTCAATGAGGCTGGTTCACATATGTGCGATGCATTCGCACTGCGCATTGCAGGAAAAACTTGTGCAGATTTTATGCCTTGCCGTGCGGCTCAGGTGCGAATTCAGTCCCATTATCTTCTATGGGTATGCAGCTGATTCGCAGATGTGTTCAGTTCTCTTCAGGAATTTCTCTCATTCAGCTCAATACATTTCTCCCCCACTTTCCTCTCACCCGGAACTTCTCCCAGGTCTCCAAATTCGCAGCTAAAATGCAATGGATCTGCTGAACATTACCCTTATCTATCTGCAGAGATTACAGAGCTGAAATTCGCACTGCACAAGTGTGATTCCGGCCTAAATGTCCTTATTTCTTCTGAGAAATCCTCACTTCCTGTTCTTCTGTCTAACTACACACAGCACGGCAAAGCTTTCTCCCTGGTGTGAAGAAAGCCTCTTGAGGGGGGGGAAGGGGCGAGCAGGAGGGTCAGGACGCCCACTAACACACAGCTCCTTTCTCTATCTGCAAAGTAGAGAGTGTCCCGACACTCCTGCTCACCCCCTCAAGAGGCTTTCTCCACACGAGGGAGAAAGCCTTGCATTACGGTGATGAGTTACAGACAGAAGAACAGGAAGTCAGGATTTCTCAGAAGAAATAAGGACATTTAAAAGCAAAATGGAAGGATGAGGTAAGTGAAGGAGGACTGCACTAAGGTAAAGGAAGCCATTTAGGGAAAAAAAATGTTACCTTTACAACCCCTTTAAAAAACAGATGGTGACTGTGAAATGCCTCTGGAAAGTAAGACAATGAAAGTAGCACATCTAAAACGTAGTTTTAAGGTCCGTACAATCGTTTGGATCACATTTTTACAGCCCATCAACACCACTCACAATTGTAAAAACAAGGAGAGGACATAGGCGTACACTCATAGGTGTGAACACAGGAGTGAGAACGTTGCCTTGCACCAAAGCAAGGCACAAATAACTCTGCCTGTAGACTTTGGCAGGCGTTGATGTTTTGCAACCTCTTCCATGAACTTCTATTTAAACGCACCATAAACATTTAGCCTGCGTTCACACTGTACACGGCTATAAAAATAGTGGCTTTCATCTCAACTCTCACGATTTCAAAGCCGCATTTTAGTCCGACCTCAGGGCGATTTGAAAGACATCTGTGCGGGTTCATTAACAGATGTCTATTGAAATCGCCTCCAAAGTCACCAAAAGTATTGCAGGAAATACTTTTGAAAATCAGTGGGGCGCCACAAAGTGGGCGTCACACTGATTTGGATGGGTGCCGTTGCTAGATGGGGGTGGGACTTGCACCCGGGTGACACCGTCCCGAGTGAAGTTGAGGGTCCCGGGGGCAGGGATCTTTAGCCGCAATGTGCTGGCGCCACACTATCCGTGAGCGAGACTCCCCACTCTCACTGCAGCTGGTTCCTTTCACTATACACAAGCGTGCCATCCAAAAGTGTATTTAGGTTTTGTGCTGCCCTAGGTCTGACTAAACTTGTGCACCCCCTAATTAAAATATGACCCACCCTTCCTGTCAAGGCCACACCCCTTACTGTTTAAGACCCACCCGGGAACACTAGTTCTGAGGGCCTGTGGGGGGCAATGGACTCCCTTAATTTGCATAGAATTCCTCTCACTTCCTGTTTGGCTATGGGGCAGGAAGTGAAGGGCAATCTCTGCAATGGGACAGGGATGGTAAAAAATAAACTGACAGGAGCTATAACCCTCCCTTACTCTATCTAAAATGAAAAAAAAAAGTGTTGCCTATAGTTCTACATTAAGCACAAATTTCTGATAATTTTATGGAGAGGACTAAGAAGCCATGCCACTGGTGCAGCAGAAAACATACAGCACAGTGAGGAAGGTTTGTGGTCCAGGATGATAGGACAGTGAAAATTGGAAGCAGCTTGTGTTACACTAACAGTGTAGTGCAAGCCGACAGGAACTCTTTCCGTGCTGCCCCCCTGCAAAGTGCTGCCCTAGGCCTGGGCCTTGTTGGCCTAGGCCAGGATACAGCGTTGGCGCCACCCGAAGAGTGACAGTTAGAGCCCTTTCACACTGAAGCGTTTTTACAGCGTTTTAGCCTTAAAAATAGCGCTCTTAAAACGCTCATAAAATGCTCTCCATGCATCTTAATGGACCTTTTCACACTGAGTCCTGCAAGCGCTGTAAAAACGCCTTACCCTTTCACACTGAGGCGTTGAGAAAGGTCCTGCAAGCAGCAGCTTTTGGGCGCTGAAAAAAACGCTCCAAATAGCCCCTCTACATTGAAATGAATTGAAAGAGCTGTAAAAACGCCTTACCCTTTCACACTGAGGCGTTGAACTGGCGGGGCGCTGAGAAAAGTCCTGCAAGCAGCATCTTTGGAGCAGCTTTTGGGCGCTAAAAAAAACGCTCCAAAAACGACCCTCTCCATTTAAATAAATTGAAAAGCGCTGTAAAAACGCCTTACCCTTTCACACTGAGGCGTTGAGAAAAGTCCTGCAAGCAGCATCTTTGAAGCGCTGAAAAAAACGCTCCAAAAACGCCCCTCTCCATTTAAATTAATTGAAAAGCGCTGTAAAAACGCCTTACCCTTTCACACTGAGGCGCTGCTAAAACGCCCTAAAACTTTAGCGTCTTAGCGGTGCTTTACCAGCACATTGGGATTGCAGATGAGGCTTCGCTCGAATAACGCTGTAATAACGCTCGAAAAACGCTGTAAAAACGCTCGAAAAACGCCCCAGTGTGAAAGGGGCCTTAGAGCAAGCAACTCTCCAGGCGGCTGCACGCTGAAGCTTCTGCCTGCTGCCCAGGTGCATGAGGAGGATTACCGGAGGGGGGGTCTGCACTTATTGGGGGTTATCCTGAGGGGGTCTGCACTGATGGAGAGGGGGGTTTATCTGTCTGAAATTATTGGGGCGTGTGGTTCATCTTGGGGGGTCTATCCTGAAGGGCTGTCTGCACTTACTGGGGGGTGGTTTATCCTGAGGGGGGTCTGCACTAATGTAGGGGAGGGTAGTTTTTTTAGGGGGGTGTACTGATGGAGGGGGGTCTGAACTGAGGGGTCACTATAGTTGGTGGGGGGGGGTGAAACCATGTTTTACTGCACAGGGTGACACCAACCCTAGTGACACCACTGATTTGGATGCTCCTATTGCCGGCAATAGGCTGCAATTTGACATGCGATTTGACCTGAACAGGAGCTTGCAGCACGTTTAATGCACTGTTGCAAAGCGTCAAAAATAATAATTGTCGGCGACTCCATTCCTTCAAAGCGCATGCCGCGGTGACGTCACTGGTTGCTTCTAAAGTAAATATCTCCTAAACATTTAGTGCATATTTACAGTATCTCTACATGGGATCTGCCACTTTAAAAGGTTGGCTTCCAGTGTCAGTACCAGGTTAATGAGGTGTGGGGACATATTAATACATTTGTGAAGAGTCCAATAATGTCCGACACTGCCGGAGATATCCACATGACTTCATTGTCCAGGGAGAACCTTTACAGCCCATTCACACGTTGTGCTTCTGCTTATTGCACGTTGCGTCACGTCTTTATGTGCGCTACAACAAGGCAACCAATATCAATTAACTACTTCAGCTCCGGAAAGTTTCACCCCCTTCATAACCAGGAAATGTCTTGCTATTTGGCACTGCTCTACTTTAACTGGCAATTGCACAGTCATGCAACACTGAACCCAAAAGTGACTTCTACCATTTTATTCACACAATTTTCTTTGGTGATATTTCATTACCACTGGGTTCACATTTTTGTGATATAAAAACGAAAAAAGACTCAAGAGAAAAAAAAGTAATGGAATGATCTGCTTTACCCTTTATCTTAGTCTGCCCCCGATCACCGCTCACCTGAGTCTGCCCCCCCCCCATCACCGCTCACCCGAGTCTGCCCCCCCCCCCCCCCCCATTCACTGCTCACCTGAGCCTATCCCCCATCACTGCTCATCTGAGTCTACCGCCCCCAATCACTGCTCACCTAAAACTCCCCCAATCATTGCTCACCTGAATCTACCCCCGTCCCCCATCACTGCTCACCTGAATCTACCCCCCCCCCCCCCCATCACTGCTCACCTGAATCTACCCCCCCCCCCCCCCATCACTGCTCACCTGAATCTACCCCCCCCCCCCCATCACTGCTCACCTGAATCTACCCCGTCCCCCATCACTGCTCACCTGAATCTACCCCCCCCCCCCCATCACTGCTCACCTGAATCTACCACGTCCCCCCCCCCCCCCATCACTGCTCACCTGAATGTCCCCCCATCACTGCTCATCTGAGCCTATCCCCCCCCCCCATCATTACTCACCTGAATCTCCCCCAATCATTGCTCACCTGATTCTGCCCCCATCCCTCCCATCATTGCTCACCTGAATCTACCCTGTCCACCCCCCCCCCCCCCCCCATCACTGCTCATCTGAGTCTACCGCCCCCAATCACTGCTCACCTAAAACTCCCCCAATCATTGCTCACCTGAATCTACCCCGTCCCCCATCACTGCTCACCTGAATCTACCCCGTCCCCCCCCCATCACTGCTCACCTGAATCTACCCCCCCCCCCCATCACTGCTCACCTGAATCTACCCCCGTCCCCCATCACTGCTCACCTGAATCTACCCCCGTCCCCCATCACTGCTCACCTGAATCTACCCCCCCCCCCCCATCACTGCTCACCTGAATCTACCCCCCCCCCCCCATCACTGCTCACCTGAATCTACCCCCCCCCCCCATCACTGCTCACCTGAATCTACCCCCCCCCCCCCCCCCATCACTGCTCACCTGAATCTACCCCGTCCCCCATCACTGCTCACCTGAATCTACCACGTCCCCCCCCCCCCCCCCATCACTGCTCACCTGAATGTCCCCCCATCACTGCTCATCTGAGCCTATCCCCCCCCCCATCATTACTCACCTGAATCTCCCCCAATCATTGCTCACCTGATTCTGCCCCCATCCCTCCCATCATTGCTCACCTGAATCTACCCTGTCCACCCCCCCCCCCCATCACTGCTCATCTGAGTCTACCGCCCCCAATCACTGCTCACCTAAAACTCCCCCAATCATTGCTCACCTGAATCTACCCCGTCCCCCATCACTGCTCACCTGAATCTACCCCGTCCCCCCCCCATCACTGCTCACCTGAATCTACCCCCCCCCCATCACTGCTCACCTGAATCTACCCCCGTCCCCCATCACTGCTCACCTGAATCTACCCCGTCCCCCATCACTGCTCACCTGAATCTACCCCGCCCCCCCCCCCCCCATCACTGCTCACCTGAATCTACCCCGTCCCCCCCCCATCACTGCTCAGCTGAATCTACCCCCCCCCCCCATCACTGCTCACCTGAATCTACCCCCCCCCCCCCATCACTGCTCACCTGAATCTACCCCGTCCCCCCCCCATCACTGCTCAGCTGAATCTACCCCCCCCCCCATCACTGCTCACCTGAATCTACCCCCCTCCCCCATCACTGCTCACCTGAATCTACCCCCCTCCCCCATCACTGCTCACCTGAATGTCCCCCCATCACTGCTCATCTGAGCCTATCCCCCCCCCCCCCCATCATTACTCACCTGAATCTCCCCCAATCATTGCTCACCTGATTCTGCCCCCATGCCTCCCATCATTGCTCACCTGAATCTACCCTGTCCACCCCCCCCCCCCCATCACTGCTCATCTGAGTCTACCGCCCCCAATCACTGCTCACCTAAAACTCCCCCAATCATTGCTCACCTGAATCTACCCCCCCCCCCCCATCACTGCTCACCTGAATCTACCCCCCCCCCCATCACTGCTCACCTGAATCTACCCCCCCCCCCCCCATCACTGCTCACCTGAATCTACCCCCCCCCCCCCCATCACTGCTCACCTGAATCTACCCCCCCCCCATCACTGCTCACCTGATCTATCCCCCTACTGCCCCGTCCCCCATCACTGCTCACCTGAATCTACCCCGTCCCCCATCACTGCTCACCTGAATCTACCCCGCCCCCCCCCCCCATCACTGCTCACCTGAATCTACCCCGTCCCCCCCCCATCACTGCTCAGCTGAATCTACCCCCCCCCCCATCACTGCTCACCTGAATCTACCCCCCCCCCCCCATCACTGCTCACCTGAATCTACCCCGTCCCCCCCCCCATCACTGCTCAGCTGAATCTACCCCCCCCCCCATCACTGCTCACCTGAATCTACCCCCCCTCCCCCATCACTGCTCACCTGAATCTACCCCCCTCCCCCATCACTGCTCACCTGAATGTCCCCCCATCACTGCTCATCTGAGCCTATCCCCCCCCCCCCCCATCATTACTCACCTGAATCTCCCCCAATCATTGCTCACCTGATTCTGCCCCCATGCCTCCCATCATTGCTCACCTGAATCTACCCTGTCCACCCCCCCCCCCCATCACTGCTCATCTGAGTCTACCGCCCCCAATCACTGCTCACCTAAAACTCCCCCAATCATTGCTCACCTGAATCTACCCCCCCCCCCCATCACTGCTCACCTGAATCTACCCCCCCCCCCCATCACTGCTCACCTGAATCTACCCCCCCCCCCATCACTGCTCACCTGAATCTACCCCCCCCCCCCATCACTGCTCACCTGAATCTACCCCCCCCCCCCCCATCACTGCTCACCTGAATCTACCCCCGTCCCCCATCACTGCTCACCTGAATCTAC
The DNA here is from genome assembly GCA_029574335.1 of Rana kukunoris. Taxonomy (NCBI): domain Eukaryota; kingdom Metazoa; phylum Chordata; class Amphibia; order Anura; family Ranidae; genus Rana; species Rana kukunoris. Next base: position 106,359,380 of record CM056050.1, on the reverse strand, counting down.
CCCCCCCCCCCCATCACTGCTCACCTGAATCTACCCCCCCCCCCCCCATCACTGCTCACCTGAATCTACCCCCTCCCCATCACTGCTCACCTGAATGTCCCCCCATCACTGCTCATCTGAGCCTATCCCCCCCCCCCATCATTGCTCACCTGAATCTCCCCCAATCATTGCTCACCTGATTCTACCCTGTCCCCCCCCCCCCCCCATCACTGCTCATCTGAGTCTACCGCCCCAATCACTGCTCACCTAAAACTCCCCCAATCATTGCTCACCTGAATCTACCCCCCTCCCCCATCACTGCTCACCTGAATCTACCCCCCCCCCATCACTGCTTATCTGAATCTACCCCCCCCCCCCCCATCACTGCTTACCTGAATCTACCCCCCCCCCCCCGTCACTGCTTACCTGAATCTACCCCCTCCCCCGTCACTGCTTACCTGAATCTACCCCCCCCCCCCCCCATCACTGCTCACCTGAATCTACCCCCCCCCCCAATCACTGCTCACCTAAATCTACCCCCCTCCCCCATCACTGCTTACCTGAATCTACCCCCCCCGTCACTGCTTACCTGAATCTACCCCCCCCCTGTCACTGCTTACCTGAATCTACCCCCTCCCCCGTCACTGCTTACCTGAATCTACCCCCCCCCCATCACTGCTCACCTGAATCTACCCCCCCCCCCATCACTGCTCACCTGAATCTACCCCCCCCCCCCCCATCACTGCTCACCTGAATCTACCCCCCCCCCATTCACTGCTCACCTAAATCTACCCCCCTCCCCCATCACTGCTTACCTGAATCTACCCCCGTCCCCCATCACTGCTCATCTGAGCCTATCCCCCCCCCCCCCCATCATTGCTCACCTGAATCTCCCCCAATCATTGCTCACCTGATTCTGCCCCCATCCCTCCCATCATTGCTCACCTGAATCTACCCTGTCCACCCCCCCCCCCCATCACTGCTCATCTGAGTCTACCGCCCCCAATCACTGCTCACCTAAAACTCCCCCAATCACTGCTCACCTGAATCTACCCCCCCCCCCTCATCACTGCTCACCTGAATCTACCCCCCCCCCCCATCACTGCTCACCTGAATCTACCCCCCCCCCCATCACTGCTCACCTGAATCTACCCCCCCCCCCATCACTGCTCACCTGAATCTACTCCCCCCCCATCACTGCTCACCTGAATCTACCCCCCCCCCCCCATCACTGCTCACCTGAATCTACCCCCCCCCCCATCACTGCTCACCTGAATCTACCCCCCTCCCCCATCACTGCTCACCTGAATCTACCCCCCCTCCCCCATCACTGCTCACCTGAATCTACCCCCCTCCCCCATCACTGCTCACCTGAATGTCCCCCCCATCACTGCTCATCTGAGCCTATCCCCCCCCCCCCATCATTGCTCACCTGAATCTCCCCCAATCATTGCTCACCTGATTCTGCCCCCATCCCTCCCATCATTGCTCACCTGATTCTGCCCCCATCCCTCCCATCATTGCTCACCTGAATCTACCCTGTCCACCCCCCCCCCCCCATCACTGCTCATCTGAGTCTACCGCCCCCAATCACTGCTCACCTAAAACTCCCCCAATCACTGCTCACCTGAATCTACCCCCCCCCCCCATCACTGCTCACCTGAATCTACCCCCCCCCCCATCACTGCTCACCTGAATCTACCCCCCCCCCCCCATCACTGCTCACCTGAATCTACCCCCCCCCCCATCACTGCTCACCTGAATCTACCCCCCTCCCCCATCACTGCTCACCCTGAATCTACCCCCCTCCCCCATCACTGCTCACCTGAATCTACCCCCCTCCCCCATCACTGCTCACCTGAATGTCCCCCCCATCACTGCTCATCTGAGCCTATCCCCCCCCCCCCCCCCCCCATCATTGCTCACCTGAATCTCCCCCAATCATTGCTCACCTGATTCTGCCCCCATCCCTCCCATCATTGCTCACCTGATTCTGCCCCCATCCCTCCCATCATTGCTCACCTGAATCTACCCTGTCCACCCCCCCCCCCCATCACTGCTCATCTGAGTCTACCGCCCCCAATCACTGCTCACCTAAAACTCCCCCAATCATTGCTCACCTGAATCTACCCCCCTCCCCCATCACTGCTCACCTGAATCTACCCCCCCCCCCCATCACTGCTTACCTGAATCTACCCCCCCCCCATCACTGCTTACCTGAATCTACCCCCCCCGTCCCCGTCACTGCTTACATGAATCTACCCCCCCCCCCATCACTGCTGAACTGAATCTACCCCCCCCATTCACTGCTCACCTAAATCTACCCCCCCATTCACTGCTCACCTAAATCTACCCCCCTCCCCCATCACTGCTTACCTGAATCTACCCCCGTCCCCCCATCACTGCTCATCTGAGTCTACCGCCCCCAATCACTGCTCACCTAAAACTCCCCCAATCATTGCTCACCTGAATCTACCCCCCTCCCCCATCACTGCTCACCTGAATCTACCCCCCCCCCCCATCACTGCTTACCTGAATCTACCCCCCCCCCCTGCTTACCTGAATCTACCCCCCCCCTCCTTACCTGAATCTACCCCCCCCCCCCCCCCCTCACTGCTTACCTGAATCTACCCCCTCCCCCGTCACTGCTTACCTGAATCTACCCCCCCCCCCATCACTGCTTACCTGAATCTACCCCCCCCATCACTGCTCACCTGAATCTACCCCCCCCCCCATTCACTGCTCACCTAACTCTACCCCCCTCCCCCATCACTGCTTACCTGAATCTACCCCCGTCCCCCCATCACTGCTCATCTGAGCCTATCCCCCCCCCCCCCCCCATCATTGCTCACCTGAATCTCCCCCAATCATTGCTCACCTGATTCTGCCCCCATCCCTCCCATCATTGCTCACCTGAATCTACCCTGTCCACCCCCCCCCCCATCACTGCTCATCTGAGTCTACCGCCCCCAATCACTGCTCACCTAAAACTCCCCCAATCACTGCTCACCTGAATCTACCCCCCCCCCCATCACTGCTCACCTGAATCTACCCCCCCCCCATCACTGCTCACCTGAATCTACCCCCCCCCCCCATCACTGCTCACCTGAATCTACCCCCCCCCCATCACTGCTCACCTGAATCTACCCCCCCCCCATCACTGCTCACCTGAATCTACCCCCCCCCCCCCATCACTGCTCACCTGAATCTACCCCCCCCCCATCACTGCTCACCTGAATCTACCCCCCCCCCCATCACTGCTCACCTGAATCTACCCCCCCCCCATCACTGCTCACCTGAATCTACCCCCCCCCATCACTGCTCACCTGAATCTACCCCCCCCCCATCACTGCTTACCTGAATCTACCCCCCCCTCCCATCACTGCTCACCTGAATCTACCCCCCCCCAATCACTGCTCACCTGAATCTACCCCCCCCCCCCCTCCCATCACTGCTCACCTGAATCTACCCCCCCCCCCATCACTGCTCACCTAAATCTACCCCCCCCCCCATCACTGCTCACCTGAATCTACCCCCCCATCACTGCTCACCTGAATCTAACCGCCCCCCCATCACTGCTCACCTGAATCTACCCCCCCCCCCCCCAGCACTGCTCACCTGAATCTACCCCCCCCCCCCCATCACTGCTCACCTGAATCTACCCCCCCCCCCATCACTGCTCACCTGAATCTACCCCCCCCCCCCCCCCATCATTGCTCACCCCATCACTGCTCACCTGAATCTACCCCCCCCCCCCCCATCATTGCTCACCTGAATCTCCCCCAATCATTGCTCACCTGATTCTGCCCCCATCCCTCCCATCATTGCTCACCTGATTCTGCCCCCATCCCTCCCATCATTGCTCACCTGAATCTACCCTGTCCACCCCCCCCCCCCATCACTGCTCATCTGAGTCTACCGCCCCCAATCACTGCTCACCTAAAACTCCCCCAATCATTGCTCACCTGAATCTACCCCCCTCCCCCATCACTGCTCACCTGAATCTACCCCCCCCATCACTGCTTACCTGAATCTACCCCCCCCCCCCCCCATCACTGCTTACCTGAATCTACCCCCCCCCCCGTCACTGCTTACCTGAATCTACCCCCTCCCCCGTCACTGCTTACCTGAATCTATCCCCCCCCCCCCCCATCACTGCTGACCTGAATCTACCCCCCCCATTCACTGCTCACCTAAATCTACCCCCCTCCCCCATCACTGCTTACCTGAATCTACCCCCGTCCCCCCATCACTGCTCATCTGAGTCTACCGCCCCCAATCACTGCTCACCTAAAACTCCCCCAATCATTGCTCACCTGAATCTACCCCCCTCCCCCATCACTGCTCACCTGAATCTACCCCCCCCCTCCTTACCTGAATCTACCCCCCCCCCGTCACTGCTTACCTGAATCTACCCCCTCCCCCGTCACTGCTCACATGAATCTACCCCCCCCCCCATTCACTGCTCACCTAACTCTACCCCCCTCCCCCATTACTGCTTACCTGAATCTACCCCCGTCCCCCCATCACTGCTCATCTGAGCCTATCCCCCCCCCCCCCCCATCATTGCTCACCTGAATCTCCCCCAATCATTGCTCACCTGATTCTGCCCCCATCCCTCCCATCATTGCTCACCCCGATTCTGCCCCCATCCCTCCCATCATTGCTCACCTGAATCTACCCTGTCCACCCCCCCCCCCATCACTGCTCATCTGAGTCTACCGCCCCCAATCACTGCTCACCTAAAACTCCCCCAATCATTGCTCACCTGAATCTACCCCCCCCCCCATCACTGCTCACCTGAATCTACCCCCCCCCCATCACTGCTCACCTGAATCTACCCACCCCCCCATCACTGCTCACCTGAATCTACCCACCCCCCCATCACTGCTCACCTGAATCTACCCACCCCCCCATCACTGCTCACCTGAATCTACCCCCCCCCCCTATCACTGCTCACCTGAATCTACCCCCCCCCCCCATCACTGCTCACCTGAATCTACCCCCCCCCCCCCCCCATCACTGCTCACCTGAATCTACCCCCCCCCCCCATCACTGCTCACCTGAATCTACCCCCCCCCATCACTGCTCACCTGAATCTACCCCCCCCCCCCATCACTGCTCACCTGAATCTACCCCCCCCCCATCACTGCTCACCTGAATCTACCCCCCCCCCCCCATCACTGCTCACCTGAATCTACCCCCCCCCCATCACTGCTCACCTGAATCTACCCCCCCCCCCCCCCCATCACTGCTCACCTGAATCTACCCCCCCCCCCCCCCATCACTGCTCACCTGAATCTACCCCCCCCCCCCCATCACTGCTCACCTGAATCTACCCCCCCCCCCCATCACTGCTCACCTGAATCTACCCCCCCCCCCATCACTGCTCACCTGAATCTACCCCCCCCCATCACTGCTCACCTGAATCTACCCCCCCCCATCACTGCTCACCTGAATCTACCCCCCCCCCCCATCACTGCTCACCTGAATCTACCCCCCATCACTGCTCACCTGAATCTACCCCCCCCCCATCACTGCTCACCTGAATCTACCCAGCCCCCCCCCCATCACTGCTCACCTGAATCTCCCCCCCCCCCCATCACTGCTCACCTGAATCTACCCAGCCCCCCCCCCCCCCATCACTGCTCATCTGAGTATCTGCACAAACCCTCCATTAAGTCTCCCCCATTCCTTCATCAGTGCTCACCCAAGTCTCCCCACCCCCCCATTAATGCTCACCCGAGTCTCCCCACCCCCCCCATGATTGCTCACCCAAGTCTCCCCACCCCCCCCCCCCCATGATTGCTCACCTGAGTCTCCCCACCCCCCCATGATTGCTCACTTGAGTCTCCCCCCCCCCCCATCATTGCTCACCTGAGTCAGCCCCTGTCCCCCATTCATTGCTCACCCGAGTCTGCCCCCATCATTGCTCACCCGAGTCTGCCCCTGTCCCCCCATCATTGCTCACCTGAGTCTGCGCCCATCCCCCATTCATTGCTCACCTGAGTCTTGCCCCCGTCCCCCCTTCATTGCTCACCTGTGTCTTGCCCTGTCCCCCCATTCATTGCTCACCTGAGTCTGCCCCCCATTCATTGCTCACCTGAGTCTGCCCCCGTCCCCCCATTCATTGCTCATCTGAGCCTCCCCCCATCATCATTGCTCACCTAAACCTACCTCCCCCATCATCATTCCTCACCTAAACCTACCTCCCCGCATCATCATTGCTCACCTAAACCTACTTTCCCCCCCATCATTATTGCTCACCTAAACCTACCTCCCCCCCATCATTATTGCTCACCTAAACCTACCTCCCCCCATCATCATCATTGTTCACCTAAACCTACCTACCTCCCCCCCATCATCATTGCTCACCTAAACCTACCCCCCTCAATCATTGCTCACCTTAGTTTACCTCCCCCATCATTGCTCACCTAAATCTCCCCCCCCCCAATCACTGCTCACCTGAGTCTGTCCCTGTCGGTCCTCCTCAGCTCCTCGTCCCTCTCCAGCACCTGTAGGATCCTGCTGGCTTCTTCCTCCTGTAGGAAGCTGAGATCCAGGCGCTCTGCAGCCGGCCCGGTCATGTCTGTGTCTCCCCCCGGCTCAGTGTTGTGCTGATCTCCCCGTCATTCCCCCGGTACAATCCTCCGATCACAGCCTCCTCCTGTCTACACGGCTCCCTACAACTACTACTCTGCACCTGCAGCCGGGACACACCCGCACACTGACAGCGACCAATCACTGCCGAGCTCGGAGCACCCAGGTAGGAGGACCACCAATGAGCGCCGGGGGCGTGGCCTTGTCACCTGTGTGATTGGAAGGTGTCGGAGGTGATCGGCCAGGTAGTGACAGGGGACGAGAAAGTGAAGGTGTCACCCTGTGCAGGGATAGTCCACACACCTCTCCCTACTCACCACCATGTGTGATCTCCCAGCACTGTACATGACTCAGCACCGCACCGCCACACCATCACACTACTCCGTCCGTCCCAATTATTATTATTATTACTACATGGGACCTGAGAGATCCTGTGCTGCTTTCTTCATTTATTTCAAAGGGCTAAAGAGCGTAATGACCAAAGTGTCCTCAACATTCTCCAACCTCTGCACATCAAAGTAATTCTACCCCTGAGCACCCAAAAAAGTGACCATACATCGGGCAATCTATACAGAGGGCAATCCATACAGCAGGCAATCCAGACACCGGCAATCCATACATCGGGCAATCCTGACACCGGGCAATCCAGACACCGGGCAATCCTGACACCGGGCAATCCATACAGCGGGCAATCCTGACACCGGGCAATCCATACATCGGGCAATCTATACATCGGACAATCCATACACCGAGCAATCCATACATCGGGCAATCCATACATCGGGCAATCTATACATCGGACAATCCAGACACCGGGCAATCTATACAGCGGGCAATCCAGACACGGGGCAATACAGACACCGGGCAATCCATACATTGGGCAATCCATACATCGGGCAATCCATACATCGGGCAATCCATACACCGGGCAATCTATACATCGGACAATCCAGACACCGGGCAATCTATACAGCGGGCAATCCAGACACGGGGCAATACAGACACCGGGCAATCCATACATTGGGCAATCCATACATCGGGCAATCCAGACACGGGGCAATACAGACACCGGGCAATCCATACATTGGGCAATCCATACATCGGGCAATCCATACATCGGGCAATCCAGACACCGGGCAATCCATACACCGGGCAATCCAGACACGGGGCAATACAGACACCGGGCAATACAGACACCGGGCAATCCATACATTGGGCAATCCATACATCGGGCAATCCATACACCGGGCAATCCATACACTGGGCAATCCAGACACCGGGCAATCCAGACACCGGGCAATACAGACACCGGGCAATCCATACATTGGGCAATCCATACATCGGGCAATCCATACACCGGGCAATCCATACACTGGGCAATCCAGACACCGGGCAATCCAGACACGGGGCAATACAGACACCGGGCAATACAGACACTGGGCAATCCATACATTGGGCAATCCATACATCGGGCAATCCATACACCGGGCAATCCAGACACCGGGCAATCCATACAGCGGGCAATCCAGACACCGGGCAATCCATACACCGGGCAATCCATACACCGGGCAATCCATACATCGGGCAATCCATACACCGGGCAATCCATACACCGGGCAATCCATACACCGGGCAATCTATACACCGGGCAATCCATACATCGGGCAATCCAGACACCGGGCAATCTATACACCGGGCAATCCAGACACGGGGCAATACAGACACCGGGCAATACAGACACCGGGCAATCCATACATTGGGCAATCCATACATCGGGCAATCCATACACCGGGCAATCCATACACTGGGCAATCCATACACTGGGCAATCCAGACACCGGGCAATACAGACACGGGGCAATACAGACACCGGGCAATACAGACACCGGGCAATCCATACATTGGGCAATCCATACATCGGGCAATCCATACACCGGGCAATCCATACACCGGGCAATCCATACACCGGGCAATCCAGACACCGGGCAATCCATACAGCGGGCAATCCAGACACCGGGCAATCCATACACCGGGCAATCCATACACCGGGCAATCCATACATCGGGCAATCCATACACCGGGCAATACAGACACCGGGCAATACAGACACCGGCAATACAGACACCGGGCAATCCATACATTGGGCAATCCATACATAGGGCAATCCATACACCGGGCAATCCATACACCGGGCAATCCATACACCGGGCAATCCAGACACCGGGCAATCCATACAGCGGGCAATCCAGACACCGGGCAATCCAGACACGGGGCAATACAGACACCGGGCAATCCATACATTGGGCAATCCATACATCGGGCAATCCATACATCGGGCAATCCAGACACCGGGCAATACAGACACGGGGCAATCCAGACACCGGGCAATCTATACATCGGGCAATCCAGACACTGGGCAATCCATACACCGGGCAATCCAGACACGGGGCAATACAGAAACCGGGCAATACAGACACCGGGCAATACAGACACGGGGCAATCCAGACACTGGGCAATCCATACACCGGGCAATCCAGACACGGGGCAATACAGAAACCGGGCAATACAGACACCGGGCAATACAGACACGGGGCAATCCAGACACGGGGCAATACAGACACCGGGCAATCCAGACACCGGGCAATCCAGACACGGGGCAATACAGACACCAGGCAATCCAGACACGGGGCAATACAGACATCGGGCAATCCAGACACGGGGCAATCCAAACATCGGGCAATCCAGACACCGGGCAATCCATACATCGGGCAATCCATACACTGGGCAATCCATACACCGGGCAATCCATACCCCATATCAATCCATACACTGGGCAATTCATACACCGGGCAATCCATACATCGGGCAATCCAGACACTGGGCAATCCATACACCGGGCAATCCAGACACGGGGCAATACAGAAACCGGGCAATACAGACACCGGGCAATACAGACACGGGGCAATCCAGACACTGGGCAATCCAGACACGGGGCAATACAGACACCGGGCAATCCAGACACCGGGCAATCCAGACACGGGGCAATCCAGACACCGGGCAATCCAGACACGGGGCAATACAGACATCGGGCAATCCAGACAGCGGGCAATCCAGACACCGGGCAATCCAAACATCGGGCAATCCAGACACCGGGCAATCCATACATCTGGCAATCCATACACTGGGCAATCCATACCCCATATCAATCCATACACTGGGCAATCCATACACCGGGCAATCCATACATCGGACAATCCATACACCGGGCAATCCATACATCGGACAATCCATACACCAGGCAATCCATACACCGGGCAATCCAGACACCGGGCAATCCATACACCGGGCAATCCATACACCGGGCAGTCCAGACACCGGGCAATCCATACACCGGGCAATCCATACACCGGGCAATCCAGACACCGGGCAATCCAGACACCGGGCAATCCATACATCGGACAATCCATACACCAGGCAATCCATACACCGGGCAATCCAGACACCGGGCAATCCATACATCGGGCAATCCAGACACCGGGCAATCCATACACCGGGCAATCCATACACCGGGCAGTCCAGACACCGGGCAATCCAGACACCGGGCTATCCATACATCGGGCAATCCAGACACCGGGCAATCCATACACCGGGCAATCCATACACCAGGCAATCCAGACACCGGGCAATCCATACATCGGGCAATCCAGACACCGGGCAATCCATACACCGGACAATCCATACATCGGACAATCCATACATCGGGCAATCCATACACCATGACTAAGTCGGTATGACGAAACATGTCGGGGGGGTTGTCATTTATCATTGATCCTGTGTAAACCATACGGACGTACGATACACTTCTAGCTGGCCAACTCCATTACCATCTTTACATCGAGCAGCGTCCAGGGTGCTGTGAGTACACTGGGAACGATCGAGGGTCCGCCGTGACCACTGGCTTGTTGTTTTGGAAACTTGGAAACCTATGCTGTCACTTGTTTTTCAAAGTTTGGTGAAAGATCACGTTTGTGAGTGCATTTTATGAAGATTTTTTTAGTGGTGTGATTAAAACTGGTTTTACAATATTACACTATAGTGCTATTTTTTCTTTAATTATGTGAACACTTTGGAACTTATCACTGAATTGGATACTGATATCGATTATTGGAGGGATTTGGAGTTTTGCTTTTGTGCCTCAACACGAGAGTCCTGGGCATTTAATTGTGGTGAGTGCGCATTTCGGAAGGGTGAAGGATTCACTGAGCACAGGCGGTGTGGTGGAAGATTGAGAAGATTGATACTAACAATTCATCTATGAACTCTTCTTCACCTTTTCACTGACTATCACAGGATTTGAACTTTTTTTCGCTCTTTGCTAAATATTTCTGTTTTGTATGTTCATTTTTCACTGTATCAGGTGATTTATGTTATACGATATATGTTATGTGTCACATATAGTCACATTATTTAGTTAGTGGGAATCACATTTTTTCACTATTTCAAGCGCTGCTTTTATATATTACAGGTGACCTGCTTTAGTTTGATGGTGTAGTACATATATATTATTTTTCAAATCCATACACCAGGCAATCCATACACCGGGCAATCCAGACACCGGGCAATCCAGACACTGGGCAATCCAGACACCAGGCAATCCAGACACCGGGCAATCCAGACACCAGGCAATCCATAACCCATATCAATCCATACACCGGGCAATCCAGACACCGGGCAATCCAGACACCGGGCAATCCAGACACCGGGCAATCCATAACCCATATCAATCCATACACCGGGCAATCCAGACACCGGGCAATCCAGACACCGGGCAATCCATAACCCATATCAATCCATACACCGGGCAATCCAGACACCGGGCAATCCAGACAGCAATCCATACACCGGGCAATCCAGACACCGGGCAATCCAGACACCGGGCAATCCATAACCCATATCAATCCATACACCGGGCAATCCAGACACCGGGCAATCCAGACACCGGGCAATCGATAACCCATATCAATCCATACACCGGGCAATCCAGACACCGGGCAATCCAGACACCGGGCAATCCATAACCCATATCAATCCATACACTGGGCAATCCAGACACCGGGCAATCCATACACCGGGCAATCCAGACACCGGGCAATCCAGACACCGGGCAATCCATAACCCATATCAATCCATACACCGGGCAATCCATACATCAGGCAATTCATACCCCATATCAATCCATACCCCATATCAATCCATACCCCTAGATCAATCCATACACCATGCAATCCATACCCCAGATCACCACATACACCATATCAATCCATACATCAGGAAATCCATACCCCAGATCAATCCAAACCTCATATCAGTCCATACCCCATATCAATCCATACCCCAGATCAATCCATACACCAGGCAATCCATACACCAGGCAATCCATACCCCATATCAATCCATACACCAGGCAATCCATACCCCATATCAATCCTTACCCCTAGATCAATCCATACACCATGCAATCCATACCCCAGATCACCACATACACCATATCAATCCATACACCAGGAAATCCATACCCCAGATCAATCCAAACCTCATATCAGTCCATACCCCATATCAATCCATACCCCAGATCAATCCATACACCAGGCAATCCAAACCTCATATCAGTCCATACACCAGATCAATCCATACCCCAGATCAATCCATACCCCATATCAATCCATACCCCATATCAATCCATACTCCAGATCAATCCATACACCAGGCAATCCATACCCCAGATCAATCCATACCCCAGATCAATCCATACACCAGGCAATCCATACACCAGGCAATCCATACCCCATATCAATCCAGACACCAGATCAATCCAAACCCCATATCAATCCAAACCCCAGATCAATCCATACCCCAGATCAATCCATACACCAGGCAATCCATACCCAATATCAACCCATACCCCAGATCAATCCATACACCAGGCAATCCATACCCCATATCAATCCATACCCCAGATCAATCCATACACCAGATCAATCCATACCCCAGATCAATCCATACCCCAGATCAATCCATACACCAGGCAATCCATACACCAGGCAATACATACCCCATATCAATCCATACCCCAGATCAATCCATACACCAGGCAATCCATACACCAGGCAATACATACCCCATATCAATCCATACCCCAGATCAATCCATACACCAGGCAATCCATACACCAGGCAATCCATACCCCATATCAATCCAGACACCAGATCAATCCAAACCCCATATCAATCCAAACCCCAGATCAATCCATACCCCAGATCAATCCATACACCAGGCAATCCATACCCAATATCAACCCATACCCCAGATCAATCCATACACCAGGCAATCCATACCCCATATCAATCCATACCCCAGATCAATCCATACACCAGATCAATCCATACCCCAGATCAATCCATACCCCAGATCAATCCATACACCAGGCAATCCATACACCAGGCAATACATACCCCATATCAATCCATACCCCAGATCAATCCATACACCAGATCAATCCATACACCAGGCAATCCATACCCCAGATCAATCCATACCCCATATCAATCCATACCCCATATCAATCCATACCCCAGATCAATCCATACCCCAGATCAATCCATACACCAGATCAATCCATACACCAGGCAATCCATACCCCAGATCAATCCATACCCCATATCAATCCATACCCCAGATCAATCCATACCCCAGATCAATCCATACACCAGATCAATCCATACACCAGGCAATCCATACACCAGGCAATACATACCCCATATCAATCCATACCCCAGATCAATCCATACAACAGATCAATCCATACACCAGGCAATCCATACCCCAGATCAATCCATACCCCATATCAATCCATACACCAGGCAATCCATACCCCAGATCAATCCATACCCCAGATCAATCCATACCCCAAATCAATCCATACACCAGGCAATCCATACCCCATATCAATCCATACCCCAGATCAATCCATACACCAGGCAATCCATACCCCAGATCACTCCATACACCTGGCAATCCATACCCCATATCAATCCAGGCACCAGGCAATCCATTCCCTTGGGCAATCCATACACTGGGCAATCCACACCCCATATCAATCCATTCACCGGACAAGCCATACCCCATATCAATCCATACATCGGACAATCCATACACCGGGCAATCCATACACCGAGCAATACATACACCGGGCAATCCATACCCCATATCAATATATACACCGGGCAATCCATACCCCATATCAATCCATACACCGGGCAATCCATACCCCATATCAATCCATGCACCGGGCAATCCATAACCCATATCAATCCATACACCGGGCAATCCATACCCCGGGCAATCCATACATCGGGCAATCCATACACCGGGCAATCCATACCCCATATAACAATGCTGCTGTAAATGGTGTCTCTATTGCTCCCTAAGACAGGAAGTGTGTTACTAAAAAAAAAAAGAAAAAAAAGAAAAGAAAACGAATGCTGTTTAAATTGTTTGGACCAAGCTGGTCCAAATGAAAGGTTTACTTCACTAGGACATATAGCAGCTCTTAGCACTGCATGAACTGTACTGTATGTAGGCTTAGCTACATACAGTATACAGTGTTGTGTTCTGGCAATGGGATGGAGACTTCACTTCCAAAACCCGGAACAAAATCGAGTGCTGCTCAGCCAATCACAGGAAGCTTTATTTTTGCTGAATGAACACAACGCGTGGACCAAACTGACTTTCGAAGGAACCGGTTCACATATATGCGGTGCAGCGGCACTGCAAATTTACTGCAAATTTCCTGTGTGTTTCCTAAGCACTGTGTTGCTATTCAGATGCAAAGTCCTGGCTCATTGCCTTCTATGAGAATCTGAATTGCACATCTCATCAGTTTTGAACACAAATTAAATTAGAAAAAACATCAGTGTGGGGTCCCCCCCAATCCACACCAGGCCCTTTCGGGTCTGGTACAGATTTTAAGAGGAACCCCATGCCAAAAAACAAGGGGGTCTCCCCCTAAATCCATACCAGACCCTTATCCGAGCATGCAGCCTGGCAGGTCAGGAAGGGGGGGGCAAGCAAGTGCCCCCCCGAACCAAACAAGGGCACATGCCTTCAACATGGGGGTTGCTTTGGGGCAGGTATTGATTTGGGGGGGGGGGGACCCTACACAATTTTTTTAAATACATTTGGCATGGGATTTCTCTTAAAATTCATACCAGACCCATAAGGGCCTGGTATAGATTTGGGTGGGTGACCTCATCGTGTTTTTTTCTCAATTTTTTACCTTTAGCTGTCAGGGGGAAACCCTGCTGACAGTTGACGAGTCATCCATTGTTAAGGACATGGCACCCAGTTTCCTGACCCTCTCCTTAACAACCAGCTATAGTTAAAGATGCCATGGCCACTGGCTCCAAAAATGTGCATCTGAACGATATCTAAATATGGTTAGCTGAACCGCTGAACAGCTGCTTTGGAAATTCGCAGTGAAAACGGAGGGGAAATTTGCAACGGACATGTGTAAACTTATTGTTAAATAATAGGATGCATTAAGCTCTACCCTGGCGCTGGTCTATAGCAAACATTTATATTTCAGCATTTGTCGTCTGTAAACAGAGCTTATAGGAGACTCCTAACCTCCTCCATCCAAAGAGCAGAAGGAGCTTTCATCCAAGTGCAGATTTATACAAATAATATAAATTTCTCTGTCAGCGTGAAGTACGAAGTTATAAAATCAGTCACCATTGTAGTATGATCTCACTTCAGTTACTTAGAACATCACATTTAAAGATTTTATTTTATTTGATTTTAATTATCGGTTTCTTCTAAAGTCATGTGAAGGCTTTTGCATAAAGTTCACAAGTGTCACAATAATGTTTTATATATTCTATGAGATACGGTCTGACCTGTTTTTTTATTTTATTTTTTGTTTAAAAGATACTTTGCTTGCATGAACTAGAATAGTTACTAAAAATAAAAGGTTAACAGCTCATCTCAAAAAGCAAAGCTATATGATGTCTGTTATAGGCAGGAGCATATTTACCATAAGGCACTCATCGATCTACACCAACGTTTCTCAACCAGTGTGCCGCGGTGTGCCGTGAAGAGTCCCCAGGTGTGCCGCGGCAAAATGACCCCAAATATTGGCAGCTATGGCTGCTATCTGATGTAACACTACTGCTGGGCACTTCGTTATCATTTGTCTTTACAGCGGTGCCGGTCCGCTGTGTAAAACTCACACAATGAACCAATATAAAAATCAACCAACAATAGCAGAAGTTGACCAAAGGGTGGCGATAAAGAGCAGAAAAACCATGTGATGTTGGAAAGGTTTTAGGAATGTTTGCAGAAAAGTCCTGCTGTGTGTATGCTATGGGTGTGCCCGGTCAACTCCCTTTGGACAAAAATGCACGGAAAAGTTTGTTTTGAAGTCCTACCGTAATTCATACCAAAGGTGTTCTATCGGGTTGAGATCAGGACTTTGTGCAGGCCAGTCAAGTTCCTCCACCCAAACACACTCATCCATGTCTTTATGGACCTTACTTTGTGCACTGGTCCAAATAATTTGGTGGAGGTGGGTTTATAGGGTTGTTTTTCAGGGGTTGGGCTTGGCCCCTTAGTTCTAGTGAAGGGAACTCTTAAGGTGTCAGCATACCAAGACATTTTGGACAATTTTAAGCTCCCAACTTTGAGGATGGCCCCTTCCTGTTCCAACACAACTGCGCACCAGTGCAAAAACAAGGTCCATAAAGACATGGATGAGTGAGTTTGGGGTGGAGAAACTTGACTGGCCTGGCATGAATTATTTATGTCCAGTTTCGACAGAACTGGTCATTGATTCAGAGGTTAAAAATACACAACTAGAGATGACAATGAAGTTTGAATTGGGGGCAACTTGATATCTCACCCAAACCAGGAATCAGGGAGTCCATCATACCGGTCCTTCAACAGAAGGGCCGATATGATAGTACCTCATTGTTTCCTGGTGGTTTTGTTGCGTCCAAACGCTCTATCCAGAGGGTTTCCCTCTGGAGAATGGGTTTATCCCAGTTGCCGCCACGTGGGTCCTGAGGTATGACCTCCAACACAGTGAAATGAACCATCTTGGTATCAAATCTGTGATAAAGGCTCAGATGGCGGCTAATTGGGGGTCAACATTTTGGCAAATTGAGAGTAGTATATGTGGTCATATATGCACTGTTTGAATTGGCGAATTGTTTTCCCCACATAAAATGCCCCACACCTGCAAGTCATCAAGTACACTACTCCCTCCGTGTTGCAAGTTGCATGAAAGCGAGGACGAAACCATTTGGCAATCGAAACTTTGAGCCTGTCTGCACCCAGGGGCAATAGGTGCATTGGCCACATGTAAAAATGCCATGTATTGGGGCGTTAGTGTTAGCGTTTCAGCTATAGTGACTTGTTGTTAACTTGTTACCTATAGAGGAACTTTTTCTAAACACTATCTCAGGCGTCTTTCTAACGTATTTTCCCAAAGTGGGATCTTCACTGAGCAAATACCAGTGTTTGTTTATACAATTACGTAATTGTTGATGTTGAGCAGAGTATTTAGTAATGAATCTCGTAGTCTGCTGATTACAATCAATTTTAGGTTTTGGGTAGATTAGCGATGTCCTTTCTCTGTCTAATGCTTTGTTAAAGGCTTTTCTCAATAGGCTTTTACTGTACCCCTGTTGACGTAGGCGTGAACGTAACTCGTTTGTCTGCAGTCTAAAGTCTGCCTTGTGTGCAGTTTTGTTGTAGACAAACATAGGGCCAGATTCAGGTAGATGAGAGTATCTTTCCTCTGGAGTAACGCTTCTCATTTACGTTACTCTGAAGACCCTTTCAGCGCAAGTCCTGTAATTCACATAGCAGTTGCGCGTAAACTTGCGCCAGAGTAACGATAATGCGCTGGCGTAACCCGACGCAAGTGGAAGTGGGTGTGATCATATGTAAATGATGGGCGGAGCCCAGCGCAGAGGCTTACGTTCAGCGCATCAACCACGGAGCATGCGCAGTGAGTGAGGCTCCACTCGCCCCCTTTGTGCGCATGCTCACAACTTCCGTCGGCACCACTGCACGGGAAACGTCAGCGCAATGCCTTCCGTTGGGCGTTTAAATGCGCCCGTAGAAGCGCCATTCCGGCACTAAAGTATATCCTGCTCCCCCTCCCCGCAGTGATGTTACTTTTGTTCTGAGATGGCTGCTCCCGTTCCCCGCAAACACACAGGAGAAAGCTGAACTTTAATGGCCAGGAGCTGTCAGCCATCATCTCGGCTATGGAGACCTATGATGTCTTCCTCCATGGCTGTAAAATTTGACAGACAAGCATGGACAGAGGTGTTGTCCTGCAAGTGGGGGTGCTCAGCTAGCTCTTATCGTCGGTAACGCTGCTGTAGCTGCTCTCCTGCTGACCTGTGGCCATCTGGAGTAAAGATAAAGCAGCCTTTTGTAGAAATAACTTTGCGCCGGACGGACGAGATACGCGCGGCGCATGTAGCCAGCGTATGGTGCTAATCCGTTCGTGAATTGGGAAAACTCCCTCATTTGCATATTTGCAGGGGAAATCAATGGGCGCGACTGATGCGCCCAGCGAAAATAAGCGCTGACGATACTCTGGCGTCGGAACGTTCCGCCGGTCGCAAATGACCCGTTATTGGGCGCATCTAGTTTGGTGGGTACGGGCACATAGAAACGACGGCGCATCATCACAGTTACGCGGCGCATATCCAAATACTCCAGCGCAAGTGTTCGTAAAATCTGGCCCATATTGGGCATATTTATTTATTTATAAAAATGCTTTTTGGGAGCGCAGTCATTACCCGAAGGCCTCGATGCGCTCATAGATCCACAGATACATGTAAAAACACATCTCAGAATACAATAACCACTTAAAACCACATGATAACATCAAAAACTAAAACTGATAAAACTGCTAATATCTAACCCTAATTAAGGCCATACGCCTGAGAGAATAAAAAGTTTTTAAAAACTTCCTGAACTTTAACAAATCGTTCTCCCGTCTTAAATATAAAGGTAGAGAGTTCCAGAATAATGATCCTCGTACATCCAAAGTCCTCCCTCCACATTTAGTTTTCCTAAATGTAGGGACCATCAGATTAACCTGATCAGCAGATCTTAACGATCTGCTGGGCACGTAACAGGTAAATTTTTTTTGCAAATACCCTGGGCCTATTTTATGTATAGCTTTGTGGACGATGCAACCCACTTTGAACGAGACCTGTTCAGCAACCGGTAACCAATGTAAGGCTTTTAGAGATGGTGTGATATGGTCCCGACGGCCCACTCCCGTTACTAACCTAGCTGCCGCATTTTGGATCAACTGAAGCTTATGCAGAAGGGTTTTTGAGCACCCCATATATAACGCATTACAGTAGTCCAACCGACTGCCAATGAAAGCATTGATCACGTGGACTTTGTCCACCTCATCAATGAAATCCAGTGTAGAACGCAGGAGTTTCAGATGGTAATAGCACCCACTTACAACCTGGTTTACCTGCGCCTCCAAAGACAGTTTGGAATCTAAAATGAATCCCAAATCCCAGACCTTAGTGGCCGGGATCGGGTAAGGCTTAAACGAAACCGGCCAAGATGTAAAATCTTTTCGAACTGGCTTTACTCTGAGTGCTAATGATGATACATTCCGTTTTTGAGCCATTAAGTTTTAAATAATTCGATCCCATCCAGGACTGTATTTCCTCCAGACAGGCTGACAAATCCACCTGAACTTCCTTATTTTTTGGCAACTTAAAATAGATCTGCGTATCGTCTGCATAGACATGAAAGCTGAGGGTATGGCGCCGAATAATATAGAGCAATGGCCTTATGTAAATATTAAATAATATCGGTGATAACGCCGAACCCTGAGGAACACCGCAAGACAAGGAACTATTAGATGAATAATACGTCCCTAGTCTTACCCTCTGGGCCCTATTCTGCAGGAATGAGGCCATCCATGTCAGTGCCATGTCCTCAAGCTCGGCCACCGACACCAGCCTTTCCAGAAGTCTGGCATGATCTATAGTATCGAATGCGGCCGACAGATCAAGCAGTATTAACGCTGACGCCTCATCGTTGTCCATGGCCCATAGGCAGTCGTCCTTAACCTTGATGAGGGCAGTCTCTGTGTCTCTACCTGGCCGGAATCCCGACTGATATTCATCAAAAATATTATTTGATTCCAAATGCGGCTGAAGTTGCCACACAGCAGCCCTCCCCATTATTTTAGCTAAAAAAGGCAACGTCGAAATTGGCCGATTATTACTTAAATCTGACCGTGTCACGTTAGCCTTCTTCAATAGGGGAATTATAACTGCCTGCTTCAAAATACTTGGCACTGTTCCAACAGCAAATGACATATTAATAATGTCCGCAATAAACGGTGCCAAGGTAACCGCAGAGTCCTTAACCAACTGCGCAATGCAGGGGTCAAGCGCTGAAGACGAAGCTCTAAGCGACTTAATAACCTTCAGTATCTCTGCGCTAGTTACCGCCGAAAAACGTGTAAAACGTATCCCTTTGTATACAGGAGAACTTTCTGTATAACAAGGATCAGGTATATTATTTCGTATGTCAAGAATTTTTTTCTTAAAATATTCTGCTAAGTTCTCACTTAGTTCTGGAGAGAATTCTTCCTTGATATCTAAACAACTTGGGTTTGCAAGAGTATTGGCAACTTATGGTATATTATGCACTAAGGGCATAGGATGTCCACTTTGTGCATGTAACAAAGTATTGCCTGCGGTGCTTTTTCGATACAATTTGGTTGCTATGTTGTTAGATGCATCTCTAAATATCAATAAACCAAAAAAGGATATACGATCCTTATGCCAATCAAAAGTAAACTTCAAATTGAACCTGTTAGTGTTAAGGTGTTGAATAAACTTCATCAAGGACTGTACTGTACCCATCCAAATCATAAAAATGTCATCAATGTAACGAAACCAGCATGCTGCTTGGTCCAAAAATTGACTGTAAACATAATTCAAGTAAATTTCTCTCTCCCACACCCCCCCAGGTACAGGTTTGCGTATCGCCGGTGCACAACAAGTGCCCATGGCGACGCCCTGTACCTGGAGGTAGTTGGAGCCAAGAAAAGAAAACCAATTATGATGAAGGATACATTTTAACATTTTAGGGATAAGAAACAGAAATTTCCATTGACGGTGATCTTCCTCCATCAGGAACATTATTTTTTTCTCAAATAACTTTTTATTGAAAAGAGAAAGGTTGCTTACAACATACAGGAACTCTCGAGCTGGACTTTTCACCTGAACAACTACTACTGCATCACTCCCGCCGTTCCCCGAGAACATATTTTCGCTCCCTAGCTATGCACATGGTAACTGCGGCAAAATTATGCATCCCCGCGAAATGGAAATCACAAGACCCACCCTCACTGAGGGACTGGTTCAAGCGCATAAACCATATCGCGGAAATGGAAAGTCTGATACACCAGGCCCGGGACACACCAACAAAGTTCACTGAACAATGGGCGTGTTGGGTACACTTCACCACTACAGACAGCTACAGGCAGATAATGTCCTAACGGACTTCTGAGAGCTACGGTGCGACGCCTGCCACGTAGGCACTGGGAGAGAACACCCGGTGCCCCCCACTCTTTGCCCCGCTACTCCTGTTGCCCGACCTCCTTCTCATCTGCTGGCCCCGTACCTTCACTTATCCTCACGTAGATAGCGCACCTTCCCCTCCCCTGGACCCAGGCCCCTGAGACTCAACTAGCCCCTGACTCAGTTGATAGAGGCTACACGACACCTTTTCTCCCATCCAGGATCTATACCCCTTTGAAGCTTCCTTGTGCCCGCTATGTGCTGCCGAAGGCGCATATTGCAATCCCTCCGCTCGCCCACTTTGATGTCCCAGTCCGCCCATTGGGGCGAACATTCCACATCTACTTTCTTTAGCTACCATGGCCAGAGGCCCACACACCGAACCACTTCCCCCCCCCACCCCTGGAGTGACGACGTAGGCCATCCCACCCCAAGAGGTTCTTCTTCTTACCGTATATTGTTACGAATTTGTATTATGTTCCCGGTTCGTGATCAGTAATGTTTACGCGCTACTGTTTATGAGCGCAGTGATATACAGCGGCTGCGACCGCACTTGTTGAACTGTTCTTGATTCACTGTTATGCTTTGTCACATGTAATGTTTACATTATCTTCAATAAACTTTTGAAACATACAACATACAGGAACATATGATACAGCATATAGAGAGATATAGGGAGATGAGGCACAGAGCTGCCCTTGTTACAGGTATTCAGGCAGAAAGTAATGTGGGCCGTCTGCATGCCCCTAAACAATAGTAAGCTCAAAACTGAGGTCGAGGTTGCCATATCATATTAACAAAAAAAGGAAAAAAGAGACAGACCTATGGGCGGAGAGAAATGGCTGCACACCCCGATATATATGCAAAGAAATTGTCCCGATGGGGCTTTTTAGCAGCTAATGTGAAAAAATGTATAGGAATGCAATGTCTATAGTAAAACGTTTTTATTACAAAAATGTGATGACATAAAAATTTTATGTATAAGGAATGAGTTGCGGCATAGTGGCACAAGTTAAAATATCCATACACATTTCATGATAAGACAATATAATACATAGCCTGGCATAGTGGCAAGCATGTACAAATCTAACGCGTTTCGACCAGTCGGTCTTCTTCAGAGGATTTTTAATAGTCGTAGCTGAAAAAGATTAATTACATGAATAAATATATATATATAAATTGTCTCATCTATATATTCCCTCTGGGGTCCACACCCTGTGGGGGATGATCCCAGACCCAAAAGGGAGGAAGACGAGGGAAAATAGTTTGGATTTAGATTGTTTACATAAAAAATCAGCATATTTACAAAGAAAAAAAGGGTATGGAGGGTCCAGACAGAAGTCCGATGTGGCTATGGGAAAGGAAGATCAGACTCTGCAAGGCTCCCGATCACAGTTCCCAATCACCGCCGTGCCCCAGGTAAAGCACCATCCGAGGGTGGCCGCATGTAACTATCGGAGGAGCACCTGGCAAGAATTGCCGCACCCGGAGAGAGGGGGGTGGGGTAGAAATGAACGAATCCTATAATAAGTAAGGTAAATATTGCTAATAGGGAACCAGCAGGTTATATATTTGGAACAAGGAGTAATCAAAGAGTAAAACGGTAGTGGGGAACAGAGGTCCGTGATGAAAGGAATGGAAACAATCAAAAGGTGAAGGGATGTGAGAAGTGATGGGAAAAAAGTAAAGAAAGGAGGAATCGAAGTGAGAGGGGAAGGGGAAAGGACCCTGTGAGGGACAAGGAAATGGGGACATATGTGAGTGTGAGAGGAGGGGGGAAATTGTGTGATGGTGAAGGGGGAAAAAATAAGGTAAGAAAATGAGTAGTGCAGTGTGAGAGCGAGGGGTGAGTGAAAAGAGAGATGAGAAAGGAAACCCAATGGGGAGAGAAGAAAGGAAGGGGGAAAAAAAAGGGGAATAGGATAGTGAGCCGTGTGAGCAGTGAAGAGGGAATGAAGAAAAAGTGGTAAGTATAGGGGTGAAAAGAATGGTGGGTAGTGTCAAAGTTGAATGGACTAAGGGGGAATGGGGGAGTGAATGAGAGGAAGGGAAGTGAAAGGAGGAATTTGAAATGTGCAAAAAAGGGGGGATGAAGGAACAATGTGGGAGTTGCCATGCAATGAGGTGGGTGAGTGTGAAGAAACAGGTGAAAAGGAGTGAGTGTGGTATGTGAGTGATGGCAACAGAGTGTGGGGAGTGAGGAAATGAAAAGGAGGAAGGAAAGGAGAGGAAGGGGAAGGAAGGAGTAGGGCAGAAGAAAGAGTGGTGAAGGGAAAAGGAAAGAGGGAAAAGGGACGGAAAGAGAAAGAGGGGGGAAGGGAAAAGGAAAGAAAGAGTGAAGGGAAATAGCAGCGTGAAAGTTGGATGGGAGGTGGGGGAGAGGGAGGGGGGGGGGGCAGTGACAGGAAAAGTAGGGAATATGAAAAGCAAAAAGGTTGAAAATTAAAATAATTGAAAGAAAAAGGGAAGGATGTTGATAGTAGGAAAAACAGCAACCATGAGTGGGGAGGGTTTTTTTTTTGTGAAGGGGCGGGGAAAAGAGGGGTGAAGGGAAATGAAGCAAAACCGCGACTGTAGGAAGGAGGGGGTGGTGATGGGGCAGTGAGGAGATGGGTAAGGGGAAAACGGGGGAACAGGGGAATAAAGCAACAATGGCGGGTAAGGGAGGGGACAGTGATGGGGCAGTGGGGAGAGGTAGGGAAATGGTAAGAGAAATGGAATAGATAAAAAAGAGGACCTATGTTACCTCCAATGTTAGTGCCTGGGTATGGTAAAATTTAGATGTTTGGATAGCAGTGCAACTCCGCCCTTGTAGCAGTATCAAAAGTGGAGTGTAACATCTAAGTTTCAAAAGAATGAGAACATCCCTTAACCACTTCAATACCCAGCCATAGAAAATTGACGGCCTGGGATGGGATTCACCATCCTAAGTGGCTGTCAATTGACGGCCTGGGCATTGCAGGCGAATATCTGGATGATGCCTGCAGCCAGAGGCATCATCCAGATATCCTCTTCTTCAGCCGACGATTCTGCACAATGTAAGAACGATCATAGCGGCGGTTCCGCCGCTTGATCATTGTTACAGGCCGCGGGAGGGGACATCCCCCCCCTCCCCCCGCCATCCGGTGCTTCTCCGGGCTTACCTGTGCCTTCGGGGGCCCGGAGAACGAATCGTCGGCGGCGGCAGGAAGCATAGAGATGACTGGTGACCAGATGGTCACCAGTCATCTCTATGACCGTCGGAGGACCCGGGCGCGATCTGATGACGTCACGCCCGGGTCCCCGTAAGTAAACAAAGCCGCAATTGCGGCTGTAAGCCCCCATTCATGAGATCGGTGAATTTTTTTTCACCGATCTCATGGTTTCCAGCCTGGAGGAGAGATGTGAGGTCTTATTGACCCCACATCTCTCCATAAAGAGGACCTGTCACACACATTTCCTATTACAAGGGATGTTTACATTCCTTGTAATAGAAATAAAAGTGTAAAAAAAAAAAAAAAATAAGTCAAAAAAAAATAAATAATAATAATAAAGATAAAAAAAAAAATTAAAACGCCCCTGTCCCCGATAGCTCGCGTGCAGAAGCGAACGCACACGCAAGTCCCGCCGACATATGTAAACGCCGTTTAAACCACATAAGTGAGGTATCGCCGCGTGCGTTAGAGTGCCAGCAACGAATCTAGCACTAGATCTCCTCTGTAAATCTAAACTGTAACCTGTAAAAAATAAATAAAGCGTTGCCTATGGAGATTTTTAAGTACCGAAGTTTGGCGCCATTCCATGAGTGTGCGCATAATTAAAGCGTGACATGTTGGGTATCTATTTACTCGGTGTAACATAATCTTTCACATAATACAAAAAAATTGGGCTAACTTTACTGTTTTGTTATTTTTTTAATTCATAATTACAAAAAAAAGGCGTTTGAAAAATAATTGCGTAAATACCGTGCAAGATAAAACTTTGGAATGACCGCCATTTTATTCCCTAGGGTGTCTGCTAAAAAAAACATATATAATGTTTGGGGGTACTGTGTAATTTTCTAGCAAAAGAATGATGATTATTACATGTAGGAGAGAAGTGTCAGAATAGGCCCGGTATGGAGGTGGTATAAAAGCCTGGTATTGAAGCGGTTAATAAGGCTTGGTTCCAAAGGGAATAAATGCATGGCAAAACAGGTGGTATATCACAGGGGGACTTACCAAATCATTGGACGCTGTCGCTCCTGGAGATGCCGTACGCCTCTCTGAGTGCATGCGCCCAAAAGCGGAAATATGTACCGCTCAAAGTCCCAGGATTGGTCGAGCTGACCCCACCTGAGGTGGGAGGGGACGGGGTATACCTCCCCCCAACACCCATCAATAATCCAGGCGACCTGCACGCACCGAATACTTACCACTTTTTCTTCATTCCCTCTTCACTGCTCACACGGCTCACTATCCTATTCCCCTTTCCCCCCCCCCCCCTTCCTTTCTTCTCTCCCCATTGGGTTTCCTTTCTCATCTCTCTTTTCACTCACTCCTCGCTCTCACACTGCACTACTCATTTTCTTACCTTATTTTTTCCCCTTCACCATCACACAATTTCCCCCTCCTCTCACACTCACATATGTCCCCATTTCCTTGTCCCTCACAGGGTCCTTTCCCCTTCCCCTCTCACTTTGATTCCTCCTTTCTTTACCTTTTTCCCATCACTTCTCACGTCCCTTCACTTTTTGATTGTTTCCATTCCTTTCATCCCGGACCTCTGTTCCCCACTACCGTTTTACTCTTTGAATACTCCTTGTTCCAAATATATAACCTGCTGGTTCCCTATTAGCAATATTTACCTTACTTATTATAGGATTTGTTCATTTCAACCCCACCCCCCCCTCTCTCCGGGTGCGGCAATTCTTGCCAGGTGCTCCTCCGATAGTTACATGCGGCCACCCTCGGATGGTGCTTTACCTGGGGTGCGGCGGTGATTGGGGACTGTGATCGGGAGCCTTGCAGAGTCTGATCTTCCTTTCCCATAGCCACATCGGACTTCTGTCTGGACCCTCCATACCCTTTTTTTCTTGGTAAATATGCTGATTTTTTATGTAAACAATCTAAATCCAAACTACTTTCCCTCTTCTTCCTCCCTTTTGGGTCTGGGATCATCCCCCACAGGGTGTGGACCCCAGAGGGAATATATAGATGAGACAATTTATATATATATATTTATTCATGTAATTAATCTTTTTTGGCTACGACTATTAAAAAATCCTCTGAAGAAGACCGACTGGTCGAAACGCGTTAGAATTGTACATGCTTGCTACTATCCCAGGCTATGTATTATATTGTCTTATCATGAAATGTGTATGGATATTTTAACCCTGTGCCACTATGCCGCAACTCATTCCTTATACATACAATTTTTATGTCATCACATTTTTGTAATAAAAACGTTTTACTATAGACGTTGCATTCCTATACATGTTTTCACATTAGCTGCTAAAAAGCCCCATCGGGACAATTTCTTTGCCTATCATATTAACATAGATTAGTACACTGCAAAACGTTAAACATGAGGGAAGTCACAAGGGTACCTCCAGTAGGAGGGGGGAAGGGAGAAGAGGTGGGAAAAAATAAATAAAATAAAATAAGGTAAGAGGTAGAAATAAAAAAATAAAATAAAAAAAATAAGATGAGGGGTAAAGAGAGAGGGAGAGGGAATGGTTATCGAGTTAGCTCATTTACCTGGTCACGCCTGGTCCTCCCGTAGGCACCATGGCTCCCAGACAATGTCGTGGGCCTCCAATCTGTCCTGCATCCTGGCAGTCATTCTCTCCATTAGCTCCACGTCTTTGATCCTGGCGTGCAAAGCCTCCGGGGTAGGGGGAGAGCTGTTTTTCCAATTTAGGGCTATAAGACAGCAGGCAGCTGTGAGGATATGGCGGGTCAGCTTTTTGTAGGATATGGAGGTCCTCAGGGGGGATAGGCTTGATAAGAAGAATTTGGGGGACATGGGGACCTTTGTGTCCAACAGGTGGCTCAACAGTCGCTGCACCGTGGTCCAGTAGGGGGCAATTATTGGGCAGCTCCAGTAAATGTGAAAGAGGGAGCCCTTGTCTCCCTGACATCGCCAGCAGCGATCAGAACTAGTGGGGTATATGGCGTGAAGCACGTCAGGGGTCATATACCAAAATATAAATCAAAGGTATGCTGCGCTGCAAGAAAATATATGAATAAATGCATATATGTGGACAGAATATTCCATCACTTAGAATGTGAAAATAACTTCCATAAAACACTGGTGAAGTGAAAAGTCCAAACAAAATCACAATCAAATCCGTGAAACAGGAATAAAGTCCATATGGATCCTGATTACACCCGAAATGTGTTAGAAGAAGATTCTTCAAGTAAGATCAGACAAAGGCACCTCCACCTCTAATAAGAATGCCTGCTTACCAGCTCCAAATGTTTGATTGTTTATTTATATTTTTTTCATTTATAGACCTGCGCAGTAATTTTTTCCTTAGTCATATACCAAAATAGTAGGAATTTATATGTGTTTTCTTTGTACAGCATGATCCACCATTGCTCTATGGGTATTACCTCGTTAAGGGCTTTTTCCCATCGGATCATGTAAGAGTGTTTACCCTGGGATTCTAGGGGATAGGCATTTAGTATTTATTATCGTAGATTAGGCCTTTCTGGACTGAACCGACCAAGATCAGCCTCTCAAAGGGAGTGGGAGGGGAGCATTGCAGGTTAGGTGCTATGAACAGGGCGTAATGGCAGATTTGCAAGTAACTGTAGAATACCTGCCGAGGGAGATTAAATTTAGTTTGGAGGCTAGAGAAGGGCAGTAGTTTGCGTGAAAGGGGGTCTACTAGGTTCCCAAAATGGAAAAGATTCCGGGATGTCCACGGGTGAGACATGTGGTGTGTGAGGCTATCTGGCACCTTGGGGTTATACACGAATGAGGTCAGGAGCGAGCGCTCCGAGGACAGTCCACATGGTCGCTACAGCCGACGCCAGAGTCGTCGGAGCTGTGACATAGAGCCCAGCATGCGTTCAGGGGGAACCTCCACATCTGCACTCCAAAGCAGTTTATTAGGGTGAGTTGGGGCTAACCACAGTTTTTCAATGCTGTCCACTTGCTGTAGGAGCGCTGAGTGAACCAGGAAGCTATTGCACGGAGTTGGGTGGCCTGATAATACTTAACAAGATTAGGAAACGCAAGGCCTCCATCAGAGCGCGCTGCCATTAGTACTGTCTGGGGAACCCTATGTCTTTTGTGGTTCCAGGTGAATTTAAGTAGGTCGGACTGAAGTTTTCTCAAGTGTTTATAGGGGACAGAAATGGGTAACGTTTGAAAAAGATAAAGAAGCTTCGGGAGTATCGTTATTTTAACTGAGGCTATCCGACCGAGTAGGGAAATATGGTGTTTTTTCCATTGTATCATCAAGGATCTTATTGAGCGGAATAGGGGAGGAAAGTTTTCCTGGTACAGGGTAGTGAAACTGTATCCCCAGGTATTTCAGGGATGTTGTTTTCCATTGATAGGAGAAATTGGCCTGAAAGTGAGCGACCCCACTGATGGACGGTTTGTCTCGAATAGTGGCTGACAGGGTTCAATGCAAAGTGCAAATAGTAGGGGTGAGAGTGGGCACCCCTGCCGGGTGCCGTTGGTAATGGGGAAGGAAGGTGAAAGGGCAAAGGGTGTCTTGACCTGAGAGGAAGGGTTGGAGTAGAGATGACAGATTGCACTCATGAATGGGGCCCGGATCCCTACGTGGTTCAACGTGGCGAACATGAAGGGCCACCCGAGTTGGTCAAAGGCCTTCTCGGGGTCCAGGCTGAGTAGCAGGGACGCCGTATTTTCCCTGTTTGCCACATCCACCAGATCACCAGATCAATTACCTTCCGGGTGTTATCACCCGCCTGCCTAAAAGGCACAAAGCCCACTTGGTCCTTATGGATAAGGGAAGGGAGAACCATGTTCAAATGGAGTGAGAGTAATTTTGTAAATATTTTCAAGTCAGAATTCAGTAG
This sequence comes from Rana kukunoris, assembly GCA_029574335.1. Taxonomy (NCBI): domain Eukaryota; kingdom Metazoa; phylum Chordata; class Amphibia; order Anura; family Ranidae; genus Rana; species Rana kukunoris. The sequence continues at coordinate 106,330,142 of CM056050.1, read as the reverse complement.
GGCGATGGGTCTATAGTTGGCGCAGAGAACGGGGTCCTTGTCCGGCTTAGGAATCAAAGTGATAAAGGAGCGCTGCATATCTGCTGGGACAGGGGTGTCCCTAAGGAAGGTATTAAAAAGTTTACACATGTGGGGGAGCAGGAGGGGCATGAAGGCTTTATAGTATTCATAGTGTAGGCCATCCGGGCCCGGGGACTTACGGGAGGGCAGTGATTTAATGGTCTGCTCTATCTTATCTTCAGTGATCAGCATGTTTAGGGATGTCAGGTCAGAGGGTCAAAGTCGGGAAACGCCACTTTGTTCTAAGTATTGCTCCATGCGAAGGGAGATGTCCGGGGGGAGAGGGTCACTGGGAATGTCAGGATTGTTGTAAAGGTGTTTGTAAAATTCTGCAAACGTGTGGGCTATGTCTCTGGGGTGGGACTGTAGGCAGCCTGAGCTGTCCTTAATTTGGTGGGGCGTCTTAGTAAGGTGGGTATCGCACAGTTTCTTCGCTAGTGGGGAGTGGGCTTTATTGCCCTTGTCATAATAGACCTGCCGCAATCTGACAAGAGCCTTTTCCACACAGCCCGGAGCCAGTTCTCTAAGGGTCGCTCGGAGGTTCGTAATTTTTTTAAGAAGGGCGATGGAAGAAGATTTTTGCAGTCGTCGTTCCAGGACCTCAAGGTCCTTCTCAGTTCTCTGTTTGGTAGCGAGTGCATCCTTTTTCAAGGCAGCAGATAGCGCTATACATCTACCCCGAAGGACCGCCTTATGGGCTTCCCAGAGCATGGAGGTGGAAATGTCAGTGGTGTTGTTCTCCACGAAATAGAGTTGGAGAGAGGAGGTGAGTTCTGTCTTGGACGGTAGATGCTGGAGGAGAAAGATGTTTAGTTTCCAGTTGTAGGGCCTCTGGATAGGGGAACCTAGGTCTAGTGTAAGTAAGATAGGGGTGTGGTCCGACCATGATATCAGGAGTATCTGTGCCTCGCGTATCACACGTAAAAAATAATCAATGTGGGAGTGGGCTCTATGGGGGGCCGAGTAAAAAGTATACTGCCGATCGCCTGGGTGGAGGGCCCTCCAGGCATGAAAGAGAGCATATTGTCTAGAGATTTGGCGGAAAAGCTTTGAGTCTCTAAGGGCCCAAGCCGACAGCGCCCGGGGACCCACCACATGACTATCGGCAGTCGCAGATTGAGTCAGATTAAAGTCGCCCCCCACCACCAGGAGTCCGTGTTCCGATCGAAAGACGCGAGTAAACACCCTAGCTAGGAATCTATGTTGCTGGACATTCGGGGCGTATAGTGCACAGAAAGTCACTTCTCGCATCTGCCACATACCTCTGAGAATAACAAAGTGTCCATGAGGGTCGCTATAGTAACTAGAGCAAGTGAACAGGGATCCCTGTTTAATAAGTATTGCGACCCCGGCCCGCTTAGGGGGACCCGCAGAGGAGTAAATCTGTGGGAATTGTCTAGAGGCGAATGCGAAGGACGCCCTGTTTTTGAAGTGCGTCTCCTGGAAAAAAAACACGTCAGCGCCCGACTGTCTGAACTCCCTTAGTGCCAGATGCCTTTTCCTATCGGAATTTAGGCCATGTACGTTTGAGGATAAAATCTTAGCCATGGGGTTAGATTGGGGGAGGGGGGGGAGTCTCTTACCTGAAGCGACGTGGAGCCAACGGAAAGAAGAGGCCAAGGACAAAGGCACCCCGGGAGGTAGTCCAGGCAATTTCCACAGATTACGTGGTGAGCCACTCGATGAATGAGGGGAATGAGGAAGGAGGGAGGACTGAAAGAGAAAAGAGAAGTTAGTACACATGAAAAAACAATAAGCAATTAGAGCTAACATTTGCGCCAGACCTTGAGAGGCCAATAGGCCTAGGTCAATACGGACTCCCAAAGACCCGTCCGGCCACACTCCAAGAGAATGCGCCAGACAGGTGCCCGGGAGCCCTAAGGTGGTCATCAAAAACTAAAAAAAAGAGAACTTGGATAAATACAGTCACTAAACCGGGGGGGGGGGGTGGGTGAGCAAGAAGCTCCCAATCTCTCAAGTCTCAACAGGGATGCGCCCATCAGGTAGACTAGAGGTGAAGCTGGGGGCACAATAGCGGGGACTGAGTATTCAAAAATGTCCAGGGCAGGAACATCAGTCATGGTAAAAAAAATTGAACAGTTCAAAAAGAAAAAATTAACGTCACAAGGAGAAGGCATTCCAGAGTTCAGGTGCCTCTGTGGTGGGGCACCTTGCGAGAGGCCTCCCTGCTCCGGGGGTGATTGGACAGAGGCACTTTCTGCCAGATGACTGGCGGAGCAGGCGGTGTGGCTACCAGGTCCCATTCAGGGAGATGGGGGACAGGAATCCCCAGGACATCACAAAAGGCGTTGAGGTCCTCCGGGTACCTCAGGATGGCCGACTTGCCCTGATGTTTGGCTGTGAGGCTGAAGGGGAAACCCCACCTATAGATGATGTGTTCGTCTTGCAGGGCACGCAGCAAGGGTTGTAGAAGCCTGCGTTTTTGTAGAGTGATCCATGAGAGGTCTGGATACAGCTGCACTGGGAGACATCCCGGAAAGTCACTTTTCTGGCCAGACGAGCTTGGCGCATGATCTTTACCTTCAGGGGGTATGAGCTAATCCTGCAGATAATGTCCCTTAGTTTGGAGGTGGCATTTTTAGGGCGCAAAGCTCGGTGGGCTCTGTCCATCTTAATACGAGCATCAGGGGGCTCTCAGAGGAGAGTGTTGAACACCGTCTGCAGCGTGTCCTGAAGATCCTCTGGGCCCTCACCTCTATGCTGCACACCATGCGAATGTCCTTGTGTGGGTGTAAAACCCGAAACATTTGTTGGTTTCTTTTTTGTACTAGATGTGACTGAATAACCACCACCCTGATGACCCCGCTTACGTGATTGGGAGTGCGCAGCCGTCATAGAGGGTTTTTGCTGTCCCTGTAAAAGAGATGAAGAGATAGATGAATCTGACTCAAAATCATCCTCGTATACATTTGCTTTACTATAATTAATTTGAGGTTGGTTATGATGACCAAAACCTCGCCCTCTGTTTTGATTGTCCCATCTATAGGCGTAGCCTTCTGTAAACGCCATTCTGTCTTTGACCATCTTGGCCTGTTTTTTAGAGATAATACATTTATTCAGCTTGTCCAAGAATCCTTTCAATTCCTGATACTTATCTGCATATTGAGAATGAGTTCTGATGTGTTCATATTGTGAATTGAGGATAGCCAATTCTTGATCCAAAAGATTGGTGTCTGATTGGTACTGTATAAGCAACAACTGCATGCAGTCCTTACTACACTTGTTTAACACTCCTAGAATTACCCGGTGTACCCCCACTTACTTTCTATCAGTGCGAGGCCATTGGTGGAAGTCCAGGACCTGTGGTACTAATTTTTCCCTTCCTCATTACCAGCAGCAGGAGGTGTGATTTGTAGCCAGTTGCTGGTTTGTGTTTTAGGGCAACCATTGATAACCATTGATAATCCTCATTAAACACCAGTTATTGGTGAGTGTGCATATACCAATATACTTGACATCTCTATATCTATATATTAAGTGCAAGCTATCTGTTAGCTCTTTTGTATACATTTATCATGTATTCTATTTGAAGTTTATCTCTTTAAAATCCAGAAGCTCCTGAAAAAGTGATATATTTGAAATCACGAAACATGTAGAGCTGCTTTTTAATGCTTCAAGTATCTATTTGGTTCTCTTCAGGATTTACTACTCCACCCAGTGTAGGATCTGTGCTACGTTACAGCTCCACATCAAGTTCTGAGGCTATTGAGTAGACATGTGCATTCATTTTTGTTAGAATGCATTTTTGTTCGAAAATCGGGTATTTTCGTTATCGTTTTAACAAACTAAGACGAAAGTGCAAGAAACAAAAACCGAAAGATCCGACATAAAAAATGCGTTATTTTCGTTTTCGTTCAGATCCGACGATTGTCGATGCTTTGTCGAATTTCCGTCGTTCAATTTCACAAAGTCATCGAAAATCGTCGTTCTGAATACAGTGAATAGGTATATTCACAATATCCAGAACGATTTTCGATGCGTTGTCGAATTTCCGTCTTTCAATTTCACAAAGTCTTTGAAAATCGTCGTTCTGAATACAGGGAATAGGTTCCCTGTATTCAGAACGACGATTTTCGGTGCTTTGTCGAATTTCCGTCGTTTAATTCGACAAAGTCATCGAAAATCATCTTTTTCGGACGAAAACTTTCCCGACGAAAACGAAATAAATCAAAACGATTTTCGGGAGTAACTAAATAAAAAAATTTCTGGACGAAAATGAAAAACGAAACAAAATATTCCAGTCTGCACATGTCTACTATTGAGTACATTCCTTGGAAGACCATTTGGCCTTTTCTCTATTTATTGTGTCATCATTTTTTATAGATGCATCTATGTATTTATTTATGTATTATTAAAATATTTTTTGGTATTATGTCAATGTGCCTACAAAGTCCATCTTTTTTGAAAAAAAACAAAACATTATTATAATGTTTTTTTCTTCAACCCAGAAAAAAAGTGTCATGTGTTGAAATAATGTCATATCACCCCAGCCCTCGCGACCCCTACACAATGTACACCGGTCCAACGCACCCGCGTTTTAGTGTGTGAACGAGCTCTAAGGAAATGAAGTGGGCAGGGTAGCTGAGAGTCATGTCTTAACAATAGCTAAGAGTCTTTACTTTAGATAAAAGTAATAAAAACAAAGCAAGGAGAAGTAAAATAAATGCCAAGTGTATAGCATCATCCATTTTTTTATTTCAAGGCAAGAAAAATATTTAGTATGAGTCATCTCCTTCAACATAACAATCAGCCTTCTGTGCTGCCTACTATACACTCTACAACATAAGACACAACACTGATCACTATATGTACAGTACTTATTTATAGTTGTTAGATCCGTGCTTAGGAAATATATAAATATATGAGCTTAAACTGCCAATATACAGTGCCTTGAAAAAGTATTCATACCCCTTGAAATTTTCCATTATGTCATGTAACAACCAAAAACATAAATGTATTTTATTGGGATTTTATGTGATAGACCAACACAAAGTGGCACATAATTGGAAAGTAGAAGAAAAATGATAAATGGTTTTCCAAATTGACAAATAAATATATGACCCCAGGTCAATACTTTGTAGAACCACCATTCTCTGCAATTACAGCTGCAAGTCTTTTTGGGGATGTCTCTATCAGCTCTGCACATCTAGAGAGTGAAATTTTTGCCCATTATTCTTTGCAAAATAGCTCAAGCTCTGTCAGACTGGATGGAGAGCATTTGTGAACAGCAATTTCCAAGTCTTGACACAGATTCTCAATTGGATTTAGGTCTGTACTTTGACTGGGCCATTCTAACACATAAATATTCTTTGATCTAAACCATTCCATTGTAGGTCTGGTTGTATGTTTAGGGTCGTTGTCCTGCTGGAAGGTGAATCTCCGCCCCAGTCTCAAGTCTTTTGCAGACTCTTAGGCCGCGTACACACGATCGGTCCAAACCGATGAAAGGGGACTGAAGGTCTGTTTTCATCGGTCCAAACCGATCGTGAGTGAGCCCCATCGGTCAGTTATCTTTCGGTCAAAAAAAGAGAACTTGCTTTAAAATTTAACCGATGGACGCCTAACCGATAGGTCAAAACCGATCGTTAGTATGCAAAAGCATCGGTTAACCACTTAAGACCCGGACCAAAATGCTGCTAAAGGACCTTGCCCCTTTTTGCGATTCGGCACTGCGTCGTTTTAACTGACAATTGCGCGGTCGTGCGACGTGGCTCCCAAACAAAATTGGCGTCCTTTTTTCCCCACAAATAGAGCTTTCTTTTGGGGGTATTTGATCACCTCTGCGGTTTTTATTTTTTGCGCTATAAACAAGAATAGAGCGCCAATTTTGAAAAAAATGCAATATTTTTTACTTTTTGCTATAATAAATATCCCCCCAAAATATATATATAATTTTTTTTTCCTCAGTTTAGGCTGATACGTATTCTTCTACCTATATTTGGTAAAAAAAAAAATCGCAATAAGCGTTTATCGGTTGGTTTTCGCAAAATTTATAGCGTTTACAAAATAAGGGATAGTTGTATTGCATTTTTATTAATTTTTTTTTTTTACTACTAATAGCGCCGATCAGCGATTTTTTTCATGACTGCGACATTATGGCGGACACTTCAGACAATTTTGATACCTTTTTGGGACAATTGTCATTTTCACAGCAAAAAATGCATTTAAATTGCATTGTTTACTGTGAAAATGACAGTTGCAGTTTGGGAGTTAACCACAAGGGAGCGCTGTAGGATTTGTGTGTTCCCTGCGTGTGTTTACAACTGTAGGGGGGTGTGGCTGTAGGTGTGATGTCATCGATCACGTCCCCCTATAACAGGGATGATGTGATCGATGCTGCGGCCACAGTGAAGCACAGGGAAGCCGTGTTTACACACGGCTCTCCCTGTTCTTCAGCTCCGGGGACCAATCGCCGCACTCCAGCGGCGATCGGGTCCGCGAGTCCCGCGGTCCCAGTCCCGGAGCTTCGGGCCGGGTCACGGGAGCGTGCCGCGGGTGTGCGCCCGTGATCCACGGCTGGGTACCAGAAACCAACGTATATATACGTTGATGTGCCCAGCCGTGCCATTCTGCTGACGTAAATGTTCAGTAGGCGGTCCTTAAGTGGTTAAAAAGCCGCGCATGCTCAGAATCAAGTCGACGCATGCTTGGAAGCATTGAACTTTGTTTTTTTCAGCACGTCATTGTGTTTTACGTCACCGCGTTCTGACACAATCATTTTTTTTAACCAATGGTGTGTAGGCACATCAGAGCATCAGTCAGCTTCATCGGTTAACTGATGAAAATGGTCCTTCAGACCGTTCTCATCAGATGGACCGATCGTGTGTATGTGGCCTAACAGGTTTTCTTCTAAGATTGTCCTGTATTCGGCTCCATCCATCTTCTCATCAACTCTGACCAGCTTCCCTGTCTCTGCTGAAGAAAATCATTCCCACAACATGATGCTGCCACCACCATGTTTTACGTTGGGGATTGTGTGTTCAGGGCGATGTGCAGTGTTAGTTTTCCACAACACAAAGCATTTTGCTTTCACCATAAAGTGCAATTTTGGTCTCATCTGACCAGAGCACCTTCTTCCACATGTTTGCTGTGTCCCCCACATGGCTTCTCACAAACTGCAAACGGGACTTCTTATGTCTTTCTTTCAAGTTTTTTTTCTTACTTGCCACTTTTCCATAAAGACCAGATTTGTGGCGTATACGAGGACAGATTCTCCTACCTGAGCTGTGGCTCTCTGCAGCTCCTCCAGAGTTACCATGGGCCTCTTGGCTGCTTCTCTGATGAATGCTCTCCTTGCCCGGCCTGTCAGTTTAGGTGGACGGCCATGTCTTGGTAGGTTTGCAGTTGTGCCATACTCTTTCCATTTTCAGATGATGGATTGAACAACAATATGTGAGATGTTTAACGCTTGGGATATTTTTCTTAGAACCTAACCCTGCTTTAAACTTCTCCACAACTTTATCTCTGACCTGTCTGGTGTGTTCCTTGGCCTTCATGATGCTGTTTGCTCACTAAGGTTCTGTAAATAACCAGGGAAGGCTTTACAGAACAGCTTTATTTATACTGAGATTAAATTGCACACAGATAAACTATATTTACTATATTAGATGACTTCTGAAGGCAATTGGTTCCACTAGATTGTAGTTAGGGGTATCAGAGTAAAGGGGGTTGAATACAAATGTACGCCACACTTTTCACATATTTATTTGTAAAGAATTTGGAAAAACATTTATTATTTTCCTTCCACTTCACAATTATGTGACATTTTGTGTTGGTCTATCACACAAAAAAACAAACAATAAAATACATTTACATTTTTGGTTGCAACATGACAAAATGTGGAACATTTCAAGGGGTATGAATATTTATTCAAGGCACTGTAATACCGTTTAACTTCAATATCATTTTAGGAAAACAACTTCACTTTTTGTACAAAAAAATGTTCACTTTTTGTCTGGTGAACCTCTGGTTACTGTGACAGAACATTAAAAATATATAGAAACCTAAGAGTGGCTCTAAACTTTCCTACTATATGATTCTTTTTTCCCCCCAGCTGAATATTCTCTTTACCTCTGGGCCATTAGGAACCTTCCTTCTTTTATTGTGGGACAGATGAACTCAAACGTATACATTTAAATCCCCTCACACCCCCTTGGCGCCGTTGTTTCAAAATCCAACATTCACCCTGGGGCTCGATTTTTATGAATAGATGATTTTCTTGATCATATTGACAAAAACTATTTCTGATAGAAAAATACCAATTACCAAAATTAGAATTCTCTTGATACTGTCATTTTATAAATTCGAAATGAAATCCATGACGCCTATGGAATATTTATGCACTAATTTTGACAAGCTTAAAGGACACATTTCAATAATATATTCCATTCTAACATCCATTCCTGTGAAATTAGGTTATACGGAACAGTGGGAAAGAGATTTAAACAAATCTCTGGAACTAAAAAATTGGCATACATTAGCTCAAAATGCTTCGACATCCCTGGTTTATATTTCTTTCATAGAAGCGAAAAAGTTATACATAAGCTTCTTATGTCATGGGGCTTCTTCATTATGCTTTAGAGGTTGTGGACATAAGGGGACAATGTTTTGCACTTGGTGGCTATGCCCTACAGTGAAACACTTTTGGAATCGAGTTTATGTTCTATTTTATTCCCTCTCTGGTATTGATTAAGGCCCCTTTCACACTGGGACGGGAGCCGTGGTGGCGGTATAGCGCCGCTAAAAATAACGTCGGATTTGCCGCGGGATTCGGCCGCTAGCGGTGCGGTATTAACCCCCGCTAGCGGATGCTAAAGGGTTAATACTGCCCGCAATGCACCTCTGCAGTATTGCTGCAGTTTCTCATTGTTTTAAATGGGATGGAGCGGTGAAGGAGCGGTATACACGCCGCTCCTCTCACCGCTTCAAAGATGCTGCTGGCAGGAGATTTTTTTCTCTCCCACCAGCGCATCGCCTCAGTGTGAAAGCCCTCGGGCTTTCACATTAAGTATGCAGTGCAGGAGTTTTTCAGGCGGTATAGCAGCGATATCTTTAGCGCTGTACCGCCTGAAAAACTCCTCAGTGTGAAAACAAGCATTATTATGCAGTCAAATATACACTTAAAGGGGTTGTAAAGGTACATTTTTTTCCCCTAAATAGCTTCCTTTACCTTAGTGCAAAAAAGAAATGTTCCTAGACTGCCGCACTCTAATAGGCAATTTATTGAAACAAAATGAACAAAGGATAAAATCCAAAGCTGTATAACATCTAAAGATTCATGCAACACTGCAGTCAATGGTAGAAAGTGGACATAGGGGACAAAAAAGCTAACATGTTTCACATCATGGATAGATGCTTAGTCATAGCCCAGCTAGTGATATCCACTGAATCTGGCTAATGACTCGTCTCCTTGGAAGCATGACACTGTGCTCCCAGGAGACTTTGCAATCGAGTCCCAGAAAACACTGGGGCGCTTGAAAAGTTAATGACACGCCCACTCCCGCAGGAGGGATACCCGGAAGTGCCTGGTATTCCCAGCAGAATAAAGGTACTGTAATTGTTGAAAAAAAAAATTAATAGCGGACTTTAAATGTAGTTAGTGTGGCGGTCTTAATCAGATACATTCTCTATTGAGGGTGATAAAGATATTTTACATTAATGTATTTTGAAAATGTATTTTAAATATCTATTAATCCGCTAGACACATATCTATCAACACTGTATTATTTGTTCTTATACGTATACAGGTTACAATTTAATTGCAAATTTGACACGCATCTGTGATTTTCTGAATTAACAATATATTTATAAAAGTTACTGTATGTAATATCCTTGCTGTACTATTTAATGAAATTCGTTATTTATACATTCTTTCTTTGAAAGCTCAGAAAACAATATGATTGATCGATTGACAGGAACCTTCCTCCTTCTTTTGTGCCAGTCATAATTACATGGCGGGGTTAAGCACATCATGGTTTCCATTGATCAATAATTGTAAATTAGAGGGGGCAAGACAAATAATTTTGGCAGATGGCTTAGAAAATCAGCAAATATCAGCCCGGAGGCCAAATTGTTTTATTATATCATGATAGCAAGTAGGTGCCAAAAATTTCATTTTTATTGCGTAATAAAGAGTTAATGTTCAATGACTTAGGGATCCATTCACTAAAAGATAAATAGCGCAAGAAGTTTTGAGTTAAAATAACTATAATAGCTCAAAAGTAGTCAATGCACTAAAAACAGGCGTTATTTACCGAATGTGTTAAATATTTATGTTTTGCAATATTTATCACTTACATTTGTGTTAATTTTTTGCACGCTAACACTGCGCCAGAGTAAGAAATAAATGCACACAGAAATACTATGAAGCTGTGAAAACATTTTAGCTTGTTTTTATTCACAGAACAAATATCCTCCAGTGAAATGTTACAATTTATTTTCATTCCTGAGCTCAGGGCAAAGCATTTCAACACTGATACATTATATACTCATCACACTGATACATTGCATACGTAACACACTGATACATTGAGGTTGATCTACTACAGATAAATACTGTGTACTTTAAAGTGTTACTAAGCCCAGGACCCTGCATTCACTATATCTGGTCTCCCACAGTACACGGAAATGCATGGAAAATGCAATAATTTTAGTAACTATAAACTGCTAAATACCTTTTTTTGTCAGCAGTTAGATCAGTCTTGTGACTTATATCAGTGTCTGGTTAGTAGGATTCTTTCTGCTCTGGCTGTCCTATCAGGCTGCAGGAACCTTGCCCCTCTTTCTGGACATTGCTGATTGGCCCGGTGCTGATTCCAAGAAAAACATAAACAACATACACCAAACTGAGCACATGCAGCTTGTCCCCTAGCCTCTATTCTATCAGGAGATGGATTGGGGACAGTGGAACAAGGGGAGTATCAGAGAAGACAGGATCACACAGCCTTTATACACAATGCAGAGGATTAACCCCTTAGGTTCCACAGTGAGCACAACAAGCATGCTATTCTGCATATACAGTAAAGACTAATTTTACTGTTATGGGTTGAGTAACACTTTTAGCGCATTTACTCTACTGTGGATCTAAGGGGAAGCTCTGAAATGAAGGCAAACTCTGTTTATTTCTATCATCCAATCATGTACAAGCAAAAAGGCCGTTTCTGTTTTTCCTTGCATGTGATTGGGTATTATTTGTAAATTGAAGCTTTACTTCATTTACTAAGCTCTGGAGCAAGCACTTGCAGTGCACAGTCTATTTGCCTTTAGTAAATCAACCCCATTGTATACTTTTAATTTCCTGGCCAGTGCAACTTTATTTTGTACTTTGCTGAAATACCGACTGCCTACTGGCAGGTCATAAATAACCAATGCGTGTGTGCTTTACTGAATTACTGAATTGACTTTAATGATTTATCTTTTTTTTTTTTCTTGTGGTATTTACCTCACTTTAAATATTTAAATTAGTTAAATTTACTCTTTTATTATCTCATGCGATATTTCCAAAAAACGGGTCACATGACCTTCATATCGCATGTGGTAACCTTTAGTCCAGGGGTCTCCAAACTTTCTAAACAAAGGGCCGTATTGACTGTCTTTTAGACTTTGGGGGGGCCAGACTGTGGCCATCAGGAGTAGAAGCCTTCAACATCAGTGGGAAAGAACAATGCCCCATCTAAGGTGTCAGTGCATGGAATTGTGCCCCATCGTTGGTGTCATTGGGGGAAATTGTGCCCCATCCTTGGAGTCATTAGGTTAACTTTTTGGTGTCATTGGGAGAAATTGTTCCCCATAATTGTTGGTGTCACTGGGAGAAATGGTGCCCCATCATTGGTGTTATTGGGCCCCATTGTTGGCATAATTGGGAGAAAATGTGCCCCAACATTGGTGTCATTGTAAGAAATTGTGCCCCATAGTTGGTGTCAGTGGGAGGAATTGTGCCCCTTAATTGGTGTCAGTGCGGGGGAATCATGCCCCATTGCTGGTATCAGTGGATGAAACAGTGCTCTAAGGGCCGGATGAAAGCAAGCAAAGGGCCGCATTTGGCCCCCGGGCCGTAGTTTGGAGACCACTGCTTTAGTCAATTGAACTGTTATGGGTAATACAATGTGGTGTGTCTGCCATTTGGCCTGTGGTGCTTCCTTTGGCTGGAGGCATTTAAGCAGGACAGGGTGGGGCTAGGAGGTTGTTGCTGGTCATTGGAGAGAGGAGGACCATACTCAAGCAGATGTAGTGTTGTACCTTGTGGGGGGTCCCCCCATGGTGGTACCCTGAAATGGGATATTTAGTGAGCCATGTTACCTATAAATAAGAACTATTACAAGCTACTGTAAAGGTATGAGTACCACTACATTTCCCAAGTCCAGCCTAATATTTAAAAATTGTTAACTTGTTGCCATGCCATGTGACTGATGGAAGAACTGTAATGAAAAGGTGAGGAGGATTTGTACATTCTATCATTTTCAGCCAGTTTGGGAGAGGAGGCAGTGGTTGCCACTGATGAAGGTTTTGTCAGAGGCAGGGGCGGAGTGGCAACTCATGGGGCCCCCGGGCAGTAGGAGATTATGGGGCTCCCGAGCAATAGGAGATTATAGGGCCCCCAGGCAATAGATTATGGGCCACACAGTATATACACACACACAGTATACATACACAATATACACGCACAGTATACATACACAATATACACACACGGTATACATACACAATATACACACACAGTATACACACACACACTGAAAAGGTACTGGAGAGGCAGGGCAGCTATAATCTTGGGATTTTTTTTAAAAAAACACAGATTTTTACATACTGTCCCTGATTTTACTGAGGCTGGCAACCCTGACGGGGCCCCCTAGTGGCATGGGGCCTTCGGGCAGTGCTCCATTGGACTTTTGCTGTGGGAATTTCTGCCAACATAAGATTGAGAGCTAGTTCTCAAATTTTCAGACGGAAAAAAATCCTATTGAAAAATCCGATCGTTTGTAGCAATTCTGACACGCACAATTCTGACACATGCTCGGAAACAATTCAACGCATGCTCGAAAGCATTGAACCTTATTTTCTCGGCTTGTTGTAGTGTTGTACGTCACTGCGTTCTTAACGGACGAAAGTTCAGAGAACTTTTGTGTGACCGTGTGTATGCAAGCCAAGCTTAAGCCGAATTCCGTCAGAAAATCCGATCGTGTGTACGCAGCTTAAGGCCGTTTTCTCACTGCCACGCTGCAGTTTGGCATCAGAGTGGGTGCAGCACAGTGTACCCACGGTTTTCATTGTCCATGGGGTCTCTACTACTACTACTACTTTGGCACGTTTTTTAAAGTGCACCAAAAGTCCCGCATGCTACATCTTTGGTGTACTTTCAGAAAACATGCCAAAAAGGCAGGACATAAAAGAAAGTCTATGGGAAACCACAGGTAACTCGCAAGAATATGAGGGTACACTGGCAGTGTAAAAGCGGCCTTAGTAATTCATTTAAACTGGCAGCACATGCTGCCAGCATATATAAAGATCTAAATAGTTTAGCCATTGAGAACTGTGAAAAGGATTTTGAACTAGAATTCTATATCATTTGTACAACAGTGACTAAAAATTGCGGCCCAGATTCACAGAGCAATTACGCCTGTCTAACTGGTGTTAGACAGGAGTAATTTCAAATTTTGCGCGCCGTATCACTAGTTTGAATCCTCAAACCATGATACGGCGGCTTCGGGCTTCGATCCGAGAGGCTTACGTCCTCGTAAGCCTTCGGATCTACACTGCGATATTTTTGCGGCCGCTGGGAGGAGTTCGCGTCGTTTTCATGCGTCGGGATATGCAAATGAATTTTTACAGCGATCCACGAAGGTACGAGTGTCCCTCGCAATCGCCTACGTCATTTTTTGGCTACGTAATGTTAGAGGAGCTTTTTGCTGGTCTAACAGTGCGTAACCCATGTAAAGTATGGCCGTCGTTCCCGCGTCGATTTGAAAATATATATTTTTTTTTAACGTAACTCGTTCGGGAATAGGAATGTACGTAAACGACGCTACTACGACGTGACGACGCGTTTTCGCGCAATGCACGGCGGGAAATTTGCGAACGGAGCATGCGCAGTTCGATCGCCGCGGGAACGCGCCTCTTTTAAATGCTTTACGCCCCCTACTCGCACAGATGGATTGCGACGGGAGATACACTACGCCGCCGTCGTTTACTGGACAAAATCTACCTGGATTCCACGTAGAGCCAGGTAAAAAACGGCGGCGTAGTGTATTTCTGATACTCTACGAGAATCTAATTCTCTGTGAATCTGCCCCTGCATTTCTATTTAATCAGTGGACCCAGCAGCCTATCTGCTCAGTGAAATCGATTCGGTATCTCATTATCCCTTCAGTTGTGGTCATGAACATGTAGAGGTGGATAGAATAAACAGAAAAAAAAAAGACGTCCTCTCTACATGAGACCTCATACAGTATAACTTTCTAGGTTTGTTTGAATGAGGCCATTTGTCACCAGAGAGGCCCAGAGTGACAGGACAGAAAGGAAGAAATAACTGAGGGTCGGGCATGACTGGGGTGGAGGATGGGCAACAAACAGTTAACGTGGGGAAGGAGGCGGTTCAGGGGAGTGGCTGTAGCAAAATGTTTGGTTGGGGGAGGAGCTCTATATACAGGGGGCGGGGGTGCACGTGGCCGCATTGCGGCGAAGGATAGCACGCAGGGAGGCACCCTCCCCGTCTTTGTTGTGTGTTTAGTGTTGTGCATTTGTTTTCTTTTCTATCAGGTTCAGCAAAAAGGGTTGTCATTACAGCTGTGGCGGTGTCCTTTGGTCTTTGATGGTGATAGTTAACAGATGGAATGGAAATGGGCTCCTTCTAGGGTTATTCCAGTGGAACGGTGTCCACCGGAATACGGTTATGGTGCACTGCGGGGTAAAAGGGGTGTCTCCGAGCTGGAGTCGGCTGGAGGACGGGTATGGTAATGGTACCGCAGTGTGTGGTGGTGGAAAGAAAGGTTAAGGTGGGGTTGCTGTCAAAGACCAATTAGACTGGGGTTAATAAAGTTGTTTGGTTAAAATGTTAATGAATAAAGTTTTGGAATTATTTAAATTTATTAAAATATTTAATTTGTGAGTTTTAAATAAAAAAAGGCTGTTGTGGCCATTTTACTCCAACTTCTGTGTCTCTCTCGTTAATGGGAAAAGGAGGGGGGTTTAAAATAAGGGGGGGGGGGGAGGATAGGAGAAGGCTGGGCTATCTGATCCACTAGTCATGACATTTTTATATAGTTTGTTAGTGTAAAAAGAAACATGGCCAAGTAAAATACACATCATCATTATAAAATGTTCTTGTCCTAGCTACTTATCAGTTCATGCATATTAAGTTTTATTTTATTTCATTTTAATTGCCAGGTTCTTGTAAACTGTAAATGTCTTTATCTGATTTTACGTGACGTCTTATACAGATTAAGTGTCACAATTTTGTTGTGAATACTACATGAGGTTGTGTGTGTTTTCCATGGACTATTATAATTAGAAATGCCTAGAATTGTTATTGTTTTATTACAATTGGAATTGCATCAAATTGTTTTTATTTATAATTGTGTCTTTTAAGGCTGAGTTCACACCGTGGCACGGAGCGTCTCACAGCAGGGGTCCGGTGCATCCCTGTTCATCGTTTCAGGTCAGACCGAAATTTTGGCTGAATTCAGACCAGAAAAGACACACAGGACCTGTGAATGTTTATTGCAATACCTATCCTTGTGTCCCTCAGTCCCTGAGAATATGGTATCAATTACCTACTGTCTTCTGTCAGCTAGAACTTTATGGACCTTTTGTGCCATAAACAAAAAATATGTTTCAACACAACATTTTGTTGATGTTGGGATTTACCATAGGAACCGATTTATAATGGACTTTCATCAAACATTCAATCACTATCATTTAAAACACATGGACCACTGATGCATGAAAAATTTCCCTGGCAGAGAATGTTTTCTGGATGCTAGATTCTCTGCTTTATAAGACCTTATGCCCACTGGGTGTTTATTGGGTCACCTGCCTTTACACACACATAGGTCCGGATTCACAGAGATGGGCATAGCACACACATAGTACGCTACGCCGGCACAGTGCGGAGAGGCATGCACTGAATTCAGCAAGCTATTGCTCCCAACTCTGCGCCGGCGTAGCGTAGATTTCGAAGGCGCAGGCTGGCGTAAGTGGAAGTAGGTGAAAGTGGGCTGGAAGTGGGCGTGATCCATGCTAATGAAGCGTGGCCCCATGCAAATGATGGGCCGGGCGCCAGACAAGTACTTAAAATGAACTGAGTTGGCCAAGCCTTAGCCGCTTTAACAGATTCAACTCTTCTGGGAAGGCCGTCCACAAGGTTTAGGAGTGTGTCTGTCTATAGGAATTTTTAACCATTCTTCCAGAAGCACTTTTGTGAGGTCAGGCACTAATGTGGACGAGAAGGCCTGGCTCGCAGTCTCTGTTCTAATTCATCCCAAAGGTATTCTATCGGGTTAAGGTCAGGACCCTGTGAAGGCCAGTCAAAGTTCCTCCACCCCAAACTCTTTTTGGACCTTTCTTTGTGCACTGGTGCGCAGTCATGTTGGAATTGGAAGGGGCCATCCCCAAACTATTTCCACAAAGTTGAGAGCATGACATTTTCCAATGTCTTGGCATGCTGATGCCTTATAAGTTCCCTTCACTGGGACTAAGGGACCAAGTCCAACCCTTGAAAAACAACCTCACACCATAATTCCCCCTCCGCCAAATGATTTGGAGCAGTGTACAAATCAGTTACAAAAAAAAAAACATGAATGGGCGGGTTTGGGTGGAAGAACTTGACTGGCCTGAACCTCAACCTGATATAACACCTTTGGGATGAATTAGAGCGGAGACTGTGAGCCAGGCTTTCTCATCCACATCACTGTCATGCTCTCAACTTTGTGGAAATAGTTTGGGGATGGCCCCTTCCAATTCCAACATGACTGCGCACCAGTGCACAAAGAAAGGTCCAAAAAGAGTTTGGGGTGGAGGAACTTTGACTGGCCTTCACAGGGTCCTGACCTTAACCCGATAGAATACCTTTGGGATGAATTAGAACAGGGACTGCGAGCCAGGCCTTCTCGTCCACATTAGTGCCTGACCTCACAAATGCGCTTCTGGAAGAATGGTCCTTATGCACAGCCTTCCCAGAATAGCTGAAGTTGTTATAGCTGCAAAGGGTAGGCCAACTCAATATTGAACCCTACGGACTAAGACTGGGATGCCATTAAAGTTCATGTGTGTGTAAACGCAGGCATATACTCAAAACTTATTTTAATAAAATGCTTTTGGAGTAAAAATCTATCTAAAGATACATTAATAACCTAATTTATTCAGCATGAAATGGAGCTTAGTTGTGTAGCATGAGGCTGTATATTCTGCAATATTTTCATTTTTGGTAAACTCATTTACTGAATCCAAGCTCTGCAAGCTAAGATAACATGCACTGCATTGATGCATTCATTGATGCATTCACACAATGTCACAGTAACCATGAGATAAAACAATGTTCAGTAATATTCCTTTATCCCATTGTTTTGCAAATCTATGTACATTACAAACTGTATGATTGAATTGGTTCTGATATCGCTGTTTTTCTAACCTCACAGCTTATTATTCTATAGGAAACCTTCATTTTGTTTACAAATATTAAATATTCTAACTACCAGAAAAATAAGCCCTTACATTTAAAGAGCACCTGTCATTTCAAATTCATCATAGCAACACCTGTTCGCGGGTATTCACTTATCTTCTGCCGCCACGTCCCTCACCATGTTGTGTCACTGCTGCATAACCAATAAAGTGAATAGGACTGTCGTGAGTCAACAGCGGATCAGAGGAGGAGTTGCTGTGGGACAGAGATGACAGTTGCTTTTTAAAAATTATGATTTAAATTGAGTTGGTTTAATATCAAGCTATTTTACTAGTGATATAAATCGGGATTCAAATCGACTTGATTTAAACCAAATCCACCCTGGATGGGGAGGTGCTTTTGTTCCATATGAGACCAGCCTATGGAGACTCCATAGATACAGTGCAATAAGCTAGTGTTGTCCCCCTAGTACAGAAAGTGTTACGGACATCATTACCAAGTAAACCCTGAAATAAAACCAATGCCGTTATCACATCTAAGGACTGGTAAATATATTGGATTTTAGTTCCTGGCTCCTATGGCTGTGTCCTGTTGCTAGCCGAGTGCTGCAACCTTCATTCCTGCATCCTGCTTCGGCTCCTTTGATGCAATGTTGGGCAAAGTGATCTCATGCCCGGCTAGTGTTGAGCGGAATACGCCATATTCGATTTTGCGATATTTCGCGAATATATAGAAGAATATTCGCGAATATTCGCTAATATCGAATATTCGTGATATTTTATCCAAAATTTTTTTTGCGAAAATGATTGCGAAATTCTCATAAAACGGAGATCATTTCCTGTATTACTAAACGAATATGCACTAAACACTAACTCTACACTAACTCTACTTAAAAGAAAGGAGAATAAGGGGGCAAAAGAAGGGCGGAGAAGATAATTATCTTCTCCGCCCTTCTTTTGCATCAGAGCCAATCAGAATAACTTGAATATTCGGCAAAAAGAATATCGCGCAATATTCCTTTTGCCGAATATTCGAGTTATTCTGATTGGCTCTGATGCAAAAGAAGGGCGCATCAGAGCCAATCAGAATAACTCGAATATTCGGCAAAAGGAATATTGCGCGATTATCTTCTCCGCCCTTCTTTTGCATCAGAGCCAATCAGAATAACTCGAATATTCGGCAAAAGGAATATCGCGCAATATTCCTTTTGCCGAATATTCAAGTTATTCTGATTGGCTCTGATGCAAAAGAAGGGCCGAGTAGCTGATGCCATGCGAATTTTCGGCAACATAAAAGAATCGCATCAGCTACTCGGCCCAGGGTCTCTCTCTAATCATACCAGCAATGCTTTTAGACGTCGATGGAGATCACTAGGATGTGCCATAGCGAATATTCGCTGCAATATTCAAGTTATTCGTGAATACTCGAATATGCAATATTTGTAGCGAATATTCGCAATGCGAATATTCGTGAGCAACACTAGTGGCGGCCTGTCTATATGGGGCGAAGGGGCGCCACCCCCCCTAATGCATGTGTCTGGAACCTAGTCTACATGCAGGTCGCTGGACGCATGGATTCCAATGGATTTTTATTTTGAAGCACGTGATTAGAGCCAGAATGTTCAGTCCTGCTTCCCAGTTGGTCTTCCTGCATTCCACGGCATCACATCTCCCTGGCCGTGTCCTTCACTTCAGGGGTAAGTGCTGGTGGGCGGACAGGGGGGACTTGGGAGTATCGGGTGCAGTGGCGGCCCGCCCATATGGGCGCACGGGCGCCGCCCCCCCTCCCGCAGTCACAAAAAAAAAAAAGAATTAAAAAAAAAAAAAAACGGGCCCTTTAAGAACTTTTATTCGGCTAAAATGTCATTTTGACATTTTAGCCGAAGTTCTGGCGGCCGTCTATAGAGGGCGCTGCAGCGCCACCCCCTCTCGCAAGTAACACACGTTCAATGCTATGCATTGGACGTGTGTTACTGTTGCCAGCTGCCTGGTCTATTCGTATAACCGGACATGGGACGCCGGTTACCCGAATAGCGACAGCTGGTTGGCTGAGGGGAACTGCCTATCAAAGCCAGTGGCTCTGATAGGCTTTTCCAGTCCCGCCCTCCGGCTCTCGGAAGTCTATGCTCGGAGCGCAGGCAATCTGCGGTCCTTGCATTAGACTGACAGCCGTTTCAGCCAATCAGGTTCCCGGATTCTGGTTTTCAGGTACCTGATTGGCTGAAGCTTCTCCAGGGCGGCAGAAGACATCGAGGGAGGACATGGAAGCGTCAGGTAAGTGATTTTTTTACAGGGAAAGGGGCAGCATGGGGCACAGTGGCAGCATGGGGCACAGTGGCAGCATGGGGCACAGTGGCAGCATGGGGCACAGTGGCAGCATGGGGCACAGTAGAAGCATGGGGCACAGTGGCATCATGGGGCACAGAGGCGACAATGAGCACAGTGGCATGGGGCACAGTGGTGACAATTGATGGCACAGTGACTGAATATGATGGCATGGCAGAGAGGTGACAATTGATGGCACAGTGACTGCATTTGATGGCATGGCAGAGAGGTGACAATTGATGGCACAGTGACTGCGTTTGATGGCATGGCACAGTGGTGACAATTGATGGCACAGTGGTGGCGTTTGATGGCATGGCACAGTGGTGACAATTGATTGCACAGTGACTGCATTTGATGGCATGGCACAGTGGTGACAATTGATGGGCACAGTAGCTGCTTTTGATGGCATGGCACATTGGTGACAATTGATGGCACAGTGGTGGCGTTTGATGGCATGGCACAATTAGTGACACAAGTGGTGACAATTGATGGCACAGTGACTGCAAATGATGGCATAGCACATTGGTGACAATTGATGGCACAGTGACTGCATATGATGGCATGGCACATTGGTGACAATTGATGGGCACAGTAGCTGCATTTGATGGCATGGCACAGTGGTGACAATTGATGGGCACAGTAGCTGCTTTTGATGGCATGGCACATTGGTGACAATTGATGGCACAGTGGTGGCGTTTGATGGCATGGCACAATTAGTGACACAAGTGGTGACAATTGATGGCACAGTGACTGCAAATGATGGCATAGCACATTGGTGACAATTGATGGCACAGTGACTGCATATGATGGCATGGCACATTGGTGACAATTGATGGGCACAGTAGCTGCATTTGATGGCATGGCACAGTGGTGACAATTGATGGCACAGTGGCTGCATTTGATGGCATGGCACAGTGGTGACAATTGATGGCACAGTGGCTGCATTTGGTGGCATGGCACAGTGGCTACATTTGGTGGCATGGCACAGTGGCTGCATGTGATGGGCACAGTGAGGCTGCAATATTTTTTTTTTCGTTTGCGCCCCCCCAAAAATTTTGAGCACCAGCCGCCACTGATCGGGTGGCTTGTTTGCCCCCCCTCAAAATAAAGCACCAGATACCACTGTGCCCAACATGGGCAGTATAATTCTGGCAGAGGGAGACAGTGACAGGGACACAGAGCATGGAACAGTAAGTACACTGACTACTCCTTCTGTACCCTGTATACTTCCTCAAGCTGGCCATACATTGGTTGTGTTTCAGCCTATTCCTGCTGGCTTTGCTTACATTTTAGCAGAGTATGGCATTACTGGCATTGCTCTGTTTGGCAAAAGTTGATTGTTCAATCGATTTTTGTTGAAGGATCTTGTCAGAATGTTTCAGCTGAACAACACCTGAATCCAATCAGATGCAGATTGTGAGAATACGGTAGCCCAGAAGGGGGGACTGCCCTGATAGATTTCTTTTGTTCATCTATATGTATATGGCCAGCTCAATTCTCAGGACAAAACTCTGACAATCTACACAGCTGGGGATTTATTCTTAAACACTGTACATGCAAATATGTGCAGATGTAAATAGTGTGTGCTAAAATTGTTCACGTTGTGTATTGTTGTCAGAGCAACATCCGTTAGTGGTGCCCACTTTATTAGTAAAAGACCATAAGACTTTAATGATGGAGACTGTGAAGGAACCAGTTGATGACAGTGGAAATCAAATCATGAATATATTAATGCCCAACAACTCTGTACTGTTATTAGGGAAAATAATAGATGTTGTGGCTTTCTTCTGCATTACTAAAGCATTTTGTGGAAGAGTGTTTAAGCAGGATTTCAGCTAAAGCCTAAGTAGTTATAGAAATGCTCTTTCCTCTTTCTATAACCTAAACAAATTAATTAGTAAGGGGCCTAGATTGAAAAGCGGTTCATGCCAAGCTGTCCCAGTCAGATCACGCTCCACTTCCTTAGATGGGATAGTCACCAGCGTTTTAGGAGGAAACTCCATCATATTGTGTCACTCACTCTCATGGCATGAGGTCTACCTTTGCACATATTCCTGGCCTGTGACCTGTTACCTGCAATAAAAAATGTTTAGTCTAAAAGCATTTTTAACACTTTACTGCATCAACTTAGCTTCTTTATAGTACATAGTCACCATACAGAACACTCGATACAGTACCATTGCATCCAGCCATCTTACCAGATGTTATCAGTCAGTCCTCACAGTTGGTTCCACATGTAGGGTATTCCTCAAACTTAGGCTCCAAGATCAGGGCCGTCTTTAATATGGTTTGGGCCCTGGGCAAACATTTTTTTTGGGCCCCCCCTCCAGCTTATTTTGGGCCTGGCTGGTTCACATGTATGTGTTTTGGCGGCCCTCATTTGTGCAGGCACAGCAGCCCATTGATTTGAATGGGCTGCCATGCCTTTGTTTCCTGCAGAAAAAAGGTTAATTTAGCATTTTAAAAATCAGTTGCCTTGAAATCCATTCTACTTTTGCACCATGCTACTTACCTGCAGTTCTTGCACACACAAACGCACTGTGTTTTTAGAAGCGTGACCTAAACGTCTAAAAATGCAGCAAGTTTGACAGTGCGGGAACTGCAGATAAGTCACAGCAGACAGCGGAATGGACAGACAGTGCTGTATTTCATTGCTTGATGGGCATAGGTGTGCCGTGTGTGCAGCCTATTACATGAGGCATGCGCTTTTCTTTGCAGGAAATGCAGGCATGGCGGCCCATTCAAATGTGGGCCGCCAAAACACACACATGTGAACCAGTCAGGCCCAAAATAAGCCCATCAAGCAGTTAAATACAGACAGTAATGCCATGTGCTCTGAGGCCTCACTCAGCCTGGACTGCAGGTCTGGTCTGTGACTTAAAGAGTTCCTCTATTTTACACATGGCATGGCATGGGGCCCCATGGTGCTAAAGCAGAATGGACAGACGGTGCTGTGAACCCATGCCATGCCATGTGTAAAATACAGGAACTTTTTAAAACACTGACCAGACCTGCAGTGAATCATCAAATATTATAAAGACTTTGGGCACACTCTACAGAAAACTTGTATTTACAATATAGCAAACAGTGACATACATTGAAGAGCAGGACATGAAGAAGTCAGCCTCAGGAAGAGCAAACTGGGGATGTTATAAAATCACATTCTAATTCACTTTTATATACAAGCAGCACCCAGTGGCAGGAAGGGAGAAGTGCACGTCTAAAGGGAAGCCAGGGGTGCTGTACATTTTAAAACACTGGGAAGGGAAGCAGTACTGTCACCTGGCTGCGTGCCACTGATGATTTTCAGCCTGATTTGTGGGCAGCACAGGGGCTTAACGGGCGGCAGGGCCACCATCAGGAATCATGGGGCCCCTTACACAGCTTCAGGCATCGGCCCCCTGGAGCAGAGAACGGGGGGGTACTGCCCCCTTAAATTGATAAGCGGGGGGGCGGGGCTGCCGCGAATTTAGAAGCGGGAGGCCCTTTACAAAAAAAGATTTAATAAAGAAAAATATATATATAAAAAAAGGGGTGTAGCCATCCGGGGCCCTGGGGACCTCTGGGCCCTTTACAAAAAAGAAAAAAAGAAATAAAAAATATATTATTTTTTTTTTAAAAAGGGGGTTGCCATCTGGGGACCTCTGGGCCCTTTAATATTTTTTTTTTTATAAAAATAAATTACAAAAAAGGGGGGTTGCCATCCGGGACCTCTGGACCCTTTGATAAAAAATAAAATAAAACAAATATATAAAAAATAAACATTTATAAAAAAAAAAAGTGGGGTTGCCATCCAGGGGACCTCTGAGCCCTTTAATTATATATATATATATATATATATATTTATTAAATAAAAAGAAAAAAAAGAAATGAAATATAAAAAAAAATATATAAAAAAAAGGGGGGGTTGCCATCCAGGGCCCTGGGGAACTATGTGTCCTTTAATAATAATAACATTATTAGTTTTTTTTTTATAAAACAAGTTTTTTATAAAAAAAAGGGGGGTTGTCATCTGGGGCCCTGGGGAACTACGGGCCCCTGGGGACCTCCAAAAAAAAATTGTCCCTTTAATAAAAAATAAAATAAAAATATATAAAATAAATATATATTTTTTTATTTAAAAATAAATAAAAAAAGGGGGTTGTCATCTGGGGCCCTGGGGGCCTCCGGGTCCCTGGGGACCCCTAAAAAAAATTGTCCCTTTAATAAAAAATAAACATATTAAAAAAAATTGTCCCTTTAATAAAAATAAAAATATATAAAATAAATATATTTTTGTATTTAAAAATAAATAAAAAAAAGGGGGGTTGCCATCTTGGGCCCTGGGGGCCTCCGGACCCCTAAAAAAAAAAAAAAAAAAAATTTTTTTTCAATGGGGGCTGCTTTGGGCCACCAACAGTGACAGAGCCCTGGGCAGCTGCCCCTGTTTGCCCTATGGTAGAGACGGCCCTGCCCAAGATCACCCTGAACCAAGCCAAAGGACCTACTAAAGGTCAGGGGTGACAAGGTTCTTCCACCTTCTCCCTATGTGCTAATTTCTGGTCCTCCTGCAGTTCGGCCCTGTAAAGGCTCTCTAATGCCCTGTACACACGATCGGTTCATCCGATGAAAACGGTCTGATGTATTTTTTTTATCAGATATCCGATGAAGCTGACTTTCATCAGCCTTGCCTACACACCATCAGTTAAAAAAACGATCGTGTTAGAACGCGGTGACGTAAAACACAACGACGTGCTGAAAAAAATAAAGTTCAATGCTTCCGAGCATGCGTCGACTTGATTCTGAGCATGCATGGATTTTTAACCGATGGACGTGCCCACAGATGATCGGTTTTTTTTCTATCGGTTTTTTAACCATCAGATAATTTTAAAACAAGTTCCTATTTTTTTTACCGATGGATAAAAAACTGATGGGGCCCGCACACAACCGGTTCGTCTGATGAAAGCGGTCCATCAGACCATTTTCATCAGACGAACCGATCATGTGTACGCGGCATTAGTCCCTTGAAATGACATGGAGCTACATGTTGTTGGTCAGGGATGTCCTGCTCCCATGACCTGAACTGCCAGGCCCCACCCACAGCTTGTAAAAAAAAGGGTATAAACTGAACAAACTACATCATCAAAGGAGGGGCTACAAATTTAGGGCACTAATCTTGCCAACAAACCTGTGTAAAAAGGATCTATATATTTATAGGCAGGGCTCAGGCCCAAAGTACTCAGTCAGGGAGAGATTACACATAGTCCTTGATTTATATGAATTGTCTTGCAAAGATATACGGCAATGCAATAGGTTATGTTTACACAGTATTACAAGGCTCTGGCCTGAGTTACTGGATGATAGTTTCTGTTGGAGGGATGGCGGTTTATAGGCCACTGGGTTGGCACTCTGTAGCTGCTAGGGGCCTCACATTGTTGATCCAGTTACCGGGCAATTTCCTTGCTGCAGGCATTGTCCCCACTCTGACTGTACTTGACAAAAACCTTTCCTTGCGCTAATCCCTTTCCCTAACAAGCAGGTACTTGTCTCATACCTACCACTTTCTATAGGTGTGCCCATGTGTTGCAGGAGACACTATTAAGAGGGTTCCCTGTCAAGATGGCTGCCTGAGATCTTGAGAGAATGCAACATCCAAACAGACAGCTGGTTTCTTTGAGACACTGACGTGGTCCATAAGGGGACAATTACCTTATTGGATTTCTCTCCACCTTTATCATTGGCACAGTGACACTTAGGCCCTGTACACACGATCAGACATGTCAGAGGAAACATGTCCGATGGACCGTTTTCATCGGACAAGGCTGAAGTGGTCTGTTGGTCTGATGTGCGTACACACCATCGGACCAAAATCTCCTCGGACCAGAACGCGGTGACGTAGAACACAACGACGTGATGAAAAAACGAAGTTCAATGCTTCCAACCATGCGTCGACTTGATTCTGAGCATGCGCGGGATTTTGGTCCGATGATTTCGTGTACTAACCATCGAACATGTCCGACGGACAGGTTTCCAGCGGACAGGTTTCTAAGCATGTTTGGAAACTTTTGTCCGCTGGAAAACAGTCCGATAGGCCGTACACACGATCGAACATGTCCACTGAAACTGGTCCAGGGACCAGTTTCAGCGGACATGTTTGATCGTGTGTACGCGGCCTTACAGGCTGCCAGAGAATCTTCACATATTTATTTTCAGACTGTTTTAGTCTGGTCATGTGTTCCCCCTGTTAGACAGGGACAGCTGCAGGAAAATGGAGAGATTGGCTGACAATGGCTGTGAAAGTCAGGAGCAATGATGTCACACATAGGCTCCCATGGTACAGCTATTGTTGGCGGTCCCTCCTCTCCCCTGCAGTCATTGCTGGCTGACCCAGGGGGCTAAATCATGTGATCAGACAGGAGCGGGCTGAAAATGAAAAAAGTACATACATCTTCTTTACATAGATTAGTTATAGTGGGCGGGGGATGTTAGGGTGTTAGGGTGTTGGGCGGGGGATGGGAGCATTTTTAAGAATAGTAAGGCTTTAGCTGGAATTTTACTTTAAGCTCTGATCACAGCAAACAATAATTTTACTTCTTTAATTTTCCCAGTAAATGAAACAGAAAACATGGTTGGTTAGAATATGTATTCTTTACTTTGTTCCAGATTTCATAACAGAACGCTAAATTTATTGCCGTAGGATTCTTTTTTTGTGTTGTCACTAAAATTTGGCAAACACCCAATGGAATGTCACATGGGAATTGTCAAGCATAAGTAAATAAAACACAATGGGCTTTTCTTGAAAAGTTTGCGGTATGTATTATGGAGATACCCAAAAAAACATGACTGGTGTACTACTAGTGTTTGCTAAATAACCAACCACCCACCTCTTAACCACCTACATTAAACACTCGACACCTTCTGGATTAAATGGCCAACAAAGGCCCCTTTATTAAATCCAAAAGGTAAATATAAAATTAACTTTTAAACAACCATTTTAAAATATATATAACCGTATAAACTTTTTAACATTTACCAACATTCTTTTTGAATAAATTAACCCAAACAACAACCACTGTAGACACAACACTGTAGACACAACACTGTAGACACAAAGGTTCCTGAGAGAAAGGGAAATAAAAAGTGCAAGGCAATGGGCTGTCCTCCAACAGAAAGTGTCCGGGCCTCTAGCCGTACGTCATAAGCTCAAGAGACCATAGCTTCCTCCTTCATTTACTCTTCAGCCCGATTGCCAGTAGCCCCCACCTAACCGGATAGGGAAGGTGCCCATCCCATGACAGGCCCCAACTCCTACCAACCATCTCAGGTATATCGATCTTATATCTCTATACCACCCCCACCCAATTCTCAGGAGCCCCAAAACCAATGCCAAGACCACCTGAAAAACAAAAAGATGATGAAAAACACACACCCATACCAGACACTTCCCCAGGGAGGGAGGGAGGGAAAAACAGCCTGTTTGTTACCACAACTGCAGATGACTCCCGAATGACTGGCCCCGCCCCCTCCTCCTTTTATGTGACCCTCCTCATGTGCCTAAGCCCCGCCCCCCGGCCAGACTTTTTACCAGCCATTTCCTCTTCCTGTGTGCGCTCCACACAGTGTTCCCCCAGTCATGTGGCCCCTGCGCCTGGGTTCCCCTTACTTCGGGGCTGTCTTTAACCATAAGCATAACATCTCGAATAACCACAAGCTGTTGGCCTAGTCTTAGCAGCACAGGCCATAATCAAAGAAGAAAATATTATGACACAAGGTCCATCCAGCATTATGCTGCATTACCATTCGTACTATTAAATCTACAACAAGTGCAAACTCGGTGCACATCAAGGACGCAAACTCCATAAGGTGTCCTTTAATAAATCTCCCCCACTTCTTTGACTGGAGCCTGCCGTGTTATATATTTACCTTGTTTTTCCCTTGATCTTCACTGTTTGGCCCTGACCAATGTCTCACAGCGTTTTTTCCTAAAATGTTCCTGCTGGTTCCTTTTCATATTGTGCATGTGAGCTGTAACCGTATTTTATTTATATTGGAGCCATAATACAATGAACTGCTGGAATACAGCTCACTTATAGGAATGAATGGTGCCACAGTGTGTATGTGCACAAAGAGTGGTAAACTTTTTGGGAGGAAGGCTGTAAAATGTTAAAAGTAATCCCCTGAACAGCAGTGACTCCCATGGACCAATGTTCAAACCTAACCTCACCAGCCAGAAATGTCCCCTTCTCCCACCACAAAGCATCAGTGCCCCCTCCCCTACAGAGTACCAGTGACCCCTCTCTCTCTGCAGAGCATTAAAGTCTCCCTCTCCACCCAGTACCACCACCTATTTTCTCCTGTTGACCACCAATTCTGAGCATTTTCTTTCTCTCACTGGTCGCTGACTCTGGGCAACTTTTCCTCCCATATGGTGGATGCAGCATCGATCTGAGAACTGAGCGATCAAATACCACTGACCGATCAGTTCTCCCCTCCACCCTAAGCAGAGAGCCATAATTGTCAGTCAATGGCTTTTTACGCTCCCCTCCAGCGATCACTGGAGCACTGGGTTGTGGAGGGGGTGGGAGGAGCTGGTTCAGGCTCTCAATGGATCGCTGAGTGGCTGTGCCGGGGGCCTGGTCCATATGGTTGGTATCTTTTCAGAGCCTGGACTGGCTCTGTGACATCCTTTTCCTTTAACCATGTTTCTTTAGGTTATGTCCAATAACCAGTGCAATTTAGCCGCACCCTCTTCCCCTACCCTGTTTTCTCCATTTAGGGTTGGCTTTCTTTCTCATTTTCTGATGTTGGGAGTTATGCTTAACACATATACCTAACCCCAACTCTGAAACCCAACCTTTAACCTGAACATCACAGTTGGTTTTTAACATTGCTCTACCACAGGTTCACCTACTTTCCTGTGGAAGAAAAGATTCTGGGCCAGATTCACAGAGCGATTACGCCGGCGTTACAGGAGATGCGCGGCGTAAGTCTAATTTTGCGCATGCGTTTTAATGCGCCGCATTCCCAAAACGAGATACGCAAGAAATCTACTTTTTTTTGACCGGCGTAATTTCGATAGACCGGTTATCCGTCCGCGCAAAACTGCGCTAGACACACCATTGATTTGCTATTCAAATATGCAAATGAGGGAATTACGGGGATCCACAAAAGAACGTTGTTGCGGCGCAGGCTACGCGCTGTGCGCAACAGCTGCACGTCCTGTCTAAAATTAGACCATATAAAAGGTGGTATAAAATTAGACAATCCGTCTACATGTCAGCTAAAGCAACACTGTTAGTGAGGAGCTGAGCAGTCAGACTTGCTGAACAACAAACTTTATGCCAAGATGCCCGGGGCATCCTTGCTCATCGCTATACTAATGACTTTAGAGGAGCAAAGAAGGAGGAGGGCACGGAGGAGGGCACGGAGGAGGGCACGGGAGGGGATATACCGCACCCGCATAGACCTCTTTGGCATGAGTGATTCTGAGGTGTATCGCATCTTCAGATTCACCCCTCATGCCATCCTGGAATTAACCATAACCCTGCAGGATGACATCACCAGCCGAACACACCGCTCACATGCAGTGCATCCACTGGTCAAGGTCATGGCAACACTCCATTTCCTTGCCAGTGGCTCTTTTCAAAGAACAAGTGGAGTGGTGGCTGGGATGTCACAATCCTCCATGAGCAGATGTGTGCACCAGGTTATCCCTGCAATCCTCAGACGCTTGGTCAACCAAATCATCAAACCCACCACTGAGGTTTTTACACAACTGTTTTTTTTGTACATTAGCCTGTAGTGACATGGTTACTTTAAATGACATCTAAAGGCAAATTTTTTTGTAGAATTAGATTGGTACTATCTCCCTATCAAGCACATACAGCAATAAAACCTGACCATAGGCCTAATGGATGAGCCGCAACTGGTTTATGGACAGCTAAAAATTGAATACTTACCAGCACAGTTGGATATTTGATGTTGTATAGATGACAAATCTAATACGTTCATGCTGCTTAGCTCATCTTTACAGTACTGAGTAGAATTATTTTCCAACCATATAGACTCACATGGATGCTTAATGATTCATTTAAAGCGTAAACAACATATATTCAAGGTTAATTAAAATAGAAAAACAGTATAACAAATTACGCATTTCCTTTTTAATTTGTCATTCATCAGAGTGAATAACCTTCATAAGTAGTTACAGGAGTTTCTTTTGTCTACTGACTCAGCCTCAAAAGTTTTCTGAATGGCCCAGACTTGCAAGCTTTCAATTGTGGCTTCTAAAGGGTTGTACACACGATACGAAAATCTGATGGAAAAGTTTGTACGATGAGCTGCTGATTTTAGGATTATTAGTAGAGTGCTTTCGACAGCCAATTTCGCTTCTTCGTCAGACAAAAGCTGGATGTGCAGACTATAAAATTTCTGTCGGATGTGAACTCAACATGCAATTTTCATTTCATTAGTACTAGTAAAAAAAAAAAAACATAAGAGCAAGACTAAGCATGCTCAGAAACTAAACAATACATACATAACAATTCAACACATTGTGAGTAACCTCTTCACTTTCGACTGGAGACTAGCATGGCACAAAAAACGGACGTTCGGTCGTCTGAAAATTAAGCATGTGTACGAGGCTTTACAGAAGAACTAATTTGTCTAAGGATTTGTTCATACAACCTGTGTTGGGGTGCGTTGCTCAACCCAGGTCCAATGCAAGGACAAGGCAAATAGCTCTTTGTTCCTTGGTTCCAGTTCACTCCTATGCCCTGCATTGGTATGTATGTACTGGGACATAAAATAAAACATGTGGGATTGTATTGCAGGAAATTACAATGTGTATAGGATAAAAAAGTAAGCTGGCAATAAGCCTGGAAAATAAATAAATAAACATCAACATGTTAAAACAAAAAGCAATGCATCACTGTAAAAAAACACAGGTCAGCACTTAGCACGTGTGTTTTTTGTATGTTAACACAAGCGCTGTGTAAATCGCCAGGGTTCATTGGTGAAGGTCAAGGGCTTCCATGAAAGAACATTTTTGGGCCTCCAGTCAAGTGTTCAATACACTTATTTAATGTGGATAGTATTTGGCAGCTACTTCATGAACACTATATGCTTTGAATATGTACAGCGCCTTGAAAGTTTTCACATTTTGTCATGTTACAACCAAAAACATAAATACATTTTTATGGGATTTTATGTGATAGACCAACACAATGTAGCACAAAATTGTGAAGTGGAAGGAAAATGATAAATGGTTTTCAACATTTTTTACAAATAAATATCTGAACAGTGTGGCATGCATTTGCATTTGGCCCCCTTTACCCTGATACACCTAACTTCAGAAGCCACCTGATTAGTAAAAATAGTCCACCAGTGTGTAATGTAATCTCAGTATAAATACAGCCGTTCCGTGAAGCCACTATGCCCGGTACACACGATGAGATTTTTGAACAAATGATCGTTAATTTTTTTTTTCATGCTAATCTCAGATCGAATCGGATGAGTTTACTAATGTCACAAATTCTCATATGACAAAATAAAAAATTTGGAAGTGATGTCATGTCCGATGTGCATGTCCGATCACATAATAATAGGAGGAGGTGTTCTAATCGGCACTTGAAAGCTCTGTAGGAACGATCCGATTATCCTACGATCGCTTAGAAAGCGGTATTTTTCGTAAGATTTTCTGATTGTGTGTACTAGGCATTAGAGGTTTGTTAGAGAACCTTAGATAACAAACAGCATTATGAAGGCCAAGGAACACACCAGACAGGTCCGGGATAAAATTGTGGATAAATGTATCCACTTGTCTACCAGGCCAATTCTGAATTTCTTTCCTACATGTAAAAGTCATCATTTTTTTTCTAGAAAATGACATAAAACCTCCAAGCTTTTAGCAGAGACTCTAGAGAATACAATGGCGGTCGTTCCAACTTTTTATCTCGCACGATATTTGCGCAGCAATTTTTCAAACAATTTTTTTGTTTAAACAGTTTCATGCATGAAAAAAAAAAGAATTACGTAAGGATAACCTAATGCTTTTGGTATAATGTGAAAGATGATGTTACCTCGAGTAAATAGATACCGAACA
This sequence comes from Rana kukunoris, assembly GCA_029574335.1. Classification (NCBI taxonomy): domain Eukaryota; kingdom Metazoa; phylum Chordata; class Amphibia; order Anura; family Ranidae; genus Rana; species Rana kukunoris. The sequence continues at coordinate 106,298,041 of CM056050.1, read as the reverse complement.
TGTCATGCTTCAAAATTGTAAATGCTTGTGGAATGGCGCCAAACTTTGGTACTTAAAAATCCCCATAAGCCACAGTTTCATTATTTTTACAGGTTACATGTTTTGAGTTACAGAGGAGGTCTAGTGCTCGAATTATTGCTCTCGCTTTAACTATCCTGGCGATACCTGACATTTTTGGTTTGAACGTTGTTTACATATTTTGGCGCGACATTGACACTTTAAATGTATTTATTTTTTTAAATTGTTAATTTTACTTTTTTTGTTGTTTTAATGCTTTCTTTAAAAAAAAATTGGATCACTTTTATTCCTAGTACAAGGAATGTACACATCCCTTTTAATAGAAATAGAGCATGACAGGTCCTCTTTACAGAGAGATCTGGGGTCAATAAGTCCCCAGATCTCACCTCTAGGCTGGGAAGCCTGAAATAAAAAATAAAAAAAGAAGAACATAGCTTCCCAGCCGAGGCGGCGTAATTTTTTCAAATGCAGAGGCTGGGCTTGACGTCATAACAACCCGCCTGGCCTCTGAACGATCATAGAGACTCCGGCGACCATCTGGCCCACCAGCAATCTCTATGGTCAGCATCCAGCGCTGGTCGGTTACTTCTCCAGGTCATTGAATGATGAATGAATGATGTCTGTAACCACAGGCATTATTCAGATATCACTGATCAAACCCAATGACGTCATATGATGTTGGGCGGGTGGGAAGCCGTTAAAGCATAAATAAATATTGTGCAGCGCTTTACAACATGAGGGCAGACAGTACAATACAATTCAAGAAAACTTTCCTGATAGGCCAGATACTTTATTAAACAACATAGGCTTTCTCTGCTGGATTTGGATTTCCCTTATAATGCCCTTAAGTCCTTAGGTGGGCGGGGTTTACCATCTGGCCCACCAGCAATCTCTATGGTCAGCATCCAGCGCTGGCTGGTTACTTCTCCAGGTCATTGATGGCAGGGGCGAGCTGGGAGAAGCACTGGAGAGTGGCGGAAGGGGGGCATTCTCTGCTGGATTTGGATTTCCCTTATAATGCCCTTAGGTGGGCGGGGTTTAGGCCTGGTCTCCGCTCCTTGGCAAACTTTTAGTTCAGCATTTTTTACAAGTAACCTACTTATTTCTCCTGATTTGATTTAGAGTGCTCTCCCTACCACATCTATGTTTCCAATGATTTATATGAGATTCTTTACTGTAACATACACTCACCGGCCACTTTATTAGGTACTCCTGTTTAATTGGTAACACAAATTGCTAATTAGCCAATCAAAAGGCAGCAACTCAATACATTTAAGCATCTAGATGTGGTAAATACAACTTGCTGAAGTTCAAATCGAGCATCAGAATGGGAAAGAAAGGGGATTTAAATGACTTTGAACGTGGCATGGTTGTTGGTGCCAGACGGGCTGGTCTGAGTATTTCAAAAACTGTTCATCTACTTAGATTTTCACACACAACCATCTTTAGGGTTTACAGAGAATGGTCACATTTTTTTTAAATATGCTGTGAGCAGTGGCAGTTGTGTAGACGAAAATGCCTTGTTGATGTCAGAGGTCAGTGGAAAATGGTTAGACTGGTTCAAGATGATAGAAAACATATCAAACCTTGAAGCAAATGGGCTACAGCAGAAGAAGAGCTTACCGGGTGGCACTCCTATTAGCTAAGAACAGGAAAATGAGACTACAATTCGCACAGGCTCACCAAAATTAGACAATAGAAGATTGGAAAAACTTTGCCTGGTCCGATTAGTCTCAATTTCAGATGCGACATTCAGATGGTAGGGTCAGAATTTGGTGTAAACAACATAAAAGCATGGATCCATACTGCCTTGTATCAATGGTACAGGCTGGTAGTAGTGGTGGTGTAATGGTGTGGGGGATATTTTCTTGGCATACTTTGGGCCCCTTCATACCAATTAATCATCATTTTAACGTAACAGCCTACCCGAGTATTGGTGCTGACCATGTCCATCCCTTTATGACTACAGTGTACCCATCTTCTGATGGCTCCTACCAGCAGGATAACACACTGTGTAACAAAGCTCAAATCATCTCACTACTGGTTTCTTGAACATGACAATGAGGTCACTGAACTCCAATGGCCTCCACAGTCACCAGATCTCAATCCAATGGAGCACCTTCGGGATGTGGTGGGATGGGAGGTTTGCATCATGGATGTGCAGCTGACAAATCTGCAGCAACTGCGTTATGCTATCATGTCAATATGGACCAAAGTCTCTGAGGAATGTTTCCAACACCTCGTTGAATCCATGCCACAAAGAATTAAGACAGTTCTGAAGGCAAAAAGGGCTCCAACCCTTTACTAGCAAGGTGTACCTAATAAAGTGGCCGGTGAGCGTACATACAAGTGGGGTATTTTAGGCACTTTACACTGATCATCCATAACTTTATGACCACTGACAGGTAAGTGAATACAATTGATTATATGTTTACAATGGCATCTGAAGGTTGGTGGGATATATTAGGCTGCAAGTAAATGTGTCCTTGAAGTTGATGTTTTGAATGTAGAAAAAATGGGCATCACAGTTTACTGTGTATGGGGTTGTGTAGCTGCAGACTGGTCAGGATGCCCATGCTGACCCATGTCCACAGCCAAAAGCATCTACAATGCACACAAAGATGGGCAGAACTGGGCCACGGAGCAAAGGAATGGGGTGGCCTGATCTGATGAATCACATTTTCTTTTACATCACGTGGGTGGCCGGGTGAACGTGATTTTGTTCTCTGGAGAAGAGTTCCAGGCTACCCGAATGCAGTATGGGAAGAGGGCAAGCAGGTGAAGACAATGTGATGTTTTGGGCAATATTTCGCTGGGGAACTTTGAGTCCTGCAATTCATGTGGATGTTATTTGACACATACCATCTACCTACACATTGTTGCTGCCCAAGTACATCCCTTCATGGAAACCGTATTCTCTGCTGGCCATGGACTCACAATCAAAAATGATTCAAGAATGGTTTGAGGAACAATAAGTTTGAGGTGTTGACTCGGCCTTTAAATTCACCAGAGCTCAATCCAAGCGAACATCTGTGGAATGTGCTGGAAAAACAAATCTGACCCATGAGATCCCCACCTCGTAACGTACAGGACCTAAAGGATCTGCTACCAATGACTTGGTGCCAGATACCACAGCATACCTTCAGAGGTCTAGTGGCATCCATGCCTCAACAGGTCAGGGCTATTTGGACAGCAAAAAGAGGACCTACTCAATATTAGGTGGGTGGTCATAAAGTCATGGCTGATTGGTGTATGAGCTTATAGTTGTAAGTGATAATAAAGCCTACTTAGATTAATGAATATTTTGTGGTTGTTTTTGAATATTTATTTTTATAAAGAAGGAATTTTATAGACTTCTGAAAGGTATGCTCATTATAGCTCCTGGAAAGTTCTGAACGAGGGATGTCATGTTGTGATCAAACATTCAAGTCCAGGTGGACAATTGCAATTTAGGAGATTACTTCCCCTTACTCTAAATTGCAATGATCAATATGACATTAGCAGAGATACAAGGTAAGTGCAGTTCATCCGGTTCTAGCAACCAGTAGTTACTCATAAAGAGCATCTAACACCGTAATTGTTTTCTTACTCCACCTTCAATATACAATCTTCTTCAGTAGGCACTTTTTCCTTGGAAACATTTTTAAAATACTTACCATGTATATAATTTAAGGCTTTTGTTTGTGGTCGGAATGTGCACCACCTGCCTTGGTGTTATTGGAGTTATTGTACGACATTCTCTCTTTAACAGCCTCAGGCAATGGTGTTCACTCTACCCTACATGATGCTGTCAGATAATGTAAGCAATGCATAGGCTGCTTTCTACTTCTTCTCTGAATGCTTGATTACACCTGTCTCGTGTTCAGATGTTCTCCAGACATTAGGAATTGTGTTATATTGTTGTAGAACACATGTTTTGTGAACACGGACAACTTATTTCTTTTATATTCAGATATAGGTGGTAGAGATTTCCATAGCTTGATTATGATTGTATGTCATCTACAGGTCAGGTTGGTTACTCATTTACTCATCCTTATAAGATCAACATTAGTAGATAAAAGCACCGTTTTTAAGGTTTGGCTCCTTGTTACAGTCTGGTGCCCACAAAAGGCAGTGCACTGCACCTTTACCAGCTTTATGTGCATTGCTGGAGCCCGACAGATATCCAAAAAGCCAAATTATTGGACCTTAAAGCGGAGTTCCACCCTAAAAATGAACTTTCTATTAATAGCTTGCCTTTAATGTAAAAAAAATATTAAAAATTAAAAACCTTTTTACTCACTTCTATCTGGCTGTTATTAGGCAAATTTCATGATCTGCCTAGTTTCTGGTTCTAGGTCAGTGGTTCTCAACTCCCGTCCTCAGGACCCACTAACAGGCAAGGTTTGCAAGATAACTGAAATACATCACAGGTGAGATCATTTGCTGCTCAGTGACTGCAGTATTCTAGTCTGCATCTCCTAAAGGTAACACTTAAATTCTGGCCTGTTAGTGGGTCCTGAAGACAGGAGTTGAGAACCACTGTTCTAGGTGGTTCAACTTCCTGTCCTAAGACCCCATTGCCTCCTGGGAAATTATGACACTCATTTTCCAGGAGTCTCTGGGCATTACTGCACCTAAAAATTTCCCAGCATGCACCTCTCCCTGAAAACCAGGAAAAAAAAGGAACTGTCACGATCAGGTGTCAGGATCAGAGGCCAATTGCTATAGCAGTTGCAGAACAGGTATACAGGCAGTCACTTCTGGCAGATAACGCAGGCTCCCTTGAGGTGCGGAATCTAAGTACTAGCTGGTTTTCCCCAGAGCTCCTGATGGTGGAGATGGATTTAGCTGCAAGCTAGTACCAGGTCGCGGTCCTCAAGTTTGCCCCACCAGGGTGTGAGCAAGCCGGGGTCCAATAGCGGATAAGCAGACAAGGAGGAAACAGTAGCGTGGTCAGGAAACAAGCCAAGGGATCAATCACGAGCGGCTGCAGGCTGGGATCAAGCAGAAGAGAAGTCAAAGAACAGGCCAAGGGTCAAACACAGACGGTAGCAGATTAGGATCAGGCAGTAGAGAAGTCCAGGAACAGGCCGAGGGTCAAACACAGACGGTAGCAGATTAGGATCAGGCAGTAGAGAAGTCCAGGAACAGGCCGAGGGTCAAACACAGGTGGTTGCAGATACAATGGTAGCAGAGCAGACAAATTGCAAGGCACTGGCTGGGAAGGCACAATAACGTGGCAAGGAGGAAGTGCAGAGACATGGCTTATATCAGGAAGTTCGTGGGAGGAGCAAGGGGTTCAAGGTTCAAGACAAATTAAGACACAAGGCAGCAAGGTCCAATGGATCAGATGGGTTTGTCAAGCAGAACAGACAGGGAGCTGTCCAGCATCCCAGATAGCTCAGTGAGAAGGCTTACTGGCAGACACAGCTGAGGTCCCAGGTTCAAAACCCGGCCCTGACAGGAACTGGGCTTCACATGCCCACTCATATGATGGATACAGCCACAACATGAGCTGGAGGATATAAGGCAGGTGTTTGCAATGATTTCTGAAACGATTGGGGAGCAAATGATATGTTTTAGGGAATATGTAATACATTTTAGCTTGCAAAAAAAATAAAAAAATTATGGCTTTTTTAGGGCTGTGCAAATTAACTTTTAATTAATCGATTAATCTTTAATTTTTTGATCGATCAACATCTTTTTGATCGATTAAAATTATTTTCATTGGTACTCACCTCTCTGCCGGCTTCTGAGCCTTCAGGGAGTTCCGTCAGAGATTCGGTAACGTCACGGACACCGGCGGAGCTTGCCGTGTCCATCTGAAGGGCTCCTTTGCTGTGCCTTCATATCTGCATGCCGGCGGGACCTTACTATCTGTCACACGCAAGGGCTGTAACACTTCCCTCTATCACTTCCCTCTATCAACCTGGGATTCTACAGCCATCCACTGGGAGTTGTGATAGTTCCCTTCATGGGACATCTACATGCCGACAGACTGATGTTAACCACTCCTTATCTGAATTCAGCAGTGGTATCGTTGTACACATTTTTATACCAGTATCATACTTGGCTACATGTTTTTATGACTGCTTTTGCTACCGTATGGTATTACTCGCACCATTTTTACAGTTTATGTGGCTACATCGATTTTATCTCCAGTGCAATATTTATTTTGTTACCTACTTGAAGACTATAAAAGTTTTAATGCTATTCCCATCGAGCGCTGCCTTTGTGTGTTTTTTGTATCCTGCTATCCTGCATTTTCCAGTGGTTGGTAGCTGCACTGGGAATCGGACTGCAAGGAGGTCAGCTAAAAGTACCGGTAGTTGGATTTGTATGTGCGTTATAATTAATCGAAATTAGTCGATTAATCGAATAAAAAGAAAAACGATTAATCGAACACCAAAATTTTGATCAGTAACAGCCCTAGGCTTTTTTGATAAAATATAAAAGATGAGGTTGCGCCACGTAAATAGATACCCGGGATGTCTGGTTTTAAACTTGTGCATGCCTGCAAAATGATATGTTGGGGGGGGGGGGGGGTTTAAGTGCTTGGGTGTAACTTTACTTTTTAACATTTTTTTTACTTTCACGGAAACTTGTTTTTATATCACATAGAGCAGTGGTCATCAACCCTGGGCCCACTAACAGGCCAGATTTTATGTATTACCTTTGGGAGATGCAGACTAGAAAACTGCAATCACACAGCAGCAAATGATATCACCTGTGATATATTTCAGTTATCTTGCAAACCTGGCCTGTTAGTGGGCCCCCGAGGACAAGGTCGATGACCACTGACATAGAAGAAAAAAAAGGTCCCCTATGTAATATAATATTTTTAAGACAGATTTGCTTTAATGAGAATTTAAGAACTTAGAAGATTCCTGCTGCTGCAATTTGCACTGGCCTAAATAGCATGTGTGATTGTAGCCTAAGGCACAGTCTTTGATAACTCTCAAAGGTAGCAATTATTTTTTTGAGAGCGCCCTCTAGCTGCAGTACCTAATGAGATGGCTGAAAAAGGGATGACATGCAATCAACTGTTTTAGTTCTTGATAATAAAAAGGAAAATTTATTATCATACTTACCGTAATTTTCCTTTCCTGATGGACTCCATGGCAGTCTACGTGTGGTTAATCCCGCCTCCTCTCCAATGCTATAGGACCCCATACCCATAAAGATTTGCTCACCTCCCAGTACTGGTGTTTTTCCGTAACTAGCCGACTCCATGCTTACAGGGTGGGAACTCCGTCTGCCATGGAGTCCATCAGGAAAGGAAAATTACGGTAAGTATGATAATAAATTTTCCTTTTTCCTGACAGACTCCATGGCAGTCTATGTGTGGGAAATAACTAGCCAAACCACACGGGTGGGTATGCTGAACAAAAAAATTGATTAATTTGTCCTGTCGGCCGACAGGATTGAAAGGCCAAAATTCACAGAGGAAAGAGATGCAGGCTCAACACAATAGTGGGACATAAAAGAATTTATGGAGGACCACGAGGCCGCCTTACAGATGACATCTGGGGCCACATGATGAGCTGCTGCCCAGGAAGCTGCTAACCCTCTGGTAGAATGCGCAGTCACCGCCTGCGGGGGAGCCAAGCCCTTAGCCCTATAAGCCTGCTGTATTGTGTAGATGATGGAAGACGCAATTGTCCTTGAAGAGGCCTTCTTCCCTTTATTACTGCCTGAGTGCAGGACAAACAAATGATCAGAACGTCTGAAGGTAGATGTAACTTGGAGGTACTCGGTAAGGATCTTGCCTAAGTCCAAAGGGTGAACTTCATTGGATTCCAAAGACTTGAAAGTAGGGAGAACAATTTCTTAGTTGTCGTGAAACACTGACGAAACTTTCGGATTTGAGAACAGCATGGGTATCAAAACCACTCTGTCCGGGAAGAACGTTAGAAACGGCTCTTTGTGGCCGAGAGACCAGATCTCCGAGACTCTTTTAGCCGAGGTGATGGCGACCAAAAAAGCAACCTTAGCCGAAAGATTCTTTATGGAGGATTGGGAAGGCCCCATTGAACTGAGTCCGCTCAGGAAATCAAGAACTAGGGGGAGATCCCATTTGGGGAATCTCGGCTTCCTTTGAGGCCTTAGCCTTGATGCTCCTCTGAAGAACTGCCTGACCAGTGGGTGTACTGCCCATGAGATCCCAGAGAAGGCAGATAAGGCTGAAGCTCAGAATGTCTTGAACCTCTGGATTCCTAAAGGACCTGCCTGAGGCCGAGGAAAATTCTACAAACAGTCCAAATGCTTCCGTAAACTTTGTTGCTTGCCCTTCTCGAACTCATCAGTCTGGAGATCACCCTAGGAGCGCAACCGAGGGATTCCAACCTCTTCCTCTCAAGAACCAGACTGTTAGCTTCATTAGAGCCGGGGAGGGGTGTAGGAATGATCCTTGAGAGAGAAGATCCGGTCTGACTGGTAGAGGTACTGGGTCCCGATAGCTCAGTTGAACCAGAAGGGGGAACCACGGTCTGTTCGACCAGTAGGGAGCCACCATCGTCACTTCGACTGCCTCTGCTTGGAGTCTCCGTAAGAATTTGAGGATTATTGGGATCGGGGGAAGGCATATGCCCTCTCGAATCTCCACCAATCTGTCAGGGCGTTGTGTATGGAAGCAAAGAGATCCACTTGGGGAACGATCCCCAGGGACAGGATCCACTGGAAAGATTGATCGTGGAGGGACCACTCGTTTATGTCTATCTGGGTGCATGAAAATCCGCCTGGGAGTTCTGAGTTGCAGGGATAAAGACGGCCGACAGGTTGGCCAGGTTCTTCTGGGCCCACCTCAAGATGGGTTCGACCTCCCGTAGAAGAGTTGAACTCCGTGTCCCCCCTTGCCTCTTGACATAGGACACTGCCGTGGTGTTGTCCAACCTCAACAGCACAGATTCCCCCTTCAATAGTTGGGAGAAGAACTGGAGGGCACACCAGGCTGCTCGAATCTCCAGGACGTTCGAGCCCGGATTGCGAAGGCGGGCATCCCATTTGCCCTGCGGAATTTCTGTGCCGCAAAGGTCTCCCCAGCCGGAGCCGCTGTCATCTGTCGTCACTGTGACCCATGACACCGGAGCAATAGAATGGCAATTTTGTAGGTTCTTCCGTTGAAGCCACCAAAAGAGGCTGCTCCTCATAGACGTTGAGATGAGAGTTTGTTGATTCTTGTTCCCTGACTTCCACTGCTTGAGGAAGCCGAACTGGAAGGGACGTAACCTCCACAGTGCCCATTTTACCATTGGGGTTTTAGAAACCATAGTGCCGATGATTCTCGGGCACTGAGAAGCTTTCAGGTGACGGGCCTCCAGGGCCTGGGAAATCCTCTCCTGAACCACAGGGATCTTCTCTAATGGGAGAGAGAGGGTTTTCTTTATTGTGTCGAATTGGATCCTCATGGACCTCATCGGCCGGAGAACCAGAATCAATGGTACTGGCTTGACTATGTGTGTGAGACGTGTCCTTCTGCTTTAAGGACCTTTGCAACACACGTTCAAATAGAGACTCGATGTGCCGATCTTCTGTCACCTTTTCCCCAACCGCACGGGCATAGCATCGATTGCATAACGATTTGACCTCTGGAACTTGGGTGTCACATTCCCAGCAGGCTCTACGACTAGAGCGACTATCGTGGCGGTGGGAGCGGTGTCTGGAGGAGGAATGGGAACTTCTCCTCTGATGATGAGATATAGATGAAGAGCTGCGTTTGATCTTTGATTTAGAGGACAAACGCTGTTGCGGCCTGGCAAGGTCTGAGGTGGTCTGGTTTGATGGGGCACGATGATCTGGACCGGAAGGGCTAAAGAGAAGAAATTTATGGGGGGGGGGGGAACCATCAACAAGAGAGTTACTGACTTGTGATTTCCAACCCCACCTCCTCCCCTCTCCCGCACACACCTTGTGCGTATGGGCTGGCCACATACGGGCGGTGACTGGTCCATGACTTCTGGACCGGCGTGACCAGGCAAAACCAGGTCAGAAGGGTGAGAATCCTAAGATACCAAAACACAATACCAGATAAAACGAGCTGCCCCTTTAAGAATACAGGTATATAGTGCTAGAATTAAATAATACACTGAATTATTGACATATATATATACATATACTTTTTACAACCTAAACATACCACTCTCACTGACCTGGGAAGCCGAGTATCAACGCCTAGCAGCTGCTCGCCTGTTTATGAAAAAAACCAACAAGGAGAGGGCGAGCAGCTGTTTAAAATTACCCCCCGGTGACGTCAAGCACTCACGCGCCTGCGCGGTGGAGAGTGGCTCAACGGCGCCTGCGCGACCGCCGCAAGAATCGCCGTACTGCGCATGCGTGAGCCAAGCCTCGCTCTGGAGGAGGCCAATGCGCATGCGTGAGCGGCGACAGCACCGCAACCCGGAAGTAACCAGATGGGCTGGAACGCAGAAGCGCTCCAGTCGCCATAGGGCTTAAAATAAAAAAATAACAGACAACATGAGACAAACGACAAGAAGAAACTTAAATGACACAGATGCGACTGCCATGGAGATAATCAGACCTTGCCAGCTGAGGTGTCCAGGGTCTTCAGCACATGCAGCCAAACACAATAAAGTGAGATTGCTGCAAAGCTCTCCACCCGCCCATGGCTGGGATCCGAGCTGCACCGCTAGTAGTGTGCCATCCATCCTGCTTGTGTTGGACATCCTGATGAACGCGTATGCTTCGAATCCATGGAGGAGGACAAAAAAGGAACACCAGTACTGGGAGGTGAGCAAAGCTTTATGGGTATGGGGTCCTATAGCATTGGAGAGGAGGCGGGATTAACCACACGTAGACTGCCATGGAGTCTGTCAGGAAAAATGTATTTACATTAACCAGCAGTTCTTCATTATCAGAACAATAATTCTGTTGAATATTCCAAGTTGGTTTAACCAAGAGTTTACCTTGTCTGCTTAAATTCTGATCTGGAAAGAATCCTGTTTCTTAACCACTTCAATACCAGGCACTCACCCCCCTTCTTGCCCAAGCCAAAACAAAAAAGTTTTTCTTTGTTTCTGTTATACAATTTTGTAAAAAAAAAAAAAATCTCCTTTACTGATGGGCACTGATAAGCTGCACTGATGGGCACCGAAAAGGCAGCGTTGATGAGGTGGCACCAATGAGATGGCACCGACGATGGGCACTGATAGGCGGCACTGACTAAGCATCTATCCATGATGTGAAATATGTTAGCTTTTTTGTCCCCTATGTCCACTTTCTACCATTGATTGCAGTGTTGCATGAACTTTTGGATGTTATACAGCTTTGGATTTTATCCTTTGTTCATTTTATTTCAATAAATCGCCTATCAGAGAGCGGCAGTCCAGGAACAATTCTTTTTTCCACGGATCAGCACAGAGTCTGCACCTGTCAGTACTACAGGGCAGGAGCACAGCATAGGTCGCAGGGCTTGGAGCGGAACTCTTTTCCACTGACGATGGGCACTGATAGGTGGCACTGATGGGCATTGATAGGCGGCACTTATGGCACTCATAGGTGGCACTAGTGGGCACTGATAGGTTACACTGGAAGGCTGCACTGATGGGTACTTATGGGTGTCACTGATAGGCGGCACTGATGGGGGGCACTAATAGATTGCACTGATAGGCATCACTGATGGCACTGGCAGGCATTATTAATTTAGGCACTGTTTAGCAGCTGCTTGGCCAATGAATTGCAGCTGCCTGGGCACTGATTGGCATATCCCTGGTGGTCTAGGGTGGCATATCTGTTGGGGTTCCTTTGTGGGCATCCCTGGTGGTCCTGGGCGGGCATCCATGGGGGGACTGTGCTGATAAACAATCAGCACAGACCCGCCTGTCAGGAGAGCCACCGATCGGCTCTCCTCTACTCGCCACTGTCAGACGCGAGTGAAGAAAAGCTGATAAACAGCTCTTCCTGTTTACTTGGTAAACAGTCATGATTGGACACGGCTGATCACATGGTAAAGTGTCTCCGACAGAGGCTCTTTACCAAGATCAGTGATGCGGTGTGTCAGACTGACACATTATACCACCTATCGATGTACTGCGCGACTCGACAGGCGTGTGATCGTGGTTTATCCTGCTGGACGTCATATGACACCCAGTCAGGATAACTGAACCACTTCCCCGCCGTCATTCTGCTATAGGCCGGGCGGAAATTGGTTAAAGTGATATCAGAAATCCCCCTGAGGAAGAAAATGACCCTGTGTTGACCCGCGTTGGGGACAATCGCGGCATTTATTGCCTTTTATGCAAATAAATATATTTTTTAAACAATATAAGCACTATCAGTTTTTTTCTCTACATTTTTATCATTGGACAATACATGCTACTTGGGAGCAATGAGTAGAGAGGAGTTCTGGAGTTGCCTTGGTGTAGCCCTTGGAGAGCTTAAAAAGCTGTTTCTGACCCTACTAATTGTAGTAGTCGCACTGGTTCAGGTGAGAACACTCCTGGAGGGGGAGCACCTGTGGTGACACACATCTTGGATCTTTTTTGAGCGCACACATGGGAGTGGCTTCAACTTGAGCACCTTTTACGAAGCACTTTATTGTGGGGATTTTTTCAACTTATGGACTATTTTTAATTTATTAAAGTATTTGCAAGTTATATTATATGTTTTGTATGAACACTGTTGTTCAGTTTTTCAAAAAAAGTTTTAATTGTTTATACACTGTATGTTGATTGTCTGATGATATTAAAGCTTTGTTTGTTTTCTAAATAACAAACATGTTACACTTACCTGATCTGTGCAGTGGTTTTGCACAGAGCAGCTCCGAATCCTCTTCTTTTTAGGTCCCCCGCCGGTGCTCCTAGTTCCTCCCCCTTAAGCAGTGCCCCCAGAGCAAGCCGCTTGCCCTGGAACATCACTATGTATGGTTTCCGAGCCATTGCTCTATGCATCCATAAGACACATAGAGCCGTGGCTTGGCCCCGCTCTCTCCTCTTTGGCTTACTGACTGTAATTGACAGCAGTAGGAGCCAATGGGCTCCCGCTGCTGTCTCAACCAATGAGGACGGAGGGTCCCAATACAGCCAAGGCTATCGTGAACATTGTTGGATCGGGGGTGCTCAGGTAAGGATTTGTGGAGTTGGGGGGGGGGGGGGCGCTGCACACAGAAGCTTTTGTACCTTCATGCATAAAATATAATACATTAAACTACTGCCATATTGCTGATCTATAAGGATATAGATGCCTCCTGCATGTATCCTTACCTGTCAAATGTCTGCCCTCTGTCTGTTATGAGACCCGAAAAACTGTATATTCTGTGGGTGGATCTGTTGTATGGAGCTCAGTGGGTGGAATCATGATGTCAATCCCACCTCTACACTCCCCTTGTTAACATGCATTTTCTCCTGTTTATTTCTTACACTTGTAGCGGTACCCCAGGAGGGGCTGCTGGTAATAGAATGGGATGGCACATTACCTCATGGCTCTTGTAGAATGTCCAGGGGGGAACGATGCACACAGCAGTAGTAAAGGAATGTCCGCAAAGAAATGTCTTTTTATATGTGCTTTTTATTACCCAGCCGGGTAAAAACAATAAAACTTGTGGTGATAGAAGAATTGGAGTAAAAGGAGAAATAGCAGATTCAGGCGTACAATAGGGAAACAGTCCTGCTTCTGACAACACTTAGTTTTCTTCACCACTCCAGCCGGAGTGGGTATAGCGTACCTGGACAGGCCTCTCTCACCGACCTGGCAGCCAGAGTATCACTCGGAACCTAGGGAGATGTCTCTGCCACAGACCCTCCTGAATGAACGTCAGGGAAACGCCTCTGCCACAGGCCCTCTCTGATTGCAGATATGGAGGTAGCCCTCCTAAGTAAAGTTACGCCTGGATCTTCTTCTTAACATCGCCCAGGTACCGACTGAAAGAGGAGTCAATCCTTCAGTGTCCGGTTACCTTGATCCCCGGTAGGTCGTCTGAATCCTATTGGATCGCCAGCCTCTCATTGGCTTTCCTCAGGACCCACCGAAAAGCTACACTTGCTTGGGATCTTCAAAAGTGGAAACCCAGTAGACTACTGAGTCCCTGTCCTGCTTGAATGTTCCGGACCAACATGGCCCCAAAACCAGGAACACCGCGTGGCACACAAGCCCCGGCATGGTAGGCAATAACGCTAGGGGCGCGGTGATGTGGTCACCCTAAAGGTGGGTGCCACACTCAAAGAAGAACCACCCAACATGGGGTCTGTTCCATAAGTACCCTCTCCCAGCATGCCCAGCGAGGCCCAAGCCCCCTGATTGGTCGCTGGGAGAGAACACCCAAACCTCCACTGCTGCCACCTACCGCACTGGGGTGGGAAAACAGAGACCCTAATTAAATGATTGCAATTGGAGTCACTTACACTCTGATTATCCCTTAAATTTTAAGAGCACCGGTACTTGGAAGAACACCGACACTACACACTGAACTTGTGTCAGGTCACCTGTGGCCAGGTGACAAATGCACCCCGTTGGAGACAAGGGTGCACCACAAGGTAGTGAACCTAATAGCCCACTGATGCAGATGGACAGGAAACGTGAGTCCATGATTCCCCAGGGTGCGGAGTCCAAGGTCCAGCAGGTGTTCACCAAAGCCTCTAGTCTCTCCGTAGGGAGAGAGGGGAAGCAGCCACTGAGAACACAAAGGATAGTGATGGGCAAGCCGAGGTCGGGGCAACAGGCAGACGAGGGTAACCAAGGGACAGGCCAAAGGTCAGGGTCACAGGCAAACAGGAATAGTCAGAGACGAGCCAAATTAGGTACACAGAAAGGTAAACGTAGCACACGGTAGACAGGAACACAAGCAAACAAACAAAGTTGAACAGCAAAGCAGACCTGCAGTGCAACAGTTAATATAGACTTCCTGGGATGGCCTGGGGTGGGGCCATACAGGGAGGAGAGAAGATAAAAAGGCAGTCAGAAGAGAGTCAGGCCTCTAATGGACACATGAGGAGAAGGTAAGCTGCCAGACATTATTGCCTATCCATGACAACTTGTCCTTTGATCACTAACATCCAGTCAAAACCCAGAAAGGTCACCACATGGCTTCAGCATGCCCAATCATGCTGAGTTGTGGAGCAGCCAATCCTGGGAGAGCTGGAGAAGAAATGATGGGGGATGGGAAGTACACAGAATGCTTCTCTCAGGCTCATTCATGAGATATGTAAATCACCTGTCACTCACAGCAAGGGGGAAGAACTGACTACTATTTCTCTGTATGTCAGGTTTTCTCTTACTCAAAAAAGATAAGAGGATTGGTCAGAGCTGGATTAACTCTTCGTGGCAAGACTGGGCACAGATGACATAGTGACCAAAATGAAAATTAGGGCCCATTCACACTAGAACCTGCACATCTACTGCGTGTTTTTTCCTTAGACATCCAGAGCACTGTGCAGCATTGTAGGCCTCCTCAGACCATCCAGAGCACTGTGCATTACAGGCCTCCTCAGACCACTGTGCATTACGGGCGTCCTCAGACCACCCAGAGCACTGTGTATTACAAGCCTCAGTTCTCAGACTGTACGGAGCACTGTGTGCAGCATTACATTCCTACTCAGACCGTCCAGAGATCTTACTGTGCATTACAGGCCTCACCAGACTGTCCATAGATCAGTGCATTACAGGCTTCCTCAGACTGTGCACAACACTCGCTGTGCATTACACGCCCAGAGTTTACTTCTTTTTTTTTTTTACATATTTTAACGTTGCACCTCTGTCAAAAAAGCAATGGCCTAGATTCACGTAGGGTGGCGTAACTTTCAGCGGGCGTAGTGTATCGTATTTACGCTACGCCGCCGCAACTTAGTGAGGCAAGTGCAGTATTCTCAAAGCACTTGTGTCCTAAGTTACGGCAGCGTAGCGTAAATGTGCCGGCGTAAGCGTGCCTAATTCAAATGGAAAAGAGGTGGGGGGGTTTTATGCAAAATAATCGTGACCCCACGTAATTGACGCTTTTAACGAACGGCGCATGCGCTGTCCATGGACGTATCCCAGTGCGCATGCGTCGGATAGAATGCCTAAGATACGTCGAACACTGCCTAAGACGTGAACGTAACTTACGCACAGCCCTATTCGCGTACGACTTACGCAAACAACGTAAAAAGATACGTTTGTTCCGACGTCCATACCTTGCATGGGCGTAACTAATTGCGACGGGTGCACGTATGTTCGAGAATCGGCGTATCTAGCTCATTTGCATATTAGACGCGGAAATCAACAGAAGCGCCACCTAGCGCCCAGCGTAAATATGCACCCAAGATACGACGGCGTAGGAGACTTATGCTGCTCGTTACTTGATCGAATTTATGCGTAACTGATTCTGAGAATCAGGCGTGCATATACGACGGCGCAGATTTGGACTTACGATGGCGTACGTGGAGATACGCCGGCGTAAGTCTTTGAGAATCTGGCCCAATGTATTTTTTAACCAAACTTGGTTTAATTTATGAAGACGTTAAATCAAGGCTACATCTTTGTTTGTAGTTTTTTCAAACCTTAAAGGAGTAGTAAAGGGGAAAAAATGTTTTGCTGAAATGACTGTTTACAGGGTATAGAGACATAATAGTTAACTGATTCCTTTTAAAAATGATTAAAAATAGATAAAAATCAATCATATAATGTGCCTGCAGTTTAGTTTTGTTTTTAGACTAGTTTCAGTTTGTTCTGTGAAGTACAGAGACACACAGAACAAAAACAAACAAACAAACACAGGGCAGTGTTTGTTTTTAACTAGTTACCGACCGCCCACTGCCGTTATACGTCGGCACTTTAAAGATGGATATCTCGGTAAACGGCAGCAGCTGCTGCCACAACCGAGATATCCATCTCTTCAGTGGGCGGTCCAGCACACGAAAACGGCAGTCTCCACCACGGATTCGCCGCGAGATCGCCCCCCTCCTGCCGCTCTCCCACGCCCTCCGCCGCTTACCGTAGCCGTCGGTAGCAGCGGAGGTGATCGGGTCCGCTCGGCTGCTGTGTGGGGATGCGAGTGAGGCCAACATGGCACCCACCAGTCCCCATAGCTCTGCTGGGCGGAAGTGACGTCAAAACGTCAGTCCCGCCCAGCGTCTTAAAGAAACATTTTTTTTTTTTTTGTCATTTGAAAAAATTTCCTTTTCAATTCTTTTATTTTTTTTTGCATTTAAGCCTAAATATGAGATGTGGGGTCTTTTTGACCCCAGATCTCATATTTAAGAGGACCTGCAATGCTTTTTTCTATTACAAGGGATGTTTACATTCCTTGTAATAGGAAAAAAAAAGTGATAATTTTTTTTTATTATTTCAGTGTTAAAAATTGTAAAATAAATAAAAATAAATCTGAAAACAACATTTTTTTTTTTTAAAGCGCCCCGTCCTGACGAGCTCGCACGCAGAAGCGAACGCATACGCGAGTAGCGCCCGCATATGAAAACTGTGTTTAAACCACACAAGTGAGGTATCGCAGCGATCGTTAGAGCAAGAGCAATAATTCTAGCCCTAGACCTCCTCTGTAACTCAAAAAATGCAACCTGTAGAATTTTTAAAAAATGGGCCAAATTTATTGTTTTATTTTTTTATTTAAAAAAGTGCATTTTTTCCAAAAAAAGTGCGCTTGTAAGACCGCTGCGCAAATACGGTGTGACAAATAGTATTGCAATGACTGCCATTTTATTCTCTAGGGTGTTAGGAAAAAGAATATATAATGTTTGGGGGTTTTAAGTAATTTTATAGCAAAAAAAAATGTTTTAGTCTCATAAACACCAAATCTGAAAAACAGGCTCGGGGCTTAAATGATTAAAATTAATCTGGTTCTGAGGAGTTTTAGACACACGGTAATCACATCTTCTTGATCATGGACCACAATGAAATGCTACCATGAGTTTTTTCATAAGGAGCCAGACAAGCAGGAAGTGTGGAGTTCTGCAAGGGATTACAGCAACTTCTAAGCAAAAACGGACATGGAGGACATGAAAGCAGGACTGCTATAAGGTAAAGCAAGCTATTTAGCATTAAAAAAAAAAATCCTTTACTGATCCTTTAAAATTATAAATAATAACATGTTATTAGATTTTTACACCAGGAGTATATAATGAGTTTGAAAATTCTAGAGAAATGCTTAAATAATGCATTACAATTTAACTAAAACAATTAGATTTTAGTTCACTAAAATATACTGGAGAATTTAGTCGACTTAAATAGAACTACAGCGAAAACTATTTAAATTACTAAAATACGACTAAAACCAAAATGGTATTTTAGTCAAAAGACTATGACTAAAACAAAATCGAAATTTGATGTCAAAATGAACACTGGTATCAATTGCCTAGCTCTATGTCTTGAGGTTGTTTGAGAAGCACACACAGGCGTCTCTCTTACTTGAGAAGGTATTATAAGCAGAAATAAGAATGGCCTGTATCCATGAAGGCAGTTTCTACTGTATACATGTAGAATACACAACTGAGTTGTCCTATTTAGGATGGGGTGGGCAAGCAGAGGCCCTCCAGCTGTTGCAGAATTACAAGTCCAATCCTGCCTATACCTCTGAGAGTCATGCTTGTGGCTGTTAGCCTTGCAAAGCCTCATGGGACATATAGTTCCACAACAGCTGGTGCACTGCAATTTGCCCACACCTGCATGAGGCAATCACTGTAGTGTTGGTATTGTAGGCTGTAAGATGTCGTGTAGGCATGTACAGGCTTGTATGACAATGACTGCACTGTCCTAAGCTGCTGTATATCTAGTGTCCACATCAGATCCCACAGTATATTCTAGAGCTATAGATTTTTTTGGACTGGAGCAGAATTTTTTTCAGAAAGCTCACCAAAACCAGAGAGCATATTAGAAGTCTCAAATACAACAAATGCGGCGCTTAAAGAGTGATATTGTAAACCACTTTTAAGTGGAAAAATATCCCATAACCCAAAAGTGACAATCAAAAAGGTAATGGGTGAAATAGGTGCAAATTAAGGTGATATAACAGCAACCAGTACTATATATAAATCATGAACATGGGAAATAAATTCCTTGTAAAATCATGTACTAAAGAATAAGTCCAGAATTGCTTCCGTAATTAAAATAATTATATGGTGTCTTAATTAATCCAATGTGGAATGTGAACAGCGAATCTTCACTTCACAGTCTGGGATGGAAGAAAAAAACATCCACAATGTACTCCTGTACAATTAAGAAGATGGAATAATCTTACCAGATTCGGTGGACATACTGACCAGTGGTAGCATGTCAATAGGGCAGGTAATGGATCCTCAGCTTGGTTGGGTTCATAAAAGAAACATCCAAAGGCACCAAAGGTAATCCAAAGATCCTGTTCGTGTATCCAAACGTCCAAGATAGTCAGCAGATTTCTCATAGAATTGGGATCACATGGAGGCACATGTAAAAAATTGAAGGAGGCTCACATAGCGCAGTTAAACCCAATAACAGGGAAGTGCGATTTTAATGGTAAAACAGGTAGGTATGCAGTACCATACAGGTATAAAAAATAATTAAAAAATGTAAAAACGTTCAAGGTACAAGCCAGGTGAAGGAGCGAGTACAAGTGATCACATGGAATAAAGCGTGGTGGATAGATATGCGGTTGCAGGCTATGTACCCTACATGTTTCGAGTTAAAAACTCTTCGACTGGGGCATAAACCTGCTGATTCCCACCACGCTAGTATATATTGGACTTAATCAGCATGTTTAGAACTGTGATTCAAATCAGCTGGTATGTTTGAGGAAAGACATTCATTGCATACAGTTAGTAGGTTAACGAACGCCTCTATTACATGGGTCAAACCCAAAAAAGGAAGGGCGTCCCTATTCCCTTGTCAGGCATTGCTCCAAGGAGGTGTCAATCAAAATGTGCCTAGGTGTCGTCACCGCGTACGCCCACGGCAACGTCAAGGCATTGTAGGACATCCCATATTGTGCTCCATAGCAGCATCGCGTACCGGAAGGTGGTGAGGACGTTACATATATGCCGCGTCATCACCAAGGGCGGATCCAGAGTCTAGTCTCGGGGGGGGGGGCACTGACAGAAAATAAGGTGTTGCTTACAGAACTTAATTAGGTGTCCGATGTGTCCGCTGCAATGTTGCAGTACTGCTAAAAAATCAATGATCCCCGCCATTACTAGTAAAAAATATTTAAATATGAATGCCATAAATCTATCCCATGGTTTGTAGACGATTGTCAGGGACTGCAGACGTGGTACAAGAGATGGTCAGAGACTGCAGACATGGTACAGGAGATGGTCAGAGACTGCAGACGTGGTACAAGGAAATGGTCAGAGACTGCAGACATGGTACAAGAGATGGTCAGAGACTGCAGACATGGTACAAGAGATGGTCAGAGAATGCAGATATGGTACAAGAGATGGTCAGAGACCGCAGACATAGTACAAGAGATGGTCAGAGACTGCAGACGTGGTACAAGAGATGGTCAGAGACTGCAGACGTGGTACAAGAGATGGTCAGAGACTGCAGACGTGGTACAAGAGATGGTGAGAGACTGCAGACATGGTACAGGAGATGGTGAGAGACTGCAGAAGTGGTACAAGGGATTGTCAGAGACTGCAGGCATGGTACAAGGGATGGTCAGAGACTGCAGACGTGGTACAGGAGATGGTCAGAGACTGCAGACGTGGTACAAGGAGATGGTCAGAGACTGCAGACGTGGTACAGGAGATGGTCAGAGACTGCAGACGTGGTACAAGGAGATAGTCAGAGACTGCAGACGTGGTACAAGGAAATGGTCAGAGACTGCAGACATGGTACAAGAGATGGTCAGAGACTGCAGACATGGTACAAGAGATAGTCAGAGACTGCAGACGTGGTACAAGAGATGGTCAGAAACTGCAGACGTGGTACAAGACATGGTCAGAAACTGCAGACGTGGTACAAGGGATGGTGAGAGACTGCAGACGTGGTACAAGGGATGGTCAGAGACTGCAGACGTGGTACAAGGGATGGTCAGAGACTGCAGACGTGGTACAAGGGATGGTCAGAGACTGCAGACGTGGTACAAGAGATGGTCAGAGACTGCAGACGTGGTACAAGGGATGGTCAGAGACTGAAGACATGGTACAAGAGATCATTGCATCCTCACTGTGTATATGAACGCAGCCCCACCTTTGTATATCAATGCAGCCCCACTTTTGCATATCAATGCAACCCCACTTTTGCATATCAATGCAACCCCACTTTTGCATATCAATGCATCCCCACTTTTGTATATCAATGCATTCCCACTTTTGTCTATCAATGCAGTCCCACTTTTGTCTATCAATGCAGCCCCGCTTTTGTCTATCAATGCAGCCACACTGTGCACGGCACTCACCATGGCATTGCCTCGATCACACACAGCAGGCATCTCCTCTCCCGACGTGTGTCATGGAACAAACAGGAGCTGAAGGTCTGTGTTTGGTAGGCCAGTGTGCTCTAGCAAGGTCCCCCCTAGACAGGCTTGTGTGATAGACAAAACACTGATTGTCAGGAAAGGTCTTGGCAGTATGGAGCACACAGCCCTTTCTGCGTTCAGGTGTGACCTGAATGCAATCAGCACGCCTCTATAATACCCGGCGTGTGTAATCACTCCTCGCCCTGGTATCTGTCTACTAACCTGATCCTGAGCCTGATATCTGACCCTGAGCCTGCTGTCCCCTTTCTTGACTTCTGATCCGACCTGACCTGATCCCTCTCCTGGACATTCCCTTCCTGCCCATTCCCTGTCTGCAGCTTCTTCTGTGATCTCCTGGTATATGACCTCGGCTTGGCTTTTGGTTTATGATTACGGCATTTCCCCTTCACTTATATATGCTTTGTTGTTATTTGTGCACTGTTTGTCTTCACCTGTTTTGTTCACCTTGTAAATAAACACCTTTTATTTCACTGCATACAGTGTTGGTCTCCTCTGTGTAGGCACACAGTACTGGTCTATTTAGAATCCCTGACACTGGTTCAATCAGTGTTCCATCCCCATCTACTATCACACAAGCAGGTCTAGCACAGGCAGCACAGCCGAACACAGATCCAGCTCACACACAGCCAGAGATGCCCGATGTCAGCAGGAGAGAGGGGAGTGCTGCAGTCAGCAACAGCTCAAAGCAGCCTCAGGACAGGCAGCCTACCAGCCCTGGTGATGAGAGAGAGAGACAGTGACAGACTCGGCAGCAGCAGCTGCAGGCACCGCAAAGCAGTTTAAAAAAAATGATAAAAAAAAAAGTTATAAAAAATAAATAAAACAATATATAAAAAAAAAAAACATTTAATAAAAAAAGGGGGTTTGACACATGGGGCCCTGGGGACCTCTGAGCCCTTTAATAAAAATATATCTATATATAAAAAAAGAGAAAAAAATAAATAAAATATAAAAAAAATTATAAAAAAAAGGAGGGTTGTCCTCCGGGGGCCCTGGGGACCTGGGGACCCCTAAAAAAAAAAAATGGCCCTTTAATAAAAAAATAAAATAAAAAAATATATTTTTTTATTAAAATAAATAAAAAAAGGGGGGGTTGCCATACGGGGCCCTGGCGGCCTCCGGGACCCTGGGGACCTCCGGACCCCTAAAAAAAAAAAAAAAAAAAAAAAATTATTTTTATTTTTTTTTTTTTTTTTAAAGCCAATGTGACATGATTGCCTCGGGGGGGGGGCAATTGCCCCGTTGCCCCCCCCCTGGATCCGCCGTTGGTCATCACGCACTCCAACTGCAACGTCATTGCGCCATGGGACCATCGCTGGTGTTCCCACACCCACAACACACAGACGGAGCATGCGCAGAGAACGGGACACATGCACGTCATCTCTAAAGCGCCCGCTGATGTCATCACGCAAGCGCCACCATGCGTTCCACACAGTAAACCACCAGTCTTGTCCAATGATTGGAGGAAGTGGGGACCAGGTAGCCAACGAGAGACGGCAATAGCAGGGATGTCATAGATACGTCTACATAATAATAAAACAAAGGATGGACATAAAAGCCATAAACATTGTAACTAATGGGTACATATACGCCCCACATATCTATCATCACCACAATGAAGGACATGTATATAAGAGAGCACATATAACACACATACATATCAAAATCATTAATGGAATGAACGTCTATGTAAAATCACAATTAATATAACAAGAGCATCCTAGCAAAATAGGAAGATATACAAAAAATTAATTATATTACAAAAAACAGCTTAAAAAAAACGCCACTAGTAGAGGATAAAGAAGAATGTTAACCTCTAAATAGACTAGAAAGGACCTACAACTTATTAATAAAGGCGTTGATATCCCAGTCAATGTTTAACCCATAAGGGGAAAAACATTTGAGCTGGTGTATCCAGAACATTTCCAATTGTGAAACACCCCTAACCTTAGATTCGCCTCTCCAATGGGGAGTGAATTTGGCTATGATCTGAAAACAGGTACCTGTTGGATTGCGATCATGGGCTTCTAAGTAATGTCTAGGTACACTATGATTAGTCTTTCCTTTCTTTATACTTTTAATATGCTCATTGACTGATGGAAAAGGTACGTATAGTTCTACCCACATATTGTTTTTTGCAGGGACAGGTTAGGAGATAGACTATATAGCGTGTGGTACAAGTGACAAACTCCTTCATATGATAAATGATGGAAGTTGTTGTAGATGAAAAACTATCAATTTTTCTTCGTGTCAAAGTATTGTGAAGACATACATTGCATCTGCGACAGGCATGAAAGCCTTTAATTTCAGGGAAGAACGCAGATTTGATTGGAGGGTCAGATACATTAGGGGCCAATTTATTTCTGAGGGACATGGCTCCCCTAAAAACAACGCCTGCTTTATCTGGAAGTACTGGGCCCAAAAGGGGGTCATTTTGGAGTACATTCCAGTGGCGATTGAAAATGTGTTTAATCTGTTTATATTGTACCGAATATTGCGTGGTAAATGACCACTTAAACTTAGCGTTTGGAATGCGCTTAGGTTGTTCCGAGACAATAGTCTCCCTGTCCAGTTTAGCAACACGGTCAATGTCTGTATCAATGTAATCTGGTGTATAACCCTTCTCAATGAACCTTGATTTTAGAATATTTGCTTGTTGATGAAAATCGGCTAAATATGTACAATTCCTCCTAATGCGTAACAGTTGGCTATATGGTACAGATTTGAGCCATGAACTATAATGACAGCTGTCAGTAGGGATATACCCGTTGCGGTCGGTCGGTTAAAAAAAGGTTTTAGTGACCAGCCTTCCATTAGAAGTCTATGGGAAAGCACAACTAACTTGCACTAAAACTGCAGGTATACACCATGCTCATAGTTGCCAAAATTGGCAAAAACAAAATTTAGGGACACCTTTTATCTTTCTGTCTGGCCAGAAAGCCATTGTAGGCAGAGCAACATGTTAATTAAGGGCAGAGCAATACTTTCTGGATGGTGCAATATGAGGATTTTTTTTTGTATAATCAGTATTTATTGAATAAAGAAAAACATGTATACACAAACAAAAAAAAAAAACAGCTTACATTAAACACGGTCCACAAAAAACATACGTATCAGTACAGTGCAAAAGGTACAACAGAGCAACTGAAAAAACAAGGACCATGTCCCAGATAGTAACACTAATCCGTCGAGAAGGGCCGCCCCCCCCCCCCCAATTTGCGGACCCGTCCTCCATCAAAACCCGGGGTCTTGTACCCAGCCAAACAAGAAGCCCCCACATTCCAGTGCCTGATATAGGGAGGGGGGCCAAACGGCCTCCATCACCATAGGAGGATTTAAACATGCAGCGCATGAAAAGCTCTGCAGCGGAGGGCGTGGCCGGACGTGGATGATGGCGGACGTGTTCTGAGGAGGCTCTGACAAACTGACTGCAACCCGCAGCTATCCGGCCTCCGAAATAGGTGACACAAACTCCTCTCACCTCAGACCTGCTCCGGGGACTCTCCCTGTACATCCCTGCATCGTTGCGGCGCCTTTTGGAGGTCCGCTAGAGGAGCAAAACGATCCGTGACAGGATCCATTTGGAGACGCCCTGCCGCCATTTTAGAGGCCTGGGAAACCTCAGCTGCAGCAGAGCTTGAGTGAGGTAAAAGCTACAGAAATAGGCTTTGCCACACTGTCATCCTCCGCAAATAGGTAGCAGTCTGGGTGGTGGCCCGGGGGCATAGTCCTAAGCGGTAAATAGGGGTGGTTACTAGGGACGGGAACGGACCTTTGCACCAGGGCACCGCCGCCATCTTTGAGGCCCCTTGATAATATGTGAGTGCTCCTATGATGGCGGTCTGAGGAGGGTGCTTCACTCACCACCGAATGTTTATCAACTATAGCGGAACATATTGATCCTTCTCATCCGCATTTATGACATCTGCAAACAGTACACAATATGGATATTCAATTTATACGGTTCCCCTCAAATCTGGCTGACTGAATAAACCTATTGGGGTCTAACAAGGCAAATGTTCATTGCAAAATACATCTCCTGGCTTAAGGTCATTATGTAATTTCAAAAGCTCCATAAGCCCTGCTCCTGATATTATAACGACGCCTGTGGGTGTAGATAAATATTGCTGTTCCAGTTTATGAAGGGAAAACAACACAAACAAGTCAAAACTAACAACAAAGACTCTTCCACTGTGAAAAATCTCCACAAAATGTCTGCCACACCTCAGGCACACATGCTGAGCATTACAGAGGCATCCATGTCTGACAGGCAAATTTCATCTCAAATGCCTGTCACCTCTATAACTCATTCTCTGGGTTCTAACCCACCTCCTGCTCTATATTCCTCTGTATTGAAAGAAAGAACAGTCACTGAGTTGACTGGTCATGTAATTTCTACTGCAATCTCCTCACAACCTCCTCCTGGACATGAGCTTGCGAATGCTGAACGGGCTCTTGATGTTTCTTTCAATGTCACTGATTTGTTTAACAGAATAGCTGAAATGTTAGACAGGGGTCTGGCACAGACTGCTGAGAGAATCACTAGAGACATCAGAGCAGATTTCCAAAGCCTTGGTAACAGGATAGAATCTATGGAGCATAAATTGGATGCTAATGTTTCAAGGATTGACCAGAATACTGACCATCTACAATTCATGCAAGATCAATTGGAAGCTGCTCAAGATAGGATAGATGATTTGGAAAACAGATCTCGGAGAGATAATTTCAGGGTAAGGGGGTTACCTGAATCCATAGTTAATGTTCACTCTGCTATACAAGACATCATCAGAGATCTGATTCCATCCATTCCTGCACATAAGTTGGAATTAGACAGAGCGCACAGATCCTTAGGCCCATTACGCAAGGACGGTTTACCTAGAGACGTGGTAGTCAAACCACATCATTATTCAACCAAAGAGGAAATAATGCAAAAGTCCCGCCAACAAGAACATTTGCAGTACCAAGGAGCAAGGATCCAAATATTTTCTGACATTTTCCCCCACACAATTCAGAAGAGGAGAGCGATGAAACCATTATTGTCTGCCCTCATGAAAAAGGAAGTCAAGTATAATTGGGCCTTTCCATTTGCTCTAAAATTTACTTATAATGGCAGACATTATGCTGTACGCAACTTTCAGGAGGGGGAAAGGCTACTATTAGATCTAAGAATTATTGCAACCGCACCAGACATGGATACTACACCTCCACAGCCTCCCTCAGCTAAAAGACAGACACCTAATAGCCCTACTTCGGGTGAATGGAATAGAGTCAAACACAGGAAAGTTGGGAAAAACCCCGGAACCTGACTTGGACCAGTAATTCCAGTTGAACTTTCCTGGAGGAGATACTAATTAAAATTGTTTTAAGATATATTTTTTTTTTTTTTTAATTATATTATTTTTTTCTTTCTTCCCTATGAGATTATATGTGTATATATGGTAATATATATAGGGGTATGCATATAATATATTATTTTTTTATTTCCTTTTTTATTTCCTTATGAGCTTATATGTATGTATATGATAATATATATAGGTGTATGCATATAATATATGTTTATGTAAATATTTTTTTTTTTCCTTTCTCCTCGTCAGGATTTAAGTCCTAAGCCTACTAAGTATTTGTAGAGATATTGTCTTCATATGAATATCTATATATAGGTATTTATGAGAGGGGGTTTGTTTTAAAAGGAAAAAAAAGAGAGAGAAACATTTTTTATTTATTTTTTTCCTCCTCTTTCTTCCTCTGGGAAACCTTGTTACGTCATTTGTCTTAATGCATAAACTGTATGAGATCAATTTCTTCCTAAAAACAATTTATATAGGATAACGTAACGATCGTCAGTAATAGGTGGTGGTGAGGCATTGAGCCTCTACCCACTTTCCAGACAGACTTTTTGTCGTCCTGGGAAGTGGGTGTTTGGTCCTTTAAAACTGGACCACTTTGGAATTTCTTCTTTGAATGGGGGAAGGGGGCATATTCCCTCCCCCCATTCCGGGTCATGGTTTGACCTTATGTTATGCCACATTTTGCTTTATTGTTTACTTTTTTATCTTTACCTTTTGATTTTTTTCTTTTTTTCCCTGTCTTTCTGCTCTGTTTTCTCCTCTCTGTTGGCCTGCCTGTCAGGATATGGTTTTTCTAGGTTACAGACTCATTTCATAGTATACATTCTGGAGGTTGTAAGGTTTAAGTTTCATGGCTGGATCAAATAACTCTTCCACACCCCTTCGTGTTGTAACACACAACACTCAGGGGTTGAACTCTCCTATTAAGAGACGAAAGGCTCTCCAAGTCTATAAGTCTCTTCATGTGGATGTCGTTCTTCTACAGGAGACACACTTCCCAAGGCGGTACACCCCCTCTTTTTTACATGTTCATTTTCCAGTGTTCTATTTATCTAAGGCGGAAAATAAGACCAAAGGAGTGGCTATTTTATTTTCTAAATTTTGTAAATTCACTTTGATTAAGGAATACGGGGACCCGGAAGGAAGATTTATTTTGGCTAAAGGAACCCTCGATGAGAAAATGTACACTTTTGTTTCATACTATGCACCAAATAGGGGACAACATAATTTTTTTTCACAGATGTTGGATACTCTCCAACCTTTTATGGAGGGTATCATAGTTATGGGGGGGGATTCCAACGTGGCCTTTGATTCAGGATTGGATAAATCTAAACCAAATAAGACTAAAATAATTAGGCCAACTAAAGCTAGTACACAAGTGGCACGTATGCTACACCAATCTAGGTTGACTGATATTTGGAGAGAATTGAACCCAAACACTAAAGACTATACACATTTCTCTAATCCCCACCTATCATATTCACGAATAGACCACATATTGATTTCGAATCATCATGTCCCGGCAGCTGTTGAGTCATCTATTGTGGATGTCCCATGGTCGGACCATTCTATGGTTCTGTTATCTCTAAGAAGGGAGAATACAGCCCATAGGGTGTCTCATTGGACTCTTAATCAATCTATTTTAAAAAATCCAGCTCTAGTGACAGAAATTGAACAAGCTATAAAGGAATATTTTGAATTTAATGATACACAAGAAGTTTCCCCTGAAACTCTATGGGCGGCCCATAAGGTAACAGTTAGGGGAAAAATAATACAAATTGCGACCAAACTTAAAAGACAAAAGAGGATGGAGGTGAGAGAGCTAGAAGAGAAATATCTAGACTTACGCAGAAAACATAAGTCAGATCCTTCTGGATTTCCCACTTCTTCACTTGATGCCGCCAGATCAGCCTTGAATCTAGCACTAACAGCACGGGCAGGAGAAGATATGAAATGGTCGGGTGCCAGATTTTATCAATTAAAGGATAAAATAGGTCCGATGTTAGCAAATAAATTGTCACCTAGATTTAAATCAAAGACGCTCCCCAAGATTAGACAAGCAGATGGATCTCTTACTTTGAATCCTCAGCGGATGATGGAAACCTTTCATGATTTCTATTCTAAACTTTACGCTTTTGACGATAAATCTACTTCAGATAAAATAGAGAAATTCTTAGATAAAATAAGTCTTCCTACTTTGAAAAAGGAACATATGGAGATATTGGAGGCTCCCATATCAACTGAGGAAGTTCTATCAGTGATTCAAAACCTAAAGACGGATAAGGCGCCGGGACCCGATGGTTTTTCTTCCCCATATTATAAAACATTCTCAGTTATCCTATCACCCTATCTAGCTCGCTTTTATAATTCCATGACAGATGGTATTTCTATAAATAAACAACTTAATATGGCTTATATCTCAGTGATCCCGAAACCTGAAAAAGACCTTAGTCTAGTTGAAAATTATAGACCAATATCTCTTATTAATAACGACCTTAAAATATTAACCAAAATTATGGCCAATAGAATGTCCCCTTTCATGGACCAATATATTAATGGGGATCAGGTAGGATTTATTCCAGGGAGGCAGGGACTGGACCAGATAAGAAGGGCAGTTGATCTGATTTCCATACTGCAATCTGGGTGGACTGGGGATCATGGACAAAAAGGTATGCTCCTTTCCCTAGATCTCCAGAAAGCCTTTGATTCAGTGTCCTGGCCATATATGTTTAAGGTACTGAAGCGATGGGGTTTTGGTTCTAAATTTATGGGAATCTTATCTGCACTCTATTCATGTCCGGAAGCTAAACTTCGTGTACAGGGTCTATTCTCAGAACCTATTAGGATCCGGAGGGGCACACGACAAGGTTGTCCCTTGTCTCCTATGCTATTCGCAGTCATTATCGAATCTTTGGCTATAGCTATTCGTGATGACCCGGATATCAAGGGAATTAAATGCTCTCAAAAGGAACATAAATGTGCATTATTTGCAGATGATCTATTGCTTTTTATAACCTCTCCTCCATCCTCTCTTCCTGAAATTTTTCCCTATTGACTGACTTCTCTAGAGTGTCGGGTCTTACAGTAAATTGGGCTAAATCTAGAGCGCTTAATGTATCACTCCCTGAACCCACAGTATCAATGTTAAAAAGCAAATATGAATTCAAATGGGACATTTCATTCATCAAATATTTAGGAATCAACCTGACTCCAAATTTTGAGAATCTCTATTCTGCCAACTATCCCCCTATGTATAAAAAACTCGAGAAAGATTTAAATGAATGGGGTTCCTAGAAAATAGGATGGATCGGTAGGATTAATTCGGTCAAGATGACTCTTCTCCCCAGACTTTTATATCTTTTTCGCTCATTGCCCATTCCGATAGTTAAAAGTCATCTAAAATCATTTCAGGGCAAAATTACCAGGTTCGTTTGGAACAAAAAGGGTCCACGTGTTCCTTCTCGAAGCCTCTTCAATCTAACTGAACAGGGGGGTTTAGGAGTCCCGAATTTGTGGTGGTATTACCAGTCTGCTAGGTTGGCCCAACTTTCTGAAGTCTATCTTAAAAAGGACCGTCCCGGCTGGATTAATATAGAAGAACAAGCATCTTCTGCGTCTACTATAGAAAATTTGATGTGGCGCACTCCCAAACGTAGACCCGCTATTATGTCCCCGACCCTTTCTCAAGCTTTAGTACTTTGGGATTCGCTTAGGAAAAATCCTTCTTTGGTCTCAAAAGGTCAACCCTTGTCTGAGGTTTTCCTGGACCCGATCTTTGCATCTAGAATCAATGTGGATTCCTTCAAATGGTGGCGTGATAAGGGGGTGTACCGCATTGGACATTTCTTCTCAAGACTGGGCCCTTTATCCGAAACAAATTTTTTGTGGATAATTTTGATCTCCCTTCCTCCGAGAGATTGAGATTTTCTCTATTACATGACTATGCCCAAAATCTTTGGTCTGATAATCTTATTTCTGGATCCCTATCTCCATTTGAACATAGATGCGACCAAGCCTCGGCGAGACAGGGTAATATCTCAATTATTTATAAATCTCTTGCGACAAATGATACTAAATTACCCCACATGCTCGCTTGGGAATGAGAACTTGGAGATGAATGGGATTTAGAGGATTGGTATGGAAATTTTGCTAGATCTATTAAGGGCTTTCTAAGTGTGTCTCTGGTGGAAGCCAACGCGAAAATCTTTACTAGATGGTACTTGGTCCCTCTTAAATTGGCCTCGATGTATCCTTCATCCTCACCCTTATGCTTTAGAGGCTGTCAAGGAATAGGATCCATGTTTCATACTTGGTGGGAATGTCCAAGGATACGTGGATATTGGAATAAGGTGTTTCATATTGTAAGACGAGTAACAGGGTGTAATGTGCATCAGTCTCCAGCAATAGCTCTATTGAATGGTCTAATCCCACAAATTTCGAAGGTTACCAGAAAGCTGATTCTATTTATTCTGACAGGCGCCAGAATTACTATTGCAGCTGCATGGAAGAAACAGACGGTCTCTATTCTACACATGAAGAGAAAAGTCACATGGATTATGGAACAGGAAAAGAGAATTAGTTTAATGTTAGATAAAACTACTCTGTTTACTGAAACTTGGGAACCTTGGCTTAAGTACATGGGAATCCCCTATACTCCGGGGATACGATAGTAGCTGTTGCTTCGGACTGATGTATAATCCTGGCAGGCGGGCTTACCCTTTCCTTTGAACTCTTTACTCTTCTCATCTCTAATTCCCCCCTTTTTTTTTCTTTTTTTTTTCTTTTTCTCTCTTCTCTCCATTTTTATCTCTTTACTATTACTTTTTATATATTTTTTTTTTCTTAGATACGAGAAGACTAAACATAGTACTGTATATTACTTTTCATAATATGATATTCTCACGTTGGGAATAATTGGTTCGGAAATATTAATTATATTCCTGGTTTTCTCTTATAGGTAACGCTGGGTAGGATGTTGTCTTGGTTCTTTAGACAAATGTTAGATTAAATTTATTTGCTTTAGGGGAGGTTGGGTGGAGGGGACGGGTCTACCTCTAGGATACAGAGTGATCCCATTAGGGGTATCAGGGAGGGAGGGATTGTCCTGGATACCCACCTTCTTTGCATCTCTGAAAGAATGGCCTACTATGTTTCTCATTGCTTTAATATTTTGGACCAGACCATAGGATATATGAGATCTTGGGGGATTAGGGAGGTGATTCAGGACAAATTATATTACCTATGGGGTTCTGATTTACATTAATAATTCTCATTTCTCTTTTCTGTTTAATAAGTACTACCCTCTGGGGTTAAAAAGGTTGGAAACGATAAACACTGAATGTACCTGTTCATTCTCAATCGTATGTCCCGCTGTAATATTTACTGTGTTATTTAGCGCATAGCTGTATACTCTTTTTATTTGAAAATAAACTTAAATTTGAATGATAAAAAAAAGAAAAGCTCTGCAGCAAAAAAATTGGCGTAGTTAAAATTATGAAAATAGTGAGCGTGACTTAAAGAGGGTGTGGTTAAATAGAGTCTGAGATGACTTGCATAGTGGAGAATGTTAGTGTCCAGATGTCAGTAGTGTGTAGAGCAGTGTACAGAGGTCAGTAGTAGGTAGGGCAGCATAGAGAGGTCCATGATATGTAGGGCAGTGTTCAGAATTCAGTAGTAGGCAGGGCAGTGTACAGAAGTCAGTAGGATGTAGGGCAGCATAAAGAGGTCAGTAGTAGGTAGGGAAGTGTACAGAGGTCAGTAGTAGATAAAGTAGCGTACAGAGGTCAGTAGTATGTAGGGCAGAGTACAGAGGTCAATAGGATGTAGGGCAGGGTACAGAGGTCAGTAGGATGTAGGGCAGCATACAGAGGTTAGTAGTAGGTAGGGCAGTGTGCAGAGGTCAGTAGGATGTAGAACAGTGTACAGAGGTCAGTACTATGTAGAGCAGTGTACAGGGGCCAGTAGTATGTAGGGCAGTGTACAGAGGTCAATAGTAGGTAGGGCAGCATAGAAAGGTCAGTGGTATGTAGGGCAGCCTACAGAGGTCAGTAGTAGGTAGGGCAGTGTACAAAATTCAGTAGTTGGCAGGGCAGTGTACAGAAGTCAGTAGTATGTAGGGCAGTGTACAGAGGTCAATAGTATGTAGGGCAATGTACAGAGGTCAGTAGTAGTTAGGGCAGTGTACATAGGTCAGTAGTAGGTAGGGCAGCGTACAGAGGTCAGTAGTATGTAGGACAGTGTACAGAGATTTGTAGTAGGTAGGGCAGAGTACAGAGGTCAGTAGGATGTAGGGTTGCATACAGAGGTCAGTAGTAGGTAGGGCAGTGTACAGAGGTTAGTAGTATGTAGGGCAGTGTACAGAGGTCAGTAGTAGGTAGCGCAGTATACAGAGGTCAGTGGTAGGTAGGGCAGTGTGCAGAGGTCAGTAATAGGTAGAACAGCTTCCAAAGGGCCGTAGTATGCAGGCATCAGCAAGCAAGGCAGGGGATTGGTATCAGCAGGGCTGTGGTTGGGGGTCAGCAGAGCAGAGGACAGGGGGTCAGTAAGGAACAGTCCAGGGGGGTCGGGAAGGCACTGTACAGGGAGGTGCAGTCTATGGTACAGAAGTGTTTTCCTTTTCCTGGGAAGAGGGGGGCAGGGGGGTGAGAGTGGGGGGGGATCAAGAGAGAGGGGGGAGAACAGAGGGGGAAGAAAAAGGAAGGGGGAATAGAGTGGGAGAAGGAGAGAGAGGGGGAATAGGGTGAGAGAGAAGGGGGAGAAAAGGGATGAGATTGAGAATACCTGGAGGAAGTTAAAGGGAGTGGGCAAGAGAGATCACCGTCAGGCTCCGTTCACATTTGGTGATTTTGGGTCTTGAGCATAATCGCTAAGATTCTGCCCACAATTTCAAATCGCACTGCAGTAATGGGAAAACGCATGTATAGGTGTAGCGCTACCCCATTTAGGAGCCGCTGAGTATAAGTGGGATCGGCGTGTTGTGTTACCTGGCAGATGTCTAGGGGTGATACTTGTGAGTTGAAACAGAGAGGGAATGTCCAGTCTTTAGTTGGGTTTTCTTCAATGTTTTATTCCAAGGCCCAACATGGCCTTCATCAACATGGTACAGGACAGGAAAGGTTGATGAGCAGAGAGAGAGAGCTTGAGTATCAGGCCTTGGATATGAAGAAGAAGGGAGCAGTCTTGCTCTCCGCAATGATTAACTCAGTTCGTCACCACTCCAGTCTGAATGGGTAAAGTGTCCTTGACGACCCTTGACACAGGCCTGACAGCCGGAACGTCACTTGCAAATGTTGGGAGAACCAGGTCTCTGCCACAGGCCTGGCTCGAGCCCCTGCCACAGGCCTAGTGCTTGAATGAGCCTGAATTGAAATGAGCAAGTCCTCCCAATAGATTTAGTTAGAGTCACTGGATCCTCGATGGTTCGTTCAAGCCCTATTGGATCACCTGCCTCCGGGTTCTCCTCAAGCCGATCCCCCACCGTACAGCTCCCAGCTTGTGATCCTTTCAGAAAAGGTTTGGGACCCAGCAGCTACTGGGATCCCTCTCTATGTCAGAGTAGAGCTCCGCATGGTGCGCAACTTCGGCCAGGTAGGCCACGGCTGCGGGGTCCATGGATGCACGCACCCTGAAGGTGGATGCCGCACCTGCAGAAAGCAAAAACGGCCACCCAGGCCAAGACGGCTGCCCTAGATCAGACCGGGACATTGGTCTGAATTTCAATAATGTCCCAGCCAAATCGTCACTGTTGGCAACTATGTGTGCTGCACCCATGCTGCGGCACCCCTACAGTCTCAGCAAAATTACCAGACAGTGACTCAATCCAGTACACATCTTGTAGACCATAGAAAGCTTTAGTCTGAAAACGTGAGCATATCTTTACAGGTGCACATTGGATAGGTTAAAAAAATCATAGTATGTCTAGCTCAAGCAATTACATGTGCTCAGAAAATAAACTAAAGACACGCTGAAAAGAGGGTGGAGCAGAGTATACAGAGCATATCCTAGCTGCAGAATGAAGCTAGGGACACAATTATTTAAAGGCAAACAAACAATGCATGCAACATGATATCATAAGTTTGCATAAAAAAAATATCCTGACATCGCAATATATAGAATTTTTTTTTGAAAGCTCTACCGCTTATTATAAAGCAGTTTTAGCGTTGCAGAAAAGTGGTTGATATGATGTCATCAGTCTGCTATAGATGGGAGGAAGCACTTCCTCAGTCTCCTCCCCCAAAAATCAGACTGGGACATTCACTATATTGTAAAAAGCATTGGGACGCCTGCCTGACTGTGAGCCAGGCCTTTTCATCCAACATCAGTGCCTGACTTCTCAAATGCACTTCTGGAAGAATGGTCAAACAATCCCATAGACACACTGCTAAACCTTGTGGAAAGCCTTCCCAAAAGAGTTTAATGCCGCGTACACAGGACCGTTATTAATGTTATGGAAAAAAACAAGGTTTTTCTCAACGTGATTCCTCTCAAGCCTGCCTTGCATACACACGATCGTGATAAAAAATGCTTGAGCAAAGCGCAGTGACGTACAACACGTACAATGGCACTATAAAGGGGAAGTTCCATTCGAATGGCGCCACCCTTTGGGCCGATTATACAAATTTCCCTTCTCATAACTTGTTTCTGAGCATGCCTGTTTTTTTCCTCGTCGCTAAAGCCTACACACGACTGTTTTTCATGATGAGAAAAACGACAATGTGAAAAATGACGAGAAAAAATAGAGCAGGCGCTAAATTTTTAATGCCCATTTTTTGCGTTGCAAAAAATGCTCTGGAGCCTACACACGACCGTTTTTCACGACCAATTTAAAAAATTAAAGTTGTTATAGCTGCAAAGGGTGTGCCAACTCAAAGTTGGACCCTACAGACTAAGGCCCCGTACACACGGCCGAGGTTCTCGCTGAAAATCAGCGAGAACCTCGCTGGAATGCACATTCCAGCGAGGACCTCGGCCGTGTGTACGGTCTCAGCGAGCTTCCCGTCGGGAAGCCCGTCGAGCCGAAATAGAGAGCACGCTCTCTATTTCCTCGACGGCCCGTCTGGAAGAATGGCTGGTTGCCATTCCCGACGGGCGGGTCGCCGAATCCGACGGCCGGGAGAGAACCTCGACGGGCGGAACGATGTGTTCTGCCCGTCGAGGTTCTCTGCCGTGTGTACGGCACCTAAGACTTGGATGCCATTAAAGTTCATGTGCATGTAAAGGCAGGTGTTCCAATACGAATGACAATATAGGGCCAGATTCAGGTAGATGGGCGAATCTTTATTTTGGAGTAACTTTTCTCATTTACGTTACTCCGCCTAAACTTTAGGAGCAAGTACTGTATTCACAAAGCACTTGCTCCTAAAGTTGCGGCGGCGTAGCGAAAATGAGCCGGCGGAATTCAAATTGGGCGGGTAGGGGGCGTGTAGTATTTAAAATAGGCGCGATCCCGCGGCGAACGTACTGCGCATGCGTCGACTGTCAGTGCGCATGTTCCAAATTCTGTCAGTGAACGTCAATGACGTCAATCCCCATTCACGGACGTTTTACGCAAACGACTCGAAATGTTTTAAATTTGACGCGATGACGATGGCCATACTTAACATAGGATACTCCACTAGGGGGCTGGTTTTTCTTTACGCCGCGTATCTCTTACGGAAACGTCGGAAATTCACTGCGTCGGACCCGAATACGATCGTGAATTGCCGATTCTCGCTGATTAACATATTCTCGGCGTTAATCAGCGGGAACGCCCCGAGCGCCATTTTTAAAATTGCAGTTCCGATACGATGGCGAAATACAGTTACGCCGCTCGTAAAGGAACTCCAACCCGGCGTTTCTTGTTTTCTGCTTACTGAAAACAGAAACGCCGGCTCAAAGTGAGAGTTAGGCTGGAGTATCACTGATACTCCAGAGTAACTCTACCTGAATCTGGCCCATAGTGTATGTTTGTAGTATGTCACAAGGTGAGAGTCTACAGAAGGGACAAATATTTTTAGACATTCGTGATTTTATAATCTATATCTTTGCAGGTACAGCTATTGTTCCTTTTCATACAGTTTCCGGTCTATACATATTCCCTGGTGTAAAAAAACAGTAATTTACAGAGCTCAGTAGCTCAAGCAAATATATTACCTACACAAGTAAATGAGTCAGAGCAGCGACTCATGCCTTATTGCACTACCAGATCTAAAGTTGTCAGGCAGACTGAATGTAAAAGAAGTAACTGTGCTCGTTACAGCTAACCCATGGTGCTCTGGGTATCCCGTATCATGTAGTAAATGTTTATTAATAAATCATATATTTGTATATACTATCTTATACACCACAAAAACTATATAAAACACACATGTAAATAATATAATCTTCTTATATAAGATAAAATTTACTTAACCATTAAAGTTTGCCTATAATAAAAAGAGTAGCAATGGATGAGATAACGCAAGTGTTAAATTCTAATTGCATCCAGCATCTAAGTAAATACAGCCTTTGTACAATAAGGCATAAGCTCCACTATAAAAAAAACAGCAATGTGTGTGGTGTGCATACTCCATAAAGCATTATTTAAAAGAGCGGTGGGGCCAAAGTTCTCAAATCGCAGGAGTGCAAATTGAGCGATCAGCAGCACTTGATCACTCAGTTCTCGGTGTAGAGGCAGCGAAAGACGGACGCTACTGCATCCGAAAAATGTGGCATCTACCTAGGTGAGTATTAATGTTCGTTTCTTTTTATATTCCTGTACTTTTTTTTTTGTCATTGCAATAGCATTAAACAAATGTAGCATTCCTATGAAGAATTTAAATACTGTATATTGGACAGTTTTTACAAATCATGAAGGGCTCGAGCAGTATGTTCTGATATATGTTGGATAGAGTGGGGAAGGGTTAGAAATTCTGATCTTTCTGTCTGTTCTTCCATTGGGGAGTTTAGGACCATAAATTAAAGGATCACTAAAGGAATTTTTTTTTTTAGCTAAATACTGTAGCTTCCTTTACCTTACTGCAGTACTGGTTTCATGTCCTTATTGTTCGTTTTTGCTTTGAAGTTGCTGTAATCCTGCTCTGTTCTCCACACTTCCTGCTTGTCTGTTTCCTTATAACCACAGTGCTGGGAGCTTTCTCACGGTGGTCTAAGCTGTCATTAACTGTTATGTCTCTATACCCTGTAAACAGTCATTTCAGCAAAAAAAAGTTTTTCCTTTAGTGACCCTTTAAGGCCCGGTTCACACTGAGTTCGTAACGAATGTGATATGTCAAAAACATTCAAAATTCACATGTCATCCATAAAGTCATTGTTTTTAATGAAGTTCGTTCACATACATGCGTTGCGATTCCTCTACGAATGCGATGCGATAAAAAAATGGTCTTTTGCGAGTTTACAGCGTTGCGTTGCAAATTAAGTCTCCATAGACATCAATGTAAATCTTTCTGAAATCACATTGATGGTTCACATATGTGTGAATTCCACCACACTACCCTCACAAAAAACAGGAAGTACACAGGAAGTTAACATCTTTTTTTTTTATACATTATGATTTCATTGGCTAGAACATCAATCCCACTCCTGAAATTTGTGGTAAAATCGCAATAAAATTGCGGTATATTCACACCTCACACAGGACAACGACATACAACACTACGACGAGCCGAGAAAATTAAGTTCAATGCTTCTGAGCATGCGTCAAATTTTTTCCGAGCAAGCCCCGTAATTTTGCTCGTCGGAATTGCTACCGAAGATCGAAACTTCCGATTGGAATTCTTTCTGTCAAAATTTGAGAACCAGCTCTCAAATTTTTGTTGGGGGAAATTCTGAAAGGAAAAGTCCGGAAAAGCCTACACACGGTCCGAATTTCCGACCAAAAGCTCACATCAGACTTTTCTTGTTGGAAATTCCAACCTTGTGTGCGGGGCATTAGAGATCAGGGGTTCAGATGACAGTGAAACCCAGCAGATTACACCAGGTATCCACCCTCCTAATGTAATATGCAGCTCAGCCCTGCTGTTTATTGAGTTATGAATGAAGATTGTAGCCTTCATTCATAAATTAGTATTAGTATTATCTGTAAATTGTACACAAAAGCCAATTAAGAGCCCTATCAAGAGTATATTAACTCCTTCATTCCCTTCTTAGCTGTTTTTTTTTCTGTTTTTTCTTTTTAAAATATGTATGTAAGGCCTCATTCACTCTGTGCGGATCCGATCAGTGGAGTCCGCCAGCTCAGCGGGGGATCTCTCCGTTGATCTCCGCTGAGCCAGCAGATGACATGTTCCTCTCTGCTCACTGAGCGGGGAGGGGCTTGTCGAGCACCGCTGCTTGCTATGGAGAGATCGGTCAAAAACAGACAGCATGTCCATTTTTATCAGATCTCACCCGATCCAACCCGCCAGGTTCGGATGTCAGGGGACATGGTCACCCCTGACATCCGATGCTCCATAGACTTGCATGTCCACCGAAAATAATGACAGGTGGACCTGAACTGTCCATCCGTGTGAAAGGGGCCTAAAGGTTTTGATCTGGTATTTTTTTTTTTTTTTTCAGCACTACATTTGAAAAAAACATTGAGGTTTATTTACCAAATCTGGAGAGTGCCTGGTGCAGATTCCAGGGTTTGGTATTTGAACAAGCTGAACTTGTAACCTGATTTTGCATGCTCTAGTTTAGTAATTCAACCCCATCGCATCGGAAACATGATTTTATTACCTTTGATTGACGATGTGCAGAAAAAAATCTGCACTTTTAAAGCGGTGTTCCACCCGCAAATTTTATTTTGCTTAAATCAACAGCTACACACACGGTAGCTGCTGACTTTTAATAAGGACACTTACCTGTCCATGGAGCCCGTGATGTCGCCCCCCCAAGGCCGATCTGTCCATCGGATCGGTGCAGGCGCCTCCATTCTTACTAAGGGTGGTGGTCTTTTGTTTATTGCCGGTTCACACTGGGACAACACGACTTCCAGTGCGACTTTACAAGGCAACTTGGAGATGACTTGAGAATGACTTCAGCGCTACTTGGAGCGACTTACAACGTGATTTCAAGTTGCCTCCAGGACAGGCGACTTTGCCAGTGGCCAATCACAAAATAATCTGCTCTGTGGGAGGGAGGGGTTTGCTTAGAAAACTATTTTCACTTCCTGGAAAGTTGCTTCAGTTAAGACAGGAGATCCGACTTGGAGGCGACTTCCATTAAAATCAATAGGTACAAGTCGCTTAGAAGTCGCCGTGAAGTAGTACAAGAACCTTTTCTGAAGTAGGTAAAAGTATTGACCAATCTCAATCCAGCGCTGTGCCTGTCTGCAGCAGCTCTCCCCACTCTCACAGGCTTTGTCTCTCAATTAGCAAATCTTTTTCCTTTTAATGTGATAGTATCGCAAAAAGTATTGTATTTTTAATTGTATGCAAAGTCAAAACCTTTTTTTTTTTATTAGGGAGGGGTTAAAACACCTCTTATGGCTATTTTTGCTGCCTGTGTTCTGCTGGAGAGACTTCTCACTTCTTGTCCTGAAGATGCAACAATCACAGGAAATCTCTCCAAAGTAAACAGAATTTCCATCCTAGAGAGTTGTCGCAGAAACAGGTGTCCCCATTGAAAGATTCACTCTCACCTCTTCCTCTGGTGTCAAAACAATTTGCATTCCCTCTCCCTTTCTGTATGTCTGACAATGGTCACCAGGAAGAATAGAGTTGTAAATTACACCTCAGAGAAACAGCAATAAAGACAGCCTGCAGAACAAGAGTTTTAACCCTTCCCCACTCTATCTGAAACATAAAATCATTCCTTTACATACACTTTTAGGTGAAAGTCCAATTTCCAACTAAAGCCTAGTACACACGTTAAAGTGTAAATGCAGCATAGCATGGTTGTTATACTCACGGTGGAACACAGGGGGTTAATCCTCTGCATTGTATAAAAAGGCTGTTTTGTCCTGTATGCATCGATCCTCCCCTCCAGCATTGTCTATCTGGGGAAAGCCAGCTAATGCACAAGCAGAGTAGCCGACCTGCACATGCTCAGTTGTGTCTTTTTATGCTGGAGAGAACAGTTACTTGTACTCAGAGATAGCCAGGTCACATTATATTGACATCACATATGTGGACGTGTATACAGGCTGTAGTGGAAATCTCCTCCTACCTGAACTCTCAGCACTGAAGAAACTGTGCAGTTTATCAGGTAACCGTGGTGTGGGGGGGGGGGGGGGTTAGGTGGTTGAACTTTTTTCTTATTACTGGGTTTATTAACACTTTAAGGTTTTGTTTTCATTCAACAGAGGGGGGCTAAAAGGGAAAGAAAAAAACACCTGGGAGGTTGATGTACTAACTATGAAAGTGTCATTGCGAGGAATTTGGCCCGAACTTTGGTGTCATTGTGAGGAATTTGGCCCCATCTTTGGTGTCATTGGGAGGAATTTGGCCCCATCTTTGGTGTCATTGGGAGGAATTTGGCCCCAACGTTGATGTCATTGGGAGGAATTGTTCCCCATCTTTGGTGTCATTGGGAGGAATTTGGCCCAATCTTTGGTGTCATTGGGAGGAATTTGGCCCCAACTTTGGTGTCATTGGGAGGAATTTGGCCCCATATTTGATTTTATTGGGAGTAATTTGGCCCCATATTTGGTGTCATTGGGAGGAATTGTGCCCTATCTTTGGTATCATTGGGAGGAATTTGGCTCATCTTTAGTGTCATTGGGAGGGATTTGTCCCATTGTTGGTATCAGTGGATGAAAACGGTGCCCCAAGAGCCAGATAAAAGCAAGCAAAGGGCCACATCTGGCCCATGGGCTGCAGTTTGGAGGTCACTGGGTTAGAGGAAGTAAAGAAGAGAGCACACAGCTTGATATTTACACACACACACACACACACACACATTTATTATTGTTAGGACATATTCCCAGTGCTGAGCAAACTGCACCTAGTTACCAGACCTTTTGTTATAGGCCGTGTGAAGTCGTACCTGGAAATAACCACAATGTAAATATGTGTGCAGCACTGAAAGGAATACATTAATCAGTAGGCTCTGAAAGTATAAGAGTTGCTAATGTACACCATCCCATTGCATTTCTGGTTATAAGTATATGAGGCTAAAGGCCACTAAATATTCATGTGTTATCTAAAGGTGAAATTTTATTTATTGATAGGAAGACCTTATTTGTTACCTTATTTTTTACCTCTTTCTAAAATGAGAGAGAAGAAGAAATACTTGGCTAGATTCACGTAGAGCGGCGTAATTTTGTGCGGGCGTAGCGTATCTCAGATAAGCTACACCGCCTTATATTAGAGAGGCAAGTGCTGTATTCACCAAGCTAAGTTACGGCGGTGTAGCGTAAATGGGCTGGCGTAAGCCCGCCAAATTCAAATGTTTGATGTGGGCGTGTTTTATTTAAATTAAGTGTGACCCCACGTAAATTACGTTTTTTACTAACGGCGCATGCGCAGTCCGTGGACGTATCCCAGTGCGCATGCTCCAAATTACGCCGCTAAGACTCATTGGTTTCGACGTGAACGTAATTTACGTCCAGCCCCATTCACGGATGAGTTACGCAAACGACGTAAAATTTTTAAAAATTTACGCGGGTCCATACTTAACATTGGCTGCGCCATCTTTTTGGTGGTTTATCTTTACGCCTGAAAACGCCTTACGTAAACGGCGTACCTTTACTGCGACGGCCGGGCGTACGTTCGTAAATAGGCGTATCTCACTGATTTACATATTCTAGGCGTAAATCAGCGTACACGCCCCTAGCGGCCAGCGTAAATAGGCAGCTAAGATACGACCACAGTCATGCAACAGAGCTTGCATGGTGGTATGTAATTGCGGGCGTGCTCCCGAGATACAGCGAGCGGCCATAGCCACTCGCTGTATCACCCGGCCCCGCACCTAGGCGCGCCGCGTCACTGGATGTGATTGACAGCAGCGCCAATGGCTGCGCTGCTCTCAATCCATCCGCTCTAGCCAATCAGCGGCCAGGCTGAGCGGCGAAGAGGATCTCAGGACCGCACGCGGGACTTTCGACGGGTCAGGTACGTAAAACGAGGGCTCGGAGGGGCAGTATACACTGCATTAAGGTGAAAAAACATTTTCCTTCACAACTCCTTTAAAGACGGCCCAGCCTTCACCTTCATCTAAAGCCACACAATCAACCTACTTCTTGACTCGAGCAAGCTTCAAGAAGTGCTGAAACCTGCTAGCAGGTAGTTTAACGTGGCCATTAGCATTCCCATTGGGATCTGTGCTTAGCATTTATAAACTGGAGTTGAATGGTACTTTAAAAACTTCAACAAATCTTGCTAAATCTTTGTCAAAGCTTGCTGTTCACACTGCTCTTATACAACCTGAAGCCTGTGTGAAACAGGTCTTATTGCTTCCCCTGGAGGGAGTGTTTCATAACTGTAGTGCCCCCTTACTTTCAAAAGGGACGCTTTTGTAAATTTAGTGGGGTGAGAGACTTATCTGCTCTCACCCAGGTTGATTTTTGGGTTGTTGTCAGCCCTAAATTGTCCTGTGGGTCATTCTGTGCTCCGGAGATGCAGCCTCATCTGTTATGTATGAGGGCGTACCTGGTCGTCAGACCCTAGTCGCAGGAGGCGGCCCCTCGTACAACTCTGGTTCGGGAGTCGCTGGATTGGGGACAGCGGACTCGGGAGCGCAGCGGAGTAAGAGTGCCTGGATGATGGTAGGGATCGGCACTGCACAGGTCCTTCCGGATTGCTGAAGCAGGGAGGAGAGTCGGCACACTGATGCAGGAACTAGCGACTCTGGAGTTGGTGCGGATGGCTAGCGACTCTGGAACTGATGCAGAACCGAAGTAGGGCAGCGTGGACTGGATGGAAGCTGGGTCAGGCAGACCGGGTCAACACGTAAGCAGACAGAGGGTTCAGGCAGACAGACGTAATCAGTA
This sequence comes from Rana kukunoris, assembly GCA_029574335.1. Classification (NCBI taxonomy): domain Eukaryota; kingdom Metazoa; phylum Chordata; class Amphibia; order Anura; family Ranidae; genus Rana; species Rana kukunoris. The sequence goes on along the minus strand of CM056050.1, from coordinate 106,254,414 downwards.
TTCAGACAAGGAGCTCCGGCAGCGGTAATAGCAGTAGGCAAGGTCAAGGCGGGCCGAGGTCGGGCTGGACAGTTTCGGATAGTCAGACAGAGCCGGGTCAATACAGGAACAGGTTCAATCAGGATACGGGTAAGATCACACATAAGCTGCAGATCAGACAGCAAGAGGCTGCTGCAGCTGCCTGACTTTTAAAGGTACATTGGCGCCAAAACTCGCGCTAACGTGCACACGCGCACTCCCACCGGCGTGCCGGGAGTCAGCGGCAGATCCCTGACATCATCTCTGAGCAGCAGGTGGCGCCAGAGGGGTTCGGGCAGAGCCACTTTTTCTCAGCAGCCAATTAGAGGGGTGTTTCCCTCGCGGGGCATGCTGGGGAGGGGTATATCTGTGGCAGACGCCATTTTCTGAGGTTCTTTGCGGGTTCCTGGTTCGAGGTGTGACACACCTTCAGGGTGTGCACACATCACGGGCCCACGTCATCATGGCCTACCTGGCCGGGGCCCATGCTACGCGGAGTTCCAAACTGGGGGCCTCATTGCTCAGATCAACTAGAATTACTGGGTCTCCATACTTCAAGAGTAAAGGATCCGAAGCTGGGTGCTCTTCGGTGGGGAGTCGGTCTGAGGCAAGCCTGGAGGCAGGTGAACCAATAGGGCGCAGACAAAACCATCTGGGATCTGAGTGACCAGACACTGACAGGTTGTATGCAGCAAACTGTTAATCGGTGGCTCCTTAATTATTGACTGAATGGATTTGCTCTATCGTTCTCGAGTATCGGACCTGTGGCAGAGGCCTTTACTAATTTATCAGAGCCAAGTCGGTGGCAAAGACTTGTTCCTTCTCAGCATTCTCAGTGACACTCTGGTTGCCAGGCCTGTGAGGGAGGCCTGTCCGGGTGCACTGCACCCACTCCAGCTGGAGTGGCGACGAAAGAAAATAATACATCCGAGAGGCAGGACTGCTTCTGTTCAATATCTATAGCCTGGAAAAAGGGGGAAATTTGGGACTTTAAATGAGGCTGCAGGCATGGTGTGGGTAATAAGGGAGGTACATGTTTATTAATCATAAATTTGCATGGCATGTCTCAAATTACAATCATTTCGTATAAATGTCATTTCATAATGCAAGTGCATAATAAGCAGTAAAGGTACAACAAGTGCATAACCTAACGCCAACTAGTGGTCTGAATAGAACAATGGATACAATATACAAATTAACATGTACAGATGTTGCATTGGGCAGCAATAGCGAGGAATATAAAAGTAGTAAAAACAAGTGAGACCATCAAAAAAGGATTTTTTGTTGTGGTGTTCATCAATATCAAAACTATGATAGCGATACATATCCGCATCTCTCGTGACTGACGCGTTTCGTGTCCATGACACTCATCAGGGGCTGATGCAAATGATATCTACAGAGTGAACAGTTTGATTTCCATTCTTGCCATAGCAGCTGATGCACAGGGTTTTTCCGGGGGCGGGGTTCCGCCTACGTCAGCACTCCTCTCAGTCTGCTCCGTGCCTGTGCGACGCTGGTGATTGTCAGCGTGCACCTGTGCAGGGCGCTTATATTGAGGTCCTCCCTACACACAGACTTGCTGGTCATCCCTTGGAGACACCACACCAGATCACACTCCATTCCACTCTCCTGTATGCTGGAGTTCATTCACACCCCAGCACCAGGTTAACTTTACTATTATTATATTTGTTTCTTATTTGACGATGGGTATTTGTCCTCCATGTGGATACATTTATTTTGACCTCCTGGCATTGTATTGTTTTTATAGACTTCATTTGGTTGGTATCATCGGTCCATCACTTTTTGTCATCCCCTTTGCCAGCACATTATTCTTCAAGTCTGTAGGGGAGGTTCTGTCCTTCCCCTTTTTTGCGCTCTGCCGGTGTGCGTTTAGACATCACCTCAGCTCCCGTGGCGAACCAGTTTTTGGCCTCAGCTCCATACTTACCACACTGACCTCCTAGATTCTATGTAAGTACCCAAGATGGACCTCCTTGTTCCATCTTTACCATTGTTAATTAATTTGATCATCATTAGACGTATTTATTATATTTTACACTGTTTACTCTGTAGATATCCTTTGCATCAGCCCCTGATGAGTGTCATGGACACGAAACGCGTCGGGCACGAGAGATGGGGATATGTATCCCTATCATAGTTTTGATATTGATGAACACCACAACAAAAAATCCTTTTTCGATGGTCTCACTTGTTTTTACTACTACTACTACTGTACATATGTTAATTTGTATATTGTATCCATTGTTCTATTCAGACCAAAAGTTGGCGTTAGGTTATGCACTGTTGTACCTTTACTGCTTATTATGCACTTACATTATGAAATTATATTTATACTAAATGATTGTTTTCTCTATGTGGTTTCTGTAATTTGAGACATGCCATGCAAATTTATGATTAATAAACATGTACCTCCCTTATTACCCACACCATGCCTGCAGCCTCATTTAAAGTCCCAAATTTCCCCCTTTTTCCAATATTGAACCAGGGATGGAGGTGCACTACATATGTGCCTCATTCAAAGTCCCAAACTCCCCCCTCTTAATATCCATAGCCTGAATCTGCAAATGTATTTTTCACCAACCTATCCTGTCTGACTCGGGTTGACTGATGGTCGAGTTGGACCGAAAATAAAGCACTTAGAAAACGTCAACCATTTGCTTGGACATTCCGTCTCTGCTCTCATTGTTGTTGCCATCATTATCCCTAGACACATCAAAGGTAACTTAAATTATGCCGATCCCAAAAATCGAACCAGCGGCTCCTGGGGGGGTAGCGCTACATAACCTAGGCCTAACTGAGCAAAATTGTGTGGAGAAAAACCGGGACGGCCGCACTCCAAAAAATGTTCCTTTATAATAAAACAGATCACAACATCAACATGTCACAGCAAAAAACAGAAAAGAGCTGACGCGTTTCACACCAAAATACAGTGCTTATTCAGCTCTTTTCTGTTTTTTGCTGTGACATGTTGATGTTGTGATCTGTTTTATTATAAAGGAACATTTTTTGGAGTGCGGCCATCCTGGTTTTTCTCCACACAATTTTGCATACTATTGCAGTGCCTGCACCCAGGGGTTGGATCCTACATTTCAGCTTCAGCTCCTTGGGACCTCTGAGCGGTTAACTTTTTCTCTAGGCCTAACTGAGCCTGAAAATAATAATGGAATGTTCAGTTAAACCTTAACCATGTATCTGCTGTATAATGTACCAATTATGTTTACTTTGTTGCAAAGCTACATTCTTTTACATTAAGTGGTAGACAGCTAACCTGCTTTTAAACAAACATATTGGTAATCCTGGTTATCTATTTGGTCATGCAAAGAGAAATCTCCAACTGTATTGAGCTAATGTTTTTCTGCTTTTTCTGTAGGTTGACACATTATGCCTTTGAAGCTCTTGATAATGAAAAGGTGAACTTTTGCAGACTGGTGCTTTTCATGCTACATTCCCACTAAAATGGAGGCCCGGTTCAGTATATACATTTCTCCTGCATGTGGGTGGGTGGGCACCTCAAACAGACTTAAAGGTGCAGGGACACACCAGAAGCCTATCAAAGTACCATGGCAGCTGAAGGCATTCAATAAGGAGGAATGGCATGTATTCAACATGGAGGTTCTTAAACATTACACTTGACTAGACATGTGCGGTTGGTTCCGAATTAATATTCGGACACATTTTTTATTATTTTCCGAGATTCAGATACATCCGAATACCCGAAATGCAATATAAACAAATTTTGCCGAATGCCCTGAATAACGTTAACGCAATTCATCAGAATTTTTAAAATTTGGACTGAAATTTGAATCGAATTATACATTGAACTCCAGTCGATTTCTACCTTCACATATTGCTGAATTCAAAGACTGTTAAGCCTCGTACACACGATCGGATATCTGGTGGAATCGAATCTAATCCAATGGATTTTTTCGTCTGATATCCGATGAAGCTGACTTTCATCAGTCAAAAATCCGACCGTGCCAAAACGCGGTGATGTAAAACCAGGGCTTTTTTTCTGGGGGAACTTGGTGGAACTCAGTTCCACCACCTTTGGCTCAGACCCTTTGGTGCCCGCTCACCACAATCACTTGTGAACACAGAAGTCTGGTTTCTGTGTTTACAAGTGACTGCTTTGTAACCCCCTGAACTCTGCACACTGTATGTAATGCAATTCTGGTATTTAATGCCCCTTTAAGACCCTTCTACTGTTTGTGAAATCTGAACGGGTCGTGGTTGAGTTCCTGCACCTATTTTTTGAGAAAAAAAGCTCTGTGTAAAACACTACGACGTGCTGAGAAAAATGAAGTTCAATTCTTCTGAGCATGCTTCGACTTGATTCTTAGCATGCGTGGATTTTTGACCGATGGACTTCCACACAGACGATCGTTTTTTTCGATCTTTTTTTATGCATAGGAAAAATTTAAAAATGTTCTACTTTTTTTTTCATTGATGGAAAACAAACCAATGGGGCCCACACACGATCGGTTTGTCCGATTAAAACTGTCCATCTGTCAGTTTTGCTTACTGAGCACAATTGCATGGTTGTGCGACATGGCTCCCAAACAAAATTGATGTTCTTTTTTCCCCACAAATAGAGCTTTCTTTTGGTGGTATTTGATCACCTCTGCGGTTTTTATTTTTTGCGCTACAAACAAAAAAAGAGTGACAATTTTGAAAAAAATAATAATATTTTTTACTTTTTGCTATAATAAATATCCCCCAAAAATATATAAAAAAATATAATTTTTCCTCAGTTTAGGCACTAATTACTGTATAAATGTGACTGGCAGGAAAGGGGAGGAAGGGGATATATGTGTACCCTGCATGGTGTTTCTAACTGTGGGGGGAGGTGACTGACTGGGGGAGTTGACCGATCTGTGTCACTATGTACAAGGGACACAGCATCAGTCTCCTCTCCCCGTGGATCTGTGGGTTTACACCCACAGATCCACGTCCTTGACTGTGTAACCGCTGATCGCGGGTGCCTGGCGGCCATCGCGGCCGCCAGGCACGCGCATCGGCATCTCAGTGATGCGGCATGCGCTCCAGTGGCCAGAGGAGCTGAGGACGTCCTCCCGGCAATTGAGAGCCACCTTGTGGCCGTCTTTAGAAAATAGGCAGGATCCCAGGTGGTTAAAGAGTCATTGTAATCATTTTATGAAGATTTTTTTATTTTTTTTTTATTAAAATATTATCATATTATACAAAGCTGGTACAATGAGATCATTTCAAGGTGTATAAAGTAGTATAAAGGTGTACATCTTACAGGAGTATCTAAACATTGAACAAACGTGGGTTACATACTCTCTCTAAGGCCGCGTACACACGAGGGGATATGTCCGCTGAAAACGGTCCGATGGACCGTTTCAGCAGACATCTCCGCTCGTGTGTATGGGCTAGCGGACAGATTTCTCCACCCGACAGATTTCAAAGCATGCTTTGAAATCCATCCGGTGGAATCTGTCCGCCCCGACATGTCTGCTGGTTAGTACACTTACCAGCAGACATGTCGTCCCCCACCGCCGCCGCGCCGCCGCCGAATGGATTCGGCGCATGCGCGGAAGTGTTTTACTTCCTGGTGCGGTGACGTGGCGGTGACGCGACGGCGTCAACGTCACCGCCGCGTCACCGCGCCGTCCGGCGGCGGGGAATTTGATCCGATGGTGTGTACACGCCATCGGATCAAACTCCCGATCGGACATATCCGATGGAAATGGTCCGCGGACCGTTTTCATCGGATATGTCCGATCGTGTGTATGGGGCCTAAAGGTTGACCTCCAGAGGAGGTTAGGCCTGTCACCCCTTCAGGTACTACTGTAAGCAGGCTAGATGCAACATCGACAGTATGTAGCCTATCCAGGACCTTAACGAGGGTCCATGGTGCATGACCATCCCATAAGTGTTCCCAAAGTGCATTTAAGCTCAGATAAGAACTAATCAAGAAACAGTTCAACAACGACCGTCAGAATACTAAATTAAGCGTTCAAAAGCATACCTAGGTACCGGGTCCTACCACTAGAAGGCATCACATTTACATTTTATATACTTCATGAAGATCATAGGTTCACAGGTGTGAGGGGGCATATTTAGATGACTTCCATATTTATGAAGATTTTTCTTTTGTTTGTTCACTTTGCTGTATTCAGGTACGTGATTTTGCACAGCTGGGCCACCCTGCCGCAATATATATAAGGTGGGCGGTCCAGAAGCAGTAAATGTATCTTAAAGCTTAAAGCAGAACTCCAGGCACAAAAACTTTCATTAGAATATATCCCTCAATACAGAGAAAATATATAAACTCACTTTGTGAGCATCAAATGGGTTTTTAATTCCAGTTATTATTGTGTAAAAGTAGCGGTGACATCATTACTGTGCTACACAGCCAGAGCAGAGAGTAGTGCCGTGGGAGGGGCCCAGCAGGTTTTCCCACTACAGGCTGTCTGCAGAAAACGACAAGAAAGGGGGCGGATACAAGACCAGTCACCCTGCACAAGGAGAGACAGCAACAATGACCAGTCTTTATTATAGGAAACTTCCACATAGAGACAACGTTTCACACTGGATTAGATCTGGAAGAAACACACAAAGTACATCAAGATTCAAGTCAGAATACACACGACTCTTGCACTTAGACAATATTTTGTTCTCCCGGAATTCAGCTTTATTTACACAGCTTTTTTTCCTCAGAAACCTGACTAGTTTTTAACCAGTGATTCTTTTATTCATGTCCCCAGTGTGATTTTTTTCTTCTTCACCAAAAATACCAATGTGAGAATTGTTGGTCACTCTGTGTATATTACAGGCGTGTTTTATAGCTTTCTATGAAGCTGCCTGAATGATATCCGCCATCTCCACCCAGCGAGTACACAGCTTGTTTTACACCATGTTAGGTAAACAGAGAAAGTAAATAGAGGTCAGAGCGTCTTGTTGTTCATTGCCTTATCTATACACTGAAAATTCCTCAATACATCTCACTGGAATTTTATACCGAACCTGTAAAGGCCATGTAAACCTAGCATTTCATTTTTTCTTATTTTCTCACTTGCATTCTGTTTATACTTTTAAAATAATTTTGTTCTGTTCAGTAAGTGCAAAAAAACTCTCGATTCTGCCAATATCCTTATCATTTAGCATTGTACCCAGTTCTCTGTGAACTACAGAAACCCTCCCATGTTATGAAGATTAGGAGAGTGTCCTGTGGTCCTAACACCTAACCTAGCATGCCCTAGGGTGACAATGCTGCTCCTCCATAGATGGAGTGCAGTGAGTGAGCGTTGTCACCCTAGGGCAGAAAGAGTTTTACTGGCAGGATCACCAAGTGAGAACAAAGAAGAAAAAGCCCTGAAAAAAAGATGCAACCACCACATCTCTTCTGATGGTCTTCATGAGATCTTACTTCCACCCCCAAGGCCTAGTCACCCTGTTGCATTTCTATTACCGTATATACTGAAACATGTATTGTACATGCATTTTAGGGGGCAATACACCACTTGCCGATTGCTTAAAGAGGTAGTATACTGCTGGACGTTTTTTTTCTCCCTGCAAAGTAAAGTCATAATGTGTTATTGCATCGCATACTAGCACATTATGTGAAACTTACATTAAAATGAAGCTGTTCCAGCGCTGCGATGTCAGTGCTGCAGCCACTTCCATCTTCACCAGTTTGCGGACTTCGCTCTGTGATGGGCCGGAGCCGCGATGACGTCACTCACGAGTGGGAGCCGCCATTCACGGCATAGGGCTCAGAAGGAACAGCACAGGTGATCATGCCTTTAAAGCGTATGCGCCACTGATGTCACTGGCTGCATGTGATGTAAGCATCTCCTAAATGGTGCACATTTAGGAGATATTTACACTACCTATAGGTAAGCCTTATTATAGAATTACCTATAGGTAAAAGGCAGTAGAGTTTACTTCCTTTTTAACTGGGAAAATACACCATTTGTTTGACTTTAAATACCCGGATTATGGCTGTAGCTAGATGCCGTAACCATGGAAAGTAGCAAAAACGGATGGACAGCCGCACTCCAAAAGACACTTGAGTTGTTTTTATTGTTAAAACAAAAGCATGCACCACAAGTCCACAGCAAAAATCGTAGAACAGCCGACGCGTTTCACACTTGTTCAGTGCTTAGCCATGATTAAGCACTGAACAAGTGTGAAACGCGACGGCTGTTCTACAATTTTTGCTGTGGACTTGTGGTGCATGCTTTTGTTTTATCAATAAAGACGAGTCAAGTGTCTTTTGGAGTGCGGCTGTCCATCCGTTTTTGCTACTTTCCATGTTTGCCTAGTGCATTGCCAGCACCCATTGTAACCTGGACTAATCCTTGATTGCATAAGCAGACCCACCTGGAGCGGTGAACCTTCTCTCTTAGATGCCGTAACCCTCGCCGCGGATTCGCCCCTGCCGCAGTTTTCTGGGGTTATGTTACTGATCGTTGAGCCCAGGAACCATCCGGCGCTGGCTGTGGCTTGCCATAGAGATAAACAATGGCAAGATGGCCGCCGCTCATCTCTATGACCTTGGAAGACCAGAGTGACGTCATAAAGTCACTTCCGGTTCTCAGGCCATGTAAACATGCCCCCTTTTTTTTATCCTTTGCTTTTAGGCCGGAATCACACTTGTGCGGTGCGAATTTCAGCTCTGTAATCTCTCTGCAAAGATAAGAGAAGTGTTCAGCAGATTAGCAACATTTTAGCTGCAAATTTGGAGACCTGGGAGAAGTTCCAGGTGAGAGGAGAGTGGGGGAGAAGTGTATTGAACTGAATGAGAGAAATTCCTGAAGAGAAATTAACACATCTGCGAATCAGCTGCATACCCATAGAAGATAATGGGCCTGAATTCGCACCTGAGCCGCACCGCAAGGCATAAAATCCGCACACGTTTTTTCTGCAATGCGCAGTGCAAATGCATCTCACATATGTGAACCAGCCTCATTGAAAACAATGTATTTAGAAATGTTCTGCGTATTAGATGCGGTTTGAGGTGTGAATCCGGCCTTAGGGTAAATGAGAGATTTGGGGTCGCCATAAAGAAGACCTGTCATGCTGTATTGTTATTGCGAGGGATGTTTATATTGCTTGCAATAGCAATAAAAGTTATCAAATATTTTTTTTTTTTAAAGTGACAGTGTAGTAAGAATTAAAAAAGTTATACATTTTTTTTTTAAAGTGCTCCCGTCCCCATGGGCAGTAGTGAAAACATACATAGGTTATGTCCAGTGCTTTAAGTGGGCCAAAAGAGGTGCCGCTACTCTATTAGGCGCCGGTGCTCCCCCCCCCAATACTGAACATGAAAATACCCTTAGAAAGTACCCTGAAAAAGAGCTACTGTAGAAAGAGCTACTGAACATAAATAAAATGTGCAAAAGGGTATTGAACAAAATGTTGTACAAAATGTACATAAAATAAATTATAAAAATTATAATAACATACTAACCATAGAACAGTAAACAGTAAACCATCAGCCCCCCCCCCCCACCATCATCATCATTAATTACATCACCATATGCCCCCCTCACCATCATCAGCCCCCCCCACCATCATTGCAAAATCATCATCCCCCTCAGCATCATTAACAGCCCCCCTGCCACCATCATCATTACAAAATCATCAGCCCCACCATCATCATCATTACAAAATCATCATCCCCCCTCACCGTCATCATCATCATCAGCCCCCCCCCCCCCAAACCATCATCATCATCATCACTAAAAAAAATCAGGTCCCCTCACCATCGCAAGCCAGCCCCCCCCCCCCCCCCCACCATCATCAGCATTAGAAAAATACATCAGTGTCCCCATCAGAAGTCCCCTTACATCAGTGTCCCCATCAGCAGCCCCCTTACATCAGAGTGTCCCCCATCAGCAGCCCTCTTACATCAGAGTGTCCCCCATCAGCAGCCCTCTTACATCAGAGTGTCCCCCATCAGCAGCCCTCTTAGGGAGAGGAGGGGGGAGAGAGGGGGGAGAGGAGAGGGGGAGGTAGGGAGAGGAGGGGGGAGAGGAGAGGGGGAGGAGGGGGAGAGGAGAGGGGGCGAGAGGAGAGGAGGGGGGAGAGGAGAGGGTAGAGGAGAGAGAGGAGAGGAGAGGGGGAGAGGAGAGGGGGAGGTAGGGAGAGGAGGGGAGAAGAGGGGGGAGAGGAGAGGGGGAGAGTGAGGAGGGAGAGGAGAGGGGGCAGAGGGGGGGGGGGGGGGGGGAGGGGAGGAGAGGAGGGGAAGGAGGAGAGGAGAGGGGGAGAGAGGAGATGAGGGGGAGAGGAGAGGGGGAGAGAGGATAGGGGGGAGAGTAGGAGGGGGAGGAGAGGGGGGAGGGAGGGAGGTAGGGAGAGGAGGGGGTGGAGAGGGGGAGAGGAGAGGTGGAGGTTGGGAGAGAAGAGGGGGAGGTAGCGGGAGTAGGGGGAGAGGAGGGGGAGAGGAGAGGAGGGGGGAGGAGAGGGGGAGAGAGGAGAGGAGGGGGAGAGGAGAGGGGGGGGGGAGGAGGGAGAGGAGGGGGAGGAGGGGAGAGGAGAGGAGGGGGCGAGGAGAGGAGGGGGGGAGAGAAGGGAAGGAGACCTTTACATTCAGGCAATGTGCTTGGTACGATCATGACATCACACATGTGAGGAGTCTGAGGACAGATCAGTCTGTACACACTATACAGTGTACTTTAAGTTCACAGTCACTCACTGGGGTTCTGCTCTGCAGACTGCATCAAACCCTGCCTCGATGCCTCCAGCTGTCACCAATCACCAGGCACTGACTTCTCCGATCAGCTATAGCCTGTCTGCACGTGAGTGACACTCCTGCTGTACACACAGGACAGGTGACAGAATACCGGCAGGCGGGAGAGCTGGCCTCTACAAATGATGGTCACAGGGAGGCGGGCTCAGGGATCACATGACTAGACTCGGGATAGAATAGAAGAAAGGAAGGGGGGGAGCCGCTCCCCTGAAAGTGCCGCCTGGTACAATGGTACCATTGTGTCCCATGGTAGGGCCCGCCCTGATCATATTCCTGGCCTGGGGCTGCATTCCGGTACGGGAAACCCACGTACTGGGCACACGGAGAGGTGCTGGTACTCTCCAGGGCCATTTTTGGAAGTGGCGGTACTGAGTACCGCCGCGTTCCGGCCCAGTTAAAGCACTGGTTATGTCCACCAAATGTAAATGGTGTTCACAACACATGTGAGGCATCGCCACGAACGTGAGAGCAATAAATCTAGCACTGAACATTCTTTGTAACTCTAAACTGGTAACCTGTAAAAAAAATTAACTGTCACCTATGGAAATGTTTACGTGCTTTAAATTGGCCCCATTCTACAAGCGCATGCATTTTAAAGTATGACATGTTAGGTATCTAATTACTCAATAGTAACATCATCTTTCATGCTATACAAAACGAATTGGGGTATATATTATGTTTTGGTTTTTAATTTAATAAAGTATATTTTTCACAAAAAAATGCGTTTGAAAAAAAGCTGTGCAAAAACTGTGCGACATAAAAAATTGCAAGGATCGCCAGTCTAATCTCTAGGGTCTCTGCTAAAAAATAAATATTTATATATAATGGTTGGGGGTTCTAAGTACTTTTCTAGCAAAAAAAAAAAAGATTTTTATTGTTAACAAGTGTCAGAAAAAGGCCTTGTCCTTAAAGGGTCACTAAATGAAAATATTTTTTTTTAGCTAAATGGCTTCCTTTACCTTACTGCAGTGCTGTTTTCATGTCCTCATTGTTCCTTTTTGCTTTGATGTTGCTGTAATTCTGCTCTGATCTCCACACTTCCTGGTTGTCTGTTTCCTTATAACCACAGTGCTGGGAGCTTTCTCTCTGTGGTCACTAATCAAGGAGGTGTGATTACTGTGTGTAAACTGAAACTGGGTTGGTGTTGAGGGGTTTTAGACAAACCATCACTGCCCTCTATTGGCTTTCTGGCTCTGTGCATTAGACAGGAAATAACAGCAAAAAATAAACTAGAACTGTAGGTTTAATCATTTTTAAAAGGAAACAGTTAACTTTTATGTCTCTATACCCTGTAAACAGTCATTTCAGCCCAAACATTTTTTTCCTTTAGTGACCCTTTAAGTGGTAAAGTCGTAATTAACTGTCAGTAATTTTTTTTAGCTTAAATAAGAGCTCCAGGCGAGTTAAAAAATTAATAAAAGTCAGCCGCTACAAATACTGCTGACATTTAATATTAGAACACTTATCTGTCCGCGGATCCAGTGGTGTCTTCACCCCAGCTGACCCCAGCCTTGCAGGTTCACAGCCGGGTCCCTACTGTGCATGTGCGAAGCGAGCTGCGCTTTGTGAATGGCCCAGCAGCAAGGGAAGGAGGAGAGGGGCCAAACTTCTGGGTGACTTTGCTACGGCGAGATCAGCCGGAGATGGGAGCAGGTTCCTATAAATCCAGGTACTCCCCCCCCCCCCCGAAAGATGGGGGGGAAGAAGCAAACAAATGGAGCTATCCCCTTTGGGTGGAGCTCCACTTTAACACACTGACACAATAAAATAAACATTCTTTAGTAAACTATTTGTAAAAATTCCTACTCCAGCACTTGCATCTCTTCTTTGGTGCTCTGGGTTCTGACACCACTAACACTTGTGTCTCTCCGTGGCTGCCTTATATGTTGCTTCTGAGCAGATACTTTTTTCTATACAGACATGAGGAGGCTGTCCACCACCTCCAGTGATAGTGTGCCAGCAAAGCATTTGTGCGTGTATATGAATTTGTGTACAGTGTAAACAGGATATGTGCATATGCTTCTACAGTGCGTGTGTGCATGGGTAGTACTGCTGTACTATGCATAAGGTTGCTGGTGAAATGAAGGTGCTGTGTGCTGGACTGTATATACTTATGGCCCTTGCACCCTGTACATTGCATACACTTGACCCCTGCACTAAATACATTACACACACACCTGACCCCTATACTTTGCATGCTACATACTCGTGGCCCTTTGACTATGTACATTACATACTCCTGACCCCTGCACTCTGTCTATTACATACTTCTGACCCCTGCATTTTAATACTCCTGATCCCTACATTTTGTACATTACATACTCCTGATCCCTGCATTTTGTACATTACATACTCCTGACCCCTGCACTCTAACTATTACATACTTCTGATCCCTGCAGTTTCATACTCCTGTCCCCTGCTGTAAGAGATGCTCAGTATGTATTGGAACCTGAAGGTTATTACATGCTCATAATTCTGAGCAAAGGCTCACAGCAGAACAGGCATTAGCGTGCACGTTCAAACGTATTAGCGTGCTCACAAATGTGTGGTACTGGTGCCATATGGACTATTCAGGACTTTTTCACACCAAACGTGTATGAAAACGAATGGGAGCTGATGGGAAAACCGCACAGATTTCACTTGCAGAGACATCAGTTTTACGTCAGTTTACATCAGTTTGCATGCGCATTTCATTGAGTTTTTATGCACGTTGACATCAGTGTCAGTCATGTGCCCTGTTCACACCAATGTTGATGTTGTTTTTTCCCCTGTGCAAAAAACTGCATACATGTTGCAGATTCCTGCGCAGGAAAATTCTGCATGCGATACCAATGTTATGGTGTGAACAAGACACATAGAGAACAATTGTTTTTTTTGTGCCCTTGCCGAACGCGTGCAGAAAAAATGACATCTCTGCACCATGGTGTGAACAAGGTCTTAACCTGCACTATTATGACATTAACAGATTGCTGAGTGGACTTTAGCTAGTCCCTCTTTAATCTGCACCTTATTCTGTTATACCTACCTACCCGTGCAAGACCCAGCTGACCCCTGACCAGTCTCTGGATTCCTGCCTGCCTGCATGCTGTGATCTTGGGTTGTACTCTGACTCCACTCCTGTTTTGCACTCATGTACCTCCCTGCTTAGCTGTGTACTGATCCCGGCTTGTATCCCGACTCCGCCTCTGCCTGAGGTTCCTGCACCTAGTTGGTACCTGGCTATTGATGACCTTTTGGCTTGTGTCCTGGCTACACTCCTGCCTGCCAATCAACTGTCACCATGTTCCAGTTCCTGGTTCCTGCCTGGAGAGCTACGGTCATCTGCATTCTGCAAACATTAGCTGGTGCTGCCTGTTACACCAGTCCTTGTGCCACTCTGTGTTCTCACACCTTCTGTCATTACTACCAGGGGTGTTGGAAAAGAGGTGCAAGAGAAGCACCTCTCCAGCTTGATCTCCACCAGGTACGTGACACCTGCATTCTATACATTTCATACTCCTAACCAGGGCTTTTTTTCAGGGGGAACTTGGGGGAACTCAGTTCCACCACCTCTGGCTCAGACCCTTTGGTGCCTGCTCACCACAATCACTTGTAAACACAGAAGTCTGGTTTCTGTGTTTACAAGTGACAGCTCTGCACTCTGTGTGTAACCCCCTGAACTCTGCACTCTGTATGTAATGCAATCCTGGTATTTAATGCACCTTTAAGACCCTTCTACTGTTTGTGAAAACTGAACGGGTCATGGTTGAGTTCCTGCACCTATTCTCTGAGAAAAAAAGCCCTGCTCCTAACCCATGCAATCTGTACATTACATATTCTGGCCCTTGCTTTTAGTACATTATATACTCCTGACCCATGCACTCTGTACATTACATACTTCTGACTTCTGCACTCTGTACATTACATACTCCTGCACCCTGTATTTTGTACATAACATACTCCTGACCCCTCTACTTTGTACATTACATGCTCCTGACCGCTGTGCTATGTATATTAAATTTTTCTGAACCCTATACTCTGTACATTACATACTCCTGCCATTGCACTCTGTAAACAATATACTCCTGACATCTGCACTCTGTAAACAACATACTGTACCTCTGACCCTGCACTGTGTACATACTCCTGACCCCTGTACTCTCTTGAATATTCTTGATCCCTGTGCTATTTCTGTTGCATACTCCTGACCCCTGTACCTGTTATGCTAAGCTGTACAATACGTATTCCTGACCCCTGCTCTATGTATTCTGGGCTCTATGTTTTGTACTACTGGCCTCTGCACCCTCTACATTGGGCTGTACATTATTTTACTCTTTGCCACTGTACTCTGTTTGGTGGGATGTATGCTAACTTTTATTCTAACTGCTACGACTGCTGCATTGTACATGATGATGCAAGAGAGCTGCAACTGGCTGTTGTGCTAGGCTTGTTAGCTCTGGTCTAGAAAAGAAAAAACGGACAGCCGCACTTCCATGAAAACCTTAAAAAGGTGGCTTTTAATGATAAAAAGGAATAAAGCACTACAAAACACAGCAAGCAGTGGGGTGTATAGCTGACGCATTTCACACTGCAACTTCAGTGCTTAGTCATAGCTCAAAGGTGTTTGTGTAATGTATTTAGTGCAGGGGTCAAGTGTATGCAATGTACAGGGTGCAGGGGTCATAAGTATATACAGTCCAGCACACAGCACCTTCATTTTACCAGCAACCTTATGCATAATACAGCAGTACTACCCATGCACACACACACTATAGAAGCATATGCACATATCCTGTTTACACTGTACAGAATTGAAAACGTTAGCCAAGCCAGGGTCATACACAGGGAATCAGCAGATGGGGAGGGAATAGGAAAGGAAGAAGGTGGACGGAATCAGGATACAGAGCAGGGATGCAAGGGAACAGGAACACAGGAGGGACAGGACCAGGATACGCTCAGGATCAGCATTGGGTACAGGTTTAGGACCAGGATAACAGGCTCGCAGGTCAGGGCACAAGGACGATACCAAGGCAACTTGTGTGTGTGAGCTACAGGGTATTTATACACATCTCCTGCAATCAGGTTCAGGTGACGCCTGACCGCAGGAGATAACGTCGGCTCCACAGTGCCGGAAAGCACCTGCTGGTGGACACCGGTACTACGACCCACGTACCCAACAATGCCACCAGCAGGTGAAACCCTTTACTACAGGTCCTGCCTGTTAGAAGACACTCGCTGGTGGACACCGGTACTACGATCCATAGAACCGACAGCGCCACCAATGGATGAATCCTTTCCTGACAATTATATTAAATTATTACAGGCACTTATATAGCGCAAGTTACATTATATTATATTTTATTATATGAGGTGCTATCACAAAGTTTTGACACTAGCTCTGTTTACAAGAAAGTACTTTATTTATCTAAGTTTACACATTATCACCTTCAAAGTGGTCTCCTTGCACAGGAATACAGCACTCTGGAATGTCTCCTAGAAGTCTTATTTTCGAAGCGTGTTAAGCCCCTTCTGCAAATCACGCTGGATCTCCGCAATGGTGTCAAAATGGCAACCCTTGAGCTTGATCGTCTCGAAGAGAGCGAAGTCCACAGGAGCCAAATCTGGCAAGTAGGGTGGGTACAGAAGTGAGATCATGTTGTTCCAGGTGTGAAACTCACGTGTGAGGAGAGTTCTGTGACATGATGCATTGTTGTTATGGAGCAGGCGTGGTAAAGCACGTGGTCAGAATGGCACCAGTTGCACAGCTCCTGATGTAGAGTGGATGATGGTTTTTGGCACACTGACTTTTGAATGTCATTGCTCCCTGTGACTTTGTGTGTAGCCTTGTGCTGCCATCTGTTGGCGTGTTACAAAACTAGTCTCAAAACTTTTTGATACCACCTCGTATTATGAACAATATTGAAAGCTATTGCGGGTGGATCTTCACTGATATTGTATATGTGAGATTTGATGGCTGTTTTCCAGGAGCTGCACTCACCTGGTGCACATTCATCTGATTATAAATAGGGTGTATGTGACTGTGGAATGCAGGTCAAATGCCATGGAATCTCACATGGGTGAAAATGTATTAATTACTTACTGGGTAAATTGATAAATACACCATGTAGTCTCCTTATGCCCCCAACGTGGCTCCCAAACCAAATTGATGCCTTTTTTCTCCCCACAAATAGAGCTTTCTTTTGGTGGTATTTGATCACCTCTGTGGTTTTTATTTTTTGCGCTATAAACAAAAAAAGAGCGACAATTTAAAAAAAAAAAGCAATATTTTTTACTTTATGCTATAATAAATATCCCCAAAAAATATATAAAACATTTTTTTCCTCAATTTAGGCCGATATGTATTCTTCTACATATTTTTGGTAAAAAAAAAAAATCGCAATAAGCATATATTGATTGGTTTGCGCTAGGGTTGTCCCGATACCGATACTAGTATCGGTATCGGGTCCGATACCGAGTATTTGCGGGAGTGCTTGTACTCCCGCAAATACCGCCGATGCCTAATCCGGATACTTTTTTTTTTTTTTTTTTCGGAGTGGGGGCGGAATGGGGGCGGAGAGAGGGCAGAGAGTGGGCGGAAAGGGGGCGGCGGGAACCGATCGCAGAGGAGACTGAGGGGGCAGCGAGGAAGGCGGACTGGAGGCGGAGAGGAGGCGGAGAGGAAGCGAAGAAGAAAGCGGAGAGCAGAGCAGTCCCCAGGTATGTATAAAATCACACTGGATCATTGGAGAGCTGCTTCTGCTGCCGCTGCCGCTGCCGCCGCCGTCTAGCTGTTCGGCGCTTAAGCCAGGGAACATAACAGCTTTCATTTGAATAGCTGCTGTTCCCTGCCGCGCGTCGTCATGCCCCCCCCCCCTTGTCGGGCGCTTTTCCCAGGATTGGACAGGTGATCTGTCTATCAAAGTGCCCGGACAAGGGGGAGGGGCCATGACGACGCGCGGCAGGGAACAGCAGCTATTCAAATGAAAGCTGTTATGTTCTGCTGAGCGCCGAACAACTAGACGGCGGGGGAGACATAACTGCATATGATGGGGGAGACATGGCTTCATATGGGGGGCAGACATGACTGCATATGAGGGGGGAATTATGGCTGCATTTGGGGGGAGACATGGCTGCATATGGGGGGGGACTGCATATGAGGGGGAGACATGGCTTCATATGGGGGGCAGACATGACTGCATATGAGGGGGGAGTTATGGCTGCATTTGGGGGGGAGACATGGCTGCATATGGGGGGGAGTCATGACTGCATATGGGGGGGAGTCATGACTGCATATGAGGGGGAGACATGGCTTCATATGGGGGGGGAGACATGACTGCATATGAGGGGGGAGTTATGGCTGCATTTGGGGGGAGACATGGCTGCATATGGGGGGGACACAAGGCTGCATTTGGGGCGCATTGCTGCATTTAAAAAAAAGTATCGGTATTCGGAATCGGCGAGTACATAAAAAAAAGTATCGGTACTTGTACTCGGTCCTAAAAAAGAGGCATCGGGACAACCCTAGTTTGCGCAAAAGTTATAGCATCTCCAAAATAGGGGATCATTTTATGGTATTTTTATTAATATTTTTTTTTTTAAATAGTGGTGATCAAATACCACCAAAAGAAAGCTCTATTTGTGGGAAAAAAAGGATGCCAATTTTGTTTGGTAATCACGTCGCACGACCGCGCAAATGTCAGTTCGCAGTGCCGAATTGCAAAAAGGGGCCTGGTCCTTTACCTGCATTTTGGTCCGGGGCTTAAGTGGTTAAACAGTAGGAAGAGTGAGAAGTACAGTAAATGCCAAGTAGTTTTTGCCATGTTCTTTGTTTAAAATCTTCTGTTACAATTACATTGTATGTCGTTTTGTACTGTATGTCATAACTTTATTATATTAAATATGCTTTATGTCAGTTAGGAGACTGCATATATATAGACATGAATATTAGAGGAAACGTGCTATGAAAGACACAGATGTTGTCTGTGTATTTTCTTATCACACATTTATGTGGCCTCCACCCATCAACTCTGATCACAGTGACCAGAGCTATACCAGCTCCCTTCACAGGGTGTGTACCAGCAATAGGAAAAGTCAGCAATCAGATGATCGGAATGGCATGTGTCACTTGGAACCAGAACATTTTTTTATCCTGATACAAAATGGATTTGCCAGCCTTCAAGCACAAAGACCATAAAGTCAATTTTCTTATCAGTGTCTGCAGCCTATCAATTCTATGTCTGTGCAATAATAAACGACTGGATTTAAAAATGTATTATTCTGTCTGGGCTTTTGTAAAAAAAAAAAAATCTTGCGCTTATTGGTATCAACTGATTTGGAAGTATTATCACATTCTATCACCTATATACTATTTAAAGGGGATTACAACTTTGTTTTTTTACTAAAGGTTTTAGCCATGTATTTGCTTATCTCATATCCCAAACGTCTACATCCCTGCTATGCACTTCATTCCCTAAATGATGTCCACCTCAATGCAGACTGTGTGCCTCCCTAGGCTGCAGATTTCCCTGTACCGTCCACAGGAGGAGCTTCTCTTCCAGGTCCCCTGCTGTCCACACTACGTTCTATGGATGCTACACACTACTCTACTCTGCTGTAGCTTATTTTGTACTGCTCATCCCGCTGCTCCAAACATAGATGTGCACAGTCTATTGCAGTGTTTCTCAACCGGGGTTCCGAGGGAAGTCCCCAGGGGTTCCGCGGAATATCTATAGTTCCGCCTATCAAGGAACAGTCTGAGGAGAAGGCATTGTTTTTGAGGCGGCCTGACGGAAACTGATGGCACAGTGGAAGCAAGTGATGGCACAGTGGTGGCAAGTGGCACAGTGGTGGCAAGTGATGGCACAGTGGTGGCAAAGTGATGGCACAGTAGTGGCACAGTGGTGGCAAAGTGATGGCACAGTGGTGGCAAGTGATGGCACAGTGGTGGCAAGTGATGGCAAAGTGGTGGCAAGTGATGGCAAAGTGGTGGCAAAGTGATGGCACAGTAGTGACAAAGTGATGGAACAGTGGTGGCAAAGTGATGGCACAGTGGTGGCAAAGTGATGGCACAGTGGTGGCAAAGTGATGGAAAAGTGATGGCACAGTGGTGGCACAGTGATGGCAAAGTTATGGCACAGTGGTGGCAAAGTGATGGCACAGTGGTGGCAAAGTGATGGCACAGTGGTGGCAAGTGGTGGCAAGTGATGGCACAGTGGTGGCAAGTGGTGGCACAGTGGTGGAAAATTGGTGGCACAGTGATGGCAGAGCGGTGGCAAAGTGATGGCACAGTGATGGCAAAGTGATGGCACAGTGATGGCACAGTGGTGGCAAGTGATGGCACAGTGGGGGCAAGTGATGGCACAGTGGGGGCATGTAATGTAATGGCACAGTAGGGGCATGTAATGGCACAGTGGAGGCATGTAACGTAATGGCACAGTGGAGGCATGTAATGTAATGGCACAGTGGAGGCATGTAATGTAATGGCACAGTGGAGGCATGTAATGGCACAGTGGAGGCATGTAATGGCACAGTGGAGGCATGTAATGTAATGGCACAGTGGAGGCATGTAATGTAATGGCACAGTGGAGGCATGTAATGTAATGGCACAGTGGAGGCATGTAATGTAATGGCACAGTGGAGGCATGTAATGTAATGGCACAGTGGAGGCATGTAATGTAATGGCACAGTGGAGGCATGTAATTTAATGGCACAGTGGAGGCATGTAATGTAATGGCACAGTGGAGGCATGTAATGGCACAGTGGAGGCATGTAATGTAATAGTGAGATTTGAAAAAAGCCTGTTTCTGTCAGCGGTTGTTCCCGTCAGCGGTTGTTCCCGTCAGTGGTTGTTCCGGCTACACCTCAGCTTCCAGAAAAGCTGTGTTTGGCACTCGTAAAGCTGCGTTGTCACTGGTAAAGCTGCTTATCTCAAGTTCGACCCAGAATTAAGCATCTGTGCAGAAAAAAGCAAGCCCAAGTTTCACATTAAGAGGGTAAGTGTTTTTACAATATATATTCTATTATTTGATACTGTTTCTTTATTGCTGTTATATCTACAGCTCGCTGATCAGATCAAATGATCCGTGAGCTTTAGATCAGAATTTTTTTTTCAGGGGTTCCCCGAGATCTCAAACTTTTTGCCAAGGGTTCCCCGAAGGCAAAAAGGTTGAGAAACACTGGTCTATTGCATTAGGGGGTGCAACCCAAAGCTCAAACACACACTACTGATAACTCATGATGTTCATTCAGAAAGGGAAGGGAATGGTCAATTACATATTTACCGGCACCTTCCTCCACTCATCCCAAAACATCCTTGCAGCAACAGCTGGTGGGAGAGAAGGGAAGCTGTTAGCACTGCAGGGGGAAGGGAGGAGCCAGGGAAGTAGGGGGAATCAGTGCTGAAAAGGGTGATTAGGGTGTGCCTGGGTGATGCATAGTAGTCCATGATGCTTCACCTTTGCAGGGAAACAAAGAGGAAGTAAACCCATCAGGGTTTACTTCCTCTCTAAATTATAGTGGTTGATTCACCTGCAGTGAACGTGTTATGCATATCACATGCACTACTTTATGACTATGCCCCATGTGCTTTCAGTTTACATACTTATCAGTTTACATACTTAGTGACACCTAGTGACAAAAGTTTTAAAGCGCACAAACAACTATGAACAAGATTTACATAAAAACGGGTCATCACTGTGTTTTCTGGCTTTGAAGTCCACATACCTTAACTTTCTTATGATGTTGACTAAACCACCAATGTATAATGCATCTGTTTAGAAAAAAGTCTTAGCTTAGATGTACATTTATCCGATTCTCCTTAAAGGGTCACTAAAGGAAAACATTTTTTTGCTGAAATGACTGTTTACAGGGTATAGAGACATAGGGCCAGATTCAGGTAGATGGGAGCATCTTTGCTCCAGAGTAACGCTTCTCATTTACGTTACTCTGCCGAAATTTTAGGAGCAAGTGCTGTTATTCATGAAGCACTTGCTCCTAAAGTTGCGGCAGCGCATCGCAAATGAGCCGGCGGAATTCAAATTGGGCGGGTACGGGGCGTGTATTATTAAAACTAAGCGCGATCCCGCGGCGAACGTACTGCGCATGCGTCGAGTGTCAAAGCATCCCCATGCGCATGCTCCAAATTCTGTGAATGAACGTCAATGACGTCACATTCCCATTCAGGAACTTTTTACGCAAGCGACGCCATTTTTTTTTTTCCGACGCGATGACGACGCCTATACCTAACATAGGATACTCCACTAGGGGGCTGCTTTATCTATGCGCCGCGTATCGCTTCCGGAAACGTCGTAATGTCACTGCGTCGCGCCCGAATTCGCTCGTGAATTGCCGATTTCCGCTCATTAACATATTTTTTTAGCGTAAATCGGCGGGAACGCCCCCGGCGCCATTTTTACGTTGAAGTAACGATGCGATGGCGAAATTCAATTACGCCGATCGCATCGGAACTCCAACCCGGCGTTTCTTGTTTTCTGGTTACAGAAAACAAAAACGCCGGCTTAAAGTGACAGTTAGGCTGGCGGATCCATTGATCCGCCAGCCTAACTCTACCTGAATCTGGCCCATAATAGTTAACTGATACCTTTTAAAAATGATTAAAAATAGATAAAAATCAAGCATATAATGTGCCTGCAGTTTAGTTTCACTTTTAAACTGGTTTCATGTTTCTGTGAAGTAGAGAGACACACAGAACAAAAACAAACAAATCCAGGGCAGTGTTTTGTTTTTAAAATGAATCTGATTGGTTCTGAGGGGTTTAGACACACAGTAATGACAGCTTGGACCACAGTGAAAAGCTGCAATGAGATTTTTCATAAGGAGCCAGACAAGCAGGAAGTGTGGAGATCAGAGCAGAATTACAGCAACTTGCAAAAACGAACAATGAGGACATTAAACCAGGACTGCAGTAAGGTAAAGGAAGCTATTTAGCTAAAAAATAAAATGTCTTTAGTGATCCTTTAACCACTTCAAAAGGGGCACTTTACCCCCTTCCTGCCCAGGCCAATTTTCAGCTTTCAGTGCAGTCACACTTTGAATGACAATTGCAACACTGTACCCATATAAAATGTTTATCGTCTTGTTCACACAGATAGAGCTTTTTTTTGGTGGTATTTAATCACCACTGGGTTCTTTATTTTTTTATAAATAAAAAAGACTGAGTTTTTCTTTGTTTCTGTTATAAAATTTAACAAATAAATATTCTTTCTTCATGAACTTAGGTCAAAATGTATTCTGCTACATTTCTTTGGTGAAAATAACCCAAATCGGTGTATATTATTTAGAGAGTCCACAAACGATGATATATATCTAAAAATTGATCGATCCTGATGTACTGACGGCCTATCTCAATTCTTGAGGCCCAAAAATGTCAGGACAGTACAGATATCCTCTGAATAAACCTTTTTTTTGGACTGTAGACAGTCCAAGGTATTTGGAGGTTTTTTGGAAGTTGTCTTTTTTTTTGTCATAATGTTTTGAACATTAAATTTCTATTTTTTTCTACATACTGTCACGAGTGTAGTACAGCATCATCACGTAACAAGTGTGGCAGTGATCAGGGACACTATCTGGTGACAGTACGAAATAAAAAAAAAAAAAAAATGTATTATATTTTGTTTTACAATTTTGTTTTATATTTTTTTGTTGTTATTGGCCACAGCTGATCACATTGCACAGTGATTGGCCCAGTCTGTACCATGTGATCACTGTGACCAATCACAGATGGCAACAAAATGTATACAATGGATGGCTTGAAAGGAAACCATCCATTGTTTACAACTATTTTGTGACCTGCTGTGATTGGTTACAGGGGTCACATGGTTCCGGCAGAGGGCCACTACAGTGATTAGTCATCAGCTGTGTTCAGTGGTCGCAGCCAGTGACAGATTGCCCCGCTATCTGGCCCCACAGCCGTGTGCGGCCGTGATTCAAGAGGATGTCATATGAACGTCCACTCGGGTTAAGGAGATGTTTGTGCGGGCATCATCCACCCATATATCCCGGACGGGAACAGGTTAAACTCTTTAAAGTGATACTAATATTTTCTACTCTCTGTTATAAAAAATATCCAATAAAAATCAAATAAAAAATGTATTCTACGACATGTCTTTGGTAAAAAGGAAACCCAACAAGTGTAGATTAATTGGTCTTTGTGTAAGCTTTAGTACCTACAAACTATGGTGTATATATATTGGAATTTACGAAGCTATAGACGCTGTACTAGTAATGGCGGTAATCAGCAACTGCTCTGAGGAAGAGAGGATCTCCCCTCAAAATACATCAGCCATCTGGAAGGTCCTCTGGCTTGCTGGGAATAGTCTTGGTGACCTGGCTGCTTTGTGTTTTCTATTGTCCCTGATATGTTTTTATCATGGATTTGTTTGTGAGTATATATTTTTTTTACTTATTAATAAAAACACCACTTGGGTAATGCGCAAGGCTGGTGCGCCCTCTCTTCTTTGCTTTACAGTTGATCAGCAACTTACAGTGGGACTGTGATAGTGTGGCAGACAATCTGGCGCTAACAGACACTGGCTGGGAGCAGGGCCATCTTTAATGCTGATTGGACACTGGCAAAAAAAATCTTGGGCCAAACCTGCATATACAATTTTTTTTTTTTTACTCCTGCAAGGCAAAAGCCATAATGAGCTAATATGCACCGCATATTAGCTCATTCTGAAATACTTACCTCGGAAAGTGGTGTGAGGAACTTACCTGGTCCACGCGGAACGAGATGTCATCTTGCCTGGCGTGTCTTCCGGGTATCGCCGCTCCAGCGCTGTGATTGGCTGCAGTGGCGATGTGGTCACTCCCGCACACGCACGCAGGAGTTTTCTATTCGGCAAGGTCCGGCGACTGCCGGTCCTTTAGTCGAGAATCCCCCCTGCACATGCGCCGCTGCAATCAGCGGCGCATTGCGAGGGGAATATCTCCTAAACCGTACAGGTTTAGGAGATATTCTCCTTACCTACAGGTAAGCCTTATTATAGGCTTATCTGTAGGTAAAAAATTAAAAAAGGGTTTACAACCACTTTAAAATCAGTTTACTGTATCATATCAGGCAGTGATTGCAATTGGTTGTCAGAGGTTACAGCATATCATTACCACTTACTGACTGGTTGCTAGAGGTTACATCACACATTACGGCTCACTGATTGGTTGCTAGAGATTACTTACAGTAATACTGCTCACTGATTGGTTGCTAGGGGTTACAGCACATCATCTCTTCACTGCAGAGGGGCATGATCTACTTATGAATACTGCCTTTATTTACAAATGAATAACGCCGGCCTCAGCTTTTTACATATGAATGCTCCCGTTATTTACACATGAATGCTCCCGTTATTTACATATGAATGACAATTATTTACATGTAAACACAGGGTCTGCAAGTGAGTCATCTGCACAAAACAATAGGGCAGAGCTGGACAGCATTAGTAGCAGCACTTCAAACTGAGATATCAGGACACAGCACACGACTAAAACTTCAAGGGACAAGGCAACAATGACAGGGCCCAAGGCAGTTTCCCCTTTTGCCCTGCCTTAAAGACAGTTAGGACGGTCACTAATTGACACTGATATGAATAGTGACACTAATACAGTAATCAGTGATAATACTGTACACTGACACTGTACTAATGACACTGTCTGTAAAGGAGTTAACATCTAGAAGGCAATCCTAACAAG
The DNA here is from genome assembly GCA_029574335.1 of Rana kukunoris. Classification (NCBI taxonomy): domain Eukaryota; kingdom Metazoa; phylum Chordata; class Amphibia; order Anura; family Ranidae; genus Rana; species Rana kukunoris. The sequence continues at coordinate 106,228,973 of CM056050.1, read as the reverse complement.
TGTAATGTGTGTAATATGTGCTTCTTTTGCTAAGAGATCTTTCAGTTGTTTCTCCCTGCAGGAAAAAAAAAACAGCCAGAGCGCAGATCTGTGAAACGGAGCCCTGTGTGTTTGTAAAAACAGTACTATGTGCAGTGATAGGCTACAGCCGATCAGCAGGTCTTAGGAAAAAAAAAAGATTGGAGGACCTTCACGGTAGGGAGAGGAGGTGACTAAGGCCCCTTTCAGAAGGGACGGGAGCCGCGGTGGCGGTTTATCGCCGCTAAAATTAGCGGTGTATTGCGGGCGGTATTGCCGCGGTTTCCCATTGATTTTAATGGGAAGGAGTGGTGAAGGAGCGGTCAAGGAGCGGTATACATGCCGTTCCTCTCACCACTCCAAAGATGCTGCTGACAGGAGATTTTTTTCTCTCCTGCCAGCGCATCGCCTCAGTGTAAAAGCCCTTGGGCTTTCACATTGAGTATGCTGGGCAGGAGTTTTTCAGGCGTATAGCAGCGCTATTTTTAGCGCTGTACCGCCTGAAAAACTCCTCAATGTGAAAGGGCCCTAAGAGAGAAAGTGCTTAGCCTGGAATTGAACATTTTTCTGGGAATGTATTCTAGTCATAAGAAGACACAATAGCAGGAAAGACATTTTCCTACACTAACTTCCTGTCTAGTAATGCTTCTCATAACCTAGTAAGTCCTTCCTATGTCTAAAATAACTCGTAATGCAAAACACTTTTTATTTAGTTGTAGATATAGTGGGGAAGGTTAGAACCTCTGTCAGGTTTTTATTGGCATGTCTCCCTTTTGTAGAGATGTCACTTCGCTCTCTGTAATAACAGGAAGTGATGCACAATCTCCCCAATGGGTAATTATTTTTAGTAGAGCCAGGAAAGATTAGACCTCTGTCAGTGGGACTTTTAAGGCGCCAAAAAACACAACATAAATATATCAAAATGTATTTAAACATAGTTAAAGTCAACATAGTATCATCATACAATATCCATGTGATTAAAGGAAATGGCTGTGGCCTGCAATTGGAGAGGTATTCCCACACGGGAGCACATTGAGGACTGATGACAATTTTGTAATACTTCTGTGAAGTGCATCTATATTGATTGCTATGGAAATATAATTGAATCCCCAGGGATCTATACCATTTTTCCAGCAACCAATGATCCACTGGTGTTGTATATACCGACAGGCCTATCTTGGAATCTCTGTATCCTGCTCTGTGGTTTCACCAAATATATCTCTTAAAAAAATCGGAGACGCTTTTCTGATTTTATAAAGATATTCATAATTTTTCAGTGATTACATATGCAGTACCTGTCAAAAGACTCCTGAAGAAGCCATTGTTTGGAGAAACACGTAGCTGGAGTTACTGCATTTCCTTTAATCGCATGGATATTGTATGATGATACTATGTTGATTTTATCTATGTTTAAATACATTTCAATACTTTTTATATATTTATGTTGTGTTTGTTGGCACTTTTAAGGGTTTGTAAAGGATTTTTTTTTAATCTTAATAGCTTCCTTAACCTTAATGCAGTGCGGGTTTCATGTCCTCATTGCTCGTTTTTGCTCTCAAGTTGCTGTAATTCTTCTCTGATCTCCACACTTCCTGGCTGTCTTTTTCCTGATAACCACAGTACTGGGAGCTTTCTCTCTGTGGTCACTAATCAAGGAGGTGTGATTACCTTGTGTCTAAAACCCCTCAGCACCAATCAGTTTCGTTTTCCAAACCATCACTGCCTGTATTGGCTCTGTGGCTCTGTACAGCAGAGAAGCAGGAAACATGCAAAAACGAAACTAGAAACTGCAGGTACATTATATGATTGATTTTTATCTGTTTTTAATCGTTTTTAAAAGGAATCAGTTAACTATTATGTCTCTATACCCTGTAAACAGTCATTTCAGCAAAAAAAAATATGTTTTATTTACAACTCCTTTAATAGTCCCATCTCTCTTTTCTATTAATTCTTTGCTGATTAACTACTTCCCGACCGCCCACCGCAGGTATACGTCGGCACTTTGAAGATGGATATCTCGGTAACGGCAGCAGCTGCTGCCACAACCGAGATATCCATCTCTTCTGTGGGCGGTCGGGTAAACGATAATGGCGGTCTCCGCGGCGGAATCGCCGCAAGATCGCCGTTTTTGGTGGCGGGCGAGCGTCCCCCCCCTCCCGCTGCGCTCCCGCGCCCTCCGCCGCTTACCGGAGCCGTCGGTAGCGGCGGAGGCGATCGGGTGCGCTTGTCTGTTCAGCGGGGATGCAAAAGAGGGAAAAAATTTCCCTCGTCCATCCCCGTAGCTCTGCTGGGCGGAAGTGACGTCAAACGTCAGTTCCAAACAGCGTCTTAAAGAGACATTTTTTTTTAAATGTCATTTGAAAAATGACATTTTAAATTTTTGATATTTTTTTTGCATTTTAGCCTAAATATGAGATCTGAGGTCTTTTTGACCCCAGATCTCATATTTAAGAGGACCTGTCATGCTTTTTTCTATTACAAGGGATGTTTACATTCCTTGTAATAGGAATAAAAGTGATAATTTTTTTATTTTTTTTATTTTAGTGTTAAAAATTGGTAAAATAAATACAAATAAATACGAAAACAACATTTTTTTAAATCGCCCCTTCACGACGAGCTCGCGCGCAGAAGCGAACGCATACGCGAGTAGCGCCCGCATATGAAAACGGTGTTCAAACCACACAAGTGAGGTATCGCCGCGATCGTTAGAGCAAGAGCAATAATTCTAGCCCTAGACCTCCTCTGTATCTCAAAAAATGCAACCTGTAGAATTTTTTAAACATCGCCTATCGAGATTTTTAAGGGTAAAAGTTTGACGCCATGCCACGAGCGGGCGCAATTTTTAAGCGTGACATGTTGGGTATCATTTTACTCGGCGTAACATTATCTTTCACAATATGTAAAAAAATTGGGCCAAATTTATTGTTGTCTTATTTTTTAATTTAAAAAAGTGAATTTTTTCCAAAAAAAGTGCGCTTGTAAGACTGCTGCGCAAATACGGTGTAACAAAAAGTATTGCAATGACTGCCATTTTATTCTCTAGAGTGTTAGAAAAAAAAATATATAATGTTTGGGGGTTTTAAGTAATTTTATAGCAAAAAAAAATGTTTTAGTCTCGTAAACACCGAATCTCAAAAACAGGCCCGGGGCTAAAGTGGTTAAGGGATATGGTATCCATGGCTTTCTAAGATCCAGCAACTAATGATACGCTTTTTATTCAGGTGTCAATTAAACCAAGCTGGCTTACCCCAAACTACCAAAAAAAAAATTTCAGGGCTGTTTGTGTCTTTTTTGGAGAGATTGCTCCTCATTTCCTATCACTCCCCAGATGAAGGCATTTGCCGTAACGCGTAGGGAATAGCTGACACCAGGAGTGACGTGAGAACTCGGCCCTTGCCTTATATGTCTTTTGCTGTTTACCTTTTTATTTTATGTAAGGAGATTTTATATTGAATAAACTGTGCGTTGTTTTACCATACTACACCATTGGAGGTCCGTCTCTCCTTTGTCTCTCCGAGTGCTATAGAGATTGCAGATACTCGGTGAAGGCTTGGGGAATAGACGAATAGGAGAATATCATACACCGGGGATGTCTATGAGTTTGATATTATGCGAATATCCGTCTCAGTGAGGTGAGAGGCTTGTGAGACTATTCTCCACGGATTGGCACTGGCACTTTATATGGTGATATTGGATGAATCACAGATCTATTTTGATGTGCACTACAGCTCACTGAATGCATGTGTGAGCTCACCGATGGACTCTCATTTTCATATATTTATTTCTATTTATGCTGATTTGTATGCTGATATTTATTCATTTACTTGTTTATGATCACAGAGTGTTTTGTTTTAGGGTAGCGCTGATCACTTTAATACTTTTTATTGTCACTTGTGTAATGTAAACACCTTTAGATTGTGCTGCTTCCCTCCACATATTTATATTTTATTTATATATTTATTTTTACACTGTGGGTTTGAGATTTTTTGACACTGGTTCACTGATAGCGCGGAGGCTCTCTTTACACTAATATCTCTTTGTGACTACTGTGTACCCCCTCTCCACCACTGCACCTCTGGGCCCCTTTACATTACACAGCACCCTGTATCACTGGGCCCCTTTACATTACACAGCACCCTGCATCACTGGGCCCCTTTACATTACACAGCACCCTGCACAACTGGGCCCCTTTACATTACACAGCACCTTGCATCACTGGGCCCCTTTACATTACACAGCACCCTGCACAATTGGGCCCCTTTACATTACACAGCACCCTGCATCTCTGGGCCCCTTTACATTACACAGCACCCTGCACAATTGGGCCCCTTTACATTACACAGCACCCTGCATTACTGGCCCCTTTACATTACTGAGCACCCTGCACAATTGGGCCCCTTTACATTACACAGCACCCTGCATCACGGGGCCCCTTTACATTACACAGAACCCTGCACAATTGGGCCCCTTTACATTACACAGCACCCTGGACCTCTGGACCCCTATTACATTACACAGCACCCTGTATCACTGGCCCCCTTTACATTAAACAGCACCCTGCACCTCTGGGCCCCTTTACATTAAATAGCACTGCACCTCTGTATCCCTTTACATTACACAGCACCCTGCATCACTGGCCCCCTTTACATTACACATCACCCTGCACCTCTGGGCCCCTTTATATTACACAGCACCCTTGCACCTCTGGGCCCCTTTACATTACACAGCACCCTGTACCTCTGGGCCCCTATTACATTACACAGCACCCTGTATCACTGGCCCCCTTTACATTAAACAGCACCCTGCACCTCTGGGCCCCTTTACATTACATAGCACTGCACCTCTGTATCCCTTTACATTACACAGCACCCTGCATCACTGGCCCCCTTTACATTACACATCACCCTGCACCTCTGGGCCCCTTTACTTTACACAGCACCCTTGCACCTCTGGACCCTTTCACATGACACAGCACCCTGCATCACTGGAACCCTTTACATTACACATCACCCTGCACCTCTGGACCCCTTTACATTACACAGCACCCTGGACCTCTGGACCCTTTCACATGACGCAGCACCCTGCATCACTGGAACCCTTTACATTACACAGCACCCTGCACCTCTGGGCCCCTTTACATTACACAGCACCCTGCATCACTGGACCCCTTTACATAACACAGCACCCTGCATCTCTGGGCCCCTTTACATTACACAGCACCCTGCACAATTGGGCCCCTTTACATTACACAGCACCCTGCATTACTGGCCCCTTTACATTACTGAGCACCCTGCACAATTGGGCCCCTTTACATTACACAGCACCCTGCATCACAGGGCCCCTTTACATTACACAGAACCCTGCACAATTGGGCCCCTTTACATTACACAGCACCCTGGACCTCTGGACCCCTATTACATTACACAGCACCCTGTATCACTGGCTCCCTTTACATTAAACAGCACCCTGCACCTCTGGGCCCCTTTACATTACATAGCACTGCACCTCTGTATCCCTTTACATTACACAGCACCCTGCATCACTGGCCCCCTTTACATTACACATCACCCTGCACCTCTGGGCCCCTTTATATTACACAGCGCCCTTGCACCTCTGGGCCCCTTTACATTACACAGCACCCTGTACCTCTGGGCCCCTATTACATTACACAGCACCCTGTATCACTGGCCCCCTTTACATTAAACAGCACCCTGCACCTCTGGGCCCCTTTACATTACATAGCACTGCACCTCTGTATCCCTTTACATTACACAGCACCCTGCATCACTGGCCCCCTTTACATTACACATCACCCTGCACCTCTGGGCCCCTTTACTTTACACAGCACCCTTGCACCTCTGGACCCTTTCACATGACACAGCACCCTGCATCACTGGAACCCTTTACATTACACATCACCCTGCACCTCTGGACCCCTTTACATTACACAGCACCCTGGACCTCTGGACCCTTTCACATGACGCAGCACCCTGCATCACTGGAACCCTTTACATTACACAGCACCCTGCACCTCTGGGCCCCTTTACATTACACAGCACCCTGCATCACTGGACCCCTTTACATAACACAGCACCCTGCATCTCTGGGCCCCTTTACATTACACAGCACCCTGCACAATTGGGCCCCTTTACATTACACAGCACCCTGCATTACTGGCCCCTTTACATTACTGAGCACCCTGCACAATTGGGCCCCTTTACATTACACAGCACCCTGCATCACGGGGCCCCTTTACATTACACAGAACCCTGCACAATTGGGCCCCTTTACATCACACAGCACCCTGGACCTCTGGACCCCTATTACATTACACAGCACCCTGTATCACTGGCCCCCTTTACATTAAACAGCACCCTGCACCTCTGGGCCCCTTTACATTACATAGCACTGCACCTCTGTATCCCTTTACATTACACAGCACCCTGCATCACTGGCCCCCTTTACATTACACATCACCCTGCACCTCTGGGCCCATTTACATTACACAGCACCCTTGCACCTCTGGGCCCCTTTACATTACACAGCACCCTGCACCTCTGGGCCCCTATTACATTACACAGCACCCTGTATCACTGGCCCCCTTTACATTAAACAGCACCCTGCACCTCTGGGCCCCTTTACATTACATAGCACTGCACCTCTGTATCCCTTTACATTACACAGCACCCTGCATCACTGGCCCCCTTTACATTACACATCACCCTGCACCTCTGGGCCCCTTTACATTACACAGCACCCTTGCAACTCTGGACCCTTTCACATGACACAGCACCCTGCATCACTGGAACCCTTTACATTACACATCACCGTGCACCTCTGGACCCCTTTACATTACACAGCACCCTGGACCTCTGGACCCTTTCACATGACGCAGCACCCTGCACCTCTGGACCCCTTTACATTACACAGCACCCTGCACCTCTGGACCCCTTTACATTACACAGCACCCTGCACCTCTGGATCCCTTTACATTACACAGCCCCTGCACCTCTGGACCCCTTTACATTACACAGCACCCTGCACTGTGCAGGACAATAATACATGAGTTTCCATGACCAGTGCAGGACATTTACCCCCCCCCCCCATGCTGCATAGTAAAAAACAATCACAGAACGTCATCACAGTTAATAATGCCATACGGAATGCAGTCTGAAGATTATGAACTGTGAATGTGATATTTTTTTTTTTAATATGCAGCATGGTGGGGGGGGGGGGGGGGGGGGATGTCCTGCACTGGTCATGGAAACGTATGTATTAATGTCCTGCACGGTGCAGGACATTAATACATGAGTTACTATGACCAGTGCAACTGTACATTTAGGACATTTTGTAATGAAGATAGATGTTGTTGGTGCTTGCCTGATTTGTTCCTCGTCGGCGGAGCTGGCTCCTCCTCTCTACACTCCTCTCATCAGTGTAACCCAACCAGCCCTGAATGATAATCCCCGCCCGCCGTGAGTGACGTCACGCCGCCAGGACGGGCGCCGGGCGGGGGTGTAAACTTAGATTAGAGGGCTCGGCAGCACGATGATCATATTGGTCAGGCTGGAGCCTGGTGTCGGCAAACAGGGGCGGGCCGCGGGAGCGGAGTAAATACACTGACAGACTGCAGACATAAATGATTATTGCAGTGACACTCTTTCACGATCCAAGGGGAGGTCAAACGCCCCCCGTTGCCCTATGGAGCGGACGCCCATGGCTCCGAATGCAATCACCCCTAGGATGTTGTATTGTGACACTTGACTTAGGTTAGTGTCATTGAATACAAAACATATACTGCTCTATACCTTCTACTGCCCTCTAGTGCATGTGTTCTGAACATATTCCCTCTAAGCAGCTCTTCACTGTAGTCTTGTTACAGTGTTTTTGTCATAGATAGTGAATGTGATTAACCTAAAGTGGTATTAAACCCACAAACAATTACTGAAGATATTCCAGCTGGCAATTCCTAGATGTGGTGGCTGTATTCATTTTATAGGCGTTTCTTTTTACACCAATGCTGGGGGCTATTATTACGCTCACTGACACCAATGCTGGGGGTTATAATTATGCTCACTGACACCAATGCTGGGGGTTATTATTGTGCTCACTGACACCAATGCTGGGGGTTATTATTGTGCACACTGACACCAATGCTGGGGATTATTATTGTGCACACTGACACCAATGAGGGGGATTATTATTGTGCTCACTGCGACCAATGCTGGGGGTTATTATTGTGCTCACTGCGACCAATGCTGGGGGTTATTATTGTGCTCACTGCGACCAATGCTGGGGGTTATTATTGTGCTCACTGCGACCAATGCTGGGGGTTATTATTGTGCTCACTGCGACCAATGCTGGGGGTTATTATTGTGCTCACTGCGACCAATGCTGGGGGTTATTATTGTGGTCACTGACACCAATGCTGGGGGTTATTATTGTGCTTGCTGAGACCAATCCTGGGGGTTATTACTGTGGTCACTTACACTAATGCTGGGGGTTATGTCACTGGGGGTTATTCTGGTCACTGACACTAATTCTTTATTATTATGGTCACTGACACCAATGCTGGGGGTTATTATTGTGCTCGCTGAGACCAATCCATGGTTATTACTGTGGTCACTTACACACTAATGCATGGTTATTGTGGTCACTACACTAATTCTGGGGGTTATTATTGTCACTGACACCAATGGGGGTTATTATATTGTTACACACACCACCACATGGGCATAATTATTGTGCTCTCTGACACCAATCCTGGGGGGTTATTATTGTGCTCACAGACACCAATACTGGGGGTTACTATTTGTGGTGACACCAATCATGGGGGTGGGTTATATTATTGTGCGCTGAGACCAATCCTGGGGGTTATTACTGTGGTCACTTACACCAATGCTGGGGGTTATTGTGGTCACTGACCCTAATGCTGGGGGTTATTATTGTGGTCACATACACCAATGCTGGGGGTTACTATTGTGGTCACTGACACCAATGCTGATGGTTATTATTGTGCTCACTGACACCAATGCTGGGGGTTATTATTGTGCTCACTGACACCAATGCTGGGGTTTTTTGTTGTGGTCACTGACACCAATGCTGGGGGTTAATATTGTGCTCACTGACACCAATGCTGGGGGTTATTATTGTGGTCACTGACACCAATGCTGGGGGTTATTGTTGTGGTCACTGACACCAATGCTGGGGGTTATTGTTGTGGTCACTGACACCAATGCTGGGGGTTACTATTGTGGTCACTGACACCAATGCTGGGGGTTATTGTTGTGGTCACTGCCACCAATGCTGGGGGTTATTATTGTGCTCACTGACACCAATGCTGGGGGTTATTGTTGTGGTCACTGACACCAATGCTGGGGGTTATTGTTGTGGTCACTGACACCAATGCTGGGGGTTACTATTGTGGTCACTGACACCAATGCTGGGGGTTACTATTGTGGTCAATGTCACCAATGCTGGGGGTTATTGTTGTGGTCACTGACACCAATGCTGGGGGTTACTATTGTGGTCACTGACACCAATGCTGGGGGTTATTGTTGTGGTCACTGACACCAATGCTGGGGGTTATTATTGTGCTCACTGACACCAATGCTGGGGGTTACTATTGTGGTCACTGACACCAATGCTGGGGGTTATTATTGTGCTCGCTGAGACCAATCCTGGGGGTTATTACTGTGGTCACTTACACTAATGCTGGGGGTTATTGTGGTCACTGACACTAATTCTGGGGGTTATTATTGTGGTCACTGACACCAATGCTGGGGGTTATTATTGTGGTCACAGACACCAATACTGGGCATAATTATTGTGCTCACTGACACCAATCCTGGGGGTTATTATTGTGCTCACAGACACCAATACTGGGGGTTACTATTGTGGTCACTGACACCAATGCTGGGGGTTATTATTGTGCTCGCTGAGACCAATCCTGGGGGTTATTACTGTGGTCACTTACACCAATGCTGGGGGTTATTGTGGTCACTGACCCTAATGCTGGGGGTTATTATTGTGGTCACATACACCAATGCTGGGGGTTATTATTGTGGTCACTGACACCAATGCTGGGGGTTACTATTGTGGTCACTGACACCAATGCTGGGGGTTATTGTTGTGATCACTGACACCAATGCTGGGGGTTACTATTGTGGTCACTGACACCATTGCTGGGGGTTACTATTGTGGTCACTGACACCAATGCTGATGGTTATTATTGTGCTCACTGACACCAATGCTGGGGGTTATTTTTGTGGTCACTGACACCAATGCTGGGGTTTTTTGTTGTGGTCACTGACACCAATGCTGGGGGTTAATATTGTGCTCACTGACACCAATGCTGGGGGTTATTATTGTGGTCACTGACACCAATGCTGGGGGTTATTGCTGTGGTCACTGACACCAATGCTGGGGGTTATTGTTGTGGTCACTGACACCAATGCTGGGGGTTACTATTGTGCTCACTGACACCAATGCTGGGGGTTACTCTTGTGGTCACTGACACCAATGCTGGGGGTTATTATTGTGGTCACTGACACCAATGCTGGGGGTTATTGTTGTGGTCACTGACACCAATGCTGGGGGTTACTATTGTGCTCACTGACACCAATGCTGGGGGTTACTCTTGTGGTCACTGACACCAATGCTGGGGGTTATTATTGTGGTCACTGACACCAATGCTGGGGGTTATTATTGTGCACACTGACACCAATGCTGGGGGTTATTGTTGTGGTCACTGACACCAATGCTGGGGGTTATTATTGTGCTCACTGACACCAATGCTGGGGGTTATTGTTGTGGTCACTGACACCAATGCTGGGGGTTATTGTTGTGGTCACTGACACCAATGCTGGGGGTTATTATTGTGGTCACTGACACCAATGCTGGGGGTTATTATTGTGGTCACTGACACCAATGCTGGGGGTTATTGTTGTGGTCACTGACACCAATGCTGGGGGTTACTATTGTGGTCACTGACACCAATGCTGGGGGTTACTATTGTGGTCACTGACACCAATGCTGGGGGTTATTGTTGTGGTCACTGACACCAATGCTGGGGGTTACTATTGTGCTCACTGACACCAATGCTGGGGGTTACTATTGTGGTCACTGACACCAATGCTGGGGGTTATTATTGTGCTCACTGACACCAATGCTGGGGGTTATTGTTGTGCTCACTGACACCAATGCTGGGGGTTACTATTGTGGTCACTGACACCAATGCTGGGGGTTACTATTGTGGTCACTGACACCAATGCTGGGGGTTATTGTTGTGGTCACTGACACCAATGCTGGGAGTTACTATTGTGGTCACTGACACCAATGCTGGGGGTTACTATTGTGGTCACTGACACCAATGCTGGGGGTTATTGTTGTGCTCACTGACACCAATGCTGGGGGTTATTGTTGTGCTCACTGACACCAATGCTGGGGGTTATTGTTGTGGTCACTGACACCAATGCTGGGGGTTACTATTGTGCTCACTGACACCAATGCTGGGGGTTACTATTGTGGTCACTGACACCAATGCTGGGGGTTATTATTGTGCTTACTGACACCAATGCTGGGGGTTATTGTTGTGGCCACTGACACCAATGCTGGGGGTTATTATTGTGCTCACTGACACCAATGCTGGGGGTTATTGTTGTGGTCACTGACACCAATGCTGGGGGTTATTGTTGTGGTCACTGACACCAATGCTGGGGGTTATTGTTGTGCTCACTGACACCAATGCTGGGGGTTACTATTGTGGTCACTGACACCAATGCTGGGGGTTACTATTGTGCTCACTGACACCAATGCTGGGGGTTATTGTTGTGGTCACTGACACCAATGCTGGGGGTTATTGTTGTGGTCACTGACACCAATGCTAGGAGTTACTATTGTGGTCACTGACACCAATGCTGGTGGTTACTATTGTGGTCACTGACACCAATGCTGGGGGTTACTATTGTGGTTACCGACACCAATGCTGGGGATTATTATTGTGGTCACTGACACCAATGCTGGGGGTTATTGTTGTGGTCACTGACACCAATGCTGGGGGTTATTATTGTGGTCACTGACACCAATGCTGGGGGTTATTATTGTGCTCACTGACACTAATGCTGGGGATTACTATTAGGGTTGCCACCTTTTCCTCAAGCCAAACCCGAACACGCCACTACATATGGTGGGTGTGGCCATATTGAGGGAGGGGCTTCACGAGGCATGATTAAATTAAACAAAATAATTATTTTACCTATAAAATATGCTTACTTTGCTGTGCCACAAGTAAGAGTCTCACTGACATGAATAAACCTCAGCACAATCATTTAAAAAAAATAAAACTCTTCCATTACTACAGAGGTAAGTGCAGTGGATATCAGGGGCATTAGTTCACCTTTTAATTTTCATTAAGTACAGAGGGTATTACAGTATGTGCAGGGAGGGAGTGCAGAATTTACAACAGTATATACAAGAGTGTGGCGCGTATGTTGGTATGTGTAGGAAAGGAGTGCAAAGTGTAAGACATTATGTACAGGAAATGAGTGCAGAGGGTAGGTATTACTTGCAGGAAAGGAGTGAAGAGGGTGTAACAGTGACCAGTATATGCAGTAGAGGAGTGTGGAGGGTATGATGGGAGCACTATGTACAGGAGAGGAGTGCGAGTGTATGATGGGGGCAGTATGAACAGGAGAGGAGTGTGGAGGGTATGACAGTGGGCAGTATGTACAGGAGAGGAGTGTGGAGGGTATGACAGTGGGCACTATGTACAGGAGAGGAGTGTGGAGGGTATGACAGTGGGCAGTATGTACAGGAGAGGAGTGTGGAGGGTATGATGGGGGCAGTATGAACAGGAGAGGAGTGTGGAGGGTATGACAGTGGGCACTATGTACAGGAGAGGAGTGTGGAGGGTATGATTGTGGGCACTATGTACAGGAGAGGAGTGTGGAGGGTATGATAGTGGGCAGTATGTACAGGAGAGGAGTGTGGAGGGTATGACAGTGGGCAGTATGTACAGGAGAGGAGTGTGGAGGGTATGATGGGGGCAGTATGAACAGGAGAGGAGTGTGGAGGGTATGACAGTGGGCACAATGTATAGGAATGGAAGGATGTTTAGGGACTGCATAGTGGTTAAGCGGGACATACATGAATTGAAATTACACCAATTATGCCGAGACCAGCCATAGTCGATCTATGTATGGGCTAGCTGGTTTTACACAAGTCAATCTATTAATTGACTTGAGTACAACCAGCCTGTTTTTCCAAAAACAATCAGTGCTGCCAGCTATAGATAGCAACACTGATCATTGTACTCACTGGCAGAACACAACAACACTACAGGAGTGATTCCCCCATACACAGGTCAGCAGGTGAGAGGGTGTGTGGGGACAGGCTAGGGAGAGATACCAGTCAGTGGCTGGGTAGGCACTGGCTAGTATCAGAGCCAGATACACACAGGTTACATACGTCACGATCGTTAGAGCGAGAGCAATAATTCTAGCACTAGATCTCCTCTGTAGCTCTAAACATGTAACCTAAAAAAATTTAAAGCATCGCTTAGGATACCAAAAAAAATCGTGCTAACTTTAGTGTTTTTTTTTAATGAATGAAACAGTTTATTTCCCAAAAAAAAAACACGTTTGAAAAATTGCTGCGCAAATACAGTACCGTGCTAGAGCTGCACAATTAATCGTTAAAAAATTGTGATGTCGATTCAACCCCCCTGACATCTCCAATGCAGAGTTTGCTGATTCTTTCATATAACAAGTGGAGAGACTTTCAGCTGTCAAAAGAAAATATCTGGACAGTCTGCCAAGTTCTTATCAGGAAACATTGTAACTAACACTTTCTTCATAGAACAAAGGGATAAACTTCTGTGTGTAAAGAAAATATCCGGGCAGTCTGCCAAGTTTGTAAACAACATGAAACATTGTAACCAACTTCCTTTTTAGATTAAACTTCTGTGTGTAAATGCAAGAAATGTAACCACTTAAAGTCCAACACTTGTTAAAAAGCAATATTTTTTGCTAGAAAATTACTTGGAACCACCAAACATTATATATATATATATATTAGCAGAGACAAAAATGGGAATTGCTGCAATATTTTATGTCACGCTGCATTTGCCCACTTCATTGAATAATAAAAACCATAAAAACAAAACAGTAAAGTTAGTCCATTTTTTTTTTTTTTCATTTTAATGTGAAAGATGATGTTATGCCGCACGAATCGTGAGAGAATCGTCATCTATCTTCTAAGCAAAAAAATTGCAGTTGTCGTTTTAGCCAGAATCGTGCAGCTCTATGCCGTGCAACATAAAAAGTGGCAAAGACCACCATAGAGTAATTTTCTAGCAAAAAATTAATGATGATTTTTTTTTCTCAGTCTGCTGCAGTGTGTCAGCTTGTATTTATAATGGCCGCTCTGTATGTAGCTTCTGACAGGCTGTGCAAGCAGGCCCGTATCTCCGGAACCATAAATGATAGCCATCCCATATTTTGACCAGTTGTGGGGTAGGTCTTCAACTGACTACCCCCCAAATGTGGGGTTTCTGTGACCTCTGGTCATCGAGCTACAACCCCCGCTCCATCAGCCCCTCTGTTAATCCGGCCCTGTATGGAGGGGGGGCAGGACTGTATGTATGGCTGTGGATGGTATATGGAGGGGGGGCAGGACTGTATGTATGGCTGTGGATGGTATATGCAGGGGGGGCAGGACTGTATGTATGGCTGTGGATGGTATATGGAGGGGGGGGGCAGGACTGTATGTATGGCTGTGGATGGTATATGCAGGGGGGGCAGGACTGTATGTATGGCTGTGGATGGTATATGCAGGGGGGGCAGGACTGTATGTATGGCTGTGGATGGTATATGCAGGGGGGGCAGGACTGTATGTATGGCTGTGGATGGTATGGAGGGGGGCAGAACTGTATATACGGCTGTGGATGGTAATGGTATATGCAGGGGGGGGCAGAACTGTATGTTTAGTGTATGGTGGGGGTAGTGTATGGTCCGCCCATCCACCCACCTCCATGTGTATTCTGTAGCCAATCAGAGAAGAGCTGAGCACTCTGTGTCCCATGTGTCCTCTTCCACTCTGCAGCACACAATGCAGACGGAGGCGCGCCGGAGGGAGGGAGGGGGAGGGGCTAGCACAGTGAGAAGTTGCACACATGTTTACAGCCTGGATGCACACATGTTTACAGGGGGCTAACAGAGAGCACTGCTGCGGGCGGCACACCTTCTACTAACACTCAGGCAAGCTGGTGGAGCCGGGGATGTGCAGCTCTGTTGCGGCCGGGCCAGGATGGACAGCTAAAAAAAATGTGCCCGGGTCTCAGGAGGCTTCAAAACCGGGCACATATGTCCAAACCCGGACTGTCCGGGTCAAAACCGGACAGGTGGCAACCCTAGTTACTATTGTGGTCACTGACACCAATGCTGGGGGTTACTATTGTGGTCACTGACACCAATGCTGGGGGTTACTATTGTGGTCACTGACACCAATGCTGGGGGTTATTATTGTAGTCACTGACACCAATGCTGGGGGTTATTGTTGTGCTCACTGACACCAATGCTGGGGGTTATTGTTGTGGTCACTGACACCAATGCTGGGGGTTATTGTTGTGATTACTGAGACCAATTTTATCTTCAGTTTGCATTGCAGTAAAATGCAGCAGAAATGAAATTTTAAGCTATTGAGATGTTTTCCAGCCTGTACATTGTGAACATTATGCCTAACTTGATGCAATGGGCATCATGGCAGGAATACCGTGCTGCTATTGTGGATGTGTTGAAGATGACCACTAATCATTATTATGCATTGGACGTAGATAGCGGGGTCCTCTCACAGACAGTCCTGTCACGTGCTCAGTCAGTACGAGTCCCGCACTGTGAGTACGTCATCAGTGCGCGCCTCGCCCATGTGTCTGTGTGTACAGGAAGACGAAGGGAAATCAGGGAGATCAGCATGGGGGAACCGGACAGCCAGCAGGAGAAGAAGAAGCAGCCTTCGCTGTTCAATAATAGGAATGACCCGGTAAAGAACTTCGAGAAGTGGAAGAAGAAATACACCAAGAAGAAGGAGAAGTGTAAGATCACCAGGAAGCAGAACAGGACGCCTGAATGGCAGACAGAGAGGGAGAGCATCAGCCGGCTGGTGCAGCGCTACAGCGAGGTAATGTGTACACAGGAGAAGGATTGATGAGCCCTCAGCGCTCCTTTCCTCAGGGGGCTCCTCGTCGTCTCAGGGGGCTCCTCATCGCCCGGGGGGCTCCTCATCACCTCCACTAGTTCTGTCCCACTGTCTGCACTCACCCTTTCATTTGAAGGAGTTCTCCACATTAAACCTTCATTTAGTTTATAACCTGAAAGAAAAGATCGAGTACTGTCCTGAAAGAAAACCTCCAATTAAAGTAATAACAGTTATTTTTTTTGGAGGGAGGGGCTAAAATAAAAAAAAGTTATACTTACCTGCTCTGTGCTACTATATTGTGCAGAGCGGTCTTACCTCCTCTTTAGCACTCCCCGCTGGCACTGTCCCCTCCTACGTTCTTTGATTGCCCTGTGCAATGGAGTCCCCCACCCTGATCCAGTCTGTGTGTCCATAGACACGCAGCACAGAAATTGGTTTTTGTTTTTTTATTTTAATGCAGAGAATGCATTGAAGTGTAAATAAACCTTTTACAAATAAAATCTAAAGTGACCCAATACCGGACCTCCTCCCCAGCCCTGGTCCTTGCTGTATTTACCTCCCACAATCCTGAGCTGTCAAGACTCCTCCAAGCTGGGAATTTGAAATCCTCACTGCTTTCTCTCCTCTCTGTGCAGCGCTGCTACTGATGGTGCTGACCAATTGGTCATTACTTGCAGCACTGGATGGAGATGAGGGATTTCAAATTCCTGCACCTTAGCTGTATTCCCGAGTGTGGCCCCAGTGTGAATTTTCCATACCAAGAGCGGTAACCCCCGAGCCACACTCGTGATTGCATCGCAGTATAAAGGGAAAGTAACTTGCCTTATCCCCAGGATCCTGTGATGTCTTCCACCTAATGCTCTGTATGCTGGGCTCCGTTCCCTGCGAGTGGCACGAGGCACAGGAACGGAGCCTGGTGGGAAATTCAAAAAGTGCAAAACACATACAGTACACTGAATGAATTGAGTCCTTCGCGCTGCTGTGAGTAATAAATGTCACCAAAAAAAGAACGATAAGTGTGGTGAAAACAATGCACACAAACAGGGGTAAATAAATTAATGAATTGATAAAGGGATACTTTTTGGCTGCCATGGACAATCTCCAGTTTCCATGAAGAAATAACAGTATATATAATATAAAGGTGCATCCAGCGCACTGGACAAACCACTAGGGACAAAAGGGAGGGAAAATAATTTGATACAGTAATGTAATCTGTAAGATTACAGTGTACTGTATGTATGGAAATAAATTAATGAATTCTCGCGCAAAATCTATAAACACACTAACAGTGCAAGAAGTGAAAAAGTAAATGAGTGAAATATATATAGAAAATATATATAAATAATAACATGCCGATGCACAAAGTCCATATGTGATAAGGCAGATAAACTGTGAAAAAAAGGGAAATGTATAAACAGTGAAAATATATAAATCGTGAATATCCACAAAGCTCAATGAATGACTTGATCTTCAGAGTAACTAGTCTCTAAGAAATCTCACCTCACAAAAGGTATAATGCAGGGCTCGACAAGATCTGGGCGCCCGGTCACAATTGCGACAAGAAATCGTGACCTGGTGCCCGAGGAATCCTAGGCCTGCAGAAGGCCGCAAAGCCGCGGCCTCAATTACCGGCCTGCGACGATCGCTGGTAATTGAGGTCCTGGCCTTCACAGAAGGAAGCTTAGGCCTGCATTACTGGCCGGCCCGAGGCCGCGGCTTTCTGCAGGCCTAAGCTTCCTTCTGTGATCTAGCGCCATTGTGTGGTGGCCGTTGCCATTACAAATAGTTACATTACAAGTAGCAAAACAGCAGTTGTAATGTGTTTTTCATCTCCTTCCTTCTGATTAGAACCCCTAAATATTATGGGCCAGATTCAGGTAGAGTTACTCTGGAGTATCAGTGATACTCCAGCCTAACTCTCACTTTGAGCCGGCGTTTCTGTTTTCTGTAGTCAGAAAACAAGAAACGCCGGGTTGGAGTTCCTATATGAGCGGCGTAATTGTATTTCGCCGTCGTATCGGAACTGCAATTTTAAAAATCGTCAATTCACGATCGTATTCTGGCCCGACGCAGTGACTTTCCGACGTTTCCGTAAGCGATACACGGCGTAAAGATAAAGCAGCCCCCTAGTGGAGTATCCTATGTTAAGTATGGCCGTCGTCATCGCGTCGAAAAAAAAAATAAAATAATTCGAGTCGTTTGCATAAAACGTCCGTGAATGGGGATTGACGTCATTGACGTTCACTGACAGAATTTGGAGCATGCGCACTGACAGTCGACGCATGCGCAGTACGTTCGCCGCGGGATCGCGCCTAGTTATAATAATACACACCCCCTACCCGCCCAATTTGAATTCTGCCGGCTCATTTTCGCTACGCCGCCGCAACATTTTAGGAGCAAGTGCTTTGTGAATAACAGTACTTGCTCCTAAAGTTTCGGCGGAGTAACGTAAATGAGAAACGTTACTCCAAATTAAAGATTCGCCCATCTACCTGAATCTGGCCCTATATATATATATATTTTTTTTTTTTCTAACACCCTAGATAATAAAATGGCGGTCCTTGCAATACTTTCTGTCACACCGTATTTGCGCCGCGGTCTTACAAGCACACTTTTTTCTTTAATAAAAAACAGTAAAGTTAGCCCATTTTTTTTTTATTGTGAAAGATAATGTTACGCCAAGTAAATTGATATCCAACATGTCACGCTTCAAAATTGCGTGCATTCGTGGAATGGCGACAAACTTTTACCCTTTAAAATCTCCATAGGTGACGTTTAAAAAATTCTACAGGTTGCATGTTTTGAGTTAGAGAAGTTCTAGTGCTAGAATTATTGCTCTCGCTCTACCTCACATGTGTGGTTTGAATACTGTTTATGTATGCGTTCGCTTCTGCGCGCAAGCTTGGCAGGACGGGGGATGCGTTTTTTGGCTCCTAACTTTAGCTGGCTCCTAGATTCCAAGCAAATTTGACCAAACCCACCAAGGACAATCAAAGGGCATTCAAAAACAAGTTCCAGACTTCCACTGGTACCTCTCAGGCTTATTCCAGGCTCATTGGTAAATTGCAGCCTTATACAGTCTCCTCAAGCAGTCCATAATACAGCTCACAAAAAGGGAAAAGAAAAGCCTGAAAATCTGGGGAACCCCAGATGAAGACATGCGACATTGTCATAACACATAGGGATTGGCTGTGGACAGACGTACACCAGGAGTGACGTGAGGAGGCGCTGAGAACGCCGCTGTTCATTAATTTTACACTCGTTTTTACTTTTTTATGTAAGAGCACATCCACTTAAACCATGAGTCTTCAAACTACGGCCCTCCAGTTGTTCAGGAACTACAATTCCCATCATGCCTAGTCATGTTTGTGAATGTCGGTGTGTTTCAATGCCTCATGGGATGTGTAGTTCCGTAACAGCTGGAGGGCCATAGTTTGAGGATCCCTGACTTAAACGGTTCCCTATACTCTATATACTACACCATTGGAGGCTTTTCTTTTCCCTGTATGTGAGCTGTATTAGGGACTGCTTGAGGAGACTGTATAAGGCTGCAATTTACCAATGAGCCTGGAATAAGCCTAAGGCCTCGTACACACGATCAAATCTGTCCGCTGGAAACGGTCTGCTGGACCGTTTCAGCAGACAGATTCGATCGTGTTTACGCCGAGCCAACGGATTTGGCCACCCGACAGATTTCAAAGCATGCTTTGAAATCTATCGGGTGGGAGTCCGTCCGCTCGACATGTCTGCTGGTTAGTACACTTACCAGCAGACATGTCGTCCCGCACCGCCGCTGAATGGATTTGGCTCATGCGCGGAAGTGTTTTACTTCCTGGTGCGGTGACGTGGCGGCGTCAACGTCACCGCCACGTCACCGCGCTGTTTTCTGGCGGGGATTTTGGTTTGCTCGTGTGTACACGCGAGCAAACCAAAATCCCAGCAGACAGATTTGTTCAAATCTGTCGGACAGACAGATTTGAACAAATCTGTCTGCTCGTGTGTACGAGGCCTGAGAGGTACCAGTGGAGGTCTGGAACTTGTTTTGGAATGCTCTTTGATTGTTCTTTATGCTTATTATACCTTTTTTTGAGGTGAGAGTTCTGTGAGACTAGTTACTCTGAAGATGAAGTCATTCATTTCACATTGAGATTTGTGGACATTCACTGTTTATACATTTTCCCCTTTTTTCGCAGTTTATCTGCCTGATCACATAAGGACTTTGTTTGTGCATCAGCACGTTATTATTAAGAATATTTATATATATTCCACTCATTTACTTTTTCACTTCTTGCACTGTTAGTGTGTTTATAGATTTTGCGTGAGAATTCATTAATTTATTTACATGCAGTACACTGTAATCTTACAGATTACATTACTGTGAAATTATTTTCCCTCCCTTTTGCCCCTAGTGGGTTGTCCAGTGCGCTGGATGCACCTTTTACATTGTGTGTGTGTGTGTGTGTGTGTGTGTGTGTGTGTGTGTGTGTGTGTGTGT
Source organism: Rana kukunoris (assembly GCA_029574335.1). Lineage (NCBI taxonomy): Eukaryota > Metazoa > Chordata > Amphibia > Anura > Ranidae > Rana > Rana kukunoris. Next base: position 106,208,266 of record CM056050.1, on the reverse strand, counting down.
GTGTGTATGTGTTAGAGGTCGACCGATATGGGTTTTTCTCTGGCCGATGCCGGTATTTGGAAATCGGGGCGGCCGATGGCCGATATGTGTTGCCGATTTTTGCGGCCGATATTTTAGGCCGATTTTTTTTTTTTTTTTTTTTTTTTTTTTTTTTTCTCCTCAACTCAAAAAACCTAGGGTGGAGAGGTTGGGAGGAGATAATTGTTTAGGGTGGAGAGGTGGGGTGCAGCCTGTCAGTGCCACCTCATCAATGCCCACCAGTGTCCACCACCAGTGCCACCTCATCAATGCCCACCAGTGCAGCCCATCAGTGTCCACCACCAGTGCCACCTCATCAATGCCCACCAGTGCCACCTCATCAATTCCCATCAGTGTCCACCACCAGTGCCATCTCATCAATGCCCACCAGTGCAGCCCATCAGTGTCCACCACCAGTGCCACCTTATCAATGCCCACCAGTGTCCACCTCATCAATGCCCACCAGTGCAGCCCATCAGTGTCCACCACCAGTGCCACCTCATCAATTCCCATCAGTGTCCACCACCAGTGCCACCTCATCAATGCCCACCGGTGCAGCCCATCGGTGTCCACCACCAGTGCCACCTCATCAATGCCCTTTTACATTGTGTGTGTGTGTATGTGTATGTATGTGTTAGAGGTCGACCGATATGGGTTTTTCTCTGGCCGATGCCGGTATTTGGAAATCGGGGCGGCCGATGGCCGATATGTGTTGCCGATTTTTGCGGCCGATATTTTAGGCCGATTTTTTTTTTTTTTTTTTTCTCCTCAACTCAAAAAACCTAGGGTGGAGAGGTTGGGAGGAGATAATTGTTTAGGGTGGAGAGGTGGGGTGCAGACTGTCAGTGCCCACCACCAGTGCCACCTCATCAATGCCCACCAGTGTCCACCACCAGTGCCACCTCATCAATGCCCACCAGTGCAGCCCATCAGTGTCCACCACCAGTGCCACCTCATCAATGCCCACCAGTGCCACCTCATCAATTCCCATCAGTGTCCACCACCAGTGCCATCTCATCAATGCCCACCAGTGCAGCCCATCAGTGTCCACCACCAGTGCCATCTCATCAATGCCCACCAGTGCAGCCCATCAGTGTCCACCACCAGTGCCACCTTATCAATGCCCACCAGTGTCCACCTCATCAATGCCCACCAGTGCAGCCCATCAGTGTCCACCACCAGTGCCACCTCATCAATTCCCATCAGTGTCCACCACCAGTGCCACCTCATCAATGCCCACCGGTGCAGCCCATCGGTGTCCACCACCAGTGCCACCTCATCAATGCCCACCAGTGCAATCACCTCAGTGCATCGCCAACCAGTGCCATCCACCCCTTTGCCAACCAGTGCCATCCACCCCTTTGCCAACCAGTGCCATCCACCCCTTTGCCAACCAGTGCCATCCACCCCTTTGCCAACCAGTGCCATCCACCCCTGTGCCATCCACCCCTTTGCCAACCACCCCTGTGCCAACCAGTGCCATCCACCCCTGTGCCATCCACCCCTTTGCCAACCACCCCTGTGCCAACTAGTGCCATCCACCCCTGTGCCATCCACCCCTGTCTGCAACAGTCAATCAGCGGCCGCCGCTGCCGACATTCTACACTGTAAAAAAAAAAAAGTCCCCTGATGTGCTGCGCGCCCGGCCTCTGCCTACAAACCCCAGAATGCAGAGCGGGCCAGTAACATTCTGGGGTTTGTAAGCAGAAGACGGGCACGCTGCACGTCAGGGGATGTTTTTCTTTACAGTGTAGAATGTCGGCAGCCGCGGCCGCCGATTGGCTGTCACAGGCATCAGTAGATAGCAGCGAGCGGGCCCCTCCTCTCTGTATACACCCACAGACGAGGAGGGGCCCGCTCGCTGCTATCTACTAACGCCTGTAACAGCCAATTGGCGGCCGCCGCCGCCAACGCTGGGTGTACTAAGATGTCCGCGGCTCCGGAGCTAGGCCGAAGCCGCGGCCTTTCCTGATGCTGTGACCGCGGCGGCAATCCGCGGATTGCCGCTGCGGTCACAGCATCAGGAAAGGCCGCGGCCTCGGCCTAGCTCCGGAGCCATGGCAGCGCTAGCAGCATGTAGAAATATCGGCCTAATTTGGAGAAAAATCGGCCGATGCCGATTTCTCCAAAACGGCCAAATATCGGCCTGCCGATATATCGGTCGACCTCTAGTATGTGTGTGTATGTGTGTGTGTGTGTGTGTGTATGTATGTGTGTGTATATATATATATACATAATATAGTGACGACAGCGACAATTCTGCAATTGAGAAAATGTCAGTGTTTTTGAGTTGATTACATTATTGAATACATTTTATTATAATATTTAGATTTATAGTTATTATATTATTGATACATTTTGTGTTTCAAGCTTTATAATACCTGGGATGTGTACTAGACTCTTGTTTGACTAGATTTAAGTGAGTTACTTTTAAAGCCTGTTACACATGATCGTATTTTCCTCGGACAAAGAGTAGGACTTTTGCCCGAAGGGTGTTGGCCATGAACTTGTCTTGCATACAAATGGCAAATAATTGTCGGCCAACAAACACGAAACTGTGGTTTTTCAGCTCTTCAGCGTTACCCTTTGGGCAACTTCTGTTAATGTTGTTATGAGCATTGCCTCTGAGCATGTGTGTTTGTACTTGTACACACGATCGGATAATCCGACAACACACATTTGTTGTTTGAAAATTTTAAAGCATGCCATCTAACATTTGTAAGCGGAAAACCAGACAATTGTCCGATGGAGCATACAAACGACAGATTTTCTGACAACAAGCCTGTCATCACACAATTCCTGACGAAAAGTCTGATCGTGTGTACAAGGCTTTAGAATTGCAGGCCTATAATATAAAATGCAAAACAATGTACCGCTTTCAGCATCAAAAATGTGACATAATTATACTACCAGGGTGGTTAAAGTGGCTTACAGGAGTGTTGACAGAATAGGATGTGGGTGGTAAGTACAGCAGGGACTAGAGGGGTCCAGTGTTAATTCACCTTTTCAGATCTTCTATTTTGACTTTAGAGCCACTTTAATCCTCAGAGTGTTGATAATATAAATAAGCCAGGGCTCGACAAATTGCATCCTGTGGCGCCTGGGCTTTTGTCAGTCGTCCGCATCCACCTCCCACTTGCCGACCACGCTATAGCCATAAGACGGCTCCAAGTGTGGTCATCAAGTTCTGGGAGAGAGTCTATTGATGTCCTCTCAGAACCTTGCTCCCTGCTTGCTTTGGGCACGCTCACAGTGACCCTTTACCATGTGCTCAACTGTGTCCTATCACAGCTGGTCACATGTAAACACATGGCGGTTATCAGCATTTCCTTTCCTCAGAGCTGTCACAGCATGAAGAAAGGAAAGCTGATAACTAGCTATCATGTTTCAGGGAACATTTACACTGATAATCAGGGCACTGATCATCGGTGCCCTGATGATTAGTGCAGCATATCGGTGCCCATCAATGCCACCTGTCAGTGCCCATCAGTGCAGCTTTATCCCTGGATATCATCAGTAAAGAAGAAAAATGTATTTGCAAAATTCTATAACCAAAATAAAGAAGGTGTTTTTTGTACTTTTTTCTTTTTTTTTTTTTTTAATCAAAATTTAGGGATTTTTAAATTTACTTAGCAAAAAATAAAAAACCCACCGGTGATAAAATATCACCAAAAGAAAGCTCCATTTGTGTGGGAAAAATGCTAAGTGTCCACCACCAGTGCCACCTCATCAATGCCCACCAGTGTCCACCTCATCAATGCCCACCAGTGCAGCCCATCAGTGTCCACCACCAGTGCCACCTCATCAATGCCCACCAGTGCAGCCCATCAGTGTCCACCACCAGTGCCACCACTACCACTGTCCCTCTCACAATGTTGGCCACATGACAGCGTGGCATACAGCCCTGTACATAAATTGTCTGATTCTAAAATGCTCCTGTCCAAATTTGCCCCCTGTGCTCATTCATTCAGAGTGGGGGCACTAATACAGGAGGTGTTACTAACCAGATAACCCAGTGAAGACAGAGAGAAAATGTTTTGCAAAGAAAGCTAAAGGAGTTGTAAAGGAAAAAAATGTTTTGCCTAAAATGAATGTCTGCAAGGTAGACAGAATAGTGTAATGATTCTGTTAAACAAGTAAATACCTATTAAATTCCTTCATCTATATCACCTCCGACGTTCTAGTTTCTGTTCTCTCACTTCCTGGTTTGCGGCGCTCGTTCATATAAGAACTACATTTCCCAATATGCATTGCGGCACTCCCAGTAATTCACACCTCCTTGAAGTCTCTAAGGCCGCGTACACACCATGAAATAAATCCGATCAAATCGGTCTGACAGACCGTTTTGATCGGATTTGTCTGCTGGGATAGATTGGTTTGATCGCTGTACACACGATCAAACCAAAATCCCTGCCAGCAGACAGCGTGGTGACATGATGTTGACGCCGCCACGTCACCGTCACCAGGAAGTAAAACACTTCCGCGCATGCGTCAAATCCATTCGAAACGTGCGGACAGATATGTTTGCTGGTTAGGGTCTGCTGGAAAAATCTGTCTGTCCGCCCGTACACACGATCAAATTTGTCTGCTGAAACGGTTCGTTGGACCGTTTCCAGCAGATAGATTCGATCGTGTGTACACGGCCTAAGACGTAGAGAGCGTCCTGCCACACAGATGTAGTTCCTAGGAGGGGGCGAGCACCTTACTGATCACCGCAGTAAAGCCTCCCTTCACGGTGGTCAGTAACCGACAAGCAGGAAGTAAACAGAAAAGAAATGGAGCAACTTCTGAGCAAAAACGAACAATGAGGAAGTGAAAAGAGGAATGTCTGCAGGTAAAGGATGCTTATTATTATCGAAGGATTGGTATGCTGTAAAATATTACATTTTTTGGTTAAGATCGCCGTACCAACAAAAGCGATGTGTTATTGTATTCTGAAAGTGGACTGCCCCCTTCCCCCTCCACAATACACCAATCAATGGTTAGAGCCATTGGCTGAATGGGTGCTGGTTTTTCAGCATGTCCATTTGGCAACAGCCGGTTGTTAGTCTGGCTTCTGTCAGACAGACAGCTGTACACATCGTTCTGTAGAACTGGCCAATTTTTTGGCCAGTGTGTCCCAAGCCTAAGCATCTGTTGTGGAGCTGCCAGTCAGTGTGATTTTAGTGAAGGTTCACCAGTTTCATCTCTGATGCTTGCCAAATGTTTTGCCAGAGTGGTCCTAATTGGATGCTTTTGATTGTCTCTGCACAGAATCGGCAACATAATGATTTGTTACAAAAAAATTAAACATTAAGATGCATCCGTAACTGGTGAGGCTACAAATGCTGTAACCTCATCCGATCAGTTACGATTCCTCATAAAACTGTTGTCCTTTTTCTTGTTGAAAGCTTCTTTGAGTGTTTTAAGAATGAGTGCATTCAGCTTATAAAGATGGATGCAGCAGCTGCATAGTCACAGTTTGACAGCCATGCAGGAGCTGCTGTAAAGCCCTGAACGCAGACAGTGTGCATTCAGGTTAAAGGGTTTTGTAAAGGTTTGTTTTTTATTTTCTAAATAGGTTACTTTAAGCTAGTGCATTGTTGGTTCACTTACCTTTTCCTTCCATTTCCCTTCTAAATGTTATTTTCTTTGTCTAAATTTCTCACTTCCTGTTCCTCCTCAGTAAGCTGTTAAGTAAGCTGCGCCAACTAAAAAAGAAACTATAAAGTCCATAAAAAACAAACGTATATAAGTCCAAATAATGATGAATGTGACATCAACAGCACCCAAGTGAAATGTAAAAGATTCGTGAGCCACCACCACATGGACTGAGGCTTACCAGAGATGAGCCCAATAACAGCATAAAATGGATCCAGACGATATATCCCAAGGCAGTTCTCACAGCTAACCGGGAACCTGTCTTACACCAACACAGCTGATCTCTGATTCACAGGAGTGGGAAGCAGCGCTGGATACTCGAAAATACCAATATCATATGGGACAGCGACAAGCCATGTAAAAGGAAGAAGACCGCAACATAGTGTAGTACCAATGATTGGTTTAATAAAAGATGTTTGCGGTCTCCTTCCTTTTACATGGCTTGTCGGTGTCCCATGTGATATTGGTATTTTCGAGTATCCAGCGCTGCTTCCCACTCCTGTGAATCAGAGATCAGCTGTGTTGGTGTAAGACAGGATCCCGTTTAGCTGTGAGAACTGCTTTGGGATATATCGTCTGGATCCATTTTATGCTGTTATTAAGCTCATCTCTGGTAAGCCTCAGTCCATGTGGTGGTGGCTCACAAATCTTTTACATTTCACTTGGGTGCTGTTGATGTCACATTCATCATTATTTGGACTTATATACGTTCGTTTTTTATGGACTTTATAGTTTCTTTTTTAGTTGGCGCAATTTTCTTTTTGTTTCTATATGCTTGTGTTAGATCACGTGATTGCTGCCTTCTGTGATTTCACTTATCACGTTATTTTATTATTGGTTTAGCGCAAAACTTTTCTCTTTTATGTTAAGTAAGCTGTTCTAAATGACTTTCCACCGCTCGGATGATGGTGGAAAGCTTACTGAGGAGAAACGGGAAGTGAGAAATTCAAACAAAGAAAAAAAAGATTTAGAAGGGAACTCAAAGGAAAAGGTAAGTGAACCAACAATGCACTAGCTTAAAGGAACCTATTTAGAAAATAAAACACAAACCTTTACAACCCCTTTAATGAAGCCACTACTTCATGGCTGTTCAATTTTAACATGTCGTTACTGTCTGAACAAATCGTTTGTGTTAAAAGATGATAATATGGAAATTTTTCTGATTGTGTAATTGATTTCTTGTTTTTATATTTCTTTTAGATAAACGCCAGTGAGATTGCTAGATTCTCAGACTTTCCCTTGTCCAAAAAAACTATTCGTGGTGAGTACAGCTACTGTTATGTATTTTACTGTTCTATACAAAGTACATATTCAGTTTATAAAGAGCTCTGCTAAGTTCTGACAGTTGAACCAAAGCTGACATTACAGTTGTATAAGAGGCTGGATACTCAGAACCATTGTACAATTTCTTACATCTCCTAGGTTGCTTTCACACTGAGGATTTTTTAAGCGATTTTGCGTTAAAGAAAAAAAAAAACCTATGAAAAAAACTCAAGGAAAAACTTCTCTTTAAAATCTATGAATGTGGGCACACCGGGGCAGTGCGCTTTTGTTTCAGTATAAAAAGTCCTGCTTGCAGCATTTTTTGAAGCATGTTTGGGAAAATAAACAGACCAAAAAACACTCTTCCCTATTGCAATGAGCAGGAAGCGCCTCCAAAAACCCTTGCGCTAAGCAATTTTGGTGCAGTTTTTGAGTCGCATGTTGTTTTTTTTTTTTTTTAAAGGCACCAAAAGCACAAAAAAGTTTCATTAACGTATAGGCATTTTGCAGGAAGTATTGATGTGAACCAGTGTCAAAGTCGCCTTAAAAGGTTTTGAAGAGGGTTTCTGGGTTTTTATATTTTTTTCCCATTATGAGGGGCTCATTCTAGGGTTTGTATTTATTTTATGAATTATACATTTTATAGAGGTAAACTCTGTCCCATCTTTCTAAGTGGTGGTGTTCCTCCGATACCTGGTTGACTGCACCCCCTTCCCACCACATCTAGAAGAGAGATAAATATTTAATTGAAGTTTGTAAAGGCAGAAGGTTGTGTTTTTTTTTTTTTTTTTTTATTAACCACTTAAGGACCGCCTACTGCACATTTACGTCGGCAGAATGGCACGGCTGGGCACATCAACGTATATATACGTTGGTTTTAGTACCCAGCCGTGGGTCGCGCGCCCGCGACCCGGTCCGAAGCTCCGGGACCGCGGGATTCGCGGACCCGATCGCCGCTGCAGTGCGGCGATCCGTCCCTGGAGCGGAAGAACGGGGAGAGCCGTGTGTACACACGGCTTCCCCGTGCTTCTCTGTGGCCGGAGCATCGATCGCGTCATCCCTGTAATAGGGGGACGCGATCGATGACGTCACACCTACAGCCACACCCCCCTACAGTTGTAAACACACACATTAGGGCACACATTCCCTACAGCGCCACCTGTGGTTAACTCCCAAACTGCAACTGTCATTTCCACAGTAAACAATGCAATTTAAATGCATTTTTTGCTGTGAAAATGACAATTGTCCCAAAAATGTGTCAAAATTGTCCGAAGTGTCCGCCATATTGTCGCAGTCACGAAAAAAATTGCTGATCGCCGCTATTAGTAGTAAAAAAAAAATAATTAATAAAAATGCAATAAAACTATCCCTTATTTTGTAAACGCTATAAATTTTGCGAAAACCAACCGATAAACGCTTATTGCGATTTTTTTTTTTTTACCAAAAATATGTAGAAGAATACGTATCGGCCTAAACTGAGGAAAAAAAATGTTTTTTTATATATTTTTGGGGGATATTTATTATAGCAAAAAGTAAAAAATATTGCATTTTTTTTTAAATTGTCGCTCTATTTTTGTTTATAGCGCAAAAAATAAAAACCGCAGAGGTGATCAAATACCACCAAAAGAAAGCTCTATTTGTGGGAAAAAAAGGACGCAAATTTTGTTTGGGAGCCACGTCGCACGACCGCGCAATTGTCTGTTAAAGCGATGCAGTGCCGAATCGCAAAAACCCCTTGGGTCATTTGCCAGCGTATTGGTCCGGGTCTTAAGTGGTTAATCTTAATGCATTAAGATAAATAAAACCTTCATTGTGCAGCCCCTAATACTTGGCTCTCTTTATTGGCTGAGACGGCAGCGCAGCGCCATTTGCTCCCGCTGCTGTCAATCAAAGTTAGTGAGCTAATGAGAGAAAGGGGCTGGGCGGTGGCTCCGTATCTGGATGGACACCAGAAGCAGTGGCTTGGCTCGGGTTCCCTGATAGTAAGCTGCTTGCTGTGGGGGCAAAACCACGGCACAGACCAGGTAAGTGTAACAGGTTTTATTGTTATTGGTGATTTACAGAGCTAGTCTCCGTGACTAAGTGACTAAGCACTCCCCCCCCCCCCCCCCCCCCCAAGACGAGCACCCTCACTAAGTATGCAGGGGTCCTGGCATTTCCCCTGTTAATACCCCCTTTTTCAACCAATGGTAGGCTCAGCTAAAAACACCACCCAGTATTCCAGCTTTGTTTGCTTCACCATCAGTCAGCTTCATCGGTTAACTGATGGAAAAATCCATCAGACTGTTCTCATCGGTTTAACCAATCGCGTGTACAGGGCATAAGTCTTATTTAATGGTCCCATCTAGAGCTCAGTGCCTCCTAGAGTACTTTGGTCTGATGGATTAGCGATATTAATTCAGCATTTCTTGCCAGTTACTCAAGATTGCTGACCAAATCCAAAGCAAAAGACGATAGGTGCTTTATGGGAAGACATCTTTAATGACCTGTACATGCGATCATAAAATAGTATGAAAAATACCGCTTTCAAATCGATCGTACAGTAATCTGTTAGAACAGAGACTTTGAGACCCGATTACGACAGTTCATGTGAAATTATTTGATGTGACAATACCAGATCGTAATTTTTTTGTTTAATCGATACGGTTGTCGTTCGAAAATACAATACAAATGCGCTACAACACTTTACACCCCATCCACATTTTTATTTGGTCGTACGAGAGTTTTCGTGACTTTAGTAACCTCTTCATTTTCGATATGAGACTATCTGACAGTTCAGGTTGTTGCCTGGGACATAGTTCACACAATGGATGTAATCATTTTGTAAAGTAAAGAACAATCGGGTATTATGTTTCTCCCCCATATAGGTTTGGTTGAGTCTCAATACCGGTTACCTACTGAGATCCAGAAACAGGCGATTGGATTGGCCCTACAAGGGAAGGATGTTCTTGGAGCTGCTAAAACTGGGTCTGGAAAAACCCTGGCTTTTCTTATTCCTGTAAGCTATTATTTTGCCTTTTAATAAGCTGTTATTGTTTGTATTGACCGTAAAGCATCTTAACGCATTTCTCTACTGTATTTTGCAGGCTGTGGAATGTTTGTACCGGCAGCAGTGGACATCGGATGATGGGCTTGGGATCCTGATCATCTCTCCCACCAGAGAGTTGGCTTATCAGACGTTTGAGGTTCTGCGAAAAGTGGGCCATAACCATGAATTCTCTGCTGGGCTCATCATTGGAGGAAAGGTGTGTGAGATTGGTTATAATGCTGAACGTTGTACTGCTGATCCAGTTATAGTGTTCCGATAACAAAACCAATTGTTACCAGTCATTCCATGTCTTGTCTTGCATTTTTACTTCCTTTGCAGTTAACCTTGGCTTGTCCTTGCACAGATAGTTGTACTTAATGTGGCCCTAGACATCCAGCATCCTTCAAATAATATAAAAAATTATAGCACTTACAGTAGGTGTTTTACACTTGACTTGTCTCCAGTGGCGGCACAAATATCTTCCCACAGACCGATCGCCTGCTGCGGATAACTGCCTTCTGTGTTTCTCTGCAGCAATCCGACAGTCCTATGTTGAGTCCGAACTAGCACTCTCCAGTAAGCATGCTCTCTACTGATTGCACAGCTTTAGCGCTATACATTTAAAGGTGTTGTAAAGGTAAAAAAAAATCCCCTAAATGGCTACCTTTAACTTGGTGCAGTCCTCCTTCACTTACCTCATCCTTTGATTTTGCTTTTACATGTCCTTATTTCTTCTGGGAAATTCTCACTTCCTGTTCTTCTGTCTGTAACTACACACAGTAATGCAAGGTTTTCTCCCAGGCTCTTGAGGGGGCGAGCAGGAGAGTGGGGACGCCCACTAACACACAGCTCCTTTCTCTATCGGCAACGTAGAGAGTGTCCTGTCTCTCCTGCTCGCCCCCTCCCCCCCTCAAGAAGCTTTCTCCACACCAGGAAGAAAGCCTTGCATTACTGCGTGTAGTTACAGACAGAAGAACAGGAAGTGAAGATTTCTCAGAAGAAATAAGGACATTTAAAAGCAAAATGGAAGGATGAGGTAAGTGAAGGAGGACTTTTTTTTTTAATTCTAAACAAAGTCCCTGTTTATTCCTTCACTGTATCTTTAGAAGGAACCAGGATTGCCAAACAGACTTGACTAATATGTCCGCCTTTGTTCATTTCTATTACATAGTGGCTGAGTGGGTGGTTATTTATTAAAAAAAAAAAAAAGTGTACCCTGTTTAGCTTACAGAGAGTGGCAAGGACACTGCATTTCTGTCAAAATCAGCAAGTATACTTGCTGAAAATGTTCTTGGCATGAAAGATTAAAACAAATGCAACTACCACATCTATGCATTGGTAAGCAATTTATCACATTTTTATTCTTTGGTTTAGTTATGTTATTTCTTTTACTTGGCATACACAATTTTGAATGTATTAGTTCAGGGGTCTCCAAACTATGGCGCTCCAGTTGTTCAGGAACTACAATTTCCATCATGCCTTGTCATGTCTGTGAATGTCAGATTTTTACAATTTCCTTAATGGGACGTGTAGTTCTGCAACAGCTGTAGGGCCGTAGTTTGGAGATCCCTGTATTAGTTTAATTTTCAGTTCTAATAGGTACTGAGCCATTGGAACAATTGAAGTGTATTGAATGCAGGTTTGAGAGCTAATACAGTTTTCCTTTGCACCATTGCAGGATCTAAAACAAGAATCGGCCCGTATCCATCGCACAAACATTCTCATCTGTACCCCTGGTCGTCTCTTACAACACATGGATGAAACATCGTTTTTCCATACTAGTAATCTGCAGATGCTCGGTGAGTTCCTGGCTGTAGGAAAATAAAACGGCGTGTTCTGCTTTCTTGATCTGTTTATTTTTTTAATTTTAAGTGATCCTCCCAAAGAGTAAATCTATCTTCCCGCATTTGACATCATCAGAGACTGCAGAGGTCTTCACTATGTGGGATCGTGGGAGAGATCACTGGCAACAATGATTATGACTGTATAATATCACAAGCCTGTAGTCCAAGGTGCTTGGGTGGCTTCACAGAGTGACTGGGCTGCAGTGAATTCACTGCGGCCTCCTAAGAGTTAAAACCCTGTGGGAGAAGGTCCTTGCTCGAGCAGGATCACCAAGTATTTATTCTTTGGAGGCAAGAGCTAAAGATAACTTAAAGCAGAAGTAAATCCATTGATTTAACAGTTTCAAAAAAAAGTTTGCATTCCCATAAGTGTCAGGAATGTAAGGGCTCATTTACACTTGCTTTGGCTTCAACACACATTAACGGCCAGTTTACACTTGCTTCAAAACATGGCTTCGGACAGGCTTTTTTAAAGCTCTCTGAACGCTAGTCAAAGCTTCTGTAACTAAGTAAAAGGGTTGGCGAACAGTCCTTTTTACACCTTGCTTTTACTTTGCTGTAAAAATTATACCCCATGGGTCTTCAAAGCCTTCATAGAAATCTATGGCAAAGCTCGCCTGAAGCCCCACCAAAGGTCCATTGAAGCTCTGCCAAAGCCTCACCGAAGCCCCAAACAAAAGCAAGGTGTAAACAGGACTGTAAGCTAACCATTTTATTTGGTGATGGGAGCTTTGACTGGCTATCAAAAAGATTTAACAAATGTCTGAAGCCTTATTTTGAAGCAAGTGTAAACTAGCCGTAACTGTCACATATGATGTTCTCTGAACCACACCGTCAAACCATCCAATGGCTGGTGTCATAACTAATCACATGTGCAGCATCATGGCAGTTGAAGATTAAACGGAGGACAAAATGGTAGCTTCCTTGGCTTAAAACGATAGGAGTGTTTACTTCCATTTTAAATGATTCACTGAAGAGACTACTGTCTCTTTTTGGTAGCTGTGTGGTTGCTTACCACTGTCACCTATTCCGTCACATTGATAACATTTTCCGTTGTCCCTGAAATTGCATAAGCATCTTTTGACAGTGTTGTGGTTTGTCCTAATCGTTGTCAATGCTACCGGCCAGCTTGATCGGCTTGTAAATGTGGGGAAAGATTAAATAATTGCATGTGAAATAAAAGGTAATTATTCAGTATAACAGTATAAGCTTCATGCAGTTTTCACAGCAGTATATTTTTTATGATCATGGTCTGTTTGGTAGCAAAGTCTCGCCAGTCTTTAGTCCAGTGTCGGGGTCTTTTTTTTTTTTACCAGTTAGGTTCTGTCATTTACCACTTGACCACCAGAAGGCTTTATTCCCTTCATGACCAGACCATTATTTGCTTTTAAACACTGAGCTATTGCACAGTCATGCAACATTGTGTTCTAATAAAATTTTATCTTTTTTTTTTTTTTTTTTTTACCCAAATGGAGCCTTCTCTTAGTACTGTTTGATCACTACTGATTGAAAATGGTTTATATATATATATATATATATATATATATATATATATATATATATATATATATATATATATATATATATATATATATATATAATTTTGTTATAAAACCGTCTTGCTAGAATAGAAGGGGGGTTGTAAAGTCGGAAGTTTTTTTTTATCTTAATGCATTATAAAACGCATTGTGTGTGTGTGTATGCAGCAGCCCCCCTCAGCCTCTTTAATACTTACAGCGATGTCCGAGAGTCTCTCCCTCCTGATTGGTTGAGACGCAGCAGCGGTTCCATTGGTTCCCGCTGCTGTCGATCAAAGTCGGCTAGGCAACTAGGACAGAGAGGAGGTGGGAAAGGGCCACAGCTCCATATCTGAATGTACACAGGGAACTGTGACTTGGCTCGGGTGCCCGCCTAGTAAGCTACTTGCTTGTGGGGACACTCAACAGGAGGGGGACCCGAGAAGAGGAGGCTCTGGTCTGCTCTGTGCAAAACCAACTGCACAGAGCAGGTAAGTATAACATGTTTGTAAAGTCCCATTTTATTTCTATAAAAAATAACAATCACTTTAATTGTATGCCTAAAGCCTCATACACACACGGTAGGACTTCAAACAAACTTTTCCATGGATTTTTTTCTGAAGGGAGTTGGCCAGGCACACCCATAGCATACACACAGCAGGACTTTTCTGCAAACTTTCCTAAAACTTTCCCAACGTCACGTGGTTTTTCTGCTCTTTACCGCCACCCTTTGGTCAACTTCTGCTATTGTTGGTTGATTTTAAATTGGTTCTGGGCATGCGTATTTGTACTTCGGACAAAAGTCTCATGGATTTCTGTACACACGATAGGACTTTGCACCGTAGGACTTTTGTTGCCGAAAAGTTTGTCCGTTTGCAGAGCAAACTTTTGTCCGATGAAAACCGAAAAAGTTTGTCCGATGGAGCGTACACATGGTAGGATTTTTTTTGAAAACTTGCTCATTTTGAAGTTTGTTGTCAAAAAGTCCTACCGTGTGTATGGGGCTTAACAAGTGTAGTGTGTGTGTGTGTGTGTGTTTGTTTATTTTTGATTTGCTGATATTGCTATTTTTTTCTTTTTATGCTTTTCCGGTAGAAGAAACAGCCAAATCTCTGTACAGAGTTCTGTGTGTTTGTAAACACAAAGCTCTGCGTATGATTGGACTAAGCTGATCAACAGGTTTCAGCCAAAATCATTGGCTAAAATCTGCTACTAAACTTGTACTGTGTCCAATCACAGCACGGTTCGACAGGGGGCAGAGGAAAACTCTGCGATCGGTAGGTGGTTAAACAGGGGCTGTCTGTCTCCTGGGAAGTTGGTTAGCAGCTTAAATTATAACGTAATTTTTGCTTCCGGTTGTGGTAAACCCCCACTAAAACGGACAACAAACCTGATGAAAGCTCTTTTTTTGCTTATTTTATTCAAAACTAACAAAAAAAGCTTTATCTTGCATTCCACTATAATATTGGTCTTGTTTCAGTGCTTGATGAAGCTGACCGGATTCTGGATATGGGATTTGCCGATACAATCAATGCAATTGTGGAAAACCTGCCCAAGAAACGACAGACCCTCCTCTTCTCCGCAACTCAGACTAAATCTGTGAAGGACCTTGCTCGTCTCAGCTTGAAAGATCCAGAATATGTGTCGGTTCATGAGAAGGCAAAATTCAGGTAAGGTTTGTTGGCTTCTGCTCTGCAGGCCATTTACTTTTCAGAGTATATAAATATATGGTCTGCCATTGCTCCCTTTTTGCTGACCACTGAAAGTATGTGGAAATGTCTTTCTGACTGTACATGCTACATATATTCTGGGTCAGTCAATCAGAAAGTTGAAGGCAGAGTCCAGACAGGCAATCAGCATTTTTAGAAGGGGGCCAGTGATGGAAAAGAAATACCACTCCAGATGGAGCTGCTTGGCTGGTCAATCGCCTCCTGGAGACCACGGGTCCTGGCAATGCATATAGCAGAGAACAAAAGAAAAATATTTGGACAGCCGCACTCCTGGGAATTCCCGAATTGTCCTTTTAGGCTTCATTTCCATGGACGTTTTTACAGCCACTTTTTTTAGCCTTTTTTTACAGCTTAAAATCGGCTGTCCATGTTTATTTAAGAAAAAAAATAAAAAAAATTTTGAGCTAGAGCTCAAAAACGCGGCGGCAGCGTTTTTGCACGTTTTTTGAGCGTTTTTTTAAGGTCTGGCGTTTTTACAGCTCTATTGCTGGAGCTTCAGAACGCACTGGTCCTGGTTTTTTTTTTTTGCAGCTTAAAAACGTCTTGGCAATCTACAGCTCAAAAACGTCATGGTGGGCATGAGGCCATAGACTAACATGAAGAGCTGTTTTTAGGCTGCAAAAAATGCTCAGAAAAGTGGCTGTAAAAACGCCA
This sequence comes from Rana kukunoris, assembly GCA_029574335.1. Lineage (NCBI taxonomy): Eukaryota > Metazoa > Chordata > Amphibia > Anura > Ranidae > Rana > Rana kukunoris. The sequence goes on along the minus strand of CM056050.1, from coordinate 106,192,572 downwards.
GTGGAAATCAGCCCTAAATAGTAAAATGGAAATACACTACAATCCACAACTCGTAGCTATGAGTAAGCGCTGAGCAATTATTTTTACTCTGGATTGTAGTGCATTTCCATTTTACTATTAAAGGACAATTTGGGAATTCCCAGGAGTACGGCTGTCCAAATATTTTTCTTTTGTTCTCTGGCCAGTGATAGAAAGTAATCCAATACTGTGCTAGTGAGACATCCCATCCATCCATCCATCCACTGTTCGAACACGATCCACCAGGTGCAGCTGCTTAACCCTGGATTGCTGACAAGGTGTTCAGAGCAATGTCTTACTAATGCAAAGAGAAAAGCAAAGAAACATGCCCCTCTAGTGATTTTTTTATTTTTCTTATGCTGATTGTAAAGTCTCAAACTTCTTTCCTGCAGCTTCCCCCAGAGCCCGATTTTTTTTTTTTTCTCTCGGCCCATCCAATCCAGCAATGTGCAGTGCAAGAGCCCAGCAGCTCCAGCCATGGTCTCTGTCCTCATTAGATATTGGCTTCCGCTGCTGTCAGTCAAATCCAGTGATGTGGGGGGTTGGACTCAGTCCTGCTGTCTGTGTCAATGGACGCAGCAGCTTGACTCGGCAACAAGCCTGCATGGGTGCCCTCATGGAAAGCTGCTTTCCATGGCTCCTCCCATTAAAGGAGGAGCCAGGAGCGCTGGTAGGGGACACTAGAAGAGAAGGATCGGGTCTGCTCTGTGCCCAAACCCTTGCACAGAGCAGGTAAGTATGACATGTTCATTTTTATACCTTTTACAACCCCTTTAAGGACAAAACGTTGCAGTATTCTTGGCAACTACACTGCTAAATCAGGCACACCATCCCCAGCATACAAATGCTGTGTTTGTATTATCTGCTGTTCCTGAAAACACAGGTGTTGGTGATTTGAAAGTTACCAGCTGCCTTTATATCCAGGGATTCCTGCGGTCTCCCCAACCTCTTTTGTGGACTTGGCTTAGTCCTCTTGGTCTGCTACTGGAGATGGGATACAGACAACCAGCTTTTTGTGACAGTCTTGTGTACATCAGGGAAATGTGAGTTTAAAGAGGTTGTAAACCAGGGGTCAGCAACCTTTTTCCACTTAAGGGCCAGATTTAATGTATGTGAATGCATGGAGGGGCGCATTCACCTGCTTATAAATGAAGATAATAATAATCCTAACATAGTAATAACAGTACACGTTTACCTCACTTTAAGGTGTTTTACTAATACAAAGTCAGCTCACCCTGAGCGGGTATGTGGCTGGGGATTTGGATTTTACTGGCACCCAAGGGTGGCTGATGCCAGCCAGCATGGTCTGGGGTTCCCATAACGCGTGCGTACACAGGCACACGCATGGTAGAAATCTCCTACCTTACACAGGTGTACAGCGAGAAGAGGGTGGTATCACAGAGCTGGATTGGGAACTGCTAGAGTTCACATTAACAGGCTGGTGATTGGTTGCCAGGCGATCATCGCAACCAATCACCTGCTGTGTAATAAGAAAAAAAAACGGCGGTTCCACGTCTGTGGTAACGGACACTCTTCGCTGTCCAAGAGTTGCCAATTTCTGCTTTGAAACCTTCCTGTGTAAGTATCCATAGGTACTGTAAATATCTTAAACTTGCTCTGTTTAGGAGATATTTACTGTATACTGCGCCGATAATGTCATTGGCCCATGCGCTCTAAAGGAACGGCTGCCCATGCTGTTTCTTCACGAAAACAAAACGTAAAAAATGTGCGTTCAGAGTGGAGCTTTTGAGCATAATTTACATACATTGCATTATAGGCCTCTTTCTCCCAAGTTCTGACAAAAAATAAATAAATCCAGCATGAATTCATATGCCTGTATGCAAAATGCCTTCATATAAAAAAAAATTTCAGTGACCCTATCACCTTGTACATTCCAGACAAAGTGATCGTGTCCTCCATAGAGCAGTGGTTCTCAACATTTCTAGTGCCGTGACCCCTTGATAAAATTTCCCAAGTTGCGGGGACACCCAACAGTAAAATTATTTTCATAGTGTGTGTTGTCAGCACCCGGGGCAACACAAGTAATTTGCACCCCTAACCCACAGGCATTTAGGGCTTCCTGAGTCCCTTCCTCTCGTACGGTATTAAAACCTCATATGGTACATTTTAGGATGTGACCCTCTTTCTCCTTGTTCTCCTTTCTTTCCCTTTTATCTCTCTCTATCCTAATTAGTTTTTTTTCCCCATCCCTCGTCCTAGCCATCTTTCTTGTTCTTTCTCTACCTTTTTTATTTGTTCCACCCCTCTTTTCCTCTCCCGTCCATGTATTCTCTATTTGAATTCCTTCTCTTACTCCTTGGTGGGGGGTGGGATGAGTGGATGACTGATCTGAGAACTGTAGTGGGGACTTTTAATGGCAACTCTAAACACAGGTAGTGTTACTCACTGTGCCTCCGACTTTGTAGCATCTTGTAGCAGTGGAACCTATGCAGGGACAGCGTTGCGTGCTTCAAGAACAGCCCACGATTCGGGGACCCCTGGCAAATCATCATTTGACCCCCGAGGGGATCCCGACCCCCAGGTTGAGAACCACTGTCAGAGGGCCTCCCAAAGCCATCTTACTCATCTTGCCAGTACTGTGTCACTTCTCTTTTCTCTGAGTGATCTCCTCTGATGTTACAGTGCTTGGGTCTAACAGCCAATCACTAGGTCCGAATATTGTCATTTTAGTGGGGGAAGTGACATCACTACAGTTGGTGTCCGCCACAAGACAACGCTAGGGATTTAAGTGGAGGATAATCGCTGGTAAGGGGAGTATTGGAGAAGAAGACCTTTTTCATGCTGGATACTGTCATTTTGTCCTAGCACTGTCTTTTTTATTTTTTGGTGTTTTATATTGTCTATAATTATTTTGACAGTAAAAGCTTGTCTATAATATTTAATGTTCTACAAAATCAACATTTAATACTGGAAAAATGATTCCTAGACTTGGAGCATTAAAGGTTATGTTGGAGCGAGTGCAGCAGACGACGCTTGCTGAATAAAATCTCCTGCAGAGCCTGGTATAGGGTGATGGCAGAATCACTGCAGTGACTCGCCTAGACACTTCCCTCTTTGAAAATGTTGGAATGATTGAAACATTATTTAGATGATTTTGTTAGGTAGGTGGTGGTTCATGATACTATAGTCCTAAAGACGAAAAAAGGGGATTGGTTCCCTCTGTAATGGAATATTTCGAGCTTGTTTGAACTCATGCCCTTAAAGCAAACCTTTTTTATTTGCATTTACATTGGCTGCGTTTTTAGCACAGTTGGAATTTTAGATATACAATGTTGTATTTGTGTTGCTTCCAAGGATACCACAGAAAGAAACTCGGAGCTAGGAGATCTGTTCTGCCTCTTTCACTCCTGTTATGAGGTTTAATGCATTCTCTTGCCTTCCACTCAAGCAGTCAAAGCACGGCATTCAATTATAGAGCCACAGTGTGGGAACAGCTCACGTGTGACGCAACCCATTGACAAACAGACATTTTTGGAATATGGTTGCTGTGTGTTTAATGAGCATCGGGCATATTTTCTTTTTTTCTTAAGGACAAGCATGGTAACTAAAGTGTAAATTTATTTGTTGCCTCTGACAGTAGTCTGTACACCTCTTGACTATGCCTCCTGCTGATTGTGGGTGCAGTACCTTACAGGCTGAAGTATAAAAAAAAAAAAAAAAAAAAATTTTGTATTGACAAAGATGTGCATTTATTTTGGTTGTGTGTGTGTGTGTGTGTTTTTTTTTTTTTGTTTTTTTTTTTTTTACTTGGCCTTTTAAGGAGTGACAGAAAATTATTTGCAGCTTTAATTTTTTTTTTTTTTTTGTAGATTCTTGGCACTTTATACAGCCACCTATATTTAACAGTCAGCATGATTTATGTCTTTTTCATTATGTGGCAGTTTCATTACTGTGGTAATTTTTTTGCCTTTAAGGGAGTAAGTGTAGCTGTCAGGCTCCTCTCCGCATCTGGCCTTATCTTGTCACACACAGCTCAAGATGGAGCACTCTGCACAAGCACTTCATTGACGAGCTAATCTGGAGTGTTTTCCTGGACTACTAATAAATTAAATACTGCAGTGATTAATTTAAATGAGAAATTATGTCCTCCAACTAGCAATTACCAGGCGTTCATGATGCGTTTGGATACTTGCTGAAGCAACTGATACGTTGTTCACAATCTGGTGAATGCACCCATTATTGTACTAAGCATGGACTGGCAAATGGTCATGGTTCAAACACTGGAGGCGGAAGTATCTGGCTGATAATATTGATATGTGTTGGACTGGAGTCGACACATGGGTGGGTGGAAAAATCTAATCTTGCCCAATTTTTTGATGAAATCTTTCTGCCTGTTTTAGATTTTGTATCACTAAATTTTCAGCACAAGTGTAGGTAAGAATTAAAATAACTGCAATCCTCTACAGGCTTTTTTAGAAAGCTTTTGGGCATGGCTGCAGTTCATATTCTTCTGTAGAGCAACCTCCCTCTCAAGAGCCTGTATGGGTCGGACAGCAGTGGCTTCTTTAAAGCAGAGAACATGATGGTCTACATATTCACAGTTTCTGGTTTAAGAATATAATAAGGTTTTGGAAACTATAGAGGATTATCCTATTGGGCAACATGAATACTAAACCAGTCAAGGAATTTGGGCGTAAAGCGTACCTCAACAGACTTCATCAGAGTACACAGCGTATGCCATGTACCTTATTCCTCCTTGCCCTTATGCCATATACCCTGTTCCTCCTACCCCTTGTGTGGAATAGGAATCTTCTCAACACTGCTCAGACGTTTCATATTTACTCTAATGCAGAGACTTTTCTGCTCTATTCTTACTTAAAATAACCCATAGGGCTCTGAAAATCCTTTTTCATCCCTTTAAATGGTTGCATGAACAAAAAAAAGCTTTGTGTGTGTGTGATATAGATTTAGAACCTCTATAGTTTAATTTGCTGTTTTGCAACATGTGACATAGGGTTACTGATGCTGACTGCTGTTGAGTTTATCATTTTATTTACTTATGTGCAGATGTTGCGTTTTGTAATGTTTTTTTCTTTGAGTTTGTTTTATATGTGCCTTTGTTCTCTGTATTTCAGTACACCGGCAACTCTGGAACAGAATTATACAGTGTGTAATCTCCCACAAAAAATAAACCTCTTGTTTTCTTTTGTGCGTAATCACCTGAAGAAAAAGAGCATTGTCTTCTTCTCTAGCTGTAAACAGGTATGTATATTGGGTTCAGTGTGTGAAGTATTAGGGACTACCACTTACAGCAGTTTATGTAAAAGGCTTATACACTGGTGTTATTTTGTGGTTCCTAAAAAAACAGTCTATGGCACCATGCAAGGTAAGTGGTAAGGCTTTCTGGGTGGCGCTCAGAGTAGATAATGTGGGCCGGATATAATTAACATTTCTTATCCGTTCTAGCAGCTATACAAAGACCATGTGTGGCACACTAAAGAGAAGGGCCACTCATACAGCCATACAGAAATGTCCTATCATCTGCTAAAAGGTAAAGCAGCCAGGCACTTTGGCAGCTTCGAGCTAGAGTGATGGGAACTCTAAAAGCAAACAAAGAAGGAAAGTGCCTCTAAAGTGTAGCAGCAAGGGGTTTATTATATACAAAACAAGATTAAGAACACTTACAAGGGTTATGTATGGAAAAGCTCATCGGCAGAATTAACCGCTCAGTGTGCGTCCTCGACCCGCAGCAGCAGCAAGGGTCCCCTATCCTTAGAGCCGTCTGGCAGCTTCCAAGACCTGTGTGTGTGTGTTAAAGGCTGAGTTCAAGGCTGCTCTGTCCCTAAAGTTAGAGCACAACCAAAGACATCTCCCATGGGATTTTGTTGCAGCCAATAAAACAAAAATATAACCATTAAAAAAAGCGGTAAAAATAATTATCTTAACCACTTAAGACCCGGACCAATACGCTGGCAAATGACCCAAGGGGTTTTTGCGATTCGGCACTGCGTCGCTTTAACAGACAATTGCGCGGTCGTGCGACGTGGCTCCCAAACAAAATTCGCGTCCTTTTTTTCCCACAAATAGAGCTTTCTTTTGGTGGTATTTGATCGCCTCTGCGATTTTTTATTTTTTGCGCTATATACAAAAATAGAGCGACATTTTTGAAAAAAAATCAATATTTTTTACTTTTTGTTATAATAAAAAACCAATAAACTAAATTTTAGTCAAACATTTAGGCCAAAATTTATTTAGCCACATGTCTTTAGTAAAAAAAAAATCGCATTAAAAAAAAATAGCTACCTAGCGGGAACAGCGACACTAATACAGCGATCAGAAAAATGATCGCTTAGTGACGCTGGCAATAGGGAGTGAAAGGGTTAACTAGGGCAGTGATCAAGGGGTTAAAACTTTATTGGGGGGGGGGGGGGGGGGCTACCCTGACACTACTGACTGTCTGACTGTCACACTGTCTGTCACACTGACACTAAATACAGTAATCATACATGATTACTGCATTCAGTGACACTGTGACAGGGGGGAGGGGGGGGGGGGGCGATCGGGGGTTTAAATGTGTGTGTCAGTGTGCTGTTTGGTGCAGGACTTACTTGTTCTGTAGTGATCTCTCCTCAGCGGCGCTTGAAACAAACGCCGAGGGAGAGATCACGTCGCTTCCTCCTTCCTGTGTTTACACAGGAGGAGGAAGTGACAGGTCAGGCGGGCGCGCATTGTCTGGGAGCGATCCGGAGGGGGCGGATGAAAACGGATAGCCGCCCCCACTTGTCGGATCGCTCCTGCAGCCGCGCGGACCGCCGCATGTACGGGGGGGGGGGGGGGGGGGGGGGGGGGCACCAACGTATATATACGTTGATGTGCCTGTCGGTGCCATTCTGCCGACGTAAATGTACATGCGGCGGTCCTTAAGTGGTTAAAGCGGAGTTCCACCCGATGCACTCACTATTATTCCCTGCAGTTTCAGTAATTGAAACACGTTTAAATTCTGTGGCCTAACAATCTACAGTTATCTGTTCCGACAAATAACAATGTCTAATGTGTCGATGTTGTAAGAGTAACATCTCATATTACCTTGTACATGTACAGAGACCATTACTTTTTACTTTATACTATTTTTACCGCTTTTTTTATTTAATATTTTTTATTGATTTTTCAAAAAGCAAATACAAGTACAATAGTATAAGAAAACGATACAGATTATGTACTTTTTTATAAAAAAAACATATTTTGGATAGTATAAATAAAGAGAAAAAAAAACAGAATAAATCTAGTTACTGCAATTAAGTAATTGTGTAATATATCTTCAGTGATAAAAGTAATAGGGGGATGGAGGGAGAATAAAGGAAAGGTGGATATGAATAACATATATATCAGTTGTCATTTATTAGAATGAAATGTACATAAATGATGTCATATGTTATGAAACTTTAAAGCGGAGTTCCACCCTTAAAATCACTTTGTTTCATCCCATCCAGCATACTGGCGTCAGCGCCAGTATGCTGACCCTAAAATCCCACTGAAGGCTGAGATGGGTGGTGACAAAGGGCAAACACCCGATGACATGTATTAAGCCTGATTTGTAGACGTGTGCGGCATGGGTCCCTGGCCAAAACAATTGAACCTGAAAAGCCTGGTCGTGCTAACTGAAGGTTAAAGCGGATGTCCGCTCAAAAAAAAATATTAAAAGCCAGCAGCTACAAATACTGCAGCTGCTGACTTTTAATATTAGGACACTTACCTGTCCTGGAGTCCAGCGGCGTCTGCAGCAGAGGACGAGCGATCGCTCGTCACCCTGCTGCTCCCCCCTCCATCCACGGTGAGGGAATCAGGGAGTGAAGCGCTCCGGCTTCACTGCCCGGTTCCCTACGGCGCATGCGCGAGTCGCGCTGCGCCCGCCGATTGGCTCCCGCTGTGTGCTGGGAGCCGAGCGTTCCCAGAACACAACAGGGGGGTAGGGGGGGGGTGACGGGATGTCAGAAAAACCTGTCTTTTGCCTGAGACGTGTGGCCGGAAGTGGGTGCAGATACCTATCTTTAGACAGGTATCTGCACCCCCCTGAAAGGTGTCAAATGTGACACCGGAGGGGGGGAGGGTTCCGATCAGCGGGACTTCACTTTAGGGTGGAGCTCTGCTTTAAAATGATAATGTCCATGGACATAGAGGTATCTGCACCTCACTACTCTATAAGTAGGTCCCCAGCTGTCATTATTCTCAGTAAATGGCTGCAATTTTCTTCTAATCTCTAGTACTGTTATTTCCTATAGGTCCAGTATTTGTTCCGTGCATTCTGCAGGCTGCGGCCTGGTATCCCCATCCTGGCACTGCATGGCAAACAGCAGCAGATGAAGAGGATGGAGGTCTATAATGACTTTGTGAGGAAAAAGGCAGCTGTGCTTTTTGCTACAGACATTGCAGCTCGAGGATTAGGTTTGTGGTTATATTCTGATTACTCCCGTACCATGCACAGTATTTCTGCCTGCTCTTTGTGTAGATATGTAAACCTGTCTAAGTAGCCAGTGCTCCACTTTACATATTGTATATTTATTGAATCAAGACATAACGCACATGTCCCTTTAAAAAAAGGCTCCGGGAGGCTAAATGACACAACGAGGAAAGCGGGCCTTTTCTATATGTTCTCAAATGGGTGTGTCTGATGCTGTGCACCCTAAAGACTGATTTTATTTTTTTCAAATATGGTATGCTTTAAAAGATTTAAAAAATATTTATCTCAAACATAAGTCTTTAACAATAGTGCAAAAAAGTAAGGGATTCAATTTAAATGGCAAAATTAGGCAATGTTCTGTGAGTGCGAAAACTACAAGGTCTATCAGCTTTTGTGGATGTCGGCTTGTAGTTTTTTGGTTTTCAATCTGTTTATTAAATTTTTCAGAATTAGTTAAATGTTGTAATATAATACAAGAGTACAGTATTCAATCAGAATGCATCCTTGGCTGCAATATCAAATGTGATTGTGTTAAGTTGGGATAAAGACTAGCAAAAAAGCAGAATCTTTAATGCATTTGCTCCACTCACAATTACACCCCTGCTAATTCTTCACGTTTCGCCATTTTTTCTGCAGATTTCCCATCGGTTAGCTGGGTGCTTCAGCTGGATTGCCCTGAAGATGCTAACACTTATATTCACAGAGTTGGGAGGACTGCCAGGTATGTCTTGTGTGTACAAACACTAATCTCTGTCTTATGTGTACATCACACTTTCTAATTTCTGCTGGCATTTACAGTTTATCATGAAAGTTACTTGTTGGTCTCTCCCATGTGGCTGCTGCTAGATGTAATTGTTTATACAGTATGGCTCCTGTCCACAGACATGCTCTTCTTTTAAAATTAAAGTCATAACTCCACATGGATTTCTTTGAGATTGTTCAAATATAAATGAGCGTGTTAAGCCCTTCTTTATATGTATATAATAGACAGTAAGAGTGACTGTCAGATTGAAAATACAGTTTCACTTATTGCTCTTTCATGTCATATGACCTTTAGACGAATGCCAGGCAATATGGAGTGTATGGCAGCTAGAAAATCACCTCCTAAAGATAAAAACGGAAAAGCCATATATTATCGCATCTTAGAGCACCGAATGCACTGACTGCTCTCTCACCAATTCTTTCTATAGCTTTCCTCTTCTCTTTCAGGTATTTTTTTTCTAAACTAGTTTTTGTTTATCACAACCTTGCCATGTCTGTGTCACCCTTACGCTGGCTTCACATCTGTGTTGTGGCAATACATTTTACACTTGTAAGTACATTGCGGTGTCATTCATTTTCAATGATGCCCCAAAGTATCAAGGTAATGCACTTGCATTGCAGTGCATGGTAACACTTTTCTATGTGTTGTGATGTGCTGCGTGGGGGTGGGAGGAGCCCTAGGTGTGTCAATTACAGCCCTATGCTAACGTTTGTGAAAAGAGGGTAAAGTATGTCTAATGCCAAAAAGTTTTGTTTTACGTGGAGTATGGGAGGACTGCAAGCACTGTCATTTAATTTTCTGTGACCTATTGTAAGAGAGCTTGAGAGTTATGGGTCTTCCCCAGGGAAGCATGTGAATTAGCGTGAAAAATCCATGCATGCTGAGGATTCGTGACCTGTTAAGAGTGAGTAGTAGATATACACCAGATTATCAAAATTACTGGGATGCCTGCCTTTGCACACCCATGAACTTTTCTGGCATTCCCAGTCTTAGTCCGTAGGGTTAAATATTGCGTTGGCCCACCCTTTGCAGCTATAACAGCTTCAACTCTTCTAGGAAGGTTGTCCACAAGTTTTAGGAGCATGTCTATGGCAATGAGGAGAAGAAATTTGTGAGCTGGATTGTTGAAAAAAATAATTTAGTAAGGGCCACATCCCTATTAGATACACATATATAAAGAAGGGTTTGTGGGACTTTTGAGGCACAAAACACAGAAGATTTAGAAAAATGTAAGATTTATTTTGATAAAAATTCATACGTAAAGGTATAAAATATTCACAGATCAGTAATACATATATCAACAGTAAGTTCACATCTGATTTGTCTCTACATGTTTCACCTTTTACGGCTTCTTCAGGAGATCTTTTACAATAGGCACTGTATATGAACTGATTACTACAATAGAAAAAATACATATTACACATCAGACAAAATATAAATAAACAATTTTATATATAATTACATTAAGGACAATGAACAGTAAGGGACAAAGTAGATGCACAGACCCTGGTACTAACCTGTGTATTCAAGATAGAAATATCTACTAATTGCGGAAGGGTTTATAGGACCATTGGGAGTATCGTAGAGAGGGGATATAGACTGGAAGGATCTATGTGTCCATCTGTATTAAAGGCATATATACATATCTCAATTGGTACCTCATTAGAAAATCAAAACTGTTGGTTTTCTAATGCGATGCCAATTGAGATATGTATATATCACCACCATCATACCATCCACAAGCCTCTTTTATGCTTGCACTGGGTCATCATACCATTTGCACCACCTTCCCTTCTACACATGGTGCACCCTGGTCCGTACCCTGTGTGCTCCTCTTCATAATGCCTCATGTCACAACCCCCCGACTCCTCTTGCACATTTTGCCTGTAGTCATACCCCCTCCACACTTTTTCTTGTTTTGCTTATTCTGCACCCTTTTCCTGCATACACTGACCATCATTTCTTCCGTACTCCTCTCCTTTATACAGTGGATATAACAAGTCTACACACCCCTTCTAAAATTTCTGGTTTCTGTAATGTAAAAAAACTGAGATTATGTAGTTGCATAAGTGTGCACACCCTCTTATAACTAGGGGTGTTGGTACACACCTGCCATCATTTATAGTGTCTCTGAATAACCCTAAATAAAGTTCAGTTGTTCAGTAGGTCTTTCCTGACACTTTCTTGGTCGCATCCTAAGCAAAAGCCATGGTCTGCAGAAAGCTTTCAAAGCATCGGAGGGATCTCCTTGTTTAAATGTATTAGTCAGCAGAAGGGTGAAAAATTATTTACAAGGCATTAGATATACCATGGAACATGGTGAAGACAGTCATCATCAAGTGGAGAAAATATGGCACAACAATGACATTACAAAGAACTGCATCTCCCTCCAAAACTGATGAAAAGACGAGAAGAAAACTGGTCAGGGAGGCTGCCAAGAGGCCTACAGAAACCTTAAAGGAGCTGCAGGAATATCTGACAAGCACTGGCTGTGTGGTACATGTGACCACAATCTCCCTCATTCTTTATATGTCTGGGCTATGGGGTAGAGTGGAAAGCCGGAAGCCTTTCCTTACAAAGAAAAACATCAAAGCCCTGCTAAATTTGCAAAAACACACCCGAAGTCTCCGTAAAACGTGGAAAAATGTGTCCTGGTCTAAAGAAAAAAAGGTTGAACTTTTTGGCCATAATTCCAAAAGATATGTTTGGTGCAAAAACACTGAACATCACCAAAAGAACACCATACCCACAGTGAAGCATGGTGGTGGCAGCATCATGCTTTGGGGCAGTTTTTCTTCACCTGGAACAGGGGCCTTAGTCAATGTAGAGGGCATTATGAACTGTTCCAAATACCAGTCATTATTGGCACAAAACCTTCAGGCTTCTGCTAGGAAGCTGAACCTGAAGAGGAACTTCATCTTTCAGCATGACAACAACCCAAAGCATACATCCAAATCAACAAAGGAATGGCTTCGCCAGAAGAAGAGTAATGTTTTGGAATGGCCCAGCCAGAGCTCAGACCTGAAGAGGGCTGTGGACAGGAATGTCCTCGCAATCTGACAGATTTGGAGTGTTTTTGCAAAGAGTGGGCAAATATTGCCAAGTCAAAATGTGCCATGCTGATGGATTCATACCCAAAAAGGGCTTCAACAAAGTATTAGTGTAAGGGTGTGCACACTTATGCAACCATATTATTTACATTTTATTTTTACTTCACCTAAAAGATTTCAGTTTGTTGTTCAACTGAGTTGTACAGTTTATAGGTCACATTAAAGGTGGAAAAAGTTCTGAAATTATTTCTTTCTCCTTTTTTCTTTGTCACAGAAACCTGACATTTTAGCAGGGAACTTTTATATCCACTGTACATTGTCCACTGTCCTACACCCACCACTTCTATACTGCACATACTGTCCTAATGACTGATCTTCGTCATCTGTAATAGCCCCTGTCTTTTTTTTTTTAAATTGTTTATTTATTCATAACAGGAAGCCGGCCCACACGAGCCACATTAACATACAGTGCATAAGTAATAATAACATACAAGGAACCTCACGGGGAGCCTGGCCTATGCGTCATTCCCGACTCCCGACTCGCAGGTACTCCGCGGGGCTCAGCCTCCCGTCTTTTTCCGTTTTCTAAGTTACAAGTATTAGTGTAGAGAGAGAAGTGTGAGAGATGAGGACATTGCCCAGAGGGCATAAAGGAAAGGAGAGGAGAAGAGAGGGGGGGGGGGGGGATAATGATGAGCAGGGGGGGGGGGGACTCGCGAGCATGGACAGCTGTCAAGCATAGAACAGCGCACTCCCGTGCAGAATTCGACTATGTAGTCGAACTGCCGTCCGGGGGGAGGTTTGCCCTATCTGGGAGCACAGTCTGCTGCCTCTGAGGGCCTGGCCCTCTTCAGAGTATGTAAACATATTCCATAATTGCCAGGTCTGGGTGTACTGTTCATTTCTGTCCTGCTTTGTCAGGATTAGGTCTTCCATCCTATTGATCTCGTCCACCCTCCGCAGCCGCCCCTGTCTTTTTTTTGGATAGGGCATACCTTTTACTAGTTGCATTTTAAAGGTGAACTCCAGAAAAATGTAAGGCTCATTTTTGTCTCTTTACTGATTTTTCTTGCATTTTAGTTTGGCAAACCCCTGAAGCATTTTGGCAGCCACTTCCTGTCTACATGCACTACAGCTGCATGGCACTGCTCAGCTTGGGTTTCCTGATGGTGACCACAGTGGCGCATATGCCTGTGCAATGTGTTAAAATGTCCACTTGTGGTCCCTGTACCTGTGGGACAAGGTGACATTACAGGGGCACAACTGGGAAATGGTAACACAACTTTGCCACCCTATAACAGGAAGTATCTTCAGACCCTTCATAATGAGATTACTGGGTGAACTTTTAATGAAAGCTTCTCATTTCAAAAGATTGAAAATTACTTTTAAAAGACCAAAAACATGGTAAAGCTTGCAGTATCTGAGATTTTAGTTTGTGAAGTGGTTCTAACAGCAGATACATTCTATGTATTATGGTAAAAATCCTTCTGGGTGTAGCTCCCCCCCACTTATACTTACCTGAGCACTATCTCAGTCCAGCGATGAAAAGGAGAGCAGTAGCTCTCCCTGGTCTCTCAGTCCTCATTGGCCCACACATCAGCAGGGGACTGGGCCACGCTCTGTGTTTCAATGGACACTCAGATCATGGCTTGGGAGTGAGCCTGCTCGAGTGCCCCCATAGCAAGAGGCTTCTTATTGGGGTACTCGGCAGGGTGAAGGAGCCAAGACCACCAATGGGGGACCAAAAAAGAAGAGGATCGGGGCTGCTCTGTGCAAACCAACATGTGTATTTAAAAAATAAATAAAAAAATCCTTTCCCTTTTTTAGAATCCCTTTAAACACAGGCATTTCTTGTGTCTGTGCCCATGTGTTTTATTAATGGTTTCCTGTTGTATGATTACTTTCATATGTAAATTATAAGACCGAGGTACTTCAATCTTTTGACTCCTGCCTTGGAATGCTTGGAAGAATACTGAAGGGTAGTGTGAATAAAGCTTATCTCCTCCTGTAGCTTTACTGCTATCTTCCCAATTTTAGCATATTGTATGAGAGCTGAATTACAGTTTAATAGCTGCTGCTAATGGCGGTTGCTAAGACTTCATTGAAAGTTTCATGGACCACGAGAGTGTTTAATTGTCCCACATAAAACCTTAATTAATGATGAACACTAATTAGGATCCTGCATTATGTCCTGTCAGTATAAGCGTTTCTTCTCTCTGATGTGGTGGCAGTAACTGAAAGTGCAGCTCCTGGGTGAGATGGGTGGTTAACAAACTTATCAATACCTAAGAACGGCTCTGGTGTTAGTCCTGTTTACAGTCAGATTCCATTTACATGGGACTTTACTTTGGTGCTTGCAGAATTGGATTTTTTTAATGAAAAATAGCTTTACTAACAAGACAAGAGCAGTACTGGTGAGTGGTGTGCTAGTGCAGTGACCAAGCTGCCTGGTAATCGCCATTCACGCTATCCTGTATTGATCAGTACTAATGAATTTTCAAGCCTCTCTATTTTTCACTTTTTTAGAAGTAACCCCTGAAGACTATGATTGCAAATATAACAACATTTTGTTTCTGCCTTATGCCTTTTTTTTTTATTGTATTTTTTTTTTTTTACCTTCTGTGGTAACATTAATAAATAATGATGACATTTCTGTTGAACAAATAAAAATATTGAGAATCCAGCCAAAAAGTAGATTAGAATACATTGTAATACTTGAAAGTTCTGTTGTGTAAATATAAGCTTTAAAGGCTAGGCAAAACATGTAAAAACAACACAAGGGAGAGTAAATAAAATCAGTGGAAAGTGTTCCGTGTACTGCTGACTCTGGACTGCCTAATATACATTCAAAGCAGAGCTCCCCGCAAAAGAGCAAGTTCTGCTTTTAAAGTGATTGTAAAGCTTTTATGAATAATAAACATGTTATGCTTCCCTCCTCAGTGCAAGAGTTTTGCACAGAGCGGCCCCGATCCTCCTTTTCTTGGGTCCTCCTGGAAACTCCTGGCCCCCCCTTCTTGAGTTCTCCCAAGGAGAGCCGCATTCCATGGGGGCACTCGTGTGGGGGTGCCTCCGAGTCCTGCTGCTGCATCCAATGAGGACCGGAGACAGCAGCTGGAGCGACCGGGTTCAGGTAAGAAAAAGGGGGCGGGGTATGGGGTGCTGCAGCACAAATTTTTTTTTTTCTTCATCTTAATTTATAGAATGAGGGTTTACAACCCCTTTTAAGGACTCGTCCTCCCACTCCTCTTGCAGAATTGGCACTTTTGAGGATTGGGTTCCTGATTTTGACAGGTGCCCACTCACTTCTGGTCTGACCCCCTGGGCAGTCGGAGCGGAAGTTCTTCTCTCCCCCCACGGTCTTCTGAGAAACACGTGAGAGGTCTTTGGCCCCTTTCACATGCGATTTTGACAAGACAGTCATACGACTGAGGATCCGACTTTGCCCCACAACTTGAAGTACGATTTCAATGAGCAGGGACGTGACTTTGTGAAGAAAAAATAAACCGCATGGGTTCCTCCTTCATGAGCATACTGGGCCTATAGGTCTGGTATAGATTTTAAGGGGAACCCCCACGCCGAAAAAACTGTGTGGTCCTCTCCAAAATCCACACCAGACCCTTATCCGAGCATCAGCCCGGCTAGTCAGGAAAGGGGGTGGGGATGAGCGAGCGCCCCCCTCCTGAGTCTTACCAGGCCGCATGCCCTCAACATGGGGGTGAATGCTTTGGGGCGGGGGGGCTCACAGTCATGGCTGAAATTGTTGGCACCCCAGAAATTTTTCCAGAAAATCAAGTATTTCTCACAGAAAAGTATTGCAGTAACACATGTTTTGCTATACACAGGTTTATTCCCTTTGTGTGTATTGGAAAAAACAAAAGGGAGGGAAAAAAGGAAATTGGACATGTCAGAAAAAACTCCTAAGAATGGACTGGTCAAAATTCTTGGCACCCTCAACTTAATATTTGGTTGCACACCCTTTGGAAAGCATAACTGAAATCAGTTTCTTCCTATAAGCTTCTTACACCTCCTTACCTGGAATTTTGGACCACTCTTCCTTTGCAAACTGCTCCAGGTCTGTCTTATTGGATCCCAACAGCAATTTTAAGATCTCTCCACAGGTGTTCAATGGGATTTAGATTTGGGCTCATTGCTGGCCACTTTAGAACTCTCCAGCGCTTTGTTGCCATCCATTTCTGGGTGCTTTTTGATGTATGTTTGGGGTCATTTTCCTGCTGGAAGACCCAAGATCTCGGACGCAAACCCAGCTTTCTGACACTGGGCTCTACAGTGCGACCCAAATTCCTTTGGTAATCCTCAGATTTCATGATGCCTTGCACACATTCAAGGCACCCAGTGCCAGAGCCAGCAAAACAACCCCAAAACATCCTTGAACCTCCACTATATTTCACTGTAGGTACTGTGTTCTTTTCTTTGTAGGCCTCCCGTTTTCGGTAAACGGTAGAATGTGCTTTACCAAAAAGCTCTATCTTGGTCTCATCTGTCGACAAGACATTTTCCCAGAAGGATTTTGGCTTACTCAAGTACATTTTGGCAAACTGTAGTCTTGCTTTGTTATGTCTCTGTGTCAGCAGTGGGGTCCTCCTGGGGTTCCTGCCATAGCGTTTTGTTTCATTTAAATGTTGACGGATAGTTGGCGCTGGCATGGATGCTCTCTGGGCCTGAAGGACAGCTTGAATTTGTTTTGGAATTTGTTTGGGACGGCTTATCCACCATCCGGACTATCCTGTGTTGCAACCTTTCATCAATTTTTCTCTTCCGTCCACACCCAGAGAGATTAGATACAGTGCCATGGGTTGCAAACTTCTGGATAATGTTGCACACTGTGGACAAAGGCAAATCTAGATTTCTGGAAATGGACTTGTAACCTTGAGATTGTTTGTTTGTTTTTCCACAATTTTGGTTTCTTAAATCCTCAGTTCTCTTTCCCTCTTTCTGTTGTCCATGCTTGGTGTGGCACAGACACACAATGCAAAGACTAAGTGAACTTCTCTCCCTTTTATCTGCTTTCAGGTGTGATTTTTGTACACCTGTTATTTGCCCCAGGTGAGTTTAAAGGAGCATCACATGCTTGAAATCTTATTTATCCACAATGGGATAGGGTGCCAAGAATTTTGACAAGCCCATCTTTCGAGTTTTGTGTGACATTATGTCCAATTTGCTTTTTTTTTCTCCTCCCTTTTTTCTGTTTTGTTCCAATGCACACAAAGGGAATAAACATGTGTAGCAAAACACGTGTTGCTGCAATACATTTCTGTGAGAAATACTTGGAAAAATGTCTGGGGTGTCAACAATTTCAGCCATGACTGTATGTCGTAGTGTAAATTTTGTGTCAAATTTTGGCTTGGTTTTATTCATAGTCTCTTGACTAAAAATGCAGTTTTAGTTGTATTTTGGTCGACGTAAAAAATGTTAATAAACTTGAAAATATTTTCATAAATGAAAATAACATTGTTGGCACTCTCATTGAATGTAAATTACAGGTCCCTCTGCTCAAATTACAGTTGGGGTTTAACCATGGCAGTTGTCCGAAAAGGCCCACCTGGCCGGCTCTGCCTTGCATTTAGGCCCTTGGCTGTATAAGCATTGATGGGCAGAAGTACATGTGTGACTGACGCTATGACTTGGTGTCAAATACAATATGTAAAGGACAGCCTTGCTAGGAGAACCTGCTGACCTGCTGATTGTATGGTGTGGATTCCTGTTATAACCTGGCTTATTTTCATCACCTGACTTTTGAAATCACGCTTGCCGCGTTGTCTTTCAGTTTGTTTACGTTCAAGTCTGCATTCTCGATTGTGGCTTCTACCCTTGTGATTTGGTACCTGGCTTCCTGTAAATTACGGCCCGGCAGACTCTGCTTGCTCAGGGGAGATAGATCTGCCGATCCCCTTGAGCAGGCAGATTACAGGTCTGTCTCCGCTAACTGTGCAGAGATGGACCTGTCCGAGTCCCGCTCTTCTCTATAGGAAGTTCAGATGGAAATGGACCGCTGTCTGTCTGTCTGTTTTTTCATCCAAAGCCAATCCACCAGGTGGATGGAAGGATAGGGTCTCCATCCATCTGGATTTCACAGATTGGATAGGATAGCAGCAGGTTTTGGGTCATTGGCTTAAGCACATTGTGTGTGTTGTGACTTAGATGAGGATCAGATCGCATTTTATGGCAAATTACTGCAGAAAAATATTAATTCCTTGCGATTTACATACATTTTATTGGCACTTTGTGTTCATGTGTTTATTCGCATGCACATATTAATATTATAATACCAAAAGTATTGGGACGTCTGCCTTCACACACAAGAACTTTAATGGCATCCCAGTTTTAGACCTTAGGGTTCAATATTGAGTTGGTCCACCCTTTGCTATGAACAGCTTTAATGAGAGGGGGAGAGATACATTATATTGCCACATCTCCATCCTGGGCATTGCATACTCATAATTTTTATTTTAAGCTATAATTAACCCACCTGAGGGTTTTCTGTACACAGTTGTTCAGGAATCTCCTGTGCTTTCATCCTTTTAGCTCGGCTTCAGTAGTAAAGCTATGGTCTTTAATATAACATGAAGTCTCCAGGAGGCATGCCTGCAGTGTATACTGTTAATACAAATGAATAGCTGTTGCCAACAGGCTTTGAGATCTAAACTGAGATTGATCAATGCTAAATGTAGGAGAATACCGCCAACAATCTTGACCTCAAACCATGCCCATGTGTAGTAACCATTATTTAACCTATGAATCTGTAAAGAGAACATATGTACAAAGTGAAGGCTGGATTGAGGAGGTATATTTTTGAGCTTGTATTCTTTCATTTTACAAGCAAGAGTGAAAGCTGCGGCAGTAACCATTGCATAGTGTTGTGTGATATCTTTTCTGTGCCTTCTAGAACTTTGGGCCCTTTTCTACCGGCTTACCAGTCGGGTCCTTCTGTCCGTTTTTTCAGACAGACCAGTTTAGATGCTCCATGCAGCTCTTTAGGCAGGTTGATGTAAACGGACATGAATGAATGAAAACTTATATAGCGCAGCACATGCGAAGTAAATCGCCTCTGGGCACTTGTTGTTCCTGTCTCCTTTGAGATCAAAAGAGATGAGTCTTAATCTTTCTCCTGAAGACTAAGTGGTTCTCCTCCAGCTGAATGCTGGCTGGTAAGGCGTTCCATAGTCTGGGACCTTGGACAGCGAATCTCCTGTCTCCTTTGGACTTGTATCTGGCTTTCGGTATCTGAAGCCGATTTTGATTGGTGGATCGTAGAATACGATTGGGATTGTGAACTTTTATTTTTTCGCATAGATAATGGGGAGCATTCCCATGGATACATCTATGCGTTAGACAGAGTGCATTAAAGGTGATTCTGTCTTTAACTGGTAGCCAGTGAAGGGATGTCAGTGAAGGTGAGATTGATTCCTAGGGATTTTTCCCAGTCACAAGTCTGGCGGCCGTATTTAGAACGACTTGAAGACGAGCGATTTGGTACTTGGGGAGTCCGAGGTAAAGGGCATTTGCATAGTCCAGTCTGGAGTTTACAATCGCTCCCACCACGACCGCTATGTCTTTCTTGGGAATAAATGGAGTGAGTCTGCGTAGTAGGCGCAGCAGATGGTGAGATCCGCTGACTACTGACCTTATTTGTGCGTTCATTGTCATGTCGGAGTCAAAGATGACTCCAAGACTTTTGACTTTGGCGCTGGGGGTGATGATTTTGCCCAGAATGGGCGGGGGGATCCAGGTTGTTGCCGATTTGATTCCTACGCTTGGCGTGAAACAGAAGAAGTTCTGTTTTCGCTCCATTGAGTTTGAGATAACTCTTTGTCATCCAGTCCTCTATCAAAGAGAGACACGTCTCTAGATTGAGGTGGTGATCCTTTTTATTGCAAATGCGGAAGTACAGTTGCGTGTCATCTGCATATGAGTGATATAGCAGTTTTTGGCTGTCTCTTTACGCCCGCCTATCTTGGAGTCCGTCCAGAAAAAAAAAATAGGAAAAAGACTGCATCTTTTTCTGTTTTTGGGACCTGAACCTGATGGATCAGAGGTAGCCTGATGTAAATGGACACAAATCTATTTAAATCCGGCTTCTAATGGAGCTATCGCATGTCCATCTGTTTCTAATTAATTGGCACAAACTGAACAGGCTTGGATGTAAAGAAAATCTGACTTTGTCCTGTTCAGCTCTGATTCAGAAAGGGGTCTGCCATGTATCCAGGGCTGTGGAGTCAGTAGATAAATACTGACTCCTCAGTTTTTTGTACTTCTGACTCCCTGACTCAGACTCCTCTGTATTAATATGCGAATGTATTTTATCTAAGAAGAAATCAAAGAAATCAAAGTTTGGTTCTTCGTTTGAAGAAGATGATCCGGAGTTACCACTATTGCTTAAAAGAACTTGATCCTGTGGAGGTATTTCAGGTCGTAATCCCTTCATGCGAACTGCTACATCATAGAGGGCCTTTTTCCCAGTAGCAGTCTGTTCAACAAAAGTCGGCTCATTGGGTCGATATAAATAGCCGCTAACCAGATTTCATTTTCCAGCAAAAGACTCTCTCTTTTCATCATTGAAGATGCAATGCCCTCAGCTATCAAACTCCATTTTTTTTCAGGCGATATAACAGGCTCTTCCATTCCAAGAGGAATTTACATGGGGTTACATTGTCACATTGCAACCTCTTGGTGACAGTGAAGGGGTGAGAAAGAAGGTTCTCCAGCTCTTTTGTTTGTGTCCACCGGCTTTCAGTTTATGCAAGATTTTGATTGTCCATTTCTTCTATGAAGTCTTTAAGTTCAAACGCTTCACCATTAAATAAGTGCTTCCCCAGCGAGTTGTTTAATCCAAAATGGCTCCTTTTCCTGCACTCCTTTTCAAAATTGCATCTGTTTTCGGGGCCTTGGCTGCAACAGTTACTTGCCGTAATTTGCCAATTAGTGTAGCTACATGGCAATCTTTTAATCCATCTCTTATGGCAAGTTGCAGTGTATGAACAGCACATCACATATGATGAATAGTACTAGCAAGCTTCAATGCTTCTTCAACAAAGTTGTCTAAAAAAAAAATGTCAGCATTCTCTTTCCCCAATACTTGCAGAGCTGTCTTCCTCTAACTCTAATATCTGTTTGTTACCTTCTTCATCTGCGTTCATCTTCTCAATTGTGCTCAACATGTTAGAAGCGTTATCTGTCACAACACATAAAATCTGTTCCTTTATAATTTCAAAATCTTTTAGAACACCCTCCACTAACTCCTGAAGGTAATCACTTTTTTTAATTCCATTCAAAATTTAGTAGGAGTCGGTGCATTGTTTGCCGACTCCGACTCCAGGTACCCAAAATTTCCTCCGACTCCACAGCACTGCATGTATCCCCTGCTGTGCGGAGCAGGATGCCTCTGTAGGAAAGTCTTTAGGTCAATAAACAAAGCTAACCCACCACCATATATAATGTTCCTTACTTTCCAAGTGTCTATACTTTTAGCTTTAGAGTTGGAGTCCAATAAGATTTGCAATTTGAAGTCATATTTCTGTAAAGAATGGCTAAAGGGATTGTAAAGTCTTATTTTTATAGAGGGGGGAAAAATAACATTTTATACTTGCCTCCTCTGTGCAGTTGGTTTTAAACAGAACTGCCCGATCCTCCTCTTCCTGGGTCCCTCTCTTGCTCTCCTAGCCCATCCCTCCTGTTGAGTGCTCCCACAGCAAGCAGATTGGATCCATTCAGACATGGAGCTTCAGTTAGGCCCCACCCCCTTACTCCTCATTGGCTAACTGACTTTGACAGCAGCGGGAGCCAATGGCACCACTGCTGTGTCTCAGCCAATCAGAGGGGAGAGTCCTGAGGCATTCGTGGACATCGCTGGATTGAGATGGGGGTGGGGGGCGCTTCTGCACACAGTTTTATCTTCACGCATAGATTGCAGGAAGAAAAAAAAAAAACTTTTACATTTTACAATCACTTTAATGGGCTGTCAATGGAGAACAGGCTTAAAGGATAAGTTCACCTTACAGGAATAAAATACATTTTTCAGAAAAATTAAATGTGCATTTATTATGTTTTATAGGAGCCTGCAAATCCTTGTACCCATGATCAGCAGATTGCGGGTGCGCTGTCAGGCTCTTGCACACTCTCTCCCCAGCTTTCTGCCCTCACCTCCACAAAAGCTTTCGCTTTGAAAGCTGCAAGAAGAGTGAATGGACTACAAGCATGCTATTAGTCCATTATGAACTACAAGCGGTCTGCTGCAGTGCAACATTGGCCTTGTATCTTCTTTCTTTGCAGATTTCTATGAATTATGACATGGCTCTGCTGTTGGAGACCCACGCAGTCACGCCGATTTTTCAAATTTAACTGCTTCTGAGAGGGAGGGGAACCCCCGCCTGCTGTCTTGGGGAAGATGGCGTGGGTGCTGGAACATGTTGCATTCTAAATACGGGTGTAACATGAAGTTCCTATGGTAAACGCTAAAGTGTTTTTAAACCCACCGCATAAACATGGGGAAAAAAACGACATGGCAACAGTTATGTTTTATCTGCTTTTGTACTATTTTTTATCAGCCACTTCCATACTTGACAGGAATATTTGCTTCTTTTATCTAACTGAACTTCCTTTACAGTGATGGCTCCCTGTGTAAAGAATACACATATATACATGCAGCCGCTCTGTGTGCCAAGAGGCATAGGGGGGCTGGAGAAGAAGAGGGCATGTGATCCATCCACCTGCTATTGATTGTCAGTGAAAGTTTATCCTGCATGCGCAGTACGAAGGCATGGGCTAAGGTGGATATGTTGTCTTACTTTAGGCTATGGAGGGTACAGGGTATGTGCACTCCCTGACAGGAAGTTAGTTATCACTGCACCCATAATCTGGGTGTGATCAATTACAGGTATTTAAAGGCTTTTCAAATTGGAGAATATCAAATTAATGTACAGTATTTATCGGCGTATAACATGCACAGGCATAGAACACGCATTCTTACTTTAAGGGCTCATTTCCACTGGCGTTTTTACAGCCACTTTTCTGAGCGTTTTTTGCAGCTTAACGCCTGTCCATGTTAGTCTATGGCCTCATGCCTACCATGACGTTTTTGAGCTGTAGATGGCTGAGACGTTTTTAAGCTGCAAAAAAAACGTGGGACCAGTGCGTTCTGAAACTCCAGCAATAGAGATGTTCAAACGCGCAAAAACGCGCACAAACTCTCAAAAACGCTGCCGCTGCGTTTTTAAAGCTCCAGCTCAAAAAAAAAATGTTTTTTTTTTTCTAAAATAAACATGGATAGGCGTTTTTAACCACTTCAATATCGGGCTTTTATACCATCTCCATACCGGGCCTATTCTGACACTTCTCTCCTACATGTAATAATCCTCATTCTTTTGCTAGAAAATTACACAGTACCCCCAAACATTATATATGTTTTTTTTTAGCAGACACCCTAGGGAATAAAATGGCGGTCATTGCAACGTTTTATTCCACATAGTATTTACGCAATCATTTTTCAAATGCCTTTTTTTTGCAAAAAAAATTGTTTCATGAATTAATAAAATTACAAAACAGTAAAGTTAGCCCAATTTTTTTGTATTATGTGAAAGATTGTTACACCGAGTAAATAGATACCCAACATGTCACGCTTTAATTATGCGCACACTCATGGAATGGCGCCAAACTTCGGTACTTAAAAATCTCCATAGGCAACGCTTTATTTATTTTTTACAGGTTACCAGTTTAGATTTACAGAGGAGATCTAGTGCTAGATTTGTTGCTGGCACTCTAGCGCACATGGCGATACCTCACTTATGTGGTTTAAACGGCGTTTACATATGTCGGCGGGACTTGCGTGTGCGTTCACTTCTGCACGCGAGCTATTGGGGACAGGGGCGTTTTAATTTTTTTTTTTTATCTTTTTTTTTTTTTTTTTTTTTTTTCAATAAGACCTCACATCTCTCCTCCAGGCTGGAAACCATGAGATTGGTGAAAAAAAATCACTGATCTCATGAATGGTGGCTTACAGCCGCAATCGCGGCTTTGTTTACTTACGGGGACCCGGGCGTGACCTCATCACAACGCGCCTGGGTCCTCCGACGGTCATAGAGATGACTGGTGACCATCTGGTCACCAATCATCTGTATGCTTCCTGCCGACGATTTGTCCTCCGGGCCCCCGAAGGCACGGGAGAGCCCTGAGAAGCACCGGATGGCGGCGGGAGGGGGGGGGGGGTGTCCCCTCCCGCGGCCTGTAAGAACGATCAAGTGGTGGAACCGCCGCTATGATCGTTCTTAGATTGTGCAGAATCGCCGGCTGAAGAAGAGGATATCTGAATGATGCCTCTGGCTGCAGGCATCATTCAGATATCCACCCGCAAAGCCCAGGCCGTCAAAGATGGTAGATCCCATCTCAGGCCGTCAATTGTATATGGCTGGGTAATGAAGTGGTTAAGCTGTAAAAAACGCTCAGAAAAGTGGCCAGTGGAAATGAAGCCTAAGAAGGAAGTTTCGGGAAAAAAACTTTCCACAGACCCCTGCGTATAACACGCAGGCACAGCTTACCCTCTATTTTTATTGTAAAAAAATTAGCGTTGTACGCCCATAATTCAGTAATTATTAACTATATTGCATGCCTTTTTAAGAAAGTGGCTTTATTATCAGGGTTAAAATGGTATTTAATCCAAAACCCAAAATAGAAAAGTTTGCAGCGCTGCCGCTTACCAATCGGATGTTGTGGCTCCATTCAATTGTTGTTTTCCCTCTCTGTTTTTACACCTGACCAGTAAGGCTGGGTTCACACTACGATTTTCCCGTCCGTCAGCCGCATACGATTTCAGTTTTGAAAACGTACGGGAAAACGCATACATAGACAATGCATTGCAAATCGTATGCACTCAGATGCATCCGGGTGCGTACGATTTGCTGGCAAAACGTTTTTTAACAGTACACAAAACCGTGTTCGACCACGGTTTTGAGTCCGTTTTTGAAACCGTATGGCAAACGCATACGTTTTTTTTAACATTAAAGTCAATGGAAAACGCACATATGTGCAGTTCCATACGTATAAACCGTATGCGTTTTTCGTCTGCGCATGCGCATTTTCAAAACAAGAAAATCTTTTTTTATTAAATGACACTAATTCCAAAAACGTATGCGTTTTTTTAATCAAAACCGGATGGAACCGTACGCACTTTTTGAAACCGTATACGTTTTATAAACGCATACGTTTATGTACGGTTCAATCCGTTTCAGCCGCATACGTTTTTTCATATAAATCGTATGCGGCTGACGGATGGGAAAATCGTAGTGTGAACCCAGCCTAATTCACCTCCTGTATTGGAGTGCTCTGGCTGAAGGATCACAAGGGCAGCTTTTGACAGCAGCTTTGTCGGCCTCGGTGCAGGGATCTCCAAACTATGGAAATACACGTCCCATGAGACATTGTAAAACTCTGACATTCACGGACATGACTAGGCATGATGGGAATTGTAGTTCCTAAACAACTGGAGGGCCATAGTTGGTCTAGGGGGGCAGTAGTGTTGGCTGTACTGGCAGATTTGGATACACTGACAAATTGAAACTGAACTTTGGCTAACACTTTATAAGCTGTAAAAGCAAACACTTTTGAGTTAAAAAAAAAAAAAGCGTTGCCTATGGAGACTTTTAAGTACTGAACTTTGGCGCCATTCCATGAGTGTGCGCATAATTAAACCGTGACATGTTGGGCATCAATTTACTCGGAGTAACATAATCTTTCACATAATACAAAAAAATTGGGCTAACTTTACTGTTTTGTTATTTTTTTAATTCATAAAACAATTTTTTTACAAAAAATGATTGCGTAAATACCGTGCGAGATAAAATGTTGCAATGACCGCCATTTTATTCCCTAGGGTGTCTGCTAAAAAAAACATATACAGTGCGGAAAATAAGTATTTGAACACCCTGCTATTTTGCAAGTTCTCCCACTTGGAGATCATGGAGGGGTCTGAAATTGTTATCGTAGGTGCATGTCCACTGTGAGAGACATAATCAAAAAAAAATCCAGAAATCACAATGTATGATTTTTTTTTTCCTATTTATTTGTATGATACAGCTGCAAATAAGTATTTGAACACCTGAGAAAATCAATGTTAATATTTGGTACAGTAGCCTGTTTGCAATTAGAGGTCAAACGTTTCTTGTAGTTTTTCACCAGGTTTGCACACACTGGAGGAGGGATTTTGGCCCACTCCTCCACACAGATCTTCTCTAGATCAGTCGGGTTTCTGGGCTGTCGCTGAGAAACACGGAGTTTGAGCTCCCTCCAAAGATTCTCTATTGGGTTTAAGTCTGGAGACTAGCTAGGCCACACCAGAACCTTGATATGCTTCTTACAGAGCCACTCCTTGGTTATCCTGGCTGTGTGCTTCGGGTCATTGTCATGTTGGAAGACCCAGCCTCGACCCATCTTCAAAGCTCTAACTGAGGGAAGGAGGTTGTTGCCCAAAATCTCGCAATACATGGCCCCAGTCATCCTCTCCTTAATACAGTGCAGTCGCCCTGTCCCATGTGCAGAAAAACACCCCCAAAGCATGATGCTACCACCCCCATGCTTCACAGTAGGGATGGCGTTCTTGGGATGGTACTCATCATTCTTCTTCCTCTAAACACGGTTAGTGGAATTATGACCAAAAAGTTCTATTTTGGTCTCATCTGACCACATGACTTTCTCCCATGACTCCTCTGGATCATCCAAATGGTCATTGGCAAACTTAAGACGGGCCTTGACATGTGCTGGTTTAAGCAGGGGAACCTTCCGTGCCATGCATGATTTCAAACCATGACGTCTTAGTGTATTACCAACAGTAACCTTGGAAACGGTGGTCCCAGCTCTTTTCAGGTCATTGACCAGCTTCTCCCGTGTAGTCCTGGGCTGATTTCTCACCTTTCTTAGGATCATTGAGACCCCACGAGGTGAGATTTTGCATGGAGCCCCAGTCCGAGGGAGATTGACAGTCATGTTTAGCTTCTTCCATTTTCTAATGATTGCTCCAACAGTGGACCTTTTTTCACCAAGCTGCTTGGCAATTTCCCCGTAGCCCTTTCCAGCCTTGTGGAGGTGTACAATTTTGTCTCTAGTGTCTTTGGACAGCTCTTTGGTCTTGGCCATGTTAGTAGTTGGATTCTTACTGATTGTATGGGGTGGACAGGTGTCTTTATGCAGCTAATGACCTCAAACAGGTGCATCTAATTTAGGATAATAAATTAAGTGGAGGTGGACATTTTAAAGGCAGACTAACAGGTCTTTGAGCCCTGGTTCACACTGGTGCGTTTTGAGATGCGATTTGGCATGTCAAATTGCATGTCAAAACGGCAGATTTTGCCTCAAATTGACGGCAATGGCACCGTCCTAATCGGTGCGACGCTGCATCTGCGGCATTGCACCGATTTCAAAAAGTAGTCTCTGTACTACTTTTTGCGATTTCAGCCTGCGATTTACATTGACATCTGTGCAGAAACCTGCACAGATGTCTCTGAAATCGCGGCTGAAATCGGGACTGCCAGGCGGGAGTGAAATCGTGCGAGTTCAGCTGAACTCGCACTGCTTCACTCCCGCAGCCCAGTGTGAACCTGGGCTGAGGGTCAGAATTCTAGCTGATAGACAGGTGTTCAAATACTTCTTTGCAGCTGTATCATACAAATAAATAGTTAAAAATTCATACATTGTGATTTCTGGAATTTTTTTTTTGATTATGTCTCTCACAGTGGACATGCACCTACGATGACAATTTCCGACCCCTCCATGATCTCCAAGTGGGAGAACTTGCAAAATAGCAGGGTGTTCAAATACTTATTTTCTGCACTGTATAATGTTTGGGGGTACTGTGTAATTTTCTAGCAAAAGAATGATGATTATTTATTAGGAGAGCAGTGTCAGAATAGGCCCGGTATTGAAGTGGTTAAGGAGACTCTGTTAAAGTGAAGTAGGAAACTGCTGTAGGTATGTAGAGGCCTTCCCAACGGTCCTGCCAGGCAAAGCTCCGACACTTCCTGCTAGTGTCAGACCTTGTTGCTAAGCCCTGCTCACCACACACTCCTGTTGGCCCATGACTATAATGGACAGCCCCGCTGGTCTGTAGGAATTCGCAGGGGGCAGGAAGGGTCTGGCTCCTGTGAAGTATGAGCCTCATCCATTTTATACCTGCAGTAGCTTTTTTTTCTTTTTGTTTCCCGTGACATTGTCTGGTTGCTATGCAGAGCGGCACCTGATTTTGTACGCTTGGGTTTTAGTAAATTTCCCATATTATTTGCACCTTACTGAATAGTTTGGTACACAGAACATGGGGTGCTGAATTTGTGTTCTTTCCAGCGGTAATCATCCTGCCTGGACCGATTACACAATGCAGTTACTACTTTTCCTGTTTCCACTACCACAAGGGGGCAGTACAAGCTCAAGCTATACATTTTATATCTGCAACTAAATTTATCTCCGTTCTGCACTGTCTTGTTAAGAAATGCTGCTTATATCAGAGAAAAGTGAAAATGTTGCTTGCTGCTGCTCTTGAAAATAAAAAATGTGATTGTACTGAATCATCTTGTCATATACCCAGGTTAGGGAGAATAACTGTGATTAAAACCTATTGCAATGAGGGTCATAAAATGTGTACTAGTGTATATTATAGGTATAATTTATCACTTTACTATAATATTGTATCACAATATAGCTGTGTATTTTATTGGGCTTGGAGCTGAAGTTTTATTTTATTTATTTTTCTGGCTATAGCTTAAATTTTATAACTTCCCTGTAATGAAGTGTATTCCTACTGATTACTATAGAAATCTTATTTTTAGTGATGCTCGGTTCACCACCCCGCTCTGTACTCGCCTTTATTCAGAAAAGCCCTTGTTTAGATTTTCACTAATGTTCTGTGACTGGGCGAGAGCGGGATTAATCGCCTGATCTCCCCCTCCACAGAACTTATTGCATTCAGTGAAAACAATACACATCGATTTCACATATATGCAAATTGGATGCGTTTTTAACTGCATCCGATTTGCATAACGTGTGAACCAGACCGGCTTCCAATAGAGCCAGTTCGCTCATGTCTGGGAGGGCCGCAGTCCAATCTTAAAGAGAGTCCTGAGCGATTTTTAGATCTGGTATCGGTGTAAATTTAAAGTGGAAGTAAACCCTTCTATCATTTTTAGACAAGGAAGCTGCCATCTTGGCCTATGTTTAATCTTCAACTGCCGTGGTGCTGCACATGTGATCAGTTATGACACCAGCCATTGGATGGTTTGACAGTTTGGTTGAGAGCACAACCAATGTGACGGTTGGCAATCCCGGCATGCCGGAAATGTAACTGCTTTTTGAAACTGTTAAATCGATGGGTTTACTTCCGCTTTAGTAACCTCTTGTACCTGACTTGCAACTGAACGAAACTGCACCGGACTTCTTCTAAAAATGGACTGCAAACCGCAACCAGACAGGTGAGAACCTCGCCTTCTAAATAGAGGCAAGGACAGAGAGTGGTGTGAAGTCCTTGGGACATCTTCAGTGTATCGCAGTGTTAGAGCCGGGGCAATCAATCAATCAATCCATACAGAAAGAAAGTCTGTAGCATCACTTTAGAGAAGAATTCTTCTCTAAAGCCTCACACACACGATCGGACTTCTTTCGGACTTTCCCGTGGATTTTTGTCCATGAACTTTGTATGCATACACACGGTCAGACTTTTTCAGCCAACAAACACGAACGTAGTGACGTAATAGACGCACTTCATGGTTTTTCTGCTCTTTACCGCCACCCTTTGGGCAACTTCTGCTATTGTCTCAACATTAGCATTGGTTCTGAGCATGCATGTTTGTACTTTGACTTTAGTCCGATGGACTTGTGTACACACAATCGGATTAGCTGACGTAAGACTATTGTTGCCGGAAAGTTTGTCTGTTGATACAGTGAACATTTGTCCGATGAAAAAGTTTGTCAGATTGTCTGCAAAAACAGTTCCGTCGGAGGTATGTTGTCAAAGTCCAAGTGTGTGTATGGGCTTTAAAGTGCAGCATGTGGAATATGTTTCATTAGAGACCAGTGTGCCCAGCCCCCACACAGTTGGAACACACCTAGGGAACACAGTTAACCCCTTGATAATCCCCTGGTGTTAACCCCTTCCCTGCCAGTGTCATTTATACATTGATCAGTGCATTTTTTTTTTTTATAGCACCGATCACTGTAATAATGTTACTGGTCCCAAAAAGTGTCACTTGGGGTCAGATTTGTCCACTGCAATGTTGTACAAATACAAACCAGATGAATTTGTGAATGATCACTAAATGGGATAAAAAAATCATTTAGATGACAGGTGGGGAGAGAAGAAGGGGTCTGCCAGGTTTTTATGGCCATATGCGTCTTTGTTAGGGAGATTTCAACCTAATTTCTGCCAAGACAATAGATACTGAGAAATCTCTCCAATGGGAACACGGATAAAAGCATTTTTTTCAGTAGAATGAAAAAAGTGTAAATCTTTGTTTATTGCTAGTTTTTCCTTCTTGCCCCAGAGAGAACCACACATACCATTACTTATAAGGACATCATGGGAGCAGGAAATGGGAAAAAATCTCCCCAGTCTTCGCAGACCAGAATAAAAGCCTGAACTTTTCTACTTTATCCAAAACTGAAAGTAAATGATATCATTTGGCTTGAGTTCTTTATCGCTTTCTCTTCCGTGCAAGACAAAAACCTCCCGCTTTTCCATTAATCCAGCGCTCTTAATATAATTACATTGCACATTGGGAACCCATGGACCGGGGTGAGCATGACATTTCAGAAACCGACATCTGTGATTGGGATTAAAGAAATATGAAACGGCAGCCTAATTCAGTGTTCTTGCATTTGACTTTGTATTTAAAGAGTAGCTTGTGCTCTTGCAGCTGCCAGCTCCACTCTGTTTGGCTATTATTCATCTCCCTGGCAGACTGCGGACTTTTCATTCATTTTTTCTTTTTCTCCGATTACTAAGTGTCCTTGCTGTGTTTTTGTTCCGGCAGGTACAAGGAGGGCGGAGAAGCTTTACTGGTTTTGTTGCCGTCTGAAGTGAAGGGGATGGCCCGACAGCTGGAGGAGAAAAAAGTACCCATTAATGAAATCAAGTATGTATTCATCTCTGCTGGGACCACTGACCACTGTTTGTTATCTTGATGAACGAACTTGGCGGACAACGCAAATGCACAAGGGGCCGCAAAACGGCAGATAAACCTGGAATTACAATGAAATGTAAACCCTAAATAAATCCTAATTAGTATGCTTAAAGAGGAGTTCCACCCTAAAAATTAAGTTTCCCTTAATCCCCTCCCCTCCCCCTTACATGCCACATTTGGCATGTAATTTTTTTGGGGGGGAGTGGGGACTTCAGGAGGAGTGGGGAGGGGGGAGAGAGGAGCGGAGCCCCGGTCGGCGCGTCGCTGGAACGCAGGAGCAGGTAAGTGAGTGTTAAAAGCCAGCAGCTACACTTTTTGTAGCTGCTGACTTTTAATAAACACCATTTTTGGCTGGAACACCCCTTTAAATTTACTGTGTTTTTAAATGGTTGGCAATTAAAAAAGTGTATGTATGTATGTATGTATGTAAAATTTATAGCGTTTACAAAATATGGGATATTTTTATAATTATTATTTTTTTTTTGTTACTACTAATGGTGGCGATCAAAGATTTTTTTTTTTTTTTGTGACTGCGACCTTATGGCCGACACATCGGACAATTTTTACACGTTTTTGCGACCATTGACATTTCCACAGCAAAAAGTGCCTCGATTACTGTGAAAATGACAATTGCAGTTTAGGAGTTAACCACTAGGGGGTGCTGTAGGGGTTAAGTGTGACCTCATATGTTTCTAACTGTAGGGGGGCGGGGCTAGGCTTGTGACATCGGTGATCGTCTTTCCCTATATCAGGGAACAGACGATCAATGACTCTGGCACTGTGAAGAACGGGAAGGTGTGTTTACACACCTCTCCCCGTTCTTCAGCCCCTGTGACCAATCGCGGGACACTGGCGGCGTAAACGGACTTAGAATGGGGCCCTATGGGAGCGGATCCGTTAGCGGATGATGCATCCGCTAACGTCCGCCTACTATCCGCGTCCGCCTGGATCCGTTTTGCGGACGGAAGAAAACCCTATTTTTCTTCCGTCCGGTGGATCGGATCGGATGCAAACGGACAGACGGTCCGTTTCCATCCGATTCCCCATAGGGGATAGCGGAGGAGAGACAGGGCGGTCCCTGCACAGTGTGCAGGGACCGCCCTGTCCACCGACGGCTGAGCGGGACCCCCCGCTGAGCCGACGGACACACACGGTGCGGACCGAAAAACGGTCCGCACCGTGTGAAAGGGCCCTCAGAGAGGGCTAAGAGGGGGGGATGCTGCACACAGGTTTTTTTTTTTACCTTAATGCATAGAATGCATGAAAGTAAAAAACTTCAGCCTTTACAACTCTTTACCACATCCCACCCGGCCTATAGCAAAATGACAGCCAGGCAGTGGTTTAAATGTTGGGCTTGGCTGTCATATGACATCCTTCACAACATGCTGCTCATGCGGGCGGATCGGTGGTACGGTGTGTCGCTTGGATTACGGTAAAGAGCCTATGATGATGGCTCTTTACCATGTGATATAGCTCTGTCCAATCAGTGCAGTGATGCCTATCCGTGCCCATAAAGGTTTCCCATCAGTGCTGCATATCAGTGCCCATTGATGCAGCTTTATCGGCACACATCAGTGCAGAAGAAAAAATACTTATTTACAAAATGTTATAACTGAAACAAAGAAACTTTTTTTTTTCTCTGTCTTTTTTTATTTGTTTAGCAAAACATAATAAATACTTGGTGATTAAATACCACCAAAATAAAGCTCTATCTGTCTCAAAAAAATTATACAAATTTTGTTTGGGTACAGTGTTGTATGACCACGCAATTTAAATGCGCATTCAAAGTGTGACGGCGCTGAAAGCTGGAAATTGGCCTGGGCAGGAAGAGGGTACAAGTGCGCAGTATTGAAGTGGTTAAAGAACTGATCTAATATGTAATCTAATCGGTGTAGTTGCTATGGCCAGTAGCTGCCCCTTTGCCACAGTCCTCTTGCATCCGCTCCATTGTCTCTTGTTATGAGGCTTGCATGAGGGATATTGTTCCATGTAATGGCTTCCTCGTCTTGCTTAGTAACAGATTAAAATGCTAATTTTAATGATTGAATAATGCGGACTACTTTTACTGTTATTACTCATCGTTATTAGAAGCTAAAGACTTTTTTCCCCCCAATTATTAAAATTAAAACCCTGTAATATGCTAAATGCAGATTATGCATTATAAACTAATTGAAAAACAAATTAAAAGTAAATTAGATTGAACAGCTGAATTACATCATTATGTCTGATTTTCTATAACTCTTATTCATTATCGTATGTTCTCTATTTGCTGCATTTTTCAGAATTAACCCTGAAAAGCTGTTGGATGTGCAAGGGCGGCTGGAAGCGTTTTTGGCCCAGGAGCAGGAAATGAAAGAGAGGGCGCAGAGGGTATGTGTGCAACATCGAGATAAGTCGATTTGCTTGGATATCAGTTTTTTGAAGAGCGATCAATGGTTTATTTTTGGCTATCTGACACAATGTTAAACTAGTATTAGTTCTTTAGTCAGCAAATCCTGTAACGCTTTGTTTAGTTTTTTTTTTTAAATTAGTTAAATATTTTTTTAGACATCTGTTTTAATTGTGTTCAAAATACAATAATGTGACTTAATCATTTTAAACAACCCCCGGGGTTCAAACTTTGCAGGAAAGATCCCTGCAAACAAAAAAGTAATTTGGCTCAGTAGTACCTAGGGATAAAAATAGTGCATTGGGGCAATGGCATCTGTTTCGGGATATTCTCTCACCTCAAAAAGGGAAAGGGAGGTGGGAAGGGCAAAGTACAAAAGGATGGGTATGGGGGGGGGGGGGGGTCAACTAATATGGAGGCTGTTTTCTTGACGGCAATTGAAGACAAAGTGCACTTGGAAGTGCAGTCGCTGTAAATCCGAGGGTGACATGCAAGGAAAATAACAGCTCTTTGGCTTGCACATGATTGGATGGTAAAATCAGCAGAGCCTCCCCTCGTTTCAGATTTGCAGCGGCTGCAATTCCAAGTGCACTTTGCACTTGTAGTGCAAAGTGGATTAGCCTTTCGTAAAGTAACCACCAAAGTGTTCTAGATGCTTGGCACACTTGGGCCTCGTGTAGGCAGAGGTGGATAGTGGAGAAGCGTTTTTTCAGCTTAGTTACAGTAAATGGGTTATCCAGCAACGGCACTCAAAACTTTTTTTTAAATTTGACTAGGTATCCTCTGTTACTTTTTCCTAGTAAAGGAGGAGTTTGGATCTGATTTAGGTTTTTCCAGCATTGCATTGTGGGAGGTTTAGGTTTTTTCCAAGCTATCGCAATGACCCTCCTGGGGTCGTATGTAGGAGACCCTCAGAGTATTTTTCCACGTTTGTCAGTGCCAAGTCATTGACTCAATGCGGGCATTCTTAGGTGGTAATGAGGAGGGGACACAAAAAAATTGAAATTCAAATCAGGTAGAACTCTGTTTGCTTCTAATGTGATTTTTTTTTTTTGGAGACACTTTGTTAGCAGCCAATCTTTTACAGGATTTGATAGAGTTGGAAAAAGTTAAAGCTTCTTTCTGACTAAACCTATTGAGGAATTTTGGAAGTTGGTTAATCTTTACAATAAGGAACCAAATGGCAATAAAGTACTAAAAAGAAGCGCTAACCCTTCTCTGCTGTTTCCAAGACCTAATACTGTGCAAAGTTTTTTGGCTGAAGTTTGGCTTTAAAGGAGTAAAGAAAGATGTAGTCCAATAATATGCTTTTAAAATTGAGATGCAGCACTTTATTTCTCAATCTAAACTTTTAAGAAGAACTTTAGCTATTGATCTCATTTAGATTTACTGAAATGATATAATATGAGAGCACTCCAAAACCATTCATTCACTGTGTATCAAATCAGGCAGATTATTGCACAATCAGATTGTACAGTGTGTGTGTGGCCATATTTAGGCCTTGTGCACACAGGCTCTAGCTTGTATAAGATAAATATGTACTGCAAGCTTAGGCAAAGCAATTTGAAAGCTTTAGACCGCTTAGTTGAGGCCTTTAAAGCTGAAATATTGTGACATTTGTATAAAAGTCATTTGTAGATTTTAAAGAATTGCTCCTTGTTATTATATAGTTAATCGGGCACTGAGAAATTAGCACTTGACTGATTATTTTTTTTTTTGTCCTTATTTCCATGTTATAAGACTGATGGCCACTATGCCGCTTTAGCTCACTTATAGTGAGTGGTGATGTATTAGCAGGAGGATTAGGGAGCAGTGCTGCGTAGTGTCTATGGATGTATACAGCCAGCTCATGGTTTGCTGAGGAGGCACTTGGAAGCAGAAGGAGCAGAGTGCGCCAGCGGGGGGGAACTTCAGCAAGCTTCAACTTGTGCTGAAGCCTACTAAAGCCTACAAGCAGCTTGTTTTTAATGAGGTAATGCCCCCATTAACCACCTCAACACTGGGCACATTCACCCCCTTCCTGCCCAGGCCATTTTTTAGCTTTCAGCGCTGTCGCACTTTGACAATTGCGGTGTCATGCAACACTGTACACAAAAATATTTTTTTATCTTTTTCTTCACACAAATAGAGCTTTCTTTTGTGGGCTGCGCTGATGGGGCCGCACTGATGGGAGGCACTCACTGGCATCACTTATGGGCACTGATTTGTGGCACTGCTGGAGCTTTCCTGTAATCGGGGCACTGATCATCGGTGCACTCATGATCAGTGCCCTGACTACCTGCCAGGTCTCCTCTGCAAGGAGATGCCGTTGATCGGCACGCCTCGCCACACAATCTGTTAGTGTGAGGCGAGGAGAGCCGATTCACAGCACTTCCGTATTTACATGTGATGGCTATGATTGGATATAGCCGATCACATGGTTAAAGAGCAGCTGCTCTTTTCAGACATTGGGGTCCCGCCGTGTCCTAGCAACACGGAGCAGCCGTTCTGGGGCGCTGTCCTATGATGTCCTACCAGAACGAGAGCCGCACCGTCCCTTCATTGTTTGTTTGGTGGGTGGGCGGCAAGCAGTTATTACCTGTGTTTAAAGCAGGGTTTTTATTTTTTAAAGCCAGCAGCTACAAATACAGCAGCTGCTGACTTTTAAAAAAAATTAACACTTACCTGTCCAAGTCGCCCGCGAAGTCGGCAGCCGAAGCCGAGCGGTAGCTTGGCTCTCGGCAGCCGAAGCCGAGCGGTAGCTTGGCTCTCGGCAGCCGAAGCCGAGCGGTAGCTTGGCTCTCGGCTTCCCCCACCGCCATCCTCGGTAAGGGAATCGGGAAGTGAATCGCTGCCGCTTCACTGCCCAGTTCCCTAGTGCGCATGCGCGAGTCACGCTGTGCAGGTCCCCATTGTGTTCTGGGAATTGAGTGTTTCCCAGAACACAACGGGGGGGGGGGGCAAGGTTGGGTTGATGCGGAGGGGCCGGCCTCCAGCTGGAGTCTATACCCGGAAGTGGTGCAAATACATGTTTTATACAGGTATCTGCACCCCCTCCCCCCTTAAAGGTGTCAAATGTGACACTGGAGGGGGGGGGTTCCAAAAAGCGGAGGTTTACTTTTGTTTGAACCTCCGCTTTAACCTCCCTAAACTGGGTGTTGTATGGAGCTTCAAAGGGCTCTTTCACTTGCGCCAGCTGAGCCAGTCCAGCAAAATTCCCGGCATATTTCCTTTTGTCAGTGCAGCGTATAGCCTGTTATTGACATGAATGGTTGTATATGACTTGTACTAGTGTATTTTTAAGCTTTTTTCCATTCGCATGTACTATACTCAAAATTGGAAAACAATTTATGAACACTTGGTTTGTTTCAGGAATAATGTAATCTTCATTGCTCAACATCTGATGGAATTTTTTTGTGACTATACCATGCTAATAGAACAGTGTTTTTTAAAATGACCAAGTCACTTCAACAACAAAAAACTTTTTGTAGAAAACACAGTGATCAAACTTGGAGAACAGCAATGATTGTAGCACAGAGAAAGATGACTAATATTTCTGAAGGTTACAACAATTGGTAGGAAGTGTACAGGCCCTTTCTTTGAATGACTTCAGAATGTCTGCGGCCACAGGGCATCACTGGTCTCTCACACTGCTCTGCTTTGATTTTGTTCAACTCTTCCAGTCTGGTAAATAGTGGTCGAAAGTCCAAATCAGAATTCGGCAGCTCAGCCCTTAGTTGAATGTAAAAAGGAAAATAAGGGGGTGTGGGATTATTACGGTGCCAAGATAAAGACCAAACAAAACGGATATATAAATGTAGAAACGTTTAATTGGTTACATACATTAAAAAACAGTTTAGTTCAGGACATTAGAGCAGTCTACAATTATTGTGGGAGGGATATATTAAGATACATATCAGTGGTCAGGTCTTCCCTACTAGTTTCGCCAATCCTTTGGCTTCATCAGTGGTTTTATGACGTGACTTTCACAATAAAATGCTCTAAAAAGACAAAAGATTGTTTATCAAAACATTCATCAATAGCAAAATTTGACAGTTGCAGGTATACTTAAAGTTTGGCTGGAAAATGTGGCGTAAACAATTAATGCCTAATTGCCCAGAAACAGACACCATAAAGTCCCACATGAGCCCCCTGTAGAGCCTTGTATAGTGCAAACAAGCACTATACGCCCTGAGAGGTGAAGAGAACGTTACATCTACCCACAACTGCCCACTGAACCAAATAGGGAGACCACAAGTTGCCTGAGATCAACTCCACATCCAGGAGCCCTTTAAGGGCAGCTATCTGGTAGCAAAAAATTCAACATTGGAAAAACATTATATTATTTTACTTGTATTTTATAATAGAGAACTTCTCTATTATTATGAAATAAAAGTAAAATAATATTTATGTTTTTCCAATGTTGAATTTTTTGTTACCAGCTAGCTGCCCTTAAAGGGTTCCTGGATGTGGAGTTGATCTCAGGCAACTTGTGGAAGAGTTTCACTTATCTAGTGACACTTTGCTATTTGAACTAGAGGTCAACCGATATATCGGCCGATTTTTATTATCCAAATTGGGCCGATATTTAGCACTGACCGCACCATGCCCACAAGTGTCCCTCTTCCTTTCTCCTCACTCCGAGTTGCTGAGTGTGTGAAACTGACACATGTAACTGAATGCAGAGAGAGAGAGGAGCTGTCAAAATTGAGCGTTTATGTCTGTTGTGGGTGGGACCCTGCAGCTCTCAAACATCAGCCAATGGGATGGGATCTGGGCGGGCCGCTGCGTGTATGTGACTCGCCCCCTTAAGCAGCCCAATCATTGGCTGGTATTTGATAGCTGCTGGGTCCTTCCTACCACCGACATCACTGCTGAATTTTGACAGCTCCTCTCTGCATTCAGTTACCTGTCGGTTTCACACACAGTTGCACTATATCAGCTCGGTGTGAATCCTGTCAGTGCCAACCAATGCTACCTGCCAGTGCCATCTGTACTGAGGACATCAAGTGTATGGTAGAGTGACAGGAGCAAGCAGGGGGGAACGGAGTGGGATCTGGTGAGTTTGAGATGGGGGGGGGGGGGTAAATCGGCCGCAAAAATCTGCATAATTTATCGGCCGCCCCAATTTCTAAATATCGCCATCCGCCATAGAAAAACCCATATTGGTCGACCTCTAATTTGAACATTCACTATTGTTTGATTTTGCTTATTGCACATTATTTATTGCATCTGTTGTCTAATCATATTCGGGATAATAACTTGGTCAAAAACAGCACATCTTATTTATTTTACAATGTCTTTTTCTCCTCACTATTCAAGGAGTGTTTTGATTGCAGCAGTTTTTTGATTTCACATATTTGCAGCTGAGCGCACCTTTTTGTATTGTTTAGTAATCCAAGTATTTTTACCCACAGTGCTTTGTGTCTTACCTGCGCTCTGTTTACCTTATGAAGAATAAGGACGTGTTTGATGTCTCCAAACTGCCCCTTGCAGAGTATGCTCAGTAAGTATTTCCACTATGAAGAACATTCTTGATTGTTTCCGTAATTAGTCATTCAAAGCCATGATACAGAAGTAAGGCTGAAGTGTTAATGTAAGGATAAGCAACTGGTATTTCTTTCTCGTACATCACGGGACACAGAGCGGCATATTCATTACTATATGGGTTATATGGAGTACCTTCAGGTGTGGACACTGGCAATCTCAAACAGGAAGTCCCCTCCCTATATAACCCCCTCCCCTAGAGGGAGTCCCTCAGTTTTTTCGCCAGTGTCTTAGGTGTTGGTCACGGAATAGCTTTGCTCCACATCCTTGGGATTAAGGGCGGGCTAACCGGATCTGTCCAAGGAGCCTCAGTGCCAAAGTGGACAGTACCCGGGCCCCAAACCGTGGGGTTTTGCCTATAATGCTCCTCTTTGGAGGGCTGGACCCTGGGCCCAGGACTTGGAGTTTGTAAAAACCATAAGTGCCTGTTTGCCAGGGTGCTATATAGGTCCAGGACAGTGGGTACCTTCATAGGACCCCAGGGCCTGAAGGTCTACTACGCTACCCACGGAGATGGGAGAAGATTGGATCGTTTTGCTGGACAAACATCCTGCAGCATGGAGCAGGTAAGGGGGAGCCTGCGGGACTTGGTTCGACAGCAGGCTCTCCGGGGTAACCTAAAAGGGGGGATAGCCTAAGTATGCTCTGCATTGGCAACCTTGCTCACTATGTCTGAGAAAGACAGGATGACCCCTTTTTTCCCCCATCACTAGGTTCCCCTGTCTAAGAATGTGTTGCTAGCTAACCTGCTGCTTTCTTCCTAGGACTGGTAAGGATCCCTATGGGGCCTTTTGGAGAGTCCTACCTGGCCGGGGGTTTGAATCTGCCGCCTGATACTGCAGTCCTGGGTCTCCAGCAGCGCGGCTCCTCCATGTTCCTCCATGTTCCTCCTGTTCCGGCATACGCGCGCGCGCGCGCACGTCTTATAGACGTTTTTTCGCGCCGTTCAGAGAGGAGGGCGGGGGGGGGGGGCGTGCCAGCGGCGTCATACAGGGGCGCGCCTTGTGCTGTTATAGATCAGCAGGCATTGTCAGTGCTCAGTCTGAGGCTGATTTCAGAAGGAGAGGACGCAGAGCGGCAGAACAGTGACTCCCGGTGGCGGAAGAGGGGTAGTACATGCTGGACTTTGTTCCAATGCCTTTTTTGTTAAGCCAAGAAATTCCCCTTTTTGCAGCAGGTTGGAGGCTGGCAAACTAAGTTTGGGGTCACTGTATGTTTTAAAAAAAAAAATATATATATAATATATATTTAAAAAAAAAAAAAAAAAAAAAAACATACGGGGCCCCATCAGTTTTTGGGCATTAGTGATCTATTGTCCCCTAAAGCTCTGGTTTTGTACTCCTGGCCACTACAGTCTGTTGTTGTTGGCGGAGTCCCTCGATTTTGTATTATGGCTTCCAAAGGTTCGGGGTCAAAGGGTACAAAAAAGACCAAAAAACAAAGGGGTTCCCCCTCTGATTCTGATGATATGCCGATACTTTCCCCGCAACTTATTAACATAAAGGGCGCCTTGGATGAGCCATTAGGGGGATCTGGTGCGGAGGCTGGCCCAGATCAGCCCAGCCCTGTGTTTATCACAGAGGAGATGCTAGCCGTATCCCTAGGGGGGCTAGAAGAAAGAATAGCAGCATTGATCGCTAGAGCTATTCCTGGTAAGAAACGGGTTAGATCCCCATCACCAAGAGGTGTATCCTCAGATGCTGAGATTCTCTCTCCGGAGGAATTGGAATCACAGGAGGATCAACTAGACCTGAACCAAGAGGGTTCAGGGATTGAGGGATCTGCCTCTGAGGAACCATTTTCAGACTCCCAGACAGAAAGACTCTGGGTACAGTCTTTGACGGACATGGTCCGCTCGGCATTTAGTTTACCATTGCCAGAGCCTCAGGTTCCTCCGGTATCCTCTCTGGGCTCTTTGAAAGCTCCGTTAAGCAACGCAGTTTTTCCGGTCCATCCTCTCTTGGAGGAATTGATCTTTCGGGATTGGGTACGGCCGGACAGGATTTTTCTGCCACCGAAAAGATTTGCGGTCATTTACCCCATGGAGGAAAAATTCTCCAAGAGGTGGAGGCTCCCAGTAGTGGATGCAGCCATCTCATGTGTGAATAAATCACTAACTTGCCCGGTGGAAAACATACATATGTTTAAAGATCCGGTTGATAAACGGTTAGAGACACTTCTAAAAGCATCCTTTGCTACGGCAGGAGCAGTGGTACAGCCAGCTGTGGCTGCAATTGGAGTTTGTCAGGCGTTAAAAGACCAGACAAAAGAAATGTTAAAGGACATGCCTACCCAACAAGCAGAAGAGTTTTCTGACATTCCCAGAGCTCTGTGTTTTGCTGTAGATGCTATAAAAGATTCCATCCAGCAGGCCTCTCGTTTATCACTATTTTTGGTGCACATGAGAAGGCTCTTATGGTTGAAGAACTGGGCGGCGGAGCCCCCATGCAAAAAGCTTCTGGCGGGGTTTCCCTTCCATGGAGGACGACTCTTCGGAGAGGATCTGGATAAATATATTCAGACTATTTCAAGTGGCAAGAGTACCCTTTTACCGGTCAAAAAGACATTCCGGGGTCCTACATTTAAAAGGCAGCTCTTTCCTGTCTCGGGGCCCTCAAATTCCAGGCAGTATCGACGGCCGCCTGCACGATCCAACGTTAACAGTAGATCGCAGGGACAGGCCCCTGGGGGTAAGAGGCCATGGTATCGCAAGCCGACAAAGACAGCCCCTAAGTCTGCCTTATGAAGGGGCGCCCCCACTCTCGCGGGTGGGGGGAAGGCTTTGTTTCTTCTCAGAAGTTTGGGAAGCCAAGATCCCCGACAAATGGGTCCGGGCATCTGTAACCACAGGCTACAGACTGGAGTTTCTAAGGTGTCCTCCGCCTCATTTTCAAGAATCAAGGCTACCAAAGGATCCAGCAAGGAAGGCCTCATTGCTGGCAGCTTTGGATCACCTGCTTTGCCAGGACGTAATAATAGAGGTGCCAGCCCAAGAGCAAGGGCTAGGTTTCTATTCCAATCTCTTTGTCATACCAAAGCCCAACGGCGATGTCAGGCCAATCTTGGACCTAAAAAGGTTAAACGGTTACCTAAGGGTTCGTTCCTTCCGGATGGAATCCATCCGG
Source organism: Rana kukunoris (assembly GCA_029574335.1). Classification (NCBI taxonomy): domain Eukaryota; kingdom Metazoa; phylum Chordata; class Amphibia; order Anura; family Ranidae; genus Rana; species Rana kukunoris. Next base: position 106,150,116 of record CM056050.1, on the reverse strand, counting down.
TCAGCAGCCGCCGCGCTTCAGAGGGACGATTTTCTGGCCTCCATAGACATAAAGGATGCTTACCTTCATGTACCAATCTTTCAGTCGCATCAAAGATTTTTACGCTTCGCGGTGGGGCAGCGACACTTCCAATTCAGGGCGCTCCCCATCGGGCTGGCCACGGCCCCCCGGGTATTCACGAAGATCCTAGCCCCAGTTCTGGCCAATTTAAGGATCCAAGGGGTCACAGTCCTAGCATACTTGGACGACCTTTTAATCATAGATCACTCACGGCCAGGTCTGCAACAGGCAGTAAACCTCACGGTTCGGTACCTCGAAGGATTCGGCTGGGTCCTAAACCGGGGAAAGTCAGCGTTCCAGCCTACAAAGCAGTTGGAATACCTCGGCATGAGGTTAGACACAGAACAGCAAAGGGTGTTCCTGCCCCTTGTAAAGATCGAGGCTATCAAGGGGTTGGTTCAGTTGGTTCTAAACAAGAAAAAACCAACTATTCGCCTGTGTATGCGAGTACTAGGCAAGCTAGTGGCCACGTTCGAGGCAGTACCATACGCTCAGATCCACACTCGCGTCCTACAGGCAGCCATTCTAGCAGCCTGGGGCAAGAGGGCACATGCCTTAGAGTCCCCTTTGACGCTATCATCAAGGGTCCGACAAAGCCTGGCCTGGTGGTTGAACCCTCAGAATCTTCTAAAGGGAAAATCCTTCAGCCCTGTTGTCTGGAAGGTAGTTACCACAGACGCCAGCCTGGCAGGCTGGGGGGCGGTCTTCGAGGGGTTCTCTCGCCAGGGAACTTGGGTGAAAGCAGAGAGGCAGCTCCCCATCAATATCTTGGAGATCAGAGCTGCTCGCCTAGCCCTTCTGGCATGGACCTCCAGATTACAGGGGTTCCCGGTGAGAATCCAGTCAGACAATGCCACGGCGGTGGCATACATAAACCACCAAGGGGGAACCAGGAGTCAGGCCGCTCAGAGGGAGGTGAGCTTGATTTTTCAGTGGGCAGAGGTTCATGTACCCTGCATTTCGGCGATATTCATTCCCGGAGTGGACAACCTGCAGGCAGACTTCTTAAGTCGCCAGAGTCTGTTGCCAGGGGAGTGGTCTCTGCATCCCCAGGTCTTTCAGACAATCTGCCAGAGGTGGGGAATGCCGGACGTAGATATAATGGCATCCAGGTTTAACAAGAAACTAGACAGGTTCGTGTCTCGAGCGAGGGATCCTATGGCCTGCGGAACCGATGCGTTGGTTTGCCCTTGGCATCAATTCAAACTTCTATATGCATTCCCTCCGCTACAGTTACTCCCTCGCCTGTTGCGCAGGATCAGAGTGGAGCACAAGCCAGTCATTCTAGTAGCTCCGGCTTGGCCCCGGAGGACTTGGTACTCACTAGTCCTGAAGATGGCAGTGGGAGACCCTTGGACTCTTCCTCTACAACCAGACCTACTCTCACAAGGCCCGATCCTCCACCCTACATTACAGCGTCTAAATTTGACGGCCTGGAGGCTGAATCCCTGATTCTCAGGGGTAGAGGTCTGTCTAGGCAGGTAATTCCTACCCTGATTAGGGCTAGAAAGCCGGTCTCCAGGGTGATTTATTACAGGGTGTGGAGGAACTACGTAGGCTGGTGTGAATCCAAAAGATGGAATTCCCGCAAATATACTATTGATAGGGTGTTAAGTTTTCTCCAGCTAGGAGTGGATAAAGGCCTGGCACTAAGCACAATCAAGGGACAGATCTCAGCTCTGTCAGTGTGGTTTCAGAGGCCGCTGGCCACCCACTCGCTGGTAAAGACCTTCTTACAGGGGGTCTTGCGTATTAATCCTCCTGTCAAGTCACCAATTTGTCCATGGGACTTAAATCTTGTCCTGTCCACTCTACAGAAACAACCCTTTGAGCCGTTGGCTGAGATTCCTTTAGTCTTACTGACAAGAAAGTTGGTTTTCTTGGTCGCCATAGTTTCGGCCAGGAGAGTGTCAGAATTAGCAGCCTTATCGTGTAAGGAACCATATCTCGTTCTGCATAAGGACAGGGCAGTTCTCCGGCCCCATCCTTCCTTTCTACCAAAGGTTATATCCAAATTTCACTTGAACCAGGATTTGGTACTTCCATCCTTCTTTCCAAAACCCACATCTAGAAAGGAGGGGTTGCTGCATACCTTGGATATTGTCCGGGCCATGAAGGCCTATCTTAAAGCTACAGAAAAGATCCGGAAGACAGATGTGTTATTCGTTCTACCAGATGGCCCCAAGAAGGGGCAGGCAGCTGCAAAATCCACCATCTCGAGATGGATTAGACAATTAATCATTCAAGCCTACGGTTTGAAGAGGTTGCCTCCTCCGTTGTCGGTAAAGGCCCATTCTACCAGGGCCATGGGCGCCTCCTGGGCAGCACACCATCAGATCTCTATGGCTCAGATATGCAAGGCGGCGACGTGGTCATCAGTCCACACGTTTACAAAGTTTTTTATCAACTAGACGTGAGAAGGAATGCGGATTCTGCCTTTGGACAGGCAGTGCTACAGGCTGCAGTTTAAGATCCTCGGGATCAGAAGCACCCTTGGTTGTAAAAAAAAAAAAAAAAAGTTTTTTCTTGACTAAGTTGGAATTATTATTATTATTTGAGTATACCTCTAAATTGAATCCTTCTTTGGAAGATGTCTCCCTCCCCTCATTAAAGCATTGCTTTCGGACATCCCATATAGTAATGAATATGCCGCTCTGTGTCCCGTGATGTACGAGAAAGAAAAAGGGATTTTTAAATACAGCTTACCTGTAAAATCCTTTTCTTGGAGTACATCACGGGACACAGAGCTCCCACCCCTCTTGTGGGGAAACATTTTGGGAGGCATACTGCTTGCTACAAAACTGAGGGACTCCCTCTAGGGGAGGGGTTATATAGGGAGGGGACTTCCTGTTTGAGATTGCCAGTGTCCACACCTGAAGGTACTCCATATAACCCATATAGTAATGAATATGCCGCTCTGTGTCCCGTGATGTACTCCAAGAAAAGGATTTTACAGGTAAGCTGTATTTAAAAATCCCTTTTTTCTAGCCACATACAGATCCTGTACTCCATCTTTGCAGCCCTCAGCCGTATCCCTTTTCAGACTTAAATAGTTTAGCTTTATAAAGTATATATTTCCACCTAATTCTTTTAGAAGATTAAGAAGTGATTAGCTGCAGTAATCTAATATACTAAATCAATTAATGTTGGTAACATTTCTATATTTGTGGCAATGAAAAATTAGCCAAATAAAATATATATTATAGAAAAGGCATATTTACATAAACAGAAATCCTTTTATCATTAAAAAACACTCCTTGAGCTCAAGTCAGAGAGTTTATGCCATCAGTCTGCTGCAGAAATGTTTTCTATGTCTCCTTTCCCCTGTGATCAGACTGCAACAGGGTAACTACATATCAGTTGAGAAGATTGGTAGCTGATGTACAAGGCTGATCTGTGCCTGATATTGTGAACACAGCCAGAACTGCATAGGCACTAGGAAGTAGTCGATTGTGTCCTCACTAAGCCAACATTCTCTATCAAGGAGGTAGATGATGGCTAAGCTAATAGGAATACCACATATCCTTCTATAGTGTGTGCTTGTCTCAATCCAGAGCACTAAGTGTCATTTCTGTCTGCTGCCTTGTTTCTCTATCTTCACAAGTCACTTCTGACAAGCTTTCCTGACACCAAGAGGTAAAGTGATAAGGCGATGGAGCTTCAGGACACAGCCTGCGTTTGCAGCCTCAGCTCTGTTCATTTATGCTGTATGAAGGGGAGGGAGGCGTCGTCTGTGTCACCTAGGGCCAGTCTCTTCACTTCATTTACATGCGTACATGTAAGGTTTTACAACCACTTTAAAGCATTGTTGGACTGTTGGAAGAATGTATATTTAAAAAAAATTACCTTATTTTGAACTTGACAGATATGAAAAAACACACCTAATAATGCAGTGATATAGGATACAGGGAAAGCATAGTAAGCAAGATGTCGATTTTTTTTTTTTTTAAATGCAAAAATTCTGAAATTGCAAGTTAACCACTTCCTAACTCGGCACGTATAGCCCTTCCTGACCAGGTGAAATTTCAGCTTCTGGCACTGCGTCGCTTTAACTGACAATTGCGCGGTCGTGCGACGTGGCTCACAGACAAAATTGGCGTCCCCACAAATAGAGCTTTCTTTGGTGGTATTTGATCGCCTGTGCGATTTTTTTTATTTTTTGCGCTATAAACAAAAAAAGAGCGACAATTTTGAAAAAAAAGAATATTTTTTACTTGTTACTATAATAAATAGCAATTTTTTTTTAAAAACTTTTTTTTTCTCAGTTTAGGCCGATACGTATTCTACATATTTTTCGTAAAAAAAAAAAAACGCAAAAAGGGACTGGTTTGCGCAAAAGTTATAGCGCTTACAAAATAGGGGACAGAATTACTGTTTTTATTTGTTTTTTTACTAGTAATGGTGGCGATCTGCGATTTTTGTTGGGACTGCGACGTTATGGCGGACACATCGGACACTTTTGACACATTTTTGGGACCATTCACATTAATACAGCGATCAGTGCTATAAAAATGCACCGATTACTGTATAAATGTGACTGGCAGTGAAGGGGTTAACACTAGGGGGGCATGGAAGGGGTTAAATGTGTGTCCTGGGTGTGTTCTAACTGTGTGGGGGAGGGGGGTGACTGGGGGAGGTGACCGATGCTGTGTCCCTATGTACAAGGGACACAGATCGGTCTCCTCTCTCTCCCCTGACAGGACATGGATCTCTGTGTTTACACACAGAGATCCATGCCTTGTCCCTGTAACCGCCGATTGCGAGTACTTGGCGGACATAGCGGCCGCCAGGCTCGCGCAACAGTACCTCAGGAATGCAGCGGGCACACATGCGCACGCCGCCGGCGGCCACGCGCGCGCCCTCTAGTGTCCAGTCAGAGATTCAGCAGCACCCGGCAGCCGCATATATTGGTACGGCCGTCGGGAAGTGGTTAAATATAGTGCATGTATGCACACTTGTACATCTGACTTACATTTTCATTTATCCCTATTTTTGTTATCCATATGACATCATACAAGACTCTATTTCTCATTAGTGAGAGATGATGAAATCAGTGTTGTTTTCTGAGAGATGTAGTAATCCCCCTACTGAAAGCTTACTGTAGGCATTCTTTGTGGTTCTAGCCCTCCCTAAACCTCTAACTTGCTTTTTTAATCCACTACTTGTTTTACTAAATGCAGCTGTCAATTAAATGGGGTAGAGGTAGACTGAGGGCAAGGTACAAGCCTCAATGGTCAGTGAATTGATATGCTCTAATTGCAAATTTAGGAGATGTATGGAAAGCCTGTGGCCACTGAGCTGTGCAGTCAGCAGAGCTTCAACCCAGAGATCTTCGAGAATCCTAGGTCCTGCCCTTTGCCTGCACAGAACTCGGAAACCTATTAAAACTCACGAGTAAACGCAGTATTTTAACTATATCCTGCTTGGCCTATAACAAAATGATGGCCAGACGCTGGCTGTCATACGACATCCTTCAAAACAAGCCGCTCATGTGCGGCGATTGGTGGTGTGGTGTGTCGCTCGGACACATGGCATCTCCGATCATGATAAAGGGCCTATGACGTAAGCTCTTAGACTTGTAGGTAAGGAGTGTTGCTTCTTTTCTCTTGACGGATAGACTTGACGAGAGTACCCAGGAAAGTTGTTTCAGGATTTGTAACCTAGAACTAACATCCAATGGTCATATCCATGGACTGTAGAGAGGCCTTCCATTGATGTTGGTGAGACTGGGGTGCACTGCACTGTGAAGGTGGGGTATAATGCAGGACACTTTTGTGCTATCGCATAGCATAACTAGTAGTAGATGCGTTTTTTTCACAGGAGGGTTGGAAATGCACTTCTCCTGAAGTGGTACTCTAAGCAAGCAAACGGCTAAATAGATCATTTAAATGCATTTGAATATAAAGGTGAAACTCAAAAAATTAGAATATCATGCAAAAGTTCATTTATTTCACTAATGCAACTTAAAAGGTTAAACTAATGAGTCTATTTCATATATTAGTTTCACCTTTTTAAAGCGGTTGTAAACCCGCATATACAATTTTTTTTGTTTTTACACCTGCAAGGCAAAAGCCATAATGAGCTAGTATGCACCGCATTATGAAATACTTACCTCGGAACGAGGAGAAGAGAACTTACCTGGTCCACGCCGAGCGAGATGTCCTCTTGACTCAGCGTGTCTTCCGGGTATCGCCGTCCCAGCGCTGTAATTGGCTGGAGCGGCGATGACGTCACTCCCGCTCATACGCGCGGGAAATTTCATTCCGGCAAGGACCGGCGGCGGCTAGCCCTTCAGCCGAGGATCCCCCCTGCGCATGCGCCGCAGCAATCAGCGGCACAGTAAGCTGTCTGCTCGTTCGGGCAGGCAGTTGCTCATTGATGGGAAGAAACCATGAACTACCTAAAGCACTCAACAGCGCCCTGGTAGTACATTGAGAACTACTAAGTGACAGCTGCAAAGGATGTCAGTACTGCAGTTCATTCATTCACAGAACTCTGTGAATGAATGACACTGTCGAGTTGGCCACTTGTGACAGCAAGTTTAGGGCGAAAATCCCTGGCTCGCTGTCACTAGACGCAGTGGGTCAGGGAAAGGCAGTTACATGTTCCACTGGTTTTTACGGTGGACTTGTCCTTTAACGTTCCCTCAGCACAGGGCATTGAAATGCTAATACTAGATATGTGACCTTCTTAAAAATATTGTCTATGGTTTTGTACTTTAAACATTTTGTCATTGTCCAGGTCATTGGGTCTTGCCGTTGCTCCCAGAGTCCGTTTCCTCCAGAAAGCACAGAATTCTCAGCATTTAGTGCCAAGACCAAATGAAAAGCCAGCAGAACCGGGTACTGACAGTGATGAGGAAATCAAGAGCTTCAAAGCTCGGCTTGATGGTAGGACACCAGTGGAAATGGATGAGGAGAGGAGTGTCTCCTCCAGTGAAGAAGACAATTCAGAGGATGGAGAGGATATTCAGAGATTAAAGGCCAAAGACCAGTCCACATTTCATTTTACAAATGAGGAGGATGATGATGATGATGACTGTCGAGATGTGGAGATTTTTACGGTGAAGAGACGAGATGTGTTTGGGGTGAAAGAAGGCGAAGCAGCACCAGTAAGTTCCAATATTTCATGCCTAAATTTACTTTGTTCTTGCTTGATAAATTATACCATTTGCCTTTTATAATTTTTGTTTTCCAAAACACTTTTTATTGAATTTTTAGGATGCATGTATTCACCAAATGACAGCAATTTTATTGTTCATTCATATCCAGAGAGAGATTTAAGAGGTTGTCTCAACTCGCATCACAGAATATTACTAAACACAAAATAAGTCATTGGTATACATTACTTTGTTGTTCACGCTGAACTCCAGGCATAAAATCTTTCATTTAAATATTTTCTCTATCAGATAAGAATATAAATTTGCTGTGTGTGACAAATGCCTTTGCAAACGCAGATGTTACTTTTCAGATGTGAAAGTAGTGGTGGCATAATCGCTGAGCTGTATATAGTCTGTTCAGGGAGCAAGTCCAAGTGCAGGCTTCCTGTAAAAAAAAAAAAAACTAGAGGAAGGGGGTGGGTACAAGACCAGTCTCCCTGCACAAGTATAGAGCGGCAATGACTAGTCTTATTTGCAGGAAACTCCTGTTCCGAGGAAAAGTGCAGAATTGATTTTGTGATGGATCACTATACAGGGGGGGAAGAAATGGACAAAGCACACCAAGATTCAATTAACAATACACACATTTAGACAGTATCAATTTTTCTTTAAGACTTACAGGAGTTGGACAAAAATATGGAAACACTACATGATTTGCGGGTGTGAAAGTGATGACACAGTTTGCGTTGCAAGCGGAAGTGATGTAACATGCTTTTTCTTCCGCTGTGTGAAAAGACTCCTAGCTAACAGGTAGCCTCACTTTTGCCATTACCTGCGTGCGCTGCCAGAAATACGAGTCATGCCAAAGTTTACCACGTTTCAAAGAGGGCAAATTGTTAATGCCTGCTTAACTGGCACCCCTGTGACTGAAGTGAATAATAAATGTTATGACGACACATGCACTTTCCAAGAAAACGTCGTCGCATAAGTGCGGTCAATGTGGTCAACTAACCAAAAGAGACAAAAGGACATTGTGCAGGATTGTAACCCAAAGTAAGAAAACAACTGCCGCAAAAGTGACAGCAGAGCTCAATGTCAGTATTCCAAAGACTGTGTCCACAAAAATGGCGCAGAGGGAACTCTGTAAGCAAAAACATTCAAGGGTGATCTGCAATTGTCAAACCACTAGTGGCTGATATTAATGCTTAGAAGAGGAGAGAGTGATGTAACACCCATAAGTCGTGGACTGTCTCTCAATGGAAGAACATAATATAGTTCCATAAATCGAGTTTCACACTGTTCCTAACCACCAGATGAGTTTGTGTGGAGAACACCGTCCCAAACTTACGACCAGGACTGTCTTGTTCCCACCGTAAGGCATGGTGGCTGAGCAATCATGGTTTGGACAGCCATATCTTTAGTATTCTGGAGTCCCCTTCTCCTTAAAATGTTGAGTGTAGCTGACTTTGGGGTTTATTTACTAAAGGCAAAGAGACAGTGCACTCTGCAAGTTCAGTTTCTCCAGAGCTTAGTAAATAAAGCAACACTTCACTTTGCAAAGAGTACCCAATCGTGTACAAGGAAAAACACAGCATTTTTGCTTGCACATGATTGAATGGTGGAAGTCAGCAGATCTTCTTCTTCTGCCAATATACTAAGCTCTGGAGCAACTGCACGTTACAAAATGCTTTTTCTTTTAATTTCCTTGAGTAAATCAACCCCATTGTTTCCCGAAGACTGTGCCATTTACCAAGATGACGTGTGAGGTTTTGTCAAATTGTGTTTTGACAAGCATGCAGACAAAGTTTCATACCTTTTCTGGGTGCTGCAGTCGCCAGACGTCAATATCAGAGAGGCCACTGTGATCAGTTTTGGAGAACAAGGTTCAGGCGCTCTTCAAGAATTGGAACGATTTTTGCATGACGAGTGGTATCAGACTCCATTATTTACCATCCAAGATGTTTATATTTGTCAATTCCAAGGAAAATTCAGGCTGTCTTGGATGTCAGGTGATCCAACAGCATATTGGGTAACAATTTTTTCTTATTTGCGTCTCTAAATTATATTTAGATTTTTCTGTAAGGCTGTTATTTAGGGCACTAATTGTAATAAATGCACTGCCCTGTTCATTTATTATATGCTGAGATGGAAAAAATTAAAGTTTTTTTTTTTTTTTTTTTAAATAGTTTTTACAGGTTCATTTTAAACGCCCACCACGCATATACTGTGGCAGGGCGGCCACTGTGCGGTATATCACGTACCTAGTATGTGATCTGACATTTCCGGGTCTGGGGTGCGCACACAGCCGGTGACCCGCTCCTGCTGTGACCACACACACGACGAGAGCCCTGCGGACTCTGTCCACTGGCACCCACCGATTGTTTAGTACACAGGCAGAATGGCGATCTGCCTATGTAAACAAGGCAGACCGCTGTTCTGTTAGTAGGGAACACATTGATCCTGTGTTCCTGCTAAACAGGGATATGGATCTATGCCTTTTCTTAGTAGAAGCATCTCCTACACAGTACACAAGCACTGGCTAGGAACTCTTATAACCATTTGATTGCCCCTGCTGTTAACCCCTTCCCTGCCAGTGTCATTAGTTCAGTGACGGTGCATATTTTTTTAGCACTGATCACTGTATTAGTGTCACTTGTCCCCATAAAGTGTTAGGGTCCGATTTGTCTGCTGCAATATCTTTGTCCTGCTATAAGTCACTGATCTCCACCATTACTAGTAAAAAAAAAAAATCGCTTATTGGGATTTTTTTACCAAAAATATATTGCAGAATGACCTAAACAAATGAAAAAATTTGATTTTTTTTTTCCCACAAAATTCCTCTAGGTTGCAGCTTCGGGCCCTTGCTCGTTGGAAGTATTTATTGTATTTTAGAAAGATGCAGGGGATGTCGTATTTAATACATAATTGAATTCTAGCGCTCAGCCCTAATACTATATAATTCTGAACAGCATATACGGTGTTCCTTTAAAAAAAAAAAAAAAAAAAAAAAGACTAATAAATCCCATATCCTTTGTCGGCTTTTAGTGAGAGCCCAAATATATGTGCATAGATCCAGCCATTGCTCCAGCTGCTAATGCTTTGTTTGATCTCCACATCTGAGCCCTGGCTTTGCTTAGGAAAAGTTGTCTTGGTAATGAGGATTGTCTGATTTTTAGAATTTAAGCATGGTGCACATTAATTTATTACGTTCAGAGAACATATTGCTGTTCAGCCTTACAAAGTATCTCCATTCTCTGGGAGGCACTGAATGAATGAATGCCTTCTGTTTTCATTGTCAGGTCTCTGAAAAAATTTGCCTGTGTTATGCTGTGCTAATCATCTGGTGCTCTCCTTGCACTGTTACATTGTTGGCTAGGTTGAAAAAAAGACATGTCTGTCGAGTTCAACCATAAGAAAAATAGAAATAGATAAATGAAGGTGGACCCAACCTCAAATCTAGTCTTTAAATACTTTATCACTTTTCTCATTCAAGGTTTTCTTGTTAAACAAAACAAAAATGTTTGCAAGTAGAAATTGAATAGAACATTAAAGTGGAGTTTCCAACCCAAATTTTTTTTTTTCATTATTGTGCTCATTAGACCTAAAGGTAAAAAAAGTTTTTTTTTTTTTTTTTTACTCCCCTGGAAATGCCTGTTGCTATGCGGTCCCACAAAATCTGCTTTTGAATTTACCTAGGATTCTGACATCATCTCCCTCTAATGCTCCTGGGAAATGTGTGTCATTTCCCAGGATTCAGTGCACTGTCCATTTATCACTCCCCATCCAAGACTTCCAGGAAGTAAGTGCTTGTAGGCTTCACAATGCCCACAAGCAAAATGACAACGGTGTGGACATAGTTTTATCAAGTATTTTTTTTGAATAACTATGCAAAGCGGCGGCGGATTGTAAAATAGTAAGTGACCGGATTTATATTATAAAAACGCATGATGAAAGGACATACATTTAAAAAATGCTAATTGCGGTTGGAACTCCGCTTTAAAGTCACAAATTCTCGTACGACAGAAAAAATTTTTTGAAAGTGATGTAATGTGTAGTTGTATTGTATTTTCGGACGACAACTGTACTGACTAAACGAAAATCGTACGATCTGGCATTTTTATGCTTGTCCGATCTAATTAATATCGGATGAACTGTCGTGATCGGCTCTCGAAAGTAGTGTTCACACGATCTGAAAATCGTACGATTCTTCCTCAGACGATCATTTTCATCCGATGTTCGGATTGTGTGTACGGGCCATTCTTTTCCGTTAGATCTTTTTATCCAAAACCTGTGTAAGCTTTGTGTCGGATAATGTGGGAACTTATGTATTGGTGACCATTTTTGGGCCTGGCCATTAGCTTCTCAGGCCTGAGCACTGTATCCTGGGAGGAGATCACTACTGTGACTTCTTCACTACCTACTCCCCAAAGCCCCCCCCCCCCCCAATACTTGCCTGAGCCCGATCTCAATCAGCGATGTGCAAAATGAGAATATATATATATATATATATATATATATATATATATATATATATATATATATATATTCATTATATTCTCTCTCACACTCTTACTCTCTCTCACGCATATATATATATATATATATATATATATATATATATATATATATATATATATATATATATATATATATATATATATATATATAATATAATTTTAAACATTGGGGGTTGTTAACTCAATGGTAAATGCGTTTTTAGCGAGTCCACAGCAGTCAGATGTTAGGTTTGAGGGTATTGCAACCCATTTTTATTGAAAGGAAACAAAACAGTTCACATACAAGATTCCCACACAGGTGTTCTTCTCCAGTAAAAAATACCAAGGCTCCTAGGCTTACTTAGCCTCGTAGTACCTGCTAAATCTGGCCCACTCCTGGCCTCAACAGGATTCTCCAGCTTACTGTCTCCCAGACTTCCTTCAGCCTCCTTTTGGACTCGCTAGCCACCTCGGGTCTACCAGCCTCCCAGTCCACCAGGGATATAGTCTTGCACAGACAGCTTTCCACATGCAGTGCCTTGAAACCAGCAGACAGCTGCACACACTCCACCTTCCTCTCTTCTGCTCTCACCAGTCTCTCATTAAATTGGTTGTGTTCACCTGAGCACACAACCTGCTGGCTATTCCGAAGGCCTGGACACAGGGTTGGAGATCCCATCCCACCCAAGTCTCTGCAGGATCTCCAAACCACACAGCCCCATTCAAACTTGGCAAAACCCAGAGAAAGCTGCCACAACAGTTTTCTCTGTTTCAAAGCTATGCCATGTAGTTCTGCAGTAGACTGACATGCAGACTCTGTCAGTTTTTCTTTTTAGTCATTTTGCATACCTGCCCACCAGTCTCTGGCATTGATTTTTGAGCGAAAAGGAGTGCGGCAGCCATGTCATTCGCTGCCTGACCACTCGAAAATTCCTTCAGTTGCAAGGTGTTTTTGCCTTTCCTTGCGTGTGCTGCTTATTTCAAATCCCCTCCCCCCACCACAGCATTTCAATGGAATTGAAAATTAGGCCTTTGACTAAGCTAGTTCATAACCATCTTTCTATTCTTTCTAAGCTATTGCTTGATAGGTTTGTTAGTTTGCTTTGGATTATTATAATGTTGAAAAAAACGTTTCCTTTGTACAGGGTGTGAATTGAGACGTGTTTACACCATATATAACGGCTCGCTCTGTCGGTAATGGGGGAGGTGTCCATGGGGATAGCGGGGAACATTGCTAACTGATAACAGTCCAGAAGCAGAGGGCACAGGAAGTCAGCCCACATGACTTCTCTATCTGGATAAACGGCAATTTATTTGTGCACCTGTTGAACAGGTCTAATGAAACGCATGGTGCATTTAACAGACCATAAGGGATAATAATATAAGATTATAAGAGGAATTTATTGTTAACATACACTTTTTAAGTGTTAAAGTATTTTTCTGCGGGTGTTCACAGCTTTTTTTTTTTTCTCATTTTTTCTTGCTTCATATTTAGCAACATTTTAATGTCATATCTTGGGCTTATCTTATTAAAACGATATTCTCAACTTTTAAACGGTGTATACAAAGTACAACATAATCTGTTTTTTCTCTTTAAGATATCGTCCCTTGCCTGAATTTATTACTACTTTCAGGGGTATAAATGTGCTTTATTACACAGTGACGCAGTATGGCTTGGCACATAGTATCAGCGAGATGTCATTGTAAAGCTCAGGCAGGTTAATGCTTCATTCATTCCACTGAGCCAAAGTTCTTTTTTCCCTCCTATATCAATTTTTTTTTTTAATTTTACAATTTGTCATATTGATAGAGAAGACCCATGCACCGATTCATTATCACTTGGTTTCATGTTCGTAATTTAAAGCTGAACTCCAAGCAGGAAGCTACTTGGACCTTTGAAAGACTTTTTTTGAAACTGTTCTAAATGCCAAAGTGTTTATTGCTCTGCTTAGCCAGTTTTGCAATCCAGGAAACCAGAGACTCGGCTTGGTTGATTTCTAATGGCTGCAGTGGTTCTCTTTTTTTTCTTTTTTTTTTTTGCCTTTTTCACCTGGCAATCCTGCTAGTAAGACCCAACCTACGATGTCAATGCTCACTCGCTGTACTGTATCTATAGAGGAAAACAACAAGGGAAGAGGCGCCTCTGGGTGTAGTCGTTTAAAACAATTTTAATGGTAAAACATAGGTAATGGTCTCTCACATTTCAGAAGTGACAGGTAGGCATGTAGCAAATGTTCCCAAGGAAGGGAGAGGTGTCATCCGGCCGTCACTTTAATTCAGGGTCTGCTGAGGCGCTGTATGGGGAGGTTGCACTTCCACCGCTGATGGAGGATCCTCAAACCGAGGCATGGAGCATAGATGGATAGCAGGCGAGGGATGATGGCGTCACCGGGTATGCATGCGTTTCCGAGTGGTCAGGCAGCGAATGACATGGCTGCCGCACTCCTTTTCTCAAGCAAATGGGAGAAGGGACGAGGAGCTAGTTTTGAGAGGCCAAATGGTGAGGAGATGGGGCGGAGCAAGTATATATAATCCTTCCCCCTCCCCCCCCCCCTTTTCCCAGTGCCCTTCCTCTCTCCCTCTACTCTCTGTGCACTGCTAGGATACTGAGCCAGCAGGTCCTGTCCCCTCCACAGCCTGGTGCTCCAGACTAGTAGAGGTGTGTGTGTGTGTGTGTGTTTTTTTTTTTTTCATGTCCCGAACTTCTTTTTACATCAATGTTTTTTCATTCTCCCAAAATTTACTAATTATACGTCTACTACACATTCAATATACATTATATCAAACTGATTTCATAGAAAAGCTCCAATATACAGGTGCATCTCATGAAATTTGAATATCATCAAAAAGTTAATTTATTTCAGTATTTCTATTCAAAAAGTGAAACTCCTTTTTTTATATAGGTGTAATACACACATAATGATATATTTTTAGGCATTTCTTTCTTAATAATCTTGATTATGGTTTACAGCTAGGGAAAACCCAAAATGCAGTATCTCCATAAAATCTGAATATTACACAAGACCAATAAAAAAAAAAAAAATACCTGGTTTAATGATCGTGGTATTGCTGTGCTTGAATGGCCAGCAAACTCGCCTGACCCAAACCCTATAGAGAATCTGTGGGGTATTGTCAAGAGCAGGGATCTCCAAACTACGGCCCTCCAGCTGCTGTGGAACTGCACTTCCCATGAGGCATTGTAAAACTCTCACATTCGTAAACATGACTAGGCATGATGGGAATTGTAGTTCCTGAACACCTGGAGGGCCATAGTTTGGAGACTCCTGGTCAAGAGGATAAGACACCAGACCCAACAATGCAGAGGAGCTGAAGGCTGCTATTACAGCAACCTGACCTTCCATGACACCTCGCAGTGCTACAGGCTGGTCACCTTCATGCCTCGCCACATTGATGCAATAATTTATGCAACAGGATCTCCAACCAAGTATTGAGTGCATACCAGGGGCTTTTTTCAGGGGGAACTTGGGTGAACTCAGTTCCACCACCTCTGGCTCAGACTCTTGGGGGGGGGGGGGGGGGGGGGGCTGCTCACCACAATCACTTGTAAACACAGAAGTCCGGTTTCTGTGTTTACAAGCGACAGCTCTGCATTCTGTGTGTAACCCCTCTGAACTCTTCATTCTGTATGTAATGCAATCCTGGTATTTAATTCCCCTTTAAGACCCTCCTGCTGTTTGTGAAATTTGACTGACCACAGGAGGGGTTTTGGGGGGATTGTGGTTAAGTTCCAGCACCTATTGTTTTGAGAAAGAAAAGCCCTAGTGCATACTATACTGTACATGGACATACTTTTCAGCAAGCCAACATTTCTGTATTAAAAATCCCCCTTTTTTTTATTGGTCTTGTGTAAAACTCAGATTTTCTAAAATACTGAAATGTGGGCTTTCACTAGCTGTAAGCCTCATTAAAATGAAGGAAAGGCTTGAAATATATCACTGTCTGTAACACATATAAAATACATAAGTTTCA
Source organism: Rana kukunoris (assembly GCA_029574335.1). NCBI lineage: Eukaryota > Metazoa > Chordata > Amphibia > Anura > Ranidae > Rana > Rana kukunoris. The sequence goes on along the minus strand of CM056050.1, from coordinate 106,134,471 downwards.
CATTTCAAATTGAATTACTGAAATAAATTAAAGGGGCTGTAAACACCCACGGTTTTTCACCTAAATTTGCATTGCATTCTATGCATGAGTCCTGCTGTATCCTGCTGTCTGTGTCAATGGACACAGCAACACGACTCAGAAGTGTGCCCCTATGGAAAAAGCGTCTCTCCATGGGGGCACTCGAGAAGCAGAGGAGCCAGCAGTGCCACCCGGGACCCCAGAAAACTCTGTGGAAAACCCTTTCAAAGGGGAGGTAATTATGACATGTTTTTGTTTAAAAAAAAAAAATAACAAAGCTTTACAATCCCTTTTTAAAATTATATTCTATTTTTTACATATGCAAAGCCATTAAAAAAAAACGGATGCATTAGAATCCACCGTCCACTTGCCAACTGAGGAATTGTATGTTGTGTGCAAGAAAATACAACATGCACAAACAAATCTAGAAGTCTGTGTTTTCAAACTGTCATGCATCGAGCAACGTTGCTATTCAGAGGTATATATTTTCTCATGGGGTTATTTTTACATATAACTGTTGTGCTTCCCAAACCAATTTCTCTTCACTGTGGTTCTCAAATCAGAAAGGCACCCTCTGCGTTATCACTTTCTTACAGGAAGGTTCATGCACTATGGGGAGTATCCTGTGGCAATGACGAATCTCACATGATGATCTGCATTTTCAGCTCCATCTCTCTTTGGCACACTGCAGTACTGTTGGTTACATTCCAGTTCAGGAACACGAAACTGGCACCACTCTATGGACTTAAAGCTGAACTCCAGGCACCTTTATTTTACTTGGTTAGAATATATTGATCTTTTTTCTTCTGACAACATAAAGGATCTTTCCCCTGTACAACACCAGCACTCAATCCATGATTGACACCAGCTCTGGTGGTGTCTTGTTTCCTTTGTGCACTTTGCTCGTACACGCAAAAGCAGCCTTTGATTATGCTGCAGCATTGCTTTTTGTGAATGGACAAAACGCATACACAGGTAAAGACTTGATATGAGAGCTAGTGTCAATCATAGCCTCAGCACTGGTGTCAGGCGGAGGTTGGAAGCACAGTGCAAGTTGTACTAATTATCCAATAATTTTTTTATCTTAATCATACAGTACATATTTACAGACCCTGAATAGGCTTGTCCCTTCAGCTGATTGGACACTGGCAAAACTTTTGAGGACATGGCCTGGATGCTCTCCTGTAACCCTACCCCACACCGTGAGTCCCAAGTTTTTTTGCTAGTGTCCTAATGGATCTCTTCCCCAATACAGTGAAATTACACTTAACTAGTTTATTTTACTTTGGATTCTTCAATCAAATTCAGTGTCTTCTAATACCACTATATCAGGATCAGTGCAACCTTGGTAAAACCTTGGAAGCTGTACCCAGACCCCACACTATGGAGACAGACTTGAATTTTGCTTTGGGCACTCGATCCTTCATGGGCGCTCTCACCTTGGCACTTGGTGCAATTTATGTAGTACGCTGCAAGGTGCTATATAGGCTCAGGACCGTGGTCCATTCATATAAATCATAGACCCTGAAAACTCATCCAGGTTGTGCGCCACTGTGATGGGCAAAGCCTGGGGCTTATATAGGGGCCAGCGGCAGCATTAACAGGTAAGACAGGGTCACCCTGTTTGTTGAACTGTTGCTGAAGTCCCATAGCAAGTATGAGATGTGTGCTAGAGCCAGTCAGTCTCGGCTCTGGTGCAAGTGCAGTGCAAGCATCACTAACTCATATAGTTCTAAGAATATATATATATTGTTTTATGTTGTTGGAAGATAATTAAATAAAGAACACTGTAGAGGTAAATCGATTTTAACATGTGACCAAATTAAGCAATGGTGCTAAAATTCCATCTTTAATAACAATTATGGTACTACACGCAAGGTTCCTGTGTAGCAGGCATGTTAATAATAGAAAGAAATGCACATCATTTGTGTCTGCTTCAGGTTTCTGTTCCGAGTTGTTCTTTTCAATCAAATGTGATGTTAATCGTTGAGCAGCCCAGAGGCTGCAGTGCATTGTGGTCTGGCAGAGTTGACTTGACTGTCAAATAGAAGCAACTGATGGGAGGTTAGTTATCCTACCTCTCCGTGTCTTGCCTCAGGTTGAAATTGATCATAGCTTGGTTTGAAACGTTCTCGTACAAAGCTCTTTGCACAGAAGGTGGAATTAAACCTTGGGTAAATGATAACTGTCTCTAAATGCCGCCAGAGCTTGTTCTGGAGCAGACTTGGCAATGTGGAGGAAAAGGTCATTTTGTTTCTGGAGACTGAAACTTGCATAAATATCAAGTCACGTACTTTCATCTAATCCCACAAAGAAATTTGTGCTCACCGAGTGCCCTTGGCAAACACTGAAGTGGAACCTGGTGTTTAAAATCTTTTAATTGTTATTTTATAGAAGGTGATGTACTGCTTGTATATTATACGGTCTGCTGCAGAATGCTCTCTTAAGGGGGATGTGCTGGGGGCTTCACAGGGCCCTGGACAAACCCTAACTGCCTCGAGGTGCCTGTAGATATAAGAGAACACTTGCTAAATCTGGTTAGGTTGGACAACAGCCTACACCTCTAGGTCTTGACATGTCACAACCAAGCTTGGCTTAACACTTGCATGAAGTGCTAAGTTGGAATCCCTGTTGCTTTATACCAGTGGTCTCCAAACTGCAACCCTGGGGTCAGATGTGGCCATTCGCTTGCCTTTATCCAAACCTTGGGGCACTATTCCTCTCGGTGACATGAGACACTATTCTATCAACTGACAACAATGGTGCACCATTTTTCTTACTGACCCTAACAATTGGGCACTGATGCTTCCAATGATACCAACAAAGGAGGCACTTTTCCTCCCACTGATACAAAGGATGACAATGTCGGAACACAATAGCACAGTGGGGGAGATCGTTGGACTAACATTGCTTGTGTTGGTAAATTGATCAGCTTTCCTTATTCATTTAGCCTGCTGGGTTGAAGGAACTTATTGTGTGTGCAAGGGTTAAAGTGATTGTAAAGCCTCAAGCCATTCTGTGCATTAGGGTAAAAAACCTGTGCTGCAGCCTCCCCTCCCCAGACCATGCCTTTTTTCTTACCTGAGCCTGATCCGATTTGGCGATGTGCATAAGCACAGCGACTCCAGCCACTGTCTTTCATCATTAGACAGATTGATGATGCTGCTGTCAATCAAATCCTGTGACACAGGGTCGGGCTGCGTCCCACTGTCTGTGTCAATGGACACAACAGCGGGACTTGGGACCAAGCCTGAACGGGTGCCCCCAGGGAAAGTGGCTTTCCTTTGAGGCACCTGATGAAGAGGGAGGGGCTTGGAGCGCTGGCAGGTGACCTCAGAAGAGGAGGGACTGCACAGAGCAGGCAAGTATAGACATGTTCGTTTATTTAAAAAAAGTGGTTTACAAACACTTCAAGACTTGCAACAGACACACTGATATTTAAGTGATTGGTTCCTCCACTTTTAGCATGTTTAGGAAGTGCAGCAGTTTAGGTCTTTTCCAGCTGCCTTGTCTAATATAGAAACCTGTTTCCTCGGCGTCTGATAAGGGCTAACCAGTGAAGTTCAGCTGTCGTGTTAGAATATCACGAACACCACTCTCTTTCCCATGTGAAGGGCCCATTCACACTTAAAAATGGGTGTCCTATTGTTGTAGTCCTATTGTTATAAAGAAGTGGTGTTTACATCTTACATCTGCGCTGTTGTGTAGCATGATTTTGAAAATGTTTGAGGTCCATTGAAATCTATGGTCATGCATGAAAACGCATTTGTCAGTTTTGATGTGTTGCCAGCCCTATCAAGCTGAAAGACGAATGATCCATATAAAAATGAGCTTTAACAAAAGTCTGGAATTGTGATACAACATGCATTGGAAATTGCAAGAATAACATAGCTGAATTGCAGATGCATAGGTGTGAATGGGCCCTAACATGGTATGACAGCCAGATTGGAGCTCATAATGTAATATTGTGCAGCACACTTATGAGTGCAGTGTTTAGTAAAACATCACTCCTAACAAGGGTAGAACGAAGGTCATCTCTGGATCGGTCTGCAGAGTTCTTACACCCTAGGGAAAGCATTCTACTCATGTTAGGACTAGATTTCCAAAAGTATAATGCATTTTAATTAAAACAAAATTCTATAGATGCAAAAAATGTTTGGAAATTTTTTCCTGTCAGCACTGTATATACACTAATAGCTGGAAGAGTTCATAGTTTAGAGCAGTAACAGTTCATAATGGGAAAATTTAACTTTTTTTTTTTATTCAATTTTTTATTGGAAATTGTAAGGATTTATCATATAAAGTGATAATGGTTTATAATTAAAGGAACACTAAAGTCAGGAATATTTTTTTTTAAATAACAAACATGTTATACTTGCCTCCACTGTGCAGCTCGTTTTGCACAGAGTGTCCGGGAAAGCTGTCTTCTGGGGTCCCTCGGCGGCTGTCTCGGCTCCTCCTCGCAAAAGCTTTCTACCTTCATGCGAGGGAGCTCGCACGGTGGAAAACTTTTGCGAGCGGGCTCCCGTGATACAGCGGCGGCCATAGCCACCGACTGTAACACTCGTCCCCGCCCCCCGGCGCGCCGTGTCATCCGCTGGGATTGACGGCAGCGCCAGCCAATGGCTGCGCTGCTATCAAACCGCCCAGCCTAGCCAATCAACGGCCAGGCTGGGAACCGAACAGGATGACATGGACAAGCCCGGAAATTTAGAACGGTCAGGTAAGTAAAACGGGGGCTGGCGGGGGCCGGTGCTGTCAGATTTTTTTTTACCTTAATGCATCCTAAAACTTTTACCTTTACAACCCCTTTAAGTGTAATTGTTTACATAACTGTGAATTGTAAGTCTAACCATACACTACAGAATTTGATTATACAATCTTTTCCTTTAGAACTACCATCAGCTAGAGGACAACAGTCTGATGGACCGTTTTCATCGGTCAAAACCGATCGTGTGTAGGTCCCATAGGTTATTTAACCTTCGGTTAAAAAAAAAAAAGCCAACTTGCTTTAAAATGTAACCGATAGACGCCTAACCGATAGGTAAAAACCGATAGTAGGCACGACCATTGGTTAAAAATCCACGCATGCTCAGAATCAAGTCGACGCATACTTGGAAGCATTGAACTTCGTTTTTTTCAGCACGTCTTTGTGTTTTACGTCACCTCGTTCTGATACGATCGGTTTTTTAACCGATGGTGTGTAGGCACATCAGACCATCAGTCAGCTTCATCGGTTAACCGATGGCAACAGTCCTTCAGGCCGTTCTCATCGGATGGACTGATCGTATGTACGAGGCCTTAAGACCTTTTAAATAAAATAACATAAAACTAATCCTCACATTAACAAATCAAGAGCTTAATAAATGTGTGCTTAATAAATCGTAAACACACGTTGTGTACACAATACTTCTAATCATTTGTACTAAACATGTCCATTGCTATTAAATATAGTGCTCCCAAGAACTCAGTGTTTCAAAACAAATCATATGATCCAATGTTACATAGTTACATAGTCAGGTTGAAAAAAGACACAAGTCCATCCAGAAGAAATAAAATCTCATACAATCGCATATACCCAATTCTATACCCACAGTTGATCATAGGTTCATATACAAAACATCCCTCTCTTCAGTGCAAATGTATTTTAAGTGCTTCTTGATTCACATTCAGTGGGCTATAAACAACCGCCAGTGCCTGTGAATTCTGAGTGCCACTCCACACTTCCCCTTGTGAACACGCTCTCACCGGATTGTGTGACACCTTAAATCAATACAGGGTCTGTGTTCTTTTGTATGTTTATTCCAGCAGCACAAGGTATCCTCCTCCTCTGACTGCTCCACTTGTGTCAGTTACCAGCCTCCAACAACCTCCATGTCACCATAGAACTAGTATAGGAAAAGTATTGCTTAAGGGCCAATTTACACCAGGAATAGCACAAAAGAACGTGCGGTACAGTGCAATTTTAACGTATTAATTTTTAATCGGCTAGATCACTGGACCGCACCAAAAGTAGCGCGCACACTACTTTAAAAAATACAATGCAGGTGGATTTGATTGCACTGCATTTGCGGTTTCATTAACACTGACACCTATTGCAGATGGCAACTGCAGTGCAATTTAAAAATTGTGTTGGAAACACACACAGAACGTTAGTTTCCAGCACTAAGTTCTGGTATGAACAAGCATTTATTGTGATTAATTACCGCAGAGATAACACATTTACATTATGTTGCCACACAGTATTAGTAGCCTAATTATTGTAAGTGCGAAATGTGGCTGCTGTTTCTAATTACAATAAAGCATATTACTCTACATATGGATCTTCGCAATCTTTATTTTATGGTGGCATGGAGGTTGTTGAAGTCTGGTACCAATCAGAGAAGACATAGGGAGAGGACGACACCCTGTGACGCTGGAATACATATACAAAAGCCCATTGATACCTTTCTATTGAATTAAGGGGTCACACAATCCGGTAAGTGTGTTTTTAGAAGGGGATGTGGAGTGTCACTCAAAGTTTGTTTATGGTACACTGAATGTGGATCAAGAAGCACTTGAAACACATTTGTACTGAAGAGTGCTGTTTTGTCTTCAATCTTAATATATTGAAAGTTTTTATTGGCATTACAAAAGGCCAATCGAAAGATTAAGGAAACATAAAAAAACACACGATAAATCAAACATGTACACAGCGACACACCATATCACAAAATTACAATTATGACCGTTGCACAGTTGGGAGCAGAGATGTGTCTGAGCCCAATACAAAGCACAAGTTATGTTCTGTCCCATGTTAGTAGAAAATGAAATGACTAGTCGTTTAAGTCCTAGAAACATTGGCAAACTTAGATCGGCAGGCGTCGAGTTTTGCTCCACGCCATGCAAGAAAATAAAGGGGGGTGAGGGGAGTCGTATGGGTAAGAAAGGGAAACATCAAAGAGAGGAAGAAAGCAATAGAAGGCAAAGTCCAGAGGGCACCAAAAAGAAGCTCTATACAATGCGGGAATGAGGGGGGGTTTAAGGCCTACTGTTGTCCTTTTGTAGAGCCCTATATACCTTCCAAGAGAGCCATGTTTGGCATTCATCTTTACCTAATTCTTGTGCTAAGAGCGATTCTGATATGATCCATCTCTGTAAGCAGTGGCATGGGTTAACCAGTCTGGCGGCAGTCAGGCAATGTCTTTTTAAAAAGTCCTTTTTCAGATGCCTTTGTAAGAACCAGGCAGTGTAGAGAGTAGTGTCACCTGGGTTGTATTGTGAACAGTCTATATAAATACTATCCCTGCTAACTCCTACCAGATCTGTAAACTGGCAACTTAAGCTGGATGGGGGAGCCCTCCATCAGGAAGAGTTGCACCAGTAATATTGGGTAATAAGATTGGGTCCCAGAAGGTGCGAATAGAAGGACATTTCCATCAGATGTACAACACCTCTGCTGGCATGGCAATACCAACATAGACCTGTTACTTCAGGGTGAATTCAGTGCCATGCCGCATACACATGATCTGATTTTTCGTCTTAAAAACCTTGGATGGTTTTTCCAATGGAATTCCACTCAAGCTTGGCTTGCTTACACACGGTCACTCAAAAGTTCTCTGAACATTCGTCCGTCAAGAACGTGGTGATGTACAACACTACGACGAGCCGAGAAAATGAATTTCAATGCTGCCGAGCATGCGTGGGATTTTTGCACGTCTGGATTTTGGCTTGAATAAGCCCTAGGGGTTTATATCTATTTCTTTCTCGTACATCACGGGACACAGAGCGGCATATTCATTACTATGTGGGTTATATGGAGTACCTTCAGGTGTGGACACTGGCAATCTCAAACAGGAAGTCCCCTCCCTATATAACCCCCTCCCCTAGAGGGAGTCCCTCAGTTTTTTCGCCAGTGTCTTAGGTGTTGGTCACGGAATAGCTTTGCTCCACATCCTTGGGATTAAGGGCGGGCTAACCGGATCTGTCCAAGGAGCCTCAGTGCCAAAGTGGACAGTACCCGGGCCCCAAGCCGTGGGGTTTTGCCTATAATGCTCCTCTTTGGAGGGCTGGACCCTGGGCCCAGGACTTGGAGTTTGTAAAAACCATAAGTTCCTGTTTGCCAGGGTGCTATATAGGTCCAGGACAGTGGGTACCTTCATAGGACCCCAGGGCCTGAAGGTCTACTACGCTACCCACGGAGATGGGAGAAGATTGGATCAGTATGCTGGACAAACATCCTGCAGCATGGAGCAGGTAAGGGGGAGCCTGCGGGACTTGGTTCGACAGCAGGCTCTCCGGGGTAACCTAAAAGGGGGATAGCCTAAGTATGCTCTGCATGGGCAACCTTGTTCACTATGTCTAAGAGAGACAGGATGACACCCCTTTTCTCCCCCATCACTAGGTTCCCCTGTCTAAGAATGTGTTGCTAGCTAAACCTGCTGTTTCTTCCTAGGGCTAGTAAGGATCCCTAGGGGCCTTTGGAGAGTCCTACCTGACCGGGGGTTTGAATCTGCCGCCTGTTTCTGCGTTCCTGGATCTCCAGCAGCGCGGCTCCTCCATGTTCCTCCTGTTTCCGGCATACGCGCGCGCGCGCACGTCTTATAGACGTTTTTCGCGCCGTTCAGACAGGAGGGCGGGGGGGGGGGGGCGTGCCTGCGGCGTCATACAGGGGCGCGCCTTTGTGCTGTTATAGACAGCAGGCATTGTCAGTGCTCAGTCTGAGGCTGATTTTCAGAAGGAGAGGACGCAGAGCGGCAGAACAGTGACTCCCGGTGGCGGAAGAGGGGTAGTACATGCTGGACTTTGTTCCAATGCCTTTTTTGTTAAGCCAGGAAATTCCCCTTTTTACAGCAGGTTGGAGGCTGGCAAACTTAGTTTGGGGTCACTGTATGTGGTAAAAAAGAAAATATATAATATATATTTAAAAAAAAAAAAAAAAAAAAAAAAATACGGGATCCCATCAGTTTTTGGGCATTAGTGATCTATTGTCCCCTAAACTCTGGTTTTGTACTCCTGCCCACTACAGTCTGTTGTGTGGGCGGAGTCCCTCGATTTTGTATTATGGCTTCCAAAGGTTCGGGGTCAAAGGGTACAAAAAAGACCAAAAAACAAAAGGGTTCCCTTTCTGATTCTGATGATATGCCGATACTTTCCCCGCAACTTATTAACATAAAAAGCGCCTTGGATGAGCCATTAGGGGGATCTGGTGCGGAGGCTGGCCCAGATCAGCCCAGCCCTGTGTTTATCACAGAGGAGATGCTAGCCGTATCCCTAGGGGGGCTAGAAGAGATAATAGCAGCATTGATCGCTAGAGCTATTCCTGGTAAGAAACGGGTTAGATCCCCATCACCAAGAGGTGTATCCTCAGATGCTGAGATTCTCTCTCTGGAGGAATTGGAATCACAGGAGGATCAACTAGACCTGAACCAAGAGGGTTCAGGGATTGAGGGGTCTGCCTCGGAGGAACCATTTTCAGACTCCCAGACAGAAAGACTGTGGGTACAGTCTTTGACGGACATGGTCCGCTCGGCATTTAGTTTACCATTGCCAGAGCCTCAGGTTCCTCCGGTATCCTCTCTGGGCTCTTTGAAAGCTCCGTTAAGCAACGCAGTTTTTCCAGTCCACCCTCTTTTGGAGGAATTGATCTTTCGGGATTGGGTACGGCCGGACAGGATTTTTCTGCCATCGAAAAGATTTGCGGTCATTTACCCCATGGAGGAAAAATTCTCCAAGAGGTGGAGGCTCCCAGTAGTGGATGCAGCCATCTCATGTGTGAATAAATCACTAACTTGCCCGGTGGAAAACATACATATGTTTAAAGATCCGGTTGATAAAAGGTTAGAGACACTTTTAAAAGCATCCTTTGCTACGGCAGGAGCAGTGGTGCAGCCAGCGGTGGCTGCGATTGGTGTTTGTCAGGCGTTAAAAGACCAGACAAAGGAAATGTTAAAGGACATGCCTATCCAACAAGCAGAAGAGTTTTCTGACATTCCCAGAGCTCTGTGTTTTGCTGTAGATGCTATAAAAGATTCCATCCAGCAGGCCTCTCGTTTATCACTATTTTTGGTGCACATGAGAAGGCTCTTATGGTTGAAGAACTGGGCGGCGGAGCCCCCATGCAAAAAGCTTCTGGCAGGGTTTCCCTTCCATGGAGGATGACTCTTCGGAGAGGATCTGGATAAATATATTCAGACTATTTCAAATGGCAAGAGTACCCTTTTACCGGTCAAAAAGACATTCCGGGCTCCTACATTTAAAAGGCAGCTCTTTCCTGTCTCGGGGCCCTCAAATTCCAGGCAGTATCGACGGCCGCCTGCACGATCCAACGTTAACAGTAGATCGCAGGGACAGGCCCCTGGGGGTAAGAGGCCGTGGTATCGCAAGCCGTCAAAGACAGCCCCTAAGTCGGCCTTATGAAGGGGCGCCCCCACTCTCGCGGGTGGGGGGAAGGCTTCGTTTCTTCTCAGAAGTTTGGGAAGCCAAGATCCCCGACAAATGGGTCCGGGCATCTGTGACCACAGGTTACAGACTGGAGTTTCTAAGGTATCCTCCGCCTCATTTTCAAGAATCAAGGCTACCAAGAGATCCAGCAAGGAAGGCCTCAATGCTGGCAGCTTTGGATCACCTGCTTTGCCAGGACGTAATTATAGAAGTGCCAGCCCGAGAGCAAGGGCTAGGTTTCTATTCCAATCTCTTTGTCATACCAAAGCCCAACGGCGATGTCAGGCCAATCTTGGATCTAAAGAGGTTAAACGGTTACCTAAGGGTTCGTTCCTTCCGGATGGAATCCATCCGGTCAGCAGCCGCCGCGCTTCAGAAGGACGATTTTCTGGCCTCCATAGACATAAAGGATGCTTACCTTCATGTACCAATCTTTTCAGTTGCATCAAAGATTTTTACGCTTCGCGGTGGGGCAGCGACACTTCCAATTCAGGGCGCTCCCCTTCGGGCTGGCCACGGCCCCCCGGGTATTCACGAAGATCCTAGCCCCAGTTCTGGCCAATTTAAGGATCCAGGGGGTCACAGTCCTAGCATACTTGGACGACCTTTTAATCATAGATCACTCACGGTCGGGTCTGCAAAAGGCAGTAAACCTCACGGTTCGGTACCTCGAAGAATTCGGCTGGGTCCTAAACCGGGGAAAGTCAGCGGTCCAGCCTACAAAGCAGTTGGAATACCTCGGCATGAGGTTAGACACAGAACAGCAAAGGGTGTTCCTGCCCCTGGTAAAGATCGAAGCTATCAAGGGGTTGGTTCAGTTGGTTCTAAACAAGAAAAGACCAACTATTCGCCTGTGTATGCGAGTACTAGGCAAGCTAGTGGCCACGTTCGAGGCAGTACCATACGCTCAGATCCACACTCGCGTCCTACAGGCAGCCATTCTAGCAGCCTGGGGCAAGAGGGCACATGCCTTAGAGTCCCCTTTGACGCTATCATCAAGGGTCCGACAAAGCCTGGCCTGGTGGTTGAACCCTCAGAACCTTCTAAAGGGAAAATCCTTCAGCCCTGTTGTCTGGAAGGTAGTTACCACAGATGCCAGCCTGGCAGGCTGGGGGGCGGTCTTCGAGGGGTTTTCTCGCCAGGGAACTTGGGTGAGAGCAGAAAGGCAGCTCCCCATCAATATCTGGGAGATCAGAGCTGCTCGCCTAGCCCTTCTGGCATGGACCTCCAGATTAAAGGGGTTCCCGGTGAGAATCCAGTCAGACAATGCCACGGCGGTGGCATACATAAACCACCAAGGGGGAACCAGGAGTCAGGCCGCTCAGAGGGAGGTGAGCTTGATTTTTCAGTGGGCAGAGGTTCATGTACCCTGCATTTCAGCGATATTCATTCCCGGAGTGGGCAACCTGCAGGCAGACTTCTTAAGTCGCCAGAGTCTGTTGCCAGGGGAGTGGTCTCTGCATCCCCAGGTCTTTCAGACAATCTGCCAGAGGTGGGGAATGCCGGACGTAGATATAATGGCATCCAGGTTCAACAAGAAACTAGACAGGTTCGTGTCTCGAGCGAGGGATCCGATGGCCTGCGGAACCGATGCGTTGGTTTGCCCTTGGCATCAATTCAAACTTCTATATGCATTCCCTCCACTACAGTTACTCCCTCGCCTGTTGCGCAAGATCAGAGTGGAGCACAAGCCAGTCATTCTAGTAGCTCCGGCTTGGCCCCGGAGGACTTGGTACTCACTAGTCCTGAAGATGGCAGTGGGAGACCCTTGGACTCTTCCTCTACAACCAGACCTACTCTCACAAGGCCCGATCCTCCACCCTACATTACAGCGTCTAAATTTGACGGCCTGGAGGCTGAATCCCTGATTCTCAGGGGTAGAGGTCTGTCTAGGCAGGTAATCCCTACCCTGATTAGGGCTAGAAAGCCGGTCTCCAGAGTGATTTATTACAGGGTGTGGAGGAACTACGTAGGCTGGTGTGAATCCAAAAGATGGAATTCCCGCAAATATACTATTGATAGGGTGTTAAGTTTTCTCCAGCTAGGAGTGGATAAAGGCCTGGCACTAAGCACAATCAAGGGACAGATCTCAGCTCTGTCAGTGTGGTTTCAGAGGCCGCTGGCCACCCACTCGCTGGTAAAGACCTTCTTACAGGGGGTCTTGCGTATTAATCCTCCTGTCAAGTCACCAATTTGTCCATGGGACTTAAATCTTGTCCTGTCCACTTTACAGAAACAACCCTTTGAGCCGTTGGCTGAGATTCCTTTAGTCTTACTGACAAGAAAGTTGGTTTTCTTGGTCGCCATAGTTTCGGCCAGGAGAGTGTCAGAATTAGCAGCCTTATCGTGTAAGGAACCATATCTCGTTCTGCATAAGGACAGGGCAGTTCTCCGGCCCCATCCTTCCTTTCTACCAAAGGTTATATCCAAATTTCACTTAAACCAGGATTTGGTACTTCCATCCTTCTTTCCAAAACCTACATCTAGAAAGGAGGGGTTGCTGCATACCTTGGATATTGTCCGGGCCATGAAGGCCTATCTTAAAGCTACAGAAAAGATCCGTAAGACAGATGTATTATTCGTTCTACCAGATGGCCCCAAGAAGGGGCAGGCAGCGGCAAAATCCACCATCTCGAGATGGATTAGACAATTAATCATTCAAGCCTACGGTTTGAAGAGGTTACCTCCTCCGTTGTCGGTAAAGGCCCATTCTACCAGGGCCATGGGCGCCTCTTGGGCAGCACACCATCAGATCTCTATGGCTCAGATATGCAAGGCGGCAACGTGGTCATCAGTCCACACGTTTACAAAGTTTTATCAACTAGACGTGAGAAGGAATGCGGATTCTGCCTTTGGACAGGCAGTACTACAGGCTGCAGTTTGAAATCCTCGGGATCAGAAGCACCCTTGGTTGTAAAAAAAAAAAAAAAGTTTTTTCTTGACTAAGTTGGAATTATTATTATTATTTGAGTTTACCTCTAAATTGAATCCTTCTTTGGAAGATGTCTCCCTCCCCTCATTAAAGCATTGCTTTCGGACATCCCACATAGTAATGAATATGCCGCTCTGTGTCCCGTGATGTACGAGAAAGAAAAAGGGATTTTTAAATACAGCTTACCTGTAAAATCCTTTTCTTGGAGTACATCACGGGACACAGAGCTCCCACCCCTCTTTTGGGTGACCATTTTGGGAGGCATACTGCTTGCTACAAAACTGAGGGACTCCCTCTAGGGGAGGGGGTTATATAGGGAGGGGACTTCCTGTTTGAGATTGCCAGTGTCCACACCTGAAGGTACTCCATATAACCCACATAGTAATGAATATGCCGCTCTGTGTCCCGTGATGTACTCCAAGAAAAGGATTTTACAGGTAAGCTGTATTTAAAAATCCCTATTTTAAGCTGTGTTGACGTACTGGCAGCCTGTGTATGTACTGCAGTACCTGTTCACTATGAATACTAAGCTTTTTTTTTTTGTTTTCATATTGGGTGATAGTTGTTCTGCAGACTCATATAGTGATGTTTTTAGCTCTCCTTTATTTTGTCAGTCTTGGAGAAGCTGCAAAATGCATTGGGACCTTGTGAAGATTGCCTTCTTCCAACAGACCATATGTAAATCCCAGTCTTGTCGTTTTACAAAAGGGCAACCTTTCCGTTGGGCTCGGCAGAATAATAGCTGTTACATTGTCTGAATATTCAGCGGAGAGTGATCTGTTATGATGGAGAAAGCTGAATGTGCTGACAAGGATTATCCATTTCTATTTTCTGCACTTTATATAAACAGTAATATGGATAATGGGGACTATATTTATTCCTTTCAGAATGAATAGAAATTGCGTTTTTGGCGTCTTTTTTTTTTTTTTTTTTTATTATTATGTGATGGAAGAAACTGCCACTAGAGTCCTTGACAAACTCGTACAGAGGACCTGCAATCATATCTGAATATCTAATGCTAAATCTGTTGACGTTAATGCAGTAAAACAAGATACAATATGTTTGGCAAATCATCCAGAATTCCCTTAGGCGTTACTGCTATAATCCTGTACGAATCTTCACGTTGGACAAAGATATATCTGAAGCGAAGCATCTCGTAGTGATCAAGCTGAGCACAACATCTGTGGGTCTGCATGCTCCTATTTCATAGATTTTTAAATGTCCATGTGCACTTGTTTTTTTTTTTATTCTTAAAGAGACTTTGTCACTGGAGAGAAGGGTGGCAAAAGTTGAAGTTGCTTGTTTCTGTGGTAGCCTCCAAACCTTTGTCATGCCAGGAATTTTGGCCCCCTTTACACTAATCATTTTCATAACCTTGAATGAAAAATAAGGGTGCTCTCCATGTTTTTCACCTTCTTCTAATAAGCAATTGCAGGTGTCATCCTATTAGGATTGTATTGTGATCTATGGGTATACATGCCAAGCAATCTGCTGCCTTAAGCAGAAATATATAGTTTTAAAGCATTATTCACATTAACACCACTGATTAGGTTAACCTGTAATCTTTAGTCAAAAAACAAACAAAAACACAGTGGCCACTAAATGGAGTTGATAATCATAGGCAATCATTGTATTAAGCAAAATATGGTAAGATTTTTGAAAAGGATTGGCAAATGCTTGTAACGTTAATCCAACAATTTTTATATATAGACCCCAGACATCCAGACTCGCTCGGTGACAGCTGGAGGGCTCTTTGATCCTCAGTGGTAGTCCCTGTATTTAAAATAAATTGATATTTTAGATTGATCCCATCTAGATTGTAAGCTCTAACGAGCAAGCACCTCTGATCCCTCCTGTATTGAATTGTATTGTGACTGTACTGTCTTCCCTGATATAAAGTGCTGCGCAAACTGTTGAGCTATATAAATGCTGTATAATTAATAATATAGTGAACTTTGAATACCTTGCTGGACCTTGCTTTAAGTGGGGCATAGAAAAATCTTAAACCTTAGAGTTGTACTGCTATGGACGAGAAAATGGGAAAACAAAATAATCTTACTGTGGGGGGGGGTGGGGGGGGGGGGGTTGTAGTGACTAGAGAAGACTTATTGCAGATAATCTGTCTCTCCTCACCTGTCATAACAGGGATTTGTGTGTTTACATACACAAATCCCCGCTCTGGCTCTCGTGACATGCGCAACTGGCCCCCCCCGCCTGCTATAGCTGTCAAAAGGGCCGATGTAAAGCTATGGCGATTTGCATGAGAGGGCCAGCCTGCCGCAGTATGACTGCTGGTCAGCTAGTGGGTTAAGCACCTGTTCCCATTTACTTTCGAAAGAGAGGTCATCTCTCGGGCAATAATTTTCCTTTTTTTTAAAAAAAATCCAGACGGCTGCAGCTATTTTTACTTGCTGACTTGCAGTTTTCTGATGTGGTTGACCTTAATATGGCTATTGCATTGTATATCAAACGTAACCTGGTGGACTGGACATTGTAGGGTGGGCCTGGAAATGACCCCCGGGCAGTAAGCGCTGCTTGGGTGCTTTCCAGACTAATTTTGGTTAATTTAACTGCTGAGTGCTCTCCAGAACCAGAGCCCCTGGCATTGCCTCTGGACTTGCTATACCCCATTTTTATTGGTTGCTGACCATCACATTTTCCATGTTTCTCACTGGCTGTTTGAGGGGTTAATTTTGTGGGGGTGTTAATGCCATTCTGTGCTCTTAATTGCCAAACATCAATGAAGAAGCATTGTTACCCACTGTCCAGTTTTGTTCTTGAGACCTTGCTTCTTGCTTGCTTCACTGTGGCTAAATTGTATCTCATTCTAGACATAGTGGGCAATGTCTACCTGTACTGGGTGCTCTAAGCATAGTCTCCACTTAAGCTGGTTTGAAACTCGGCCGGTTCAGCAGGAACCGTCTGAGATTTGAGCCATATATAGTCAGGCTGAATGTACCAAGTTGATCGGTCAACTTGGGTACAACCAGCCTGCTGGATTCTACATACGATTGTTTCTAGCAATGATCACTGTCTTCTCCCAGCGGGGATAGCTTCAGTCCAGTTTCCAGGAAAAAATAATTTAACCTAGTTCTTCTAGGTTTGGAGAAGCATGTGCTTGACTTCATGTTTATGGCACTGGGCCAAATGTCTAGAGTCATTGCTGTAACATTAGAGAGTACTTGGAACTGTGTAAGCCTCAACTTGGGCTACTTGTAGTTTACATAGGGTGCTTTCTCCTCTTGGCAGTGTAGTGTGGTAATATGAAAGAGAAGGAAAAGTGGGTATCTTCTGGTGGAGACTTAAGGGGTTAGATGGGTTAAATTAAATCCGTTGTTTTATCAGCATGTCTGATTATGGGAATGTTAAAAATCTGCTGAAAACACACGACGAGGACGAAATTGGTAATTTATCTGAACATTTGGCATAGTTTTTCAGCTGACATCTCATATTAGTGTTGTATATGTGCCTGCTTATACATTCCTGTTAGAAAACAGAACGTTTATTGGAACAAAAGAGCCCTGACGTGATGTCAGCGGAAATGTGCTAACACGGCATGTCTGAGGAAATTTGCCCAAACTTTTCTGCAAATCATAATGTGAACATACATCTTTGCTTACCGCTGTATAATAATTAGTGTCAGTGGTTATCCAGAGTGATGGAGTAATATGTTCTCAGCTAAGTGCTGCCATTAACATTGTGCATTACCTTAAAGCAATAGGCTGCCTTTTATCAGCTGTTATTTTAGATCTCTTTCACACTGAAGCACCGCTAAAGCGCTGGTTGTTTTTACGGTGCTTTTTTTAAGGTCACGTTGGGCGTGGCTTAAAGGGGATGTGGTTAAAGTGTTTACATCTGCCGGTCCATAGGGAAGCATGGACCTTCCCATCAGAAAGACTGACAGGCAGACCTGGTTGGACTTGCTGTGTGAAAATGGCCTTAGTAATAATGTGAGCAAGGAGTGACTAAGAAACTGGGTTAAAAACTGCACTGCCCAATTTCTCAGTCAGGACAGTGCTACATGACTGCTGGGCTCTGATGAGGCTTTGAAACGCGTCAGCCGGCGGTTACCCTTTTTCACTTTCTCCATGACTGATCGGAGTGTGGTTTGAGGTCTTCCCACTGCAGCTTATGTTGATTACACTTTACTGCAATTCTTTCTACTACACTTGTCAGGCCCTGTATATATATTTTAATTTATTAAAATCTTTTAACGGTAATACACTAGACTGGTGCACCTTTGTTTTCTTTTCTCTTGTTTGCCACTAGGATATCCCCATCCATGAAGGGCAACAAGGCCGGTGGCACCATTGTTGGTATCATCCTTATGGGCAATTGATTTTTGGATTATCCTCTCGTGCCCAGGGAAATTTGTTTTCTGTGTTTTACAGTGCTAGCTAAAAGAGAAGTAAAAGAGTGCTATTAGCTGACATGTAGCACTCTCCTTACTAGGAAATTGGGCAGTGCAGTTTTAAACCTAATTTCTCACAGTCCAGTGACTACTGGATAAAACCTTTACCCTTAAAGTCTCATCGGTGCCCAGAGCCGTCCTCTGCTCCACTTACCATCCACAGGCGGTGTCCCGCTGTCTGTCTGTCGTGTCACTTGTTTTTGGTGGCAGCAGCTCTGCACTCAGATGCTTGTTCATTAAACCGGTGCAGGTGCTGCAGAGGAATGCCGATCTTCGTGCTACACCGGCGTCACTCCCCTGTCACGCTGCCTCTGTCCCGATGTCTGTGATAGTTTGATTTTTGGGATTTTGCCCGGGACATTGGCTTGGTTTCTGGGAATGTCCCAGGCAAATCGGGACTGTTGGCAACTATGCTAGGGGCAGAGGTGTATTTAGGTTTTGTGCTGCCCTAGGCCTGACTAAACTTGCGCACCCTCTAATTTAAATATGACCCACCCCTTCCTGTCAAAGCCACATCCCTGTCATATTCATAGGAAGAGGACAGAGGGACGCCCTGGGAGAAGGACAGAGGGACGCCCTGGGAGAAGGACAGAGGGACGCCCTGGGAGAAGGACAGAGGGACGCCCTGGGAGGAGGACAGAGGGACGCCCTGGGAGGAGGACAGAGGGACGCCCTGGGAGGAGGACAGAGGGACGCCCTGGGAGGAGGACAGAGGGACGCCCTGGGAGGAGGACAGAGGGACGCCCTGGGAGGAGGACAGAGGGACGCCCTGGGAGGAGGACAGAGGGACGCCCTGGGAGGAGGACAGAGGGACGCCCTGGGAGGAGGACAGAGGGACGCCCTGGGAGGAGGACAGAGGGACGCCCTGGGAGGAGGACAGAGGGACGCCCTGGGAGGGGGACAGAGGGACGCCCTGGGAGGGGGACAGAGGGACGCCCTGGGAGGGGGACAGAGGGACGCCCTGGGAGGGGGACAGAGGGACGCCCTGGGAGGGGGACAGAGGGACGCCCTGGGAGGGGGGACAGAGGGACGCCCTGGGAGGGGGGACAGAGGGACGCCCTGGGAGGGGGGACAGAGGGACGCCCTGGGAGGGGGGACAGAGGGACGCCCTGGGAGGGGGGACAGAGGGACGCCCTGGGAGGGGGGACAGAGGGACGCCCTGGGAGGGGGGACAGAGGGACGCCCTGGGAGGGGGGACAGAGGGACGCCCTGGGAGGGGGACAGAGGGACGCCCTGGGAGGGGGACAGAGGGACGCCCTGGGAGGGGGACAGAGGGACAGAGGGACGCCCTGGGAGGAGGAGAGAGGGTCGCCGTGGGAAGAGGACTGAGGGCCGCCCCCCACAAAGTGCCGCCCTAGGCCTGGGCCTTGTTGGCCTAGGCCAGAATACATCCCTGGCTAGGGGTGAGGTTCAGGGTCGCTGCCATGGGATTATTAGCACGACTGTGTGTTTTGAGGTTTGCAGACCTCAAACATGCAGGTCTCATTGTGCATTAACATTGTGGCAAAAATACAAACAAAACATAGAAGAGCCAGCTGGGTGTCTTTTGGATAAGTCAGCCCCCACACAAAAAAAGGGTGACTTAAAGCAGCCATATTGACAATGTGATTTATTGTGATTGGGAGAGATTAGAGTAGGGGCTTGTAGCCACTGGCAGGTCTGTAAAAATTTGATGGAAACCCTCTCTAAATTTCATGTCCTGTAGGTAGCAAAATGCAGTCTCTTTTGCTACCTAATGGGGCATAAGAAGGTGTTAAACCTATTTTTCGTCTTTACAGTCTGCCCCTGTCCATATGCACTACAGTGGTAAGCTGCATGTGTTTTTTCACAGGGCACTTTTTCCTAATTGTTGCTGGCTGTAGTTTTATTTTTTATTTTTTTACGTAGGCCTATTTTATATGGTGATTTTAGTGGTTACGTTTACATTTACTTTAACAAACTACGCTTGAGTCCTTTTAATTGTAGCAACACCAAAACTGGGCACCCAAAACATTGTACACCTTCACCACTGATGCACCACACTCCCCTGCCTTATCCCAATTCACCAAAAAAGTGTTTGGTCTTAGGTAAACGTATTTAAAATGTAGTGATCTGTGGTAACATCTGCAGTGGGTGTTTAGTAGGCCTCAGTGAATATTTTTTAATTACCACCCTGCCTCTCTACTTCATCCACTTAGAACACAATTTTTGTTCATTCAAAAAATGCAAAGCAGTATCTGAATGGTACCTGAGGTAAGCAGCCGACCTTCAGTGCTCACAGTGCAGGAGAGCAGCAAGTCGACGAGAGACCATGAAGCATGTAGAAATCACTAGATTATGGCGTCCACTAGTGTTTTCCAGAGGCATGCTGATGCCTGGAATTCTTTTAACAGCTTAATAATTTATTCAGTATATAAGTATAAGACGACACTAAAAACTTGTGTGAAAAATGTTGATGTTAAACAATGCATTATTATAGCACTTTTTGCTGTGGAAATGGCAATGGTTCCAAAACGTGTCAAAATTGTCCGATGTGTCCGCCATAATGCCGCGATCACAAAAAATCGCTGATCGCCGCCATTAGTAGTAAAAAAAAAAAAAAAATTAATAAAAATGCTATACAACTATCCCCTATTTAGTAAACGCTATAAATTTTGCGCAAACCGATCGTTAAACGCTTATTGCGTGTTTTTTTATTTTTTTACCAAAAATATGAAGAATAGGTATATTAGCCTAAACTGAGGAAAAAAAAATAGTTTTTTTTAATATTTTTTTGTTATTATAACAAAAGTAAAAAAAATAAAGATTTTTTTTTTTTTTTCAAAATTGTAGCTCTTAATTTGTTTATAGCACATAAACTAAAAACCGCAGAGGTGCTCAAATACCATCAAAAGAAATTTGTGGGGGAAAAAAGCATGCCAATTTTGTTTGAAGGCCACGTCGCACGACCGTGACGCAGTGCCGAATCGCAAACCTGGCCAGGTCCTTAACGTGCATAATGGTCCGGGTCTTAAGTGGTTAAAGGATTGGCTTGGCGCTTCTCTCTTCTTTTGCCTTCCTTTTGTTCAGTGATCGGGTTCCCCGGCCCACACCTGAAGCAGCCTCGCTCACTTTACAGCCTCCATTTAGAGACTTTTTATAGAGACACATTTTTAGGGCTTTATCCCCCAGAACTTTAGAACTTTAAATTCACTCACCATTCACATGGTTGCACCTTCATGTATCGGCATGTAGATGCATGTCTTATTCATTACATTTTAAACTTTAATCCTTTTTTATAGGATGGTTTAGTGCTGAACATTATACCAATATTGGGTATGTTTCCTCCTGATGCCTGGACCTGTTGTTTAATAACCACTGAAGTGTTTTATTTTATTTTTTTCTATATGAAAGTTAGGGTCCTTACACACGGAGCGGTCCGTTTTTCGGTCCGCTCCGTGTGTCCGTCAGCTCAGCGGGGGGTCTCCGCTGAGCTGTCGGGCGGACGGGGCGGTCCCCGCACACTGTGCAGGGACCGCCCCGTCTCTCCTCCGCTCTCCCCTATGGGGAGTCGGATGGAAACGGACCGTCTGTCCGTTTGCATCTGATCCGTTTGCCCGGACGGAAGAAAAATAGGACATTCTTCCGTCCGCAAAAACGGATGCGGATCGAGCGGACGTTAGCGGATGCATCATCGGCTAACGGATCCGCTCCCATAGGGACCCATTACAAGTCCGTAAACGGACTTGTAATGAGCGGACCGTTCGTCCGCTAGTGTGAAAGGGCCCTTAGAGACAAAGTGGTTAATAATAATAATAAAACCTAGTACACATTTCTTGAGGCCCTAAAATACCCCCCAAATTGTATGGTTAAGGACATGGTATATTCAGTGCAGCAGTTAAAGTGCAGGGGTCAGGATTATGTAATGTTCAGAACAGCTTGCATGTATGTTTTAGTGGTCAGGAGTTAGTGTCTCTTTATGGTGGTGGTCAGTGGTGAGTGCCCAATTAAATGTTAGTGGTAAATGGTTAATTGCTCATCGGTTATGAGTGTTCCAATAACTGTTGTTAGTAAGTGGTGGTTTTACCCATAACGTCAGTGGTCAGTGTGCCTCTTTTATGGTCTATATACCCTCTCTGTTCCCCTTTGCTCTTCAGGTGGTGGTCAGCTTAAAGTGGTAGTAAACCATAGACTTTAAAAAAAAAAAAAGAGAAAAAAATCCCATGCAATGGAATAATGGTCTTAGTAGTATGGTTTACATTTGTCATCGCTGCAATTTACTATTACAGGAATCTCAAGACAAAGAGCCACTCCACTCCGATCAGCTCTGTACCTTTTTAGTTTATCATCCGATTTGTCTAATGTGAGCTCAATTGCAGTTACTTAACAGGTGCCTTGTTCCTTATATCTGCAGTGCTGTTTTTAAAAGAATATATGTCCACTATTTATAATTGTAATGTGGTAGTGAAGTGGTTAATCAAAACTTAAATTGAAAAAGCAATTATGAATGCTATACAAAAATACATTTGTAAGCAGCTTTCCCTGCCATAGACTGGCTTCTGCATGTGATGATGCCCGGGAGGCCTGATGCACGATTGGTGCTTATCTGCTCTTAATATATTCTGTACGATAGCTTGCTCTCATCGCTCTGGGTATACTCTTGAATTTCCTGGTGTGCCGGTACTGAGAGACTGCTTTATTTGTTTATCGGCTGATGCACAAATGCGCAGTGCCTTTTTAAAGGAAAAATCGTATTTTGATTGTGGTGAAGTTTGTCACGTACTCTGCCCCAAAGCCCACATCAAACTGTCACCTTTTTGTGCCTGCTTATGGCATGTTATGAATGGTTCTCAGCACTGAAGAGTATTTTTTATTATACAGTGAATTTGGAGACGAATGTTAATCCAAATAGAAAAGTTACGCTAAAGGCCAAAAGGAATTTAGAAATTCTTTTACATGGAAATCATATATTTTAATATCCTAATCCTATTTCAATTAAACTACATGGCTGGAAAAAAAAAACACATTCAGTGTATCTCTGCAATACATGCACATTTCAGATTTTATAAATCCCTAAAAACAGAACTAAAGGCAAAACTTTTTTTTAAATTTTGCGATAGGTAATATAGGGTTATAACCACAGTAATTTATTTTGCTGTCTGCATCCCTTTTGAGGAGACTTTCCTTAACTTCCTGTGGCTAAGCCACAGTAGGACGTGAGAGGAAGCTCTTCAAAAGTGAGGGGAAATCCCTGGTTGTCACCAAAGATCTGATGTCCCCCCTCTATTCCTTTTCTGGTGACCACTCAAAATGGTGGGATTTTCTTTCAATTTCTATGATGGCTTTCAGTGGTTGTTGGTGAACAGTCAGATGTGGCCAGGCTCTGACATGCACTATATTACCAAAAGTATTGGAGCGCCTGCCTTTGCACGCACATGAACTTTTTTTTTTTTTGTAAATGTATTTTTATTAGTAGTTTTCATGGTACAAAAGAAAGTAAAACCACCTTCACGCAGGGTGGGAATCGTAGAAACAACATAACATTTCCCTCCACCCCTTTAGGCTCCTTTCACACTGAGGCTGTTTTCAGGCGTTTTAGCGCTAGAAATAGCACCTGAAAACTGCCTCCTATGCTGCCTGAATGTGAAAGCCTGAGGACTGTGGGGGGGTCTCTCGACAGGAGGGTGGGGCCAGGAGCACCAAAGAGGGACTTGAGAAGAGGAGGGTCCAGGCTGCTCTATGCAATACCACTGCACAGGGCTAATTAGTATAACAGGTTTGTTATTTTTAACTAAAAAAAAGACTTAACAATCATAAGATCAATTTTTTACTACTATGTTTATTGCTTTGACCAACTTGTGAGATCAAAATGATCAGAGAGATCAAAAATGTGGTGTAGAGGTGCACTGAATGAAAATTTTGGTACCGAAAATGCAGGATACACTTGGCTGAAAACCAAAATGTTTAATATATATATATATATATATATATATATATATATATATATATATATATATATATATATATATATATATATATATACACACAGTGCGGAAAATAAGTATTTGAACACCCTGCTATTATGCAAGTTCTCCCACTTGGAAATCATGGAGGGGTCTGAAATTGTCATCGTAGGTGCATGTCCACTGTGAGAGACATAATCCAAAAAAAAAATTCCAGAAATCACAATTTATGATTTTTTAACTATTTGTATGATACAGCTGCAAAGAAGTATTTGAACACCTGTATCAGCTAGAATTCTGACCCTCAAAGACCTGTTAGTCTGCCTTTAAAATGTCCACCTCCACTCCATTTATTATCCTAAATTAGATGCACCTGTTTGAGGTCATTAGCTGCATAAAGACATCTGTCCACCCCATACAATCAGTAAGAATCCAACTACTAACATGGCCAAGACCAAAGAGCTGTCCAAAGACACTAGAGACAAAATTGTACACCTCCACAAGGCTGGAAAGGGCTACGGGGAAATTGCCAAGCAGCTTGGTGAAAAAAGGTCCACTGTTGGAGCAATCATTAGAAAATGGAAGAAGCTAAACATGTCTGTCAATCTCCCTCGGACTGGGGCTCCATGCAAAATTTCACCTCGTGGGGTCTCAATGATCCTAAGAAAGGTGAGAAATCAGCCCAGGACTACACGGGAGGAAGCTGGTCAATGACCTGAAAAGAGCTGGGACCACCGTTTCCAAGGTTACTGTTGGTAATACACTAAGACGTCATGGTTTGAAATCATTCATGGCACGGAAGGTTCCACCAGCACATGTCAAGGCCCATCTTAAGTTTGCCAATGACCATTTGGATGATCCAGAGGAGTCATGGGAGAAAGTCATGTGGTCAGATGAGACCAAAATAGAACTTTTTGGTCATAATTCCACTAACCGTGTTTGGAGGAAGAAGATTGAGTACCATCCCAAGAACACCATCCCTACTGTGAAGCATGGGGGTGGTAGCATCATGCTTTGGGGGTGTTTTTCTGCACATGGGACAGGGCGACTGCACTGTATTAAGGAGAGGATGACCGGGGCCATGTATTGCGAGATTTTGGGCAACAACCTCCTTCCCTCAGAGCTTTGAAGATGGGTCGAGGCTGGGTCTTCCAACATGACAATGACCCGAAGCACACAGCCAGGATAACCAAGGAGTGGCTCTGTAAAAAGCATATCAAGGTTCTGGCGTGGCCTAGCCAGTCTCCAGACCTAAACCCAATAGAGAATCTTTGGAGGGAGCTCAAACTCAGTGTTTCTCAGCGACAGCCCAGAAACCTGACTGATCTAGAGAAGATCTGTGTGGAGGAGTGGGCCAAAATCCCTCCTCCAGTGTGTGCAAACCTGGTGAAAAACTACAAGAAACGTTTGACCTCTGTAATTGCAAACAAAGGCTACTGTACCAAATATTAACATTGATTTTCCCAGGTGTTCAAATACCTTTTTGCAGCTGTATCATACAAATAGTTAAAAAAAATCATACATTGTGATTTCTGGAATTTTTGATTATGTCTCTCACAGTGGACATGCACCTACGATGACAATTTCAGACCCCTCCATGATTTCCAAGTGGGAGAACTTGCAAAATAGCAGGGTGTTCAAATACTTATTTTCCGCACTGTATATATGTATATATATATATATATATGTATATATATGTATATATATGTATATATATATATAATTTGACTTTTTAATTAATATCACAAATTAAAATTATTTATTGGCACCTTTTTAGTGCTAGAAAAGTTCATGAAAAAATGCATCCCTTTAAATTCTATGTATGTCTTCATACTGGCCTGTTGTACTTCCATTGTGGTGTAAAAATCCTGCTTGCTGCATTTTTGGTCAGTGCTGCACCTCCCCATTGAACGCATCACTAACGCACCAGTTTTACGTTTTTGCAGTTTTTGAGTCGCATGACCTATGAAAATCGCACAAATTGTGGCAAAATCGCATGCATTTTCAGTGCTATTATTAGCACATTTTTCTCTTAACGGCAAAATGCAGATAACATTTTCAGTCGATATGTTTTGGCCACATCTCTAATGTGGTGTATGTAACAATGTATCGTTTTTTTTTTATTTATTTTTTTCTCCCGTTAAACAAAGGACTTTAAAGCAAATTTACCAAAGAAGTTGCAATAAACTATCAATTCTGAATAATCTCATGATAACAGCAAACAGCCTACTGCTAGCTGACCATCTGAGCTCTTACTGACAACCCAACAAATAATCACTACGACAAAAAAAAAAAAGCAATCAGCCAGAAGATGTCAGTTTGCCTTTTTTTTAATACAGCAATTGTATACTGTAATTAGAGTGTTAAACTGAATAAGAAATGATAAATTCTACTTGTACAATCCTTTATTTGTAAAAACATTGTTTTTAAAATGAATCAACTGGCTTATTAAATATACCTCAATGCACGTAATGAACTTTTTGATTTTGTCTTGTATGGTAAAAGCACAAGTTCACTTTTCAAATGGCTGAGATGGCTGCCCTTATACATATATACCAATAAAAGGCGATATTGATCAGTCACCTATCCAAAGGACGCTCTTCTGTTTTTTTTTTTTATTTACTTGCGTTTATATGCAATGTGTTTGCTGGCCAGAACTGAAGGACAGATGGGTTCCATGCTGCTGCTGTCTTATCCAGCTGTACTGCAAGCACAAGTAGAAATATCTCGGCTGCTCTTCTGCATATTTACATTAGACTTTCAACTTTAATACTCTTAATACACATACAATCCACTTGTGTGACCAGACTGTAATCTCGGTCTTCTGTTAACCCACAATACAATTGTAACTTTTTTTTTTATAAACCTAATTTTGTAAATCAGTTTTATTAGTTTGCCAAAACATATTTTCATTGTAATTTTTTACATTGAGATGTACAGATTCTCCCTCCAGCATACATTTTAGTGCAACTCCTGGATCTCTGAGTATTTTTCAATCTGCAGCTATTAAAATAATTCTTGGTGATCCTGCTACGAGGGTCCTTGTTAAGTCTCTTCACTGCAGAGAAAGCTCTTTTTGTCTTTTCTTCCCAATTGTGCTTCTGTGTTGCAGGAAGGTAAATGACCCATTTAACAGGTTGTACTGGCATGGTCCACTGTCACCACCAGAAAACCATCCTGAGAAATGCCATGCAGCCATTGATGGAGCTGCATGAGATCAACAGTTCCAGGAGTTGCACTGAAATGTATGCTGGAGGGAGAATCTGTACATCTCAATGTAAAAAATTACAATGAAAATATGTTTTGGCAAACTAATAAAACTGATTTACAAAATTAGGTTTATAAAAAAAAAGTTACAATTGTATTGTGGGTTAACAGAAGACCGAGATTACAATTACTTATGGTATGTTCAGCTGTGTGCTATCCGCCCAGAATTGAAAACCTAAAGTTTTTTATTTCTCTAGTCCCAATTACTTATGGTATGTTCAGCTGTGTGCTATCCGCCCAGAATTGAAAACCTAAAGTTTTTTTATTTCTCTAGTCCCAATTACTTATGGTATGTTCAGCTGTGTGCTATCCGCCCAGAATTGAAAACCTAAAGTTTTTTATTTCTCTAGTCCCAATTACTTATGGTATGTTCAGCTGTGTGCTATCCGCCCAGAATTGAAAACCTAAAGTTTTTTATTTCTCTAGTCCCAATTACTTATGGTATGTTCAGCTGTGTGCCATCCTGCCAAAAACTGAAGCATTGCTGTCTGCTTTGCCTATGTCTATTTGATAATACTGACATGTTATTTTTGCTTAACCCTATGTAGGCCTGTCCACATTACAATGTTTTATTATCTTCCTTAACCTACCCAAAATAATGGTCCATTAATTTTATTGCCCTCTTGCTGATCTGTTTCTGAAGTAAGAATTTTGCCCTGTTGACCAGCAAACCTTTATTACCTCCTGATTAGATAATTAAAATGCACCCACCCCCTATCTCAGCAGTATAAAAGTATGCATCTCTTTGGGGGAAGCCATAGCAGGGGGCTCATTGCATCTGGGGCTCTTTCTTCAAGTGGGGCTTTTCTATAAGTGGACGCACTTCTGACTCTGCACTTCAGCGTATGCACACAGCGGAAAGAGATAGTATGCCTTGCTCTTTTTAATATAGGTATACCTCTATTTTTTTTTTTTTGGCCTTTTAAAAATGCTGTGTCTACCACTCCTTCTGATAGCTGTGTCTTCTATCCTTAAACTGTCTTCCCTTCACCCCTCTTCTCCACCCCACACCCTATATATATCGCCCTCACTTCTGTCCTCTTCTTATTACTGCACGCACCAACTCTTGCTAATTCTAAAGTCAAACGCCCAATACTCCAAATCAATGCGCAATGTCCCTTCATATAAATCACATTCCCACATTACCTCCCTCACCCTTCTGCTTCTCCTATCCTCTGGTGAAGTTTCCCCAAACCCTGGCCCTCCCTCACCTAACTGTGCTCAACACACCCATTACCCTACACCCTCTGGCAGTAGCCGCAATGCACACAATCTAGTTCCCATTTCTCTTCTTCCCAAGACCAGACTCCCTTTCTCTTGCAGCCTTTGGAACGCTCGCTCGGTCTGTAACAAACTCACCTCCCTCCACGATCTCTTTATCACTAATTCATTTAATCTACTTGCCATTACAAAAACATGGCTTCACGAATCCGACACTGCGTCTTTTGCTGCTCTATCCCATGGTGGTCTTCTTTGGACTCACTCCCCCAGACCCTGTGGACGCAAAGGAGGGGGTGTTGGAATCCTATTAGCCCCACATAGCACCTTTCAGGTACTTCACCCACCTCCCTCTCTGTCACTCTCCTCATTTGAGGCACACTGCATTCGTCTCTTCTCCCCAGTTTCTCTAAGGATAGCTGTGATCTACCGGCCCCCCGGCCCAGTATCCTCCTTCCTTGATGACTTCTCTGCCTGGCTACCCTACTTTCTCTCTTCTGAAATCCCCACAATCATTCTTGGTGACTTCAACATCCCTACTAATGCTAGCACTCCTGCAACCTCAAAACTCCTCAGTCTAACCTCCTCCTTTGAGCTGAAGCAATGGATACATGCTCCTACTCACTGAAGGTAATACACTTGACCTTGTCTTTTCCCACCTATGCACCCCATGCAACCTCTCCAACTATCCTTACCCTCTTTCTGATCACTATCTTATTAATTTCACTCTCTCCCTCTCCTCTGCCTCCTTTCCCTCCAAATGCCTAACAGTTACTCGTAGAAACCTTTACAATATCAACCCTTCTCTTCTATACTCTGCGACTGACCACCTCTATGACACAATCGCACCCCTGTCCTGCACCTAGCCACTTCTGTCTACAACACTTCACTTCTAGCATCACTGGACAGACTGGCCCCCTTCAATACACGCAGAATAAGACCACGCCCCCTTCAACCCTGGCAAACAGATGATACTAGAAGCCTGAAAAAACACAGCCGTGCTCTCGAGCGCCGATGGCACAAGACTAAGTCCCAGGAAGACTTTGTCCAGTATAAATCTGCCCTCCAAAAATACAATTCCAACCTCCTCACTGCCAAGCAGACCTATTTCATCACCCTCATTAAAAACTTATCATCCCGTCCCCGGCAACTCTTCTCTACCTTCAACTCTCTCCTTCGTCCTCCATTGCCACCAACCACCAACTCACTCACTGCCCAGGAGATTGCCAATCACTTCAAACAGAAGATTGATACAATTCGCAAGGAGATCTCTACTGTTCAGCTACCCTCTACACTTCACACCTCATGCCCACAGGCACAGTCATTACTTCCCTCCTTCAACCCCACCACCATAGACGAGGTCACTAAATTACTTGCTAACGTCCATCTTACCACCTGTGCGCTGGATCCTGTTTCCTCACAAATGCTACGTTCACCCTCTGACTCTATTCTACACTCTCTAACCCACAACTTCAATCTCTCCCTCTCTTCTGGAATCTTCCCTAACTCTTTAAAACATGCACTTGTCAGCCCCATACTCAAAAAGCCCGCACTGGACCCATCCAATCTTGACAGCCTACGCCCCATCTCCTTGCTCCCTTTTTTATCCAAACTCCTTGAACGTCTAGTCTACAACCGACTAAGCGTCCACCTTGCTGATAATAACCTCCTTGATCCCCTTCAATCAGGATTTCGTCCTCAACATTCCACAGAAACTGCTCTCCTAAAACTTACAAATGACATACTAATGGCCAAAACTAAGGGACACTATTCTGTGCTCCTACTCCTGGACCTCTCTGCTGCCTTTGATACAGTTGATCACCCCCTCCTCCTCAAAAAACTCCACACCTTTGGTCTCCGTGACTGTACTCTTTGCTGGTTCTCTACTTACTTATCCAACCGTACCTTCAGCGTTACTTACAATTCTACTTCCTCCTCTCCTCTCCCATTCTCCATTGGGGTCCCCCAAGGTTCTGTTCTTGGACCTCTCCTATTTTCAATCTACACCTCCTCCCTGGGTCAGCTGATAGCCTCCCATGGCTTCCAATATCATCTCTACGCTGATGACACTCAAATCTATTTCTCTACCCCTCAACTCACTCCTTCATTCTCCTCCCGTATCACTAATTTACTATCAGATATATCACTTTGGATGTCGCACCACTTCCTCAAACTCAATCTATCCGAAACGGAACTTATCATTTTCCCTCCCCACGTGCCTCTTCCCCCGATCTCTCTGTCAAAATTGATGGCACAACTATCAGCCCATCCCCACATGCCAAAGTCCTAGGTGTAGTCCTGGACTCTCAACTGTCCTTTAAACCTCACGTTCAATCACTGTCCAAAAATTGCCGCCTCAACCTTCGCAACATCTCCAAAATACGCCCCTTTCTAACCAAGGACACCACAAAACTATTGATTCACTCCCTGGTCATCTCTCGCCTTGATTATTGCAACTCCCTTCTTACTGGCCTACCGCTGCATACTCTAACCCCCCTTCAGTCCATCATGAACGCTGCTGCCAGACTCATCCACCTTACCAACCGTCTCTGCTGCTCCTCTCTGCCAATCCCTCCACCGGCTTCCGCTCACCCAACAAATTAAATTCAAACTACTAACAATTACCTACAAAGCCATCCACAACTCTGCCCCCAGCTACATCACTGACCTAGTCTCTAAATACCAACCTAATCGTTCTCTTCGTTCTTCCCAAGACCTCCTACTCTCTAGCTCTCTCATCACCTGTTCCCATGCTCGTCTCCAGGACTTTTCCAGAGCCTCTCCAAGCCTATGGAACTCCTTACCCCAATCTATCCGTCTATCTCCCTCTCTATTAGCTTTTAGAGGATCCCTGAAAACCCTCCTCTTCAGAGAAGCCTACCTTTCCCACACCTAGCAACTGCACTTTTCATCTGAGTCCATCTGACCATCCCCCACAGCTAACTACCCCTTGTTCCACTTGACCCTCCCTTCTAGATTGTAAGCTCTTACGAGCAGGGCCCTTTGATCCCTCCTGTATTGATTTGTATTGTGAATGTACTGTCTTCCCTAATGTAAAGCGCTGCGTAAACTGTTGGCGCTATATAAATCCTGTATAATAATAATAATATGAAATATGGAATAAAACAATATGAAAACAAGTATTTTAGTAATATTTTAGTGATAAGTATTTTAGTAAAAAATAAACTGGTTTGATGCACACTGCTTTAGCAAACTAAAGCTGTTGTACACACCTAGGCTTGTTTTCGTTCGTTCTCCAGGGTGAGCGAAAGACTAACCGATTTCTCCATCAATGCTTTACTTCCCACCCGGCTAATGTACATAAACAGCCAGGAGGGAGCTACCTGTATGTCCCTCAGAATGGGAGCCCATCACATCTGTACCAGTGCACAAAACATCAGCAATAGTGTTCCTTTGAGACGTCAACATCTGTCAGTGTCCGGTGGTGGATGATCAACATCTGTCGGTGTATAAGTGCACAAAAACCTCTTTCAGTGTACCAGTGTTCCACCAATGAATAAATAAAACCTTTAAAGTGCCCCCACGTCACGTGCAAAGGTGAACGCACAACGTCGGTACCGTACACATATGTAAATAGCAATTGCACCCCACATGAGGTATGACAATAATTGTTAGAGCGAGAGCAATAATTCTAGCACCAGACATCCTGTGTTCTAAACTGGTAACCTATAAAGCGTTGCCTATGGAGATTTTTAAATACCAACGTTTTGCGCCTTTTAATAAGCATGCAATTGGATGCAGGAGTTCTTTGGCTGCCATTTTTCCACCTGGCTCCTTTAACGAAAGTTGACTAAATTAATGGGTGGGGCTGGATTTAGTGCCCTGTATGTTCAGGAAAGGTGGGGAATGCATGAGATCTGCATTTTGCCAGGAAGAACGTGCTGCTCCTAGATAGCCTTGTGTGCAAATGGATTTAAATCGGTAATGAATGCTGCTACATTTTCTCTTTCGTTCATGGACGGACACAGCAGCATTGACCCTAGGGTTATATCACCTTCCTTCCAGGAGAGACTAGGCAGAAAACATCACTTCATGTGTTAAACACTTCTGCAGTACAGCTCCTCCCAGGGGGCGTGGTTCCCTGGGTATATAACCCCCACTCTGACTGAACAGCTCCAGTTTTTTTTTTTTTTGCCTAGCATCAGTAGTAGATTGGCCTCTCTGAGTCCATGCACTCTGGATTGTTTTTTTTTTTTCGCTTTTCGCTTTTATTATTTTGGTTCCTGCTTTTTGGATCCTGGAATCTACTATCAACTGCCGACTGGGTCACAGGCTGGATCCTCGATCCATGTAGTCCCCCCATGTTCGGCCATCGAGCGTGAGCCAGCCCTCAGCTCGACTCTGGGGTCGTCCACGACATGCCCCATTGCTCCAGGGGTGGCCGGGGAACTTTCATGTTCTAGGGCACGCATATGACCGGTCTCTATGGCCTTGTCAGTGTGTCTGGCCGACTGCCATGCCGTTTGCGGACATGGTTCAGTCAGGAATGCCTCCAGCCGGTGGTCGCAGGACGGGTGAGTAAGCCCCTTCCTCTGGCTGTTGGGGGGGGCCCTCCTGGTGTTCTGTCACTGCCGGGTTTGTTTTCTGTGGGGAACAGTTGGTTTGGTGTGAGGAGTGCTGCTGTTGACTTTCTGCTGCATCATTGTGCTTTCACTAGCGTGCGTGGCCGCCATTTTGCCGCGGATCGCGGCTTGCATAGGTCGGCGGCCATTTTCCTCTAGCCTGCATGCTGTTTTCTAGCATACGGCGGCCATTTTGGAAAATCTTGGCCTCTTGTGACTGAAATACCACAGCAAAAGACCGCAAATCGCTTCCTGAGGTACAGTGCAGCACATCCAGCCTTCTCAGCTCTTGTCAGCGCTTCTGCCACAGCTACAACTGGGTCGGTGGTGAGTTCCCCTGAGGGTCCCCTGCTCTGTATTTACAGCCAGGAGGGCGGCCAGTGGGTGCCTTGCAGTGCTAGGGTGGCATAAGTGTGGGTCAACATGGAGTCTGAACCAGAGGCTTCCACCCCAACCTTGCCGGAGTTAACCCTTAGTGCCCCTGCGGCCTCTGTGGAGGCTATGATGGCAGTCCTGGAGGTGTTTCTCGCTAGGATTGAAGCGACTAGCGGCCAGAAGGTGGGTAAAAAACGCCCCCTCCCTGCGCCAGCTTCTGGGGATGGCTCTGATGCAGAACCAGACCGTGCTGCTGCCTCTGGTTCTGTCATGTCAGATGATGCAGGCTTGGCCCACGTGGACAGTGAGGATGACTCTGTTTCAGAGCCGACTCATGATAAAGCGTTTGTTGTTGGAGCCCTTATCACTGCGGTGCGGGACACTCAAAAACTTGAGGATTTGGCAGAGGCATCAGATACGCCGGTCCCTTTTGGGTTCCGCAAGCCACCCCGCGCCGCGAGAGTGTTTCCTTGTGTTCCATATCTGGACAGACTGTTGTACAAGGAATGGGATACACCGCAGAAAGCTTTTGCTGTTCCAAAATGCTTTGCGGTCCGTTATCCGTTTGAGGAGGACTTTTTTAAAAAGTGGGTCTCTCCTCCCTCAGTGGACCCTCCGGTGTCCAGACTGAGTAAAGCCACCACGTTGCCTGTGGAGGGGGCTCCCGCATTTACGGACCCCTCAGATAAGAGGGCTGAGGCTGTGGCCCGCTCCATGTTAACTTTAGTGGGTTCAACTGTAAGACCGGTTTTGGCCGGGGTTCTGGTGTCGCAGACACTGAATGGGCAAAGGTCTTGCTGCAAGAACTTGAGACAGAATGTTTCTAAAACCTGTCTGGACATGGCCGACCAGTTGGTACAGGGCCTAAAATTTGTCTGGATACGCTCCCCTTGCTTTCTAGGTCATCCGCGGTGGTCCTGCTCGACTGCTGTGGCTAAAGTGTTGGTCTGCGGACCAGTCTTCAAAAAAGGCTTTGGTAGATTTACCCTTTAAGGGTGAACGGCTCTTTGGGCCGTCCCTGGATGACATCATAAAGGATGCCACAGGTGGAAAAAGCACACTGCTCCTACAGTCTGGGAAGGGTAAGGAGCCTTGCCGTAATCAAGGTCCCTCCTTTACTGCCTAAAGCGCTTTTTTCGCCCGCCAAGTGTGGCAGGAATAAATTCTCAAGGTGCTAAACCGCCCGCTACAGGGCAAAAGCTCACCTGGTACCGCAAGCTTGCGGACAAGCCTGCTTGAAGGTCTGCCCCCGCCTGTGTCTCGGGTGGGGGGCCGACTTCGTAAATTTGCGGCTCGGTGGAGTTCTCTTCTAGCCGACCGTTCGGTTTACGAGCTAGTTTCCTCGGGGTACAAGATTTCTCTCGTCCGCCAAACAGATTTTTCCTTCCAACCACCAGCTTCCTCCCGTTCGCCGGAAAGCTCTTCCAGGGGCTGTCCAGGATCTACTGGTCAAGGGAGTGATTGTACCGGTTCCTTCATGGGAACGGTTTCAGGGGTTTTACTCCAATCTGTTTGGACAAACCCCTTGCTTCTTGGAATACAATCTTGGACCTCAAGGCCCTCAATTGTTTTGTCAAAGTGCAAAACTTCAAAATGGAGTCGATTTCGCTCGGTGGTGGCAGCGCTCCATCAGGGGGATTTCATAGCCTCCCTGGACATCATGGATGCGTACCTGCATGTGCCCATATGTGCAAAGCATCAGAGATTTGTGCGCTTTGCGTTCGGAGAGGACCACTTTCAATTTGTGGCCCTCCCGTTCGGACTGGCCTCGGCACCAAGGTGCTCGCTCCGATCCTAGTCTTGCTGAGGCAGCGCGGGATCGCTATCATGGGCTACCTGGACGACCTTTCTCTTGAGAGCTTCCTCAAGCTCAGAGTTAGAAGAGGACATGTCTATCACCTGCCAAACCCTACAGAAATTCGTCTGGCTTCTGAACATACGGAAGTCTATGTTGGTACCGTCTCAGCGGGTGGAATACCTGGGGTTAATCCTGGATCCCTCGGAGGTGAGAGTCTTTCTCCCAATGGAGAAACTTCAGACACTACAGTCTGCGGTGCAGCGGTTGACGACCCATAAGTGGTCGTCACTCCGGTTCTGCATGAGGGTTCTGGGTCTGATGGTGGCCTATTTTAAGGCAGTCCCATATGCCCAATTCCACACCAGGGTGCTACAAAAGGAGATTCTGTCACGTTGGGACAAGCTCCCTTCGTCACTGGATTACCAGATTCAGATGAGTCGATTGGTCAAGTCCTCCCTGGTGTGGTGGCTGACGTCTCCAGTGCTCCAGACCGGTAAGTTGTTTCTGCCGTGCCATTGGACTGTGGTCACGACGGATGGGGGGGGGGGCTGTCTGGGGTACCCAGTCAGCCCAGGGGCGCTGGATTCAGGAGGAATTGCAGTCAATGTACCGGAGCTCAGTGCAATCAAGTTGTGCCTCACCAAGTGGTCCCGGGGTCTGCAGGACCGTCCGGTCAGAATCCAGTCCGACAACGCCACGGTCGTGGCATACGTCAATCATCAGGGAGGCACACAGAGCTCGGCTGCAGCAAAGGAGGTGGCGCACATCCATCAGTGGGCCGAATGATCCGCTCCGGCCGTGTACATTCTGGGGGTACAGAATTGGCAAGCCGACTACCAAAGTCGCCAAACACTAGACCAGGGAGAGTGGTCACTACACCCGGAGGTGTTTCAGAGTCTGTGCCAAAAATGGAGCACTTCAGATGTGGACCTTCTGGCGTACCGTCTCAATCGGAAGGTGGCGCGGTTTGTGGCCAGGTCAAGAGCCCCTTGGTTGGACGCGTCAGACGCATTGGTGGCTTTGTGGGGTCACTATCGCCTAATCTACGCCTTCCCTCCTCTGAAACTTCCTCCTCGACTGCTGAGTAAAGTAGAAGCCGAAAGAATACCAACGATCCTGATTGCCCCAGATTGGCCGTGCCGTCCCTGGTACGCGGACTTGGTGCCTCTGGTGGCAGATGGTGGCAGATTACCTCGGTCAGACGGGTGTCTGAACTGGCAGCCTTGTCCTGCAAGGCTCCATACTTGGTCATCCACAAGGATAAGGTGGTGCTGCGTCCGCAGCCGTCCTTTCTTCCAAAGGTTGTGTCGGCTTTTCACATTAATGAGGACATAGTGTTACCATCTTTATGTCCTCAGCCAAAAAAACAGAAGGAGGCCGCTTTGCATTCCTTGGATGTGGTTCGGGCCCTACGGGTGTACTTGTCTGCTACGGCTCCGTTCCGGAGATCGGACTCACTGTTTGTGTTGGTGACTGGTCCTAAAAAGGGTCTGGCGGTCTCTTGTCGGCCACCATTTCTAGGTGGATCAGACAGGTCATCCTTCAGGCCTATGCCCTAAAGGGCGGCGCCTCCCTTTCAGGTTATGGCACATTCGACCAGGGGGATCGGTGCCTCTTGGGCTTTCCATCATCAAGCCTCTGTTTTACAGGTGTGTAAGGCGGCAAACTGGTCGTCCATCCACACCTTCTCTAAGTTTTACAAGGTTGATGCGTGTGCATCTTCGGATGCCTCCTTTGGCCGCAAGGTTTTACAGGCGGCAGTTTAAGGTTGGAGTTCCTTCGTTGAGAAACTCTGGTTGTTTTTTTGGTTTGGGGGTAAACCCTGGTTTGCTGTGTTTTCCCCACCCCTCGAAATTTTGACACTGCTTGGGGACATCCCTAAGGTCAATGCTGATGTGTCTGTCCATGAACGGAAGAGAAAATAGGATTTTTCTGCTTACCGTAAAATCCATTTCTCTGAGTTCATGGACGGACACAGCACCCACCCCTCCTTTTGGTTTGTACTGCTTGTTACAAACTGGAGCTGTTCAGTCAGAGTGGGGGGGTTATATACCCAGGGAACCACGCCCCCTGGGAGGAGCTGTACTGCAGAAGTGTTTATTAACACTTGAAGTGCTGTTTTCTGCCTAGTCTGTCCTGGAAGGAAGGTGATCTAACCCTAAGGTCAATGCTGCGCTCTCTCTCTCTCTCTCTCTCTCTCTCTCTCTCTCTCTCTCTCTCTCTCTCTCGATGCGACCAGACTGCAGTTCCTCCTTAAACTGCCTGTGTGCGCCAGGTCTAAAAGTAATATTTGTGCAGTGCTCTTTAAACTTTTAGGGATCAATACGATTTGCTGTTGGGGGGGGGGGGGCACTAAAAACATACAGTTAAGACTTTTTTTTTACAGCCCTCCCTTAAGCTGCAAAGTCCACCAATGCAGCAAAATGTATTCCCCTTGCCGCATTTGGTAGGCAGTACCTCCACTGTACGAGATCCATTCATGTGACTAGTGCTGCATCACAACCACCCCACAACTGTGTGCAATGCAGGTGGTTGTGGTGCGGTAGTGCTGCATTTATGGGGGTTAAAATCGTTAAAGAGGAGGCGATCTATTGTTTCCTCGCCATCTTGTACACCTAGGCTTTTAAATGCCATCTCTTCCCCTCCCGCTTTAGCCTGTAAGCAGAGTTTTTACATCTGCAAATTAGTTTCTTTTTATAAAGGTTTTGTTACATTTCCACTGTATTGTAATTGCTGACATTGTCCTTTTTATTGAACTAAGCTTTACAAAAGTATTGCACTATGATAGAAGTATTTAAATGAGTTTGTTGCCATTCTCCTTCAGTAAATATAGGTGTAATTACTTGTATTGCACTCAATAAAACACACTGGGGAAGAACTTATCTTTTTGTATTCAGCTCGTTTGCGGCGGGAGCCTCTTGGGCGCGATTGCATAAAACCTTTGTGAGTTTATCTCCCTCACACCAGTCCCTCTCCCTTCAGCCTCTTAGTCTTGAGTTACGGCTGTGAATGAGGGGCTGCATCTGCACAAGCTGCACGGTTCCCAAGACGGAAGCAAATGTAAATGCAATTAACAGTGCATCCAATTATGGCGGCAATTACACTGCAAGGACATCGGGGGAGAGTTGCTTGTGCGTAGACCAATTCTTGTATTGCAATGTGTTTAACTTTTCCTTCTCAGTACCGGACCTTCAAAGATGCCCTGCTCTGTCTGATGAACAGTGTCCACATTTGTTACATCCTCTCCTTTTCTGTATCCTATTGGAAGTTTTGAGGACATTACATAACCTTTTTGTTCGAACGGCCTTTATTTTTTTTATATGCTTAAAGCGGCGTACCGCCTGCAAAAAAGACTGGAGCTGCTGACTTTTAATATATGGACACTTGCCTGTGCATGGAGCCCGCGATGTCGGCACTCCAGCTGATTTTTGGATCGGCTGGTGGGTTCTGACCCCCCCCCCCCCCCCCGGCATTTGTCGTAAGGGAAACCCTGGCAGTAAAGCCTTTCGGCTTCACAGCCAATTCCCTACTGCGCATGCGTGAAGTCTACTTGGTGCAGCGGAGGAAGGAGGAGGGGGGCCGAATTTTCGAGGGATGGTACTGAAGCACAGTCAACGAAGTGGGGAAGGGTACCTGTTCAAAACAGGTCTCCCCCCCCCCCCCCCCTGAAAGGTCATGCTGGACCTGCCCCAGCCTCTGATGGTAAAAAGGAGAAGCGGCACAGTGATGAGCTTGTCTCTGTCACTCTGCTTTCAACTCTCATTGGCATACTTCTTCTCAGCACATTAATTCATTGGCTACTTGTGCTGTTTCTTCCACTCACTCTCTAGCCGTGCTTTGACTGTTGTAGATCTAGTTCAGGTACTTGCGCTGCTTGCGTTTTTATAAATGTATTTAATGTTTTATTAATGATTGTCGATCTGCATAATGTGTGCCTTTTTACCTCTGATTTGCAGGTCTGCATGACAATTAGGTCCTACTGAGGAATGAGAATGGTTGCATGCAAAAAAGGGTTACTAAACCCTTTCCCTTTTTGGTTATAAAAAAAAAAAACACATATCGTACTTGCCTCCTGTGCAGTTGGTTTTGCACAGAATGGCTCTGATCGATCCTCATTTTTTGGGGTCCCTCAGCTCCTCCTCTTCTTCACCGGCTGGAGATGGTGTGCTTGTTCCCATCGTGGGAATTACGGGGCTCGGGTAAGTAAAGGGGGGGGGGGGCGAGGGGGCTGCTGCATTAAGATGAAAAAACTTTACAACCCCTTTTAAAGGTAATGCTGCCTAGCGTTGGGCTTTAGTGAGCAGTAGCCTAAATGATGAGTACAGCCAAAGCTTTTTTGGCTGTACTTATCCTATGGATCACAGAAGTGCAGTTCATTCTGCACTCTTGTGACCCCTTTTCCGCCAACAGTAGGCTAAAGCCCGCTGTTGGCTAACTTCACAGAGCAGGTCCAGGCGCAAAAAAGATCCCAACCATATAGTTGGGATCCACCCAGATGCCTGGACCAGCTCCTGGATCAGACTCTCCGCAATCCAACGAGTGCCTGAGTCAGACACTTCTCCCCCTCTCCAGCCTAGCACACTGTCGGTCTGCTCTGAGCAGAGGGGGAGCACTGAGCGATTGTGGTATTTGATCAGTTCTCACTGCAGAGCTGGCAGGGGGCATATGCAGTATTGGATCAATGCTGTATCTGCCTTGGTTGAGTAGAAGTTTTTTTTTTGCAAAGCCTATACTTCTCTTTTAACTTTAGAAATGCGCCCTGTATGACTTCTATCTGCATCAGAATTTTTGTTTCACTGTTTTGCTTCTATCTACAGCCACTGTGCAGCAGTATTCTCAAATTATTCTGAAGTTGTTTTCTCAGCAGCTTAGGGCCCCTTGTTTCGTCAACCAATCCTTCAGGGAGGGCATAATGCCCTCCCAGCTGAAGGAGGGCTTCATTCAACCCATCTTGAAGAAAGCCACCCTGGATCCTAAGGATCCACTCAACTGGCGCCCCATAACAGGCCTAAATGTTCTCTCCAAGGTAATGGAGAAAGCAGTGGTACAGCAGCTGCAACAGCATCTAGATACCCACAACTTACTCGACCCATTACAATCAGGATTCTGTCCTGGACACGGGACGGAAACAGCATTGCTTAAGATATGGGATGACGTTCTCGAGGCCGCAGACGGAGGAGAATCTTCTCTTCTGGTTCTGCTGGACCTAAGCGCAGCCTTTGATACAGTTGATCACAAGCTGTTATTGACTCGGCTGGCTAAAATAGCTAAAGTCGCAGAAAGCGATCTATCCTGGTTCTCCTCTTTTTTGGAAAACCGATCGCAAATAGTGAAGCTAGGACCCTTCACTTCTGAACAACGCACATTATCGTGCGGGGTCCCTCAAGGATCTCCCTTGTCGCCGATGTTATTCAACATCTATGTGCGTCCTCTTTTCGAAATCATCAGCAGCCAAAAACTGCTATATCACTCTTATGCAGACGACACGCAACTGTACTTCCGCATTTGCAATAAAAAGGATCACCACCTCAACCTAGAGACATGCCTCTCTTTGATAGAGGACTGGATGACAAAGAGTTATCTCAAACTCAATGGAGCGAAAACAGAACTTCTTCTGTTTCACGCCAAGCGTAGGAATTAATCGACAACAACCTGGATCCCGCCGCCCATTCTGGGCAAAATCATCACCCCTAGCACCAAAGTCAAAAGTCTTGGGGTCATCTTTGACTCCGACATGACAATGAACGCACAAATGGGGTCAGTAGTCAGCAGATCTCACCATCTGCTGCGCCTACTACGCAGACTCACGCCTTTTATTCCCAAGAGCGATTGTAAACTCCAGACTGGACTATTCAAATGCCCTTTACCTCGGACTCCCCAAGTACCAAATCACTCGTCTTCAAGTCGTTCAAAATACGGCCGCCAGACTTGTGACTGGGAAAAAACCCTGGGAATCAATCTCACCTTCACTGAGATCCCTTCACTGGCTACCAGTTAAAGACAGAATCTCCTTTAAAGCTCTCTGCCTAACGCATAGATGTATCCATGGGAATGCTCCCCATTATCTATGCGAAAAATTAAAAATTCACAATCCCAATCGTATTCTACGATACACCAATCAAAATCGGCTTCAGATACCGAAAGCCAGATACAAGTCCAAAGGAGACAGGAGATTCGCTGTCCAAGGTCCCAGACTATGGAACGCCTTACCAGCCAGCATTCGGCTGGAGGAGAACTACTTAGTCTTCAGGAGAAAGATTAAGACTCATCTCTTTTGATCTCAAAGGAGACAGGAACAACAAGCGCCCAGAGGCGATTTACTTTGCATGTGCTGCGCTATATAAGTTCTTCATTCATTCATTCAGCTGTGACGCTGCAGCCTTCCAGCCTCCTAATATTTATTATAAACACAGAAAATGAGTTCTGGGAGGAGGCAACAAGATGATCTGAGCTGCTGAGGACGACTCCATTGACTTCAGTGCTTGTAAATTTGAGAATGAATTGCTCCACAGTGCTGGCCGCTACGGTGGACTGGTTTTAAAGTGGTTGTAAAGAGAGGGGTTTTTACCTTCATGCATTCTATAATGTATCTCTATA
This sequence comes from Rana kukunoris, assembly GCA_029574335.1. Classification (NCBI taxonomy): domain Eukaryota; kingdom Metazoa; phylum Chordata; class Amphibia; order Anura; family Ranidae; genus Rana; species Rana kukunoris. The sequence goes on along the minus strand of CM056050.1, from coordinate 106,092,929 downwards.
CTATAAATTCATTTTAAAAGAAGGCCATGCTGAGAGTGCTGCCATTACTGACCTTCAATTATACTTGGCTAGCTCTTGTACTGTTCCAGTGCCTTCAGTATTTTTATCTGCTTTTTTGAAATGGGTATGCAAATCCAGTATTTCACTGACTGCAGATTTGTTCCATGTCTTTGACTCAAAATCATTGACAGCCAAGCAACTTCTATTTTCAGTAAGTGATGTCAGTAATTGCAGCCCACATATTGCAGAAAGCAGAACCCACGTAAAGCCAATCTTTATCTTATGCTGACAATTTCCATTGGACCAGCTTGAACGTTTACAATAATCATTGTCTGATGTGATTGGTTGTCAGGTTGTGCTCTGTGACCTATGACTGGGGTACACTAGAATTCTGAAAGCATGCTTTCTGGAAAAACAAGTGGTTTGTAAAGGTGGCACGTCCCGACAAATATTCTATATGGGTGATCAAACCGGGTACAAGTGTTTCTGAATGATTGCAAAGTGAGAACTTGGATCATTATACAGTGAATCTTTCTTTGCACTGATTTGGTGGCATTGCCTTGAGCACTGTCATTTCTGACAGCTATAAAGTCAGTGTTGCCTCTGGCTTTGTCATCTTTTTCTAAGCCTATTTTTTTAGTTTACGATTAGACTTATTTGTCTGAAGCCCATTGACTTTTTTCTCTAATTTTACCAGGTCACAGGATCCACAGAGGTAAACTAGTTGATCATAATGCATGCAGAGAAACATGACACAATAAATTCCTGTGTTACTGGAGATGTTGGTAATTAAGTGTTGAAGAACATTGCCACTTGTCACTGTCAGTAAACCTCGAGCAGACAGGGCCCACGCATAGAAATCTCATAGGTCCCTAATGAGACGTTAAAACCTTCCAAATTGGCCCTTATTATTGCAAATGTCGGTAAATGAAAAAATCTTGCATAGCTACACAGAAAAATGTGTTAATGTGCAGCTGTCATAGAAGCAGAATGGGAACATCAAGTAGCTAATCGTGTTCTGCTTTTACATATTCACATTTTTCTCTATACATTATGGTATTTGTCACTGGCCTATTTACTGACTCGGCGCATGCTCATTAAACTGCTTGGCCTAAAAATCTATCGGAGACGCAGATTCAAATTCATAAGCTCACTTTGAAATGCTGTGGGTAAATATTTTACATGTAGCAGTTCTTATGCATTTTTAGCATGTTTTTTTTAGAGTTTGTACATTAAAGTGGAAGTTAGCCCTCCCATCGTTTTCAGCTAAGGAAGCTGCCATCTTGGCCTCTGTTTAATCTTCAACTGCCATGATGCTGCATGTGATCAGTTAGTCCCCTTTCACACTGGGTCACTTTGCAGGTGCTATAATGCTAAAAATGGCACCTGTAAAGCGCCCTGAAATGGCCGCTGCTGTCTTTCCAGTGTGCTAACCCTAAGGGCTTTTACACTGCAGCGGTGCACTAGCAGGACGGTAAAAAAAGTTCTGCTAGCAACATCTTTGGAGCGGTGAAGGAGTGGTGTGTTAACCGCTCCTGCCCATTGAAATCAATAGGCCCACTAGCAGCTGAATACCCCCACAAATACGACGGTAAAGCGCTGCTAAAAATAGCAGCGCTTTACCGCCGATGCCCCCACCGCCCCAGTGTGAAAGGGGCCTTATGACACCAGCCATTGGATGGTTTAACAGTTTAGTTGAGAGCACAACCATTGTGACATTTACATTCCCAGTTTACTTCTGCTTTAACCACTTGCCCAACGCGTCCTGTCTAAAAGACGTCATGACTTTAAAGATGGATATCTCGGTAACGGCAGCAGCTGCTGCCACAACCGAGATTACCATCTTTACCGTGGGCAGTCCTGTACACGATAATGGCGGTCTCAGAGGCGGATTCGCCGTGAGATCGCCGTTATCGGTGGCGGGAGAGGGCCCCCCCTCCTGCCGCTCTCCCGCGCCCTCCGCCGCTTACCGGAGCCGTCGGTAGCGGCGGAGGGGATCGGGTCCTGTCGGCAGCTGTGTTGGGATACGAGTGAGGGAAAAATCGCCCCCACCCGTTCCCCATAGCTCTGCTGGGCGGAAGTGACGTCAAAACGTCAGTCCCGTCCAGCGTCTTAAAGAAACTTTTTTTTTTCTAAAATTTGAAAAATTACATTTATTTTTTTGCATTTAAGCCTAAATATGAGATCTGAGGTCTTTTTGACCCCAGATTTCATATTTAAGAGGACCTGTCATGCTTTTTTCTATTACAAGGGATTTTTACATTCCTTGTAATAGGAATAAAAGTGATAATTTTTTTTATTTTTTTTATTTCGGTGTATAAAATTATAAACGAATTTAAAATAAATAAGAAAACAAAACAAAAAAAAATTTAAAACGCCCCGTCCCGACGAGCTCGCGCACAGAAGCGAACGCATACGCGAGTAGCGCCCGCATATGAAAACTGTGTTCAAACCACACAAGTGAGGTATCGCCGCAATTGTTAGAGCGAGAGCAATAATTCTAGCCCTAGCCCTGCTCTGTATCTTAAAAAATTCTACAGGTTGCATTTTTTGAACGTCGCCTATCGAGATTTTTAAGGGTAAAAGTTTGACGCCATGCCACGAGGGGGGCGCAATTTTTAAGCGTGACATGTTGGGTATCATTTTACTCGGCGTAACATTATCTTTCACAATATATAAAAAAATTGGGCCAAATTTATTGTCTTATTTTTTTATTCAAAAAAGTGAATTTTTTTTCAAAAAAAGTGCGCTTGTAAGACCGCTGCGCAAATACTGTGTCACAAAAAGTATTGCAATGACTGCCATTTTATTCTCTAGGGTGTTAGAAAAAAATATATATAATGTTTGGGGGGTTTAAGTAATTTTTTTATAAAAAAAATGTGTTTTATTCTCGTAAACACCGAATCTGAAAAACAGGCCCAGTGGGCAAGTGGTTAAAGTGTTTTGTATACCTTCATTTTTCTTTTTTTTTTAAATAACAAACATATCATACTTTCCTCCACTGTGCAGGTCGTTTTGCACAGTGTGGCCCCGAACCTCATCTTTTGGGGTCCCCACGCGGCTCTTTTCGCATCAGTTAACCCCCTTTGAGAAGCGTTTTCTGGGGCGTGGGTTGTTCCCGAGTCCAGCATTTGCGTCCATAGATGCAGAATGCCGAACTCGACCCCGGTGCCACAGTCATTTGGATTTGATTGACGGCAACAAGAGCCAATGGCTACGCTTCTATAAATCTATCCAATTGAGAGCCCAGAACCCCAGGCAGAGAAGAAGAGTGTGTCTACACCATGGGAATTTACAGGGCTCAGGTGAGTAAAACGGGGGGGGGGGGTGGGGCTGGGGGGCCAATCACTGTCAGAAGTTTTTTCACCAAGCTATAAGGGTATGAATGCAGCATAAATACTTGATGAGCATTGACATGCATGTAGAGAAGGATAGATTGGAATGGGTCATGTGCGCTCTTATCTGCTATCTGGAATCTGGAATAGATATGTTCTGTAGCTATCATTTAAAGCAGAGTTCTGCTGATTGAATTTTTTTAGGTCAGCACCTACAAATGCTGCTGACTTTTTTTAAATAAGGACACTTGCCTGTCCAGGGTGCCTGCAATGTCGGCACCCGAAGCTAATCTGTCCTTCTGCTCTCGGGTGCTGCCGCCGCCATCTTCGGTAAGGGAATCGGGAAGTGAAGACTTATGGCTTCACTTCCTGGTTTCCTACTGCGCATGCGCGAATCACGCTGCTTGATCCCACGGGTCGCTGCTGTCTTCTGGGACCTGTGTGTCTGCCAGAAGACAGCAGGGGGGGGGGAAACTGGGATGGAGGAGACGCTGGCATAGATAGCCGCGGGTGGCTCGGCTATCTATGCCCGGAAGTGGGAGCAAATACCTGTATTACAGGTTCAGTTGGGTTCAGGTCTGATCAATTCCAAAACTTTAATCTTCTGGTGATTTGGATGTATGCTTTGGGCCATTGTCAACTAGGGTGTGTAGACTTTTTATAGCCATTGTACTTTAAAATGTTATGAGTGACAGTTTGGAGGCTGTTGACATAACATTCCAAGATGGCAGCAGTCTCTGGCCTTTTTGGATCCCTACACAGGAGACTATTTTACAGGTCAATTACATGCATACAATCTATTAGGAAGATTTGTGAAATTAAGGGCCTGGTGACACTGTCTTATTCCCCCAGGACATTAAAGTGGTTGAAAAAACACTATGAAAAAACAAACAAAAAAAAACTAACACCTGCAAGACAAAGGCATATGTTAGTATTGTTCACCTGAGACCGAAGCCCCCTGCTACGGTGCCCGTACACATTACCGACCGGCGACATCACTCCCGGGGATTACTTTAAGGTATCGCGGCTCTGGCGCTGTGATTGGCCAGAGCCATAACTACGTCACTCCCACACATGCGCACGGGAGCCGCCGGTAACGGCACCCAGGTTCAACCTGTGTACAACCAGCCTAGGGGATTTTACATACGCTTATCACTAGCAGCTAGTATAGCCACTCTCTATAATCTGTCTTCTCTCAGCGGGGACGGCATTCCTGTGGCGGGATAATAGAATGGCTCGGCGGGAGGCATTCACCTGTCAACACTGTCTGTGGTTGCAGGAAAGAAAATGTCTCCATGTATGGGCTGCTTTAACAGCACCTTTTTTTTTATTATAAGTGCTGAGCCTCAGGTAGGTATAACCTTACAGCCTGACACTTTTTCCTGAAAAAGTTCATAATCAAGACTGCACCCTAAAGCTTGGCATAGATGGATTGAATGTCGGCCCAGTTCAGCACCCCAAAGCGCTCAGTAGGGTTGCGTTCAGGACTCTGTGCAGGGAAGTTGTATTGTATCCATCACACTCCTTACAGGCTTTCCCACAGTTTGTGTAGGGTGCTGTTGTGGACTGGTAAATGGTGCTGCCATACAGTAAAGACGTATGTGAACAGAGGAGATTATGACTATACCAAGATGTGCTCAAGTTCTTTCTCACTGGCTCATAGATGGATTGAATCTTGGGCCGGTTCAACACCCAAAGGTGCTCAGTAGGGTTGCGTTCAGGACTCTGTGCAAGGAAGTTGTAGTGTACCCGTCACACTCCTTACAGGCTTGGCCACAGTTTGTGTAGGGTCCTGTCGTGAACTGGTAAATGGTGCTGCCATACAGTAAAGACACTTATGTGAATAGAGGACAGGATTATGACTATTATTATAACTCAAGTTCCTTCTTGCCAAAATACATCTCACTGTGTTTTTATGGGCCTTGTTTTGTGTGCACAGGCATAGTCATGCTGGATCAGAAAAGGGCCCTTCCCAAACTGTTGCCACAAGGTTGAACAGTTCCAGCACTGTGTGTACTACCGTCATATTGTTCCTTTTATAACTTATGTCATATGACTTTTTTTTTGCTGCTATATATCTTCTCTTTTGACTTTTTTTTTTTTTTCTTTGAAGATTTGACTTTGCTGCTTCTTGCTGAGTAAGCTGAACTGAAAGATTTAGGCATGTTATATGTCAAGCAAAGCAATTACTGGAGCTTTCTCTTCACACACAGCAGCCCACGTTATGGCTTTTGATGCCGACAGTCCCGTGGAAAGGACATGACCTGCTGTAGTTATAAAATTATCAATAGATTGTGACCTCCATGTAGATGGAATGTGCCGTTAATATGTTCATGCATATTCATTGCATGGTAAGTAGCATTCATTGTACTTCACTGTGCTGGATGTTTGAGCTTCAGTGATTTAGCTGTTAAAGGTTAATTCCTCTTCACTAAGTAGTACATGGGGACCCAGATTAAGGTTGTTTTATGTTTGATTGATGCTTCAGACGCCTCTAAAACTTCACGTTTAAAAAGTTAAATAGGCAGAAGCATTACCTTAAATAACAGCTGGTAGATGATGGAAAGACAGATGCTTCTTGCAGGAAATGTTCAGGTGTACAGGAATTGAAGAACATGCAATATAAATTAAATTTCTTCGTACATCTCGGAATGGGAAGGACAATTTGATTGAATGCAGACAACCAATTTTACTTCCAAAACCTGATTAAAACAATCTTTGTAAAACTGCCTTCACCCAAACCTTATATATCAGGCAAGTGCTGGTGGATTGAATTGCTTACCAGAGCGTTTTACCCCCCCCCCCCCCCACGAGTGGTTGCTTTAGTTCTGAATGTTTTGGGTGGAGCAAAGAAGCGATGGAGTCTCTGTAGGGTGTTTATTGGCATCTCTACCCCTTTTGGTAGATGTAGAGAAATATAAGCATTATGAGGAGGCAAAAGAACATTTAACAGTATTTTCATTGATGTCTGTGCCACAAGGACAAGCAATGAAGCAAAGTCTCCCAAATGAGGTCAAATATATAAACCTGAGAGAAAAGTTGACGTGTATTTAAAGCTAAAAATGAAATGCCTACAAGTACTTTAGATGTGGTGGCTGCATTGGTTTTCTTTTTCAAGTTAAGAATATTTTCTGCAAGTACAAAAAATGCCTGTTGATTTTGCCAGAAATCCACTTCCTTTGCTCTGCAATAAAAATCGACTCTTACTAGTTCTCTTACACCTCCCCATCCCATCTGTTATGATAAGGAGAGGATGGGGTGTTTGAAACCCAAATCAGGAGCGCAGCAACAACACTGCTTCTCTATTGACAAACTATGGTGAGTAAGCGTTGTTACCTGTGGATGGCATGTGTATTGACAGATAAGAGCAGAGGATCCCGGGAGCCGCACATCAGAACAAGACCTGTTGTGCGTAGACAAGTGTCAGTCTCACCCTTGTCCCCCCACCAGGCCACACCCCAACACGTTTCACTCTGCCCACCGGAACATGCCCATGAGTAAGCTCCAGTGGATGGACTGTAGCGTATTGGGCTGTGGCCTGGCAGGGGACCAGGCTGAAACTACCACTTGTCTACACACAACAGGTCTTGTTCTGATGTGCGCCTCCCGGGATCCTCTGCTCTTATCTGTCATTGTCTGGAGTGTGGACGGGCTCCTTCCCAGCCAGCACTCGTAGCAGCACAGGACTATACTTCCTAGCAGCCTGAGCAGCTCGCATGCATACCTTTGGGTTCCCCATGGGATGTGTATTAGATTTGCAAACTGCACTATATAACATTATGGGGTTAGATACACTTTGACTCTTTCTAAAGGACAAAAAAAAAAAGTTTTTTAGGTGCCCAATACTGGTTAGTATAAAATAAATTAGGCATCACTGACAATCCCACTAAAAATATATATATTTTAACTCAGTTTGGACTCTACCAATTTCAATTACTCTGTCATTCTTGAAGTCATTCTGGAGTATTTTTCTAAGCTTCGCCTGGACTAGTACGAAGATTCATGGGGGTATGTCTTTCCCTGACCCCTTACGCCAGTGTTTATCAACTCCAGTCCTCAAGGAGCCCCAACAGGTCACGTTTTCAGGATTTCCCTGAATCGGCTGTGGTAACTAAGGCAGTAAAACTGATCAAATCACCTGTGCAAAATAATGGCCTTAAACATGACCTGTTGGGGCGCCTTGAAGCCTGGAGTTGAAAAACACTGCCTTTTTCTACTACCAAGTAACCGATCGCCAGACTCCAGTGACGATCGGGTCCGCAAATCCCGCGGTCCCGGAGCTTCGGACCGGGTCATGGGAGCGCGCCGCAGGTGCGCACCCGCAACCCATGGCTGGGCACTAGCACAGGGCGTACCTGTACCTTAAGTGGTTAAGTAAATAATATATTTAAAAAAAAATATTGTTTTTAAACTTTTCCCTACTCTATCCAAAACCAAAATGTTTTTTTTAGGCTGGAGTTGGATTTTAAATCTTTAAGCATCGGAAGCCAGAGAGCTGCTAATTTGCACCTCACTTACCCCAAGCTGGAACCTGTGAGGAACTGATATGCAATTACATTAAGATATTTTATACAGCTCCTTCATTACTGCCTGTTGATTACTGTATAGGTGATCAATACATCTACTGTATGTGTGCACTTGAAAATCAATGTTAAAATTTTGCTCTTTAAAAATTCCTCTCCCGTTCTGCTCGCTTGTTTTACTGCTCACTAAGCCGAAGAACTGCAATTCCAAGAGCCACAGTTGTACAGCTCTTGCATTAAACTCATGCAGTGTCGTCTGTCTATGGATGTCTCCATTTGTTGCACTCAGTACTCACTGAGTAATACGCTCGCTTCATTAAACCACTTTACTATTGATTATAAATTTGAGTCGGGCTAATGGCTGATTAGACTGCACCTTCCCTCTAATGTACAACTACCTCAACACAGGGGTTGTGGAAAAGAGCGGGCTCATTACCTACCCCCGGGGAGGAAAGTGGAAAAGTCCGTCCTGTAATTAGATTGATTTGCTAGTCACAAATGCATTTCAGGAGATTGCAAGTACAAATAAATGTCACATTAAACTCATTGACTGTAAGTCGGGACTAATTGACAGGGTTCCCTATAAACATTGTCCTTATTTTAAATTGCGTCACCTTTTTATATGGTGATGTCCCATGCATTGGATTTGGTCTTGCATAAATAGATTAAAACTATTATCTTTACCAGTATCCTTTATTCATAGAGAACACACGTGTATTCCTAGGCAATCTATTCCTAAAGCATCTCTCTAAACTACTATGAAAAACTCTGCTAAGCGCTACATGAACTCTATATTGTAAATACAGTTGAACCTCGGATTACGAGCATAGTTTGTTCCAAAGCATATCAAAGAGAATTTTCCCATTTGAAGTCGATGGAAACGAAAATAATTTGTTCCGCATTGATTTCAATGGGGTGCATTACCGAATGCGGGCAGGGTGCTATTGAGCGCTGAAAAGGCCCGAGGACTCTTTGGCTCGTTTCCTGTGTCCCCAAACCTCAGGTCAAATTAGGTACTGCAGGCCTATTTTCAGCTCTGCGCCCCCGTTCCTCAGGCCAAATGAGGTACTGCAGACCTATTTAGCTTGAATTTTGCTCGTCTTGCGAGTCAACACTCGCAAACGGAGTCAGAATTTAAAAAAAAATTGCTCTCAAACCAAGTTGCTCTTAAACCGAGGTTCCACTGTATGTATATTAAAAAAAAAAATCACCAGGACAATGTTTTGAGTCTTCAGCATTTTTTGGCAACGCCACCCTTTTCACCATAGAGAGATGCAACTCCCACCCTTCTATGTTTTTCATGCTCTTTGTACAAACTGAGGCCTCCTGTGTAGATAAGGGGTTATCTTGGGATGGCTTTTAGTTTTGTTCATTTGCCAGTCCTCTTGTAGGTGGCAGTCTAACCTGGCCGTATCTGAATTTGTGTCCGTCATTTTGTTTTGTTTATTACAAATAGTGTAAGTGCCTGGATTAAACTTCAGCCTTTTTGTATTGCTGATATGTTGAGAAGGAGCAATCCTGATAGGAGGAGTAAGACAGGACATGCAAGGGGTCCCCCCATGGGTGGAAGCAAATAAAATGGCTTGATTCCGTGTTGCCATCTATAGCCGACAACAATCATACTGGAAAAACCTGACCAGCTGGTTATACATAGGTTAATCGATTTATATCTCCTTGTGTACAGCCAGGGTGCCTATACGTAGATCGAAATTTGCCTGCTGTATTGGCTGAATTTCGATCTATGCATGACCAGCCTTGGCAGAGGGATGACCTCAGCTGACGCTTCTTTCATGGTCCAGTCAAATGGCAGGGTGTATTCCTTAGATGCTACTGGTATCATCCAACTGACAGTACTGTGTGGGAAAGCTGTGTAAACAATTAGGAATGGATCAACACAAATCCGTCGGCAGGTAAAAGACACCCATATATGATTTTAGCTCTTATGTTTGCAAAAACAAACCCCCCCCGTTTCTGTATATAGTTTGTAATTATGAGCAGGCACGGAGCAATTATTTGTTTATTAAATGTGCATTAAATGTTCCCCTCTTACTGTTCAGCTGCCAATTTTCCACCCTGCTGGGGGGGGGGGGGGGGGGGGGGGGGCTGTAGTCTCAATTAAAAATGTCATACCTTCACTTAAATTTGACAGTACTAGAATGTACTTTCTTAATTGCAATCTAGCTCCCTTTTATAATCCTTTATGTTGTAGTAGATTTTTTGTGTCCTGCGTGAGTGAATCTGCTTGGTCAGCTCCTAATTCTCCTTTTTAAGCTTTCGAGGTGGTTCCATCTCTGTACAGTGATTAGATACCTGTCTGGCTACAATGCAGAACAGTTTTATGAGGGGATTACACATCGCTAGATAAATTCAATCCATTGTGCTGCTCTTATCCACCAGAATTGCCGTAACACATTGCCCGGAGCTAATTGAGCTAAATCTCCTTTGTCAACAGTTCCTCGGAATGTGGAAGTTATTAAAACACAGGTTTTTTTTTTTAGCGTGCTGTCAGCACCTTTTTATTAAGTTTCTGTTGCAGTGTGTAAAAGTCTGTACCTGCTCATTTTAAGATGAATGCTATTAGCCCTGTATGTGAATCCCCTAGTCAGGAAGGGCATTATTCTTGCTTTATGAGCTTTCCTTGGGTCAGGCTGCTGTAATGGTGTCAGATGGGACAAAGGTGCGATTTAATGATAGCCGCATGGCAAAGTAATTGTCTGGACATCTTGGGGTGAATGCAATTTAGATTGTGAAGCTACAGGTACCTATTGTAGGCCATAATTGACTCTCTCCACTGCCACTTCTGATGTGTTTTTGAAGATGTATGCTTCAGACCTGGGCTGTCCTTCCTTTTTTTTCTTTTTTTTTTAGTTAGACACTGATCTTTGTTATTTTTATTAATATATAATTGGACCACGTGTATAATTTTTGAGAAGAATTGTGTTGTGGAGTGGACCTAGTATTCAATATATTTATTTTTATTTTAAAGTGAACCTGAACTAAAAAAATGGTGATATCACTACTTTGCTGCTCATGGTCCTCCTTGATGTGGCACTGACATGAGGCAAGCCCTGACCTTAGAGTGTTACTGAACCCGGGACCCTGCATTCACTATATCTGGCCTCCCCCAGTACATAGGAATCCAATAGTTTTAGTAAATATAAAACTACTAAATAACTTTTCTCATCAGCAGTATATAGCAGTCTTGTGACTTCTGTTAGTGTCTGGTTAAAGCTTGGAAGAGGAGTTTTCTTCTCCTCTGTTTGTCCTATGAGGCTGCAGGACCCTTGACCCTCTGTCTAGACAGTGCTGATTGGCTCTATGCTGATCAAATGCACTCTCATTAACTGCATGTGAAAGTGTATTATGTTCAGGTGTTTATTATCTTTCATAGAAATCATAGTACATCGCTCCTGAACTTGAGCTATCTTTTTTCAGTCATCCAGAGTCCCCAATCTACATCATGGACATAGATGCTGGTTCAGAGTTTACACATTCCTGTAAACCCTGGTGCCTATGACTTCATGGGTGTGTTCAGGTCATCCCTTACTGCACCCCTTCCACCTTATGACTTGCCCCATACACACGTGTGGGATTTCCGACGGGAAAAGTTCCCGTCGTAAATCCCGAGGGCAAAGCAGAGAACCTGTTCGGTCAGTCTTTCCCCCTACACATGGCCGATTTTCCCGACAGGAAAACTGCGATGGAGCTTTGGTCGGGAATCACGACCATGTGTATGCTCCATCGCAGTTTTTCCCATAGGAAAACTGCCACAAACCGCCGGGCAAAAGTCCATACTGGGTACATCTGAGATCTCCAATAGTGCCACACGGCAGCTGACGAAGTGGGATGGGATGTCATAACTTAAGAACCTGTCACTTTGCCTTGGGTGGGCATATTAACAGATTACCTGTAAAGATAAAATTACAGATTTTGACTTGTCAGGAATTCATGCAGACTTGCACTAACGTTACTAAAAGGAACACTTTCAATTTTGGTAGGATGAGCCTAAATGTAAAAAACCCATTGTAAATAATAGAAAACGGGACAATACAAGTACAATATATGTTCTCTGTATTTGCAAACGATAATGGTGTTTGGTGGATGGATAGAATACAATGCTTATCTAGAAGGGGTAGTAAATAGTGTTACAGGTCAAAAAATGAAGACTACTTTGGTTGTAGTTACAGTAATGCTTTTAGACATTTTTGGACAAATTGGAAATAATTTGCCCTTATCCCAGAGACTCTTGTTTGGCCCAAATTTTACTTAATAGAGCTCTAGCTGAGGTATATTAATTTTGTGTTCAAATAAGCATTAAGGTAAATGCAAAAAACCTTTAGAAGTCTGAAGCTTGAGTGGCACAATAGCATGCAAGTATAGACAATAATAATGGAAAAGGGATTTACAGAATGCAAGGGAAGCCGCTGTATTTTGCTGTATTGTGTGAAAATATAATAGAGCAAATGCAGAACGTTTTCAGTTACTTATAGCTGTTCAGAGACCTGTCATGTCATTTGTTTGTCAGTGTTAAAGTGGAGCCAAATCCTTCTGTCTTTTACAGCCAAGTTGGCTGATATCGAAGCCTCTGTTTGATTTGCAATTGTCATGCTGCTTGTACATATGGTCAGCTGTGACACCCGCCATTGGATGGTTTGATTGTTCTGTTGAGAAGTAACATAAGTACACTAATACCTATAACTGTTATTAACCGCATGCCTGGAATGTACCTGTTTTGCAAAATTGGTAAATCAATGGGTTTAGCTCAGTTTAACTTTGTTTAGGATTTAGGTCAAAGAGGAGAGGATGATGGGACCTTTGTTAGAATATAAACAGTTGTTCTGCCCTATGACGACTAGACTTTGGATCCGGGTTTATGTGCTATTGCGAACAATACTTCATTTAGATGTGAAAAGGAACCCCTGTGAAGCCCTCCTTTTTAAACACTTGAGTTACTACAGGCAGAAAGCAAACTTGCAAAGCACCTCTTTAGTGCAACTAAGCTTAGGGCCTGGAAATGGGCCTCTCAGTTTCAAAGCAGTGAAACATTGCATAACCGATGTTATGATCCATGAGAAACTAACATCTATACTATCTGATTGCCATGACCAGTTTCTGCGAGTTTGACAACCCTGGATATCCTATGCCCGTTCTTCATATGTTACTGATCTTGTGATTCAGGTACATTGTCCTCTGAGACCACTTTCTCTTTCTCTTTCTTTCCCCCTTTTTCCTGCATTTTTTGTTTCTTCCTATTCAACTTGGGAGGTTTACTTCATCCTAGATTTCTTTGGCTACCTCAGTTTACTGACATTCCTCCGGTTCAGTGAGCCCAAACATGCTGTAGCTCGGAGGCCTTCATCACGGTTCTTGTGGTTCAACCTCTTTCTGTTTCAATGTTTTTATTGAAATTTTAGAAGGGTACATATGTTAGATGAATAAAATAAAAGCATAAGTAGCATACGGTCATCCATGACAATTGGCAAATAAGCAAATAACAGAAACATCTCAAACAGATTTAAATCCGGTCCATATCTTAGATTCAAATACTACCGCAAAGTGAGTTGCCCTAACATAGTGGGGCTAGCCTAAATTCGGCTCAAGGGCCATTGACTTGTGTACTATCCGCTCTCAAGGAGCTACTAGATAACATTAAACAACGTTAACAGCAGCAAATCATCTAAACCAAATATAACCTCCAGGAGTAAAGGAAAAAGAGAAAAGAAAGAAAAGAAAGGCGAAGGGAGTAGAAGAAAAGGGAGGGGGAAAAGGGGAGAAGTGGGGCACTCCTGCTCCGTAGGGAACCTCGTTCATATCTCCCGTTCAGTACGCGTTCATGAGATATGTGATCCATGGGTCCCACACCTTATGAAACATGGCAACTTTATCATTTAAAATAGCCGACAGCCTTTCGTTTACCATTATCCAGGATAATTTGGATTTCAAAAGGTGGAAGGGGACAGAGGAGGACTTCCAAGACCTTGCTATGGAAATTCTGGCTGCTGTAAAAATAAAGGCAATCAATTTCTTCAATTGTTTAGATGTACCCTCCACCAGACGTCCCAGCAGTGCCTGCAGGGGCGATTTAGTAAGGTTTACCTGAGTCAGAGTATATTAAGTTGTACGTGCGTATCTAAAATCGCCTCACCTTTTGGCACGTCCACCAAACATGGTACATTGTACCATCTGTGGCGCAACCCCTGAAGCACCGCGGGAACGCTCCGGGCACAAAAGTCGCCACTCTTGCTGGGACCATATACCACCTCATTATGACCTTATAATTAGCCTCGATCAATGAGGTGTTAACGTAGGACTTGGAGGCATGTAGTAACAATTTGTGCCACTCAGCAGTGTCTAGTGTAATACCAACATCTTGTTCCCATTTTTGCATATAGGCCATCTTGTGAATACCAGGGGACAGCATATTATACAGCAAGGAGATAAGGCCGGAGTGTTTGTCAATGTTCCTGCAAAGATGCTCCATAGGCGTGAAGGAAGAGAGATCAGAGGTGCAATTCAGAGACGCCAAAAAATGAGCTATTTGAGCATAACGGAAGGATTCCAAGTCCGGAAGACCATACCTCTCTTGCAGGGCCAATTTTGACAAAGCTCCCTTATGATCGCAGAGATCAGCTATTCTCAGTAGGCCCTTATTGATCCACCAAGAAAAATCCCAGGGACGGAGACCCGGGGGGGAACAGGGATGCCATTGGCATATGTAGTGACTTAAACCCATGGGCGGAGGCTAGGCGATCCCAAAGGCTCAGGGAGAGAGACAATGACGGGCATAACACAGAAGGTCTGTCCCTGCTTTTCAGCCACATAAGATGTTTGATTTCTCTATTCGGGATCGAGCATGACTCTATTTCCATCCAGAGTGGTCTGGATCGGGAGGTATGGAATCTAATCAGGTGAGCCAGTTGGGCAGAGTGGTAGTATTTAAGGAGGTCGGGCATTCCCAGGCCTCCGCCCGATTTGGGGGTCTATAAAGTTTTCCTGTTCACCCTAGGTCTTTTGTGGTCCCATATATAATCGATAAGTTTAGTCTGAAAGTTTTTCAGGTCTTTGCGTATTATTGGTATTGGGAGAGTCCTGAAAAGGTAAAGTACCTTGGGTAGTATATTCATTTTGACCGAAGACAACCTACCGAACCATGATGGGGGTTTGTTCGACCACCTCCGAAGGTCTTCCAACAATTTACGGAACAATGGGGGATAGTTCTTCTCGTATAACATAAGGAGAGTAGGAGTTAGAAATATACCCAAATAAGGCAGAGCCTCGTCCTGCCAGTGGAAAGAAAAGGATTCTCGAAGAGCCCGAATGCTCAAATGTAGACATTGTGATGATATGGGATGTACAACAAAATCTCTTGCAGAATGTGGAATCGGAGATAAAGGGACACCAGAGCCTTTGCTAAAATGTAAAGCCGAGTAGGGGTGCAGCGGATGAAAAAAAAAAACGGATTGGATCGATCCTCGGATCAGGTGTCCCCCCCCCCCCTCCTCGGGTGACTCTGGTGTCCCCCCCCCTCCTCGGGTGACTCTAGTGTCCCCCCCCCTCCTCGGGTGACTCTGGTGTCCCCCCCCCCCCTCCTCGGGTGACTCTGGTGTCCCCCCCCTCCTCGGGTGACTCTGGTGTCCCCCCCCCCCCCTCCTCGGGTGACTCTGGTGTCCCCCCCCTCCTCGTCCCCCCCCCCCTCCTCGGGTGACTCTGGTGTCCCCCCCCCTCCTCGGGTGACTCTGGTGTCCCCCCCCCCCTCTCGGGTGACTCTGGTGTCCCCCCCCCTCCTCGGGTGACTCTGGTGTCCCCCCCCCCTCCTCGGGTGACTCTGGTGTCCCCCCCCCCCTCGGGTCTCTGGTGTCCCCCCCCCTCCTCGGGTGACTCTGGTGTCCCCCCCCCCTCCTCGGGTGACTCCCCCCCCTCCTCGGGTGACTCTGGTGTCCCCCCCCCTCCTCGGGTGACTCTGGTGTCCCCCCCCCTCCTCGGGTGACTCCCCCCCCCCCTCCTCGGGTGACTCTGGTGTCCCCCCCCCTCCTCGGGTGACTCCCCCCCCCGTCCTCGGGTGACTCTGGTGTCCCCCCCCCCTCCTCGGGTGACTCTGGTGTCCCCCCCCCCTCCTCGGGTGACTCTGGTGTCCCCCCCCCGTCCTCGGGTGACTCTGGTGTCCCCCCCCCTCCTCGGGTGACTCTGGTGTCCCCCCCCGTCCTCGGGTGACTCTGGTGTCCCCCCCCGTCCTCGGGTGACTCTGGTGTCCCCCCCGTCCTGGGTGACTCTGGTGTCCCCCCCCCGTCCTCGGGTGACTCTGGTGTCCCCCCCCCGTCCTCGGGTGACTCCCCCCCCGTCCTCGGGTGACTCTGGTGTCCCCCCCCGGGTGACTCTGGTCCCCCCCCTCCTCGGGTGACTCTGGTGTCCGTCCCCCCCCTCCTCGGGTGACTCTGGTGTCCGTCCCCCCCCCTCCTCGGGTGACTCTGGTGTCCCCCCCCCCTCCTCGGGTGACTCTGGTGTCCGTCCCCCCCCTCCTCGGGTGACTCTGGTGTCCGTCCCCCCCCCTCCTCGGGTGACTCTGGTGTCCGTCCCCCCCCTCCTCGGGTGACTCTGGTGTCCGTCCCCCCCTCCTCGGGTGACTCTGGTGTCCGTCCCCCCCCTCCTCGGGTGACTCTGTGTCCGTCCCCCCCCCTCCTCGGGTGACTCTGTTGTCCGTCCCCCCCCCTCCTCGGGTGACTCTGTTGTCCGTCCCCCCCCTCCTCGGGTGACTCTGGTGTCGTCCCCCCCCCTCCTCGGGTGACTCTGGTGTCGTCCCCCCCCTCCTCGGGTGACTCTGGTGTCGTCCCCCCCCTCCTCGGGTGACTCTGGTGTCCCCCCCCTCCTCGGGTGACTCTGGTGTCCCCCCCCTCCTCGGGTGACTCTGGTGTCCCCCCCCTCCTCGGGTGACTCTGGTGTCCCCCCCCCTCCTCGGGTGACTCTGGTGTCCCCCCCCTCCTCGGGTGACTCTGGTGTCCCCCCCCCTCCTCGGGTGACTCTGGTGTCCCCCCCCCCCCTCCTCGGGTGACTCTGGTGTCCGTCCCCCCCCTCCTCGGGTGACTCTGGTGTCCGTCCCCCCCCTCCTCGGGTGACTCTGGTGTCCACCCCCCCCTCCTCGGGTGAGTCTGGTGTCCGTCCCCCCCCTCCTCGGGTGAGTCTGGTGTCCGCCCCCCCCCTCCTCGGGTGAGTCTGGTGTCGCCCCCCCCCCTCCTCGGGTGACTCTGGTGTCGCCGCCCCCCTCCTCGGGTGACTCTGGTGTCGCCGCCCCCCTCCTCGGGTGACTCTGGTGTCGCCCCCCCCCCCTCCTCGGGTGACTCTGGTGTCGCCCCCCCCCCTCCTCGGGTGACTCTGGTGTCGCCCCCCCCCCTCCTCGGGTGACTCTGGTGTCGCCCCCCCCCTCCTCGGGTGACTCTGGTGTCGCCCCCCCCCCCTCCTCGGGTGACTCTGGTGTCGCCCCCCCCCCTCCTCGGGTGACTCTGGTGTCGCCCCCCCCCCCTCCTCGGGTGACTCTGGTGTCGCCCCCCCCCCCCTCCTCGGATGACTCTGGTGTCGCCCCCCCCCCCCTCGGGTGACTCTGGTGTCGCCCCCCCCCCCCCTCGGGTGAGTCTGGTGTCCGTCCCCCCCCTCCTCGGGTGAGTCTGGTGTCCGTCCGTCCCCTCCTCGGGTGAGTCTGGTGTCGCCCCCCCCCCCCCTCCTCGGGTGAGTCTGGTGTCGCCCCCCCCCCCTCCTCGGGTGAGTCTGGTGTCGCCCCCCCCTCCTCGGGTGACTCTGGTGTCGCCCCCCCCCTCCTCGGGTGACTCTGGTGTCGCCCCCCCCCCCTCCTCGGGTGACTCTGGTGTCGCCCCCCCCCCCTCCTCGGGTGACTCTGGTGTCGCCCCCCCCCCCTCCTCGGGTGACTCTGGTGTCGTCCCCCCCCCCTCCTCGGGTGACTCTGGTGTCGTCCCCCCCTCCTCGGGTGACTCTGGTGTCGTCCCCCCCCCTCCTCGGGTGACTCTGGTGTCGTCCCCCCCCCTCCTCGGGTGACTCTGGTGTCGTCCCCCCCCTCCTCGGGTGACTCTGGTGTCGTCCCCCCCTCCTCGGGTGACTCTGGTGTCGTCCCCCCCCTCCTCGGATGACTCTGGTGTCGTCCCCCCCCTCCTCGGGTGACTCTGGTGTCGTCCCCCCCCTCCTCGGGTGACTCTGGTGTCGCCCCCCCCCCCCCTCCTCGGGTGACTCTGGTGTCGCCCCCCCCCCCCCTCCTCGGGTGACTCTGCTTCGCTCAGTACAAACTTTAGGTCTTTTTCCTACCAGGTGCAGATCTCAAAGACAGGTCCACATGCCTGCATAGGGTGGTCCCGGGTCTGTAGTCAGCGCAGTGATGCGGGGAGGAGTGTAACGCTGTGCACTGGCAAGCACATGGGCTTTAGCAAGATGGCCACTGCTCCGGAGCTAGGCCAAAGCCGGGGGCTTTCTTACGGGCCGAGGCTCCGGAGCGCTCCGCGGATCGCGGGGTGTGCCGATCCGAACGGGGTGACCCGTTCGGATCACGGATCGGTGACGATCCGTTGCACCCCTAAAGCCGAGAGAAAACTCCCATATATTGCCGAGTTTAAAACTTTGGAAATAGTGACTTGGGCAGACACCCCTATAGAGTAATGCATGTTGTCGCGTTTACGTCATGTTTAACGCTCGTTAAATGTAAGTTAAAAACGCTCCCAAAACACCCTGTGCATTTTTGATATGAGTTAAGCAGGCGTTAAAAAAAGCAGCCAAAATGTCTTTTTTTTTTTTCTTGGCTACTGTGACCAAAGTCTAACTCCCTGCAAATGTGCCGCAAAAACTAACTGCAAACACATGGCAGTGTGTTTATGGTGCGTTACATGGAGTTGAGATGTTTCAGCTCCTTCCAAAAGCTACATGAAACATGGCACGACGCAAACGCTTCATGTTTTGTGAACAGCACTGTTCACTGCCCATAGTACTAATTTCAGACTGCTTTACTAGGACTTTTAGGAGGGGTGAGGAGGGAGGTACCTGGTTTTGACAGGTACCTGCTCCCATTTCTGGCTCAGTTCGCCGCAGCAAACTAAGCTGGAAGTTCGGCCTCCTTCCTTCTCCTGCAGCCGACCCATTCACAAAAGAGCAGCGCGCTTTGCACATTTGCAGTAGCAGCTTCACTGCCAGTGTCACTTACTCAAGATGGCAGCGCCAGCACCCAAAAGCTTATTGAAAGATTCCTGTATAGGTATTTGCCCTAATATTAAGTCAGCAGCTACACTATTTGTATTTTGGGGGAGGAGCCTGGAGATTCTTTTTAAGGTCTCTAATGCGCCCTTCTGTGTTCCCCTTTTATCTTGTGCCTTCATGCCAGAGTATATCCTTTGAACCATGCACATCATACCAGAGGAAATCCACTTCATTTTTTTAGTTCCTGCAATATCATACCACAGTTTCCTTTTCTTTCTGTCCTCATACCACTCACTATACCATTTGATTTCTTTACTGTAAGCTGCTTATTGATTAACTCTAGTTGTGCTTAGGAGCTGCACGTTGCAACCCAGACACCAATCCCTTGTGTATGCATACTCTTCCTGTGATGACTTTATTTTTCCTTTGTGGAACAAAGCAAAATGTTTGTTACAATGCACCCCCTTCCCTCTCTATTAGCTCAACTTTCTGCTCAGTTCAGCTATTGGGATTGGAGAAAATAACTGGTACTGCCAGGTATGGAGAAGAATGTGACTTCTGTTTCTCATGATGCTTGGTGAATTAGATGGAGAATTGTCTCTCCAGTTACTTGGCGCTTACATAGAGATGTCCTTTCCCACTTCTTAGGGGTTGAATGGAGTTGTAGAGAAGGAAATAAAAGGTAAAACTGAGCAGCCAGGTAAGGCAAAGCACAAGTTTGTTTTTAAGGCATAACCAGTCCAGGCAGTTTCTTCCAGTTGGCTGCCCTTATATTTGAAGGGAAAGGATAAGGCTGTGTCTACCTAAGGCTCCTTTCACATGAGCCGGATTTGGTTTTTCTTAGCAGAGGATCTGTCTAATGATCCTTGTAGAGTGGAGTGCATGGACGATGGGTCAGTGTCTTTCTATTAATGCAGACCAGACACACACGGCTCACTCTTCTCTGTGTGAGCACTCGGATGTAAACTGACTGGCTGTCCATTTACACCTGACTGCTGTCTGATGCGGTCTGGCCACACGATGGGGAACGAAACACCTTCCCATCTGTTTTTGCCGGATTGGATCGGCTTGGAGTGGAAGTCCGTTTACATCTGCCACTCCATAGTGGAGAATGGAGGGTCCAATTTGGTTCCCTCTAAAAAACGGACATGTGAACCCGAATGGACTGCTTATGTGAAAAGGGCATTGGAGATTCATCACTGAACTTGTCCTTCTTTGGTACCTTTGTGTTTTAGCAGGTTACTTGAACACATGCAACCCAGAAATTGCCTTCCACCTATGCTACTCATTATGTGTTGTACCTGAACTGTTGATTATATTAATACAGTGTGTGTGTGTGTGTGTGTGTGTGTGTGTGTGTGTATATATACAGTGAGTAACAAAAAGAATCGCCCCCCCCCCCCCCCCCTTAAAATGATCACATTTTGTTGCTTTGCAGCCTGAAATGAAGAGAAACAGTTTTTGTTGCATTAAATTGAAAGATATAATGCCACATGTTTTTTTCATCTTTTTCTGGATCAACTGTGGGTATATAATTGGGTATATGGGATTGTATGATATTATTATTATTATTTTTTTTTTTTTTATGGTTTAACTGGATGGACTTGTCTTTTTTCAGCCTGACTAACTATGTAACATGTTGGATAAAATAAAAAATAAGAAACAGAATCACGGAGTTGCGAAAAAGATTACCCTCTCCTAAAAATGACTTGTAAACTAATCGGGTGAAGCTAAGCCACACAAAGCCATTTGACTTTCAACTGTGATCAGCTGTGATCACTTTGATTACCTCAGCATGAAAAGAGCTTTCCTGGAGCATTTCAGTTTCTGATAGTGCAACTGAATTTAAAACAACAATGGGTGACAAATCTCTGTTCAAAGATCTCCTAGATAAAGTTGTGGACAGGCACAAGTCAGAAGATGGATAAGAAAAAAAATAAAAAATAAAAGGCTTTATCATTGCCTAGAAGCAAAGTGAAGTCTATTATTAAGTGAAAGTTATTTGGTACAACACAGACCCTCCCTGGATCAGGACGTTGCTCCAAACTGGATGAAAGTGCCAGGAGGAATCTGGTCAGAGAGGCTATCAAGAGGCCTACAGCAACTCTGAAGCAGTTGCAGACATTTTTGACAGAGTAGTCATTGTGTGCATGTGACAACATTAGCAGAAATTCTCCACACGTGTCTTGTATGGTTGGGTTGCAAGGGGAAAAAAAAACACTCTTAAAGAAAGGCCACATGCAGTCACAACTGAGCTTTGCCAAAACGCACCTTGAAGATTGGGTGTTGTGGTCAGATAAGACTAAAATGTAATTATTTGGCCTCAACACCAAACGATATGTCTGGCGGAAATCCAATACAGCTCAACTTCCAAACACCATTCATACAGTAAAGCATGGAGGTGGTAATATGTTATGAAGGTGTTTCTCTGCAGCAGGGACTGAATCACTTGTCAGGATAGAAGAAAAAATGGGTGGGTCAAAATTCCTGTAAAAGTCTTACAGAAAATCTGCTGCCCTCTGCCAGAAGTATGAGAATGTTTACTTTCCAACATGACAATGACCCAAAGTAGAGGTCGACCGATATGGGTTTTTCTCTGGCCGATGCCGATATTCAGAAGTCGCGGCGGCCGATAGCCGATTTATGATGCCGATTTTTTTGGGCAGATAAGTTAAGCCGATTCCCCTCCCCCCCTTCATTTCATAAAATCTAACAGTTAGACCCCTTTCACACTGGGGCGTTTTCAGGCACTTTTGGGCTAAAAATAGCACCTGTAAAAGTGCCTGCAAAACTGCTCCCTTGCAGTCTCAGTCTGAAAGCCTGAGTGCTTTCACATTGAGGCGGTGCGCTGGCAGGACTTTAAAGAAAAGTCCTGCAAGCAGCATCTTTGGAGCGGCTCCTCCACCACTCCTGCTCATTGAGATGAACACCTGCAAAGCGCTTCTGCAGTGGTGCTACATGGGAGCATTTAACCCCTTAATCAGCCGCTAGCTGGGATATAAGCACCCCGCTAGCAGCCAAATAGCGCTGCTAGAATGATGGTCCAGTGTTTAGGCAGCAGAGTTCTGCGGAAAAAATAAATAAAAGTCAGCAGCTACAAATACTGCAGCTGTTGACTTTTAATATATGGACACTTACCTGTCATGGGTGCCCGCAATGCTGGCACCCAAAGCCGATCTCTCCCTCGGGTGCTTCGGCCACCATCTTCCGTAAGGGAATCAGGAAGTGAAGCCTTGCGGCTTCACTTCCTGGTTCCCTACTGTGCATGCGCAAGACGCGCTGCGCAATCCCACTGGTCCCTGCTGTCTTCTGGGACCTGTGCGTCTCCCAGAAGAAAGCTGGGGGCGGATTAAGCACCAGATGTGGTGTAGGTCACCACAGTCACCGCAGTGATCTATGCCCGGAAGACGGAGCAAATACCTTGGATTACGCAGGTATCTGCCCCCCCTTCCCCCTGAAAGGTACCAAATGTGACACCAGAGGGGGGGATTCGGAAAAGCGGAAGTTCCATTATTGCACTGCTAAGTAATACAGAACATTTCTTACATTTAAATACAACAAGCCTCCAATCAGTGCACGTGTATGTGTAATTTATATATATATATATATATATATATATATATATATATATATATATATATATATATATATATATATATATATATATATATATATATATATATATATATATATATATATATAATCTATCTCCAATACACAAAAACAGGTAATGAAAACTTTTGGACGAAAAAAAAATAGGCTAACTTTACTGTTTAGTTTTTTTATTTGTTAAAGCATATTTTTTCCCCAAAAAATGCGTTTGAAAGACCGCTGCGCAAATACCGTGTAACATTAAATATTGCAGCAATCGTTATTTTATTTCCTAGGGTCTCTGCTAAAAAAAAATATATAATGTTTGGGGGTTCCAAGTGATTTTCCAGCAGAAAATACAGGATTTTTACTTGTAAGCACCAAGTGTAAAAAAGATTTAGCCTTTAAATGATTAAACTGAGAACTCTCCTTCACGAGTTCAGTTAATTGATAAGTAGCAACATTGTAACTTTTCTCAAAACTTGGCAGGCTGCCCAGAGTCTCCTCCACAGGAAACTTCAGGCAACTTGCATTGACTTCTATTATAGAAGCTTTTTGCAAGTCGCGCTGCTGAAAAAAAAAAAAAAAATCGCCTTTCTTACAGCACAAATCGGCCGATGCCGATTAATTAAAAAACGCAAAATATCAGCCGATATATCGGCCAGCCGATATATCGGTCGACCTCTAAACCAAAGCACACAGCAAAAATGACCACACATTGGTTGAAGGAGAATAAGGTGTCTATGTCATTGTATGACCTGATCGGAGCCCAGACTTAAATCCGATTTTAAAATCTGTGGAATGATTTGAAGACTGCAGTCCACAAATGGTCACCATCAAATTTAACTAAACTTGAGCTGTTCTGCAAAGAAGAGTGGGCAAATATTGCAAAGTCTTGATGTGCAGAGTTAGTAGAGACATATCCCAACAGACTAAAGGCTGTAATTAAAATAAAAGATGGTTCAACAAATCACTGACACAATGAGGTGATCCTTTTTCCAACTCAGTGATTCTGTTTTTTACTTTTTTTTTTCCTGACGTGTTTTCTTTCACTTGAATGTTATAAGTTGAGTAAATACAGCTGCATAAAACAAACACTGTGTCAGTCTTCGTTTTAGGTGGCAAAGCAACATAATGTGATTATTTTAGGGGGGTGACTATTTTCTATACTCTGTGTGTGTGTGTGTGTCTACAAACCTATGTATTCAAGCATACGTGCATGGGTGGGACACACCAGAAATCTCTCCAGCCCAGGTCCTCCAGCTACAAGAAGCAGTATCTTAAAGCAGAGGTCTGCCCACCACTGTGAGTGAGTGAGAAACTTATATAGCACAACAAATGCAAATTGAATTGCCTCTGGGCGCTTAGTATCCTTTCCCTACTGTACTTTTGCCCTCAGAAAAGATGGGTTTTGAGTTTTTTCTTCTGAAGGCCAAGTGATTCACCTCCAACTGGATGCTGGTTCGTAGAGCGTTCCATAGTCTAGGTCCTTGGATTCAAAATCTTCGTTCTCCTTTGGACTTGTATCTGGCTTTGGGTATCTGGAGTAGATTTTGGTTGGTGTATCGCAGAACGCGATAGGGGTTGTGACATTTTAATTTTTCGCATAGGTATTGGGGGGCAATTCCTTGAACACACTTGTGCGTCACAGAGTGCCTTAAAAAATTAAAAGCCAGCAGCTAACACTTACCTGTCCAAGTGTCCAGCAATGCCCGCACCGCAGCTGATGTTTCCATCAGCTGCCGGGTGCATGCCACCTCTATTGCGAGTAAGGGAACCTGGCAGTGTAGCCTTTCGGCTTCATCCTGGGAACCCTACTGTGCATGCCCGGTGACAGTGGGAGGAGGAGGGAGACCAAAGCTCCTCTTTAAGAAGTTTACTTTACCAAGCTTTGCTGTTGCAAGTTGGTGAAGTTTAATGATCTGGTTGGGCTGTCTGCCAGGGGTACCTGGATGAGAAAAACGGCTGAACAGATTATGCATCCTTCAGTCAAATGTGTCCTTGTGTTCTCATATGTGCATTTCAAAAGCTCTAACTTGCCTTAAATCTTTTTTTTCCAAGCCAAAGAACTTATTTAATTTATTCTGACAGATCTCATTCTTCGAACTAGTCTGTTTTGCAACATGGCTGCTGCCTATATGAGTAGGCTACGTCAGAAGTCGGCTGTCCCTCCTGACAGTGCTTCCTGCATTATCTGTATCCAAGTCTCTGTAGGAATGTGCTGTACAGAGACATAGATGATGGCACTTGCAGTTAATAATCAGCATTCAGTGCTGTAAAATTCATATTCTGCACCTTCCAGTGTAGCCAAGGCAGCCGGGAAAGGAAGTGTTTGTTTCTTGCATAATTCATTGGAACTGACATTTCTAAAACTGAAGCGGAGATGCCAGGCCCCGGATTTGTATTCTGCCTAATTATGTCCCATTTTCCTGCTTCCTCTTCAGTTGCAGGCGAGTGGGATTTGCATAGTATTTGTTCTTTTAATATCTTAAGCGTGATGGCAAAGTATTACTTCCTTTCCAGGTAGCTCTTCACTTGGTAATTCTATACAGCTGCCTCATTAATCTCCCTTTAGCGATTCTTGTTTTAACAAGGCGAAAAAAAAAGAGGCAAGCCTTAATGTATAGGCAGATCCATGTGAGGGGCGGTCATAAATTATTAGGGTTTAGTATCATTCCTGGTACAACTAAATGATGGAATGGGGAACTTTTATTCACTTTGCGGCGTGTAAACGTGGAAGCATCGCTCGGACTGTTAACTTGACTGTCAGGTGCTGCAGGCCTTTCAATTGGCCCGGTTAATAATGGTGTGTGTACAGTTACTCAACCATCATTGATGGGGAAATAAGATTTATTTTGCTTTCCGGAGATGACCTCACTGAAAGGAAAATGCTTGGAGATGGACATATTTGCAGCAGCTTCTCGCACCATTTTATCAGGGTGGAATTTCAGGATGCTTTCGAAGACAAAGCCTTAGCAATTAAACTTTAAATGTAAACCACAACATTTTTTTTTTTTTTTTTACAAAAGTCCCCTACAAAAGAATAGCATAATGTGCTTGTATGCATTGCATACTAGCACATTATGAAAGACTTGCATTAAAATGAAGCTCTCCAGCGGTGCGCTGTCGCCTATTATGGGGCTTCCATCGTCCACCTGATCTTCCTTCTGAGCTTGCAGGCCAAGCTGCGTTGAGCCGCAGCACATGTCTCTCAATGGACAGCCCACTAACACACAGCTCCTTTCTCTATCTGCAATGTAGAGAGCGTCCTGACTCTCCTGTTCGCCCCCTCAAGGAAGGGGTGAGCACGACACTCCACACCAGGGAGTTTGCATTACTGTGTGTAGTTAGACGGAAGAACAGGAAGTGAGGATTTCTCGGAAGAAATAAGGACATTTAAAAGCAAAATCGAAAGATGAGCTAAGGGAAGGAGGACTGCACTAAGGTAAAGGAAGCTATTTAGGGAATTTTTTTTTCCTTTACAACCCCTTTAATTGTTAACGGCACACCAACAACAGAAATAAACACACATTTTTGCCACTTGAAAAAAATTGTAAAAAAACGCACCAAAACACACAGTAAAAAAATGTGCAACCCACAACACGCCAGAATGTCCCTTGAGGTACTTTACAATATGTAGGGCATTTCACTGAAATCAATGGGCTGCCCTATGCGTGTCATGGGAAAAACTCACCAAAAACACGCACTCTTACAACACTAAGGCCCCTTTCACACTGAGGCGTATTTCAGGCGTTTTAGCGCTAAAAATAGCGCATAAATAACCAGTGCTTCGGAGTCGAGGAGTCGGAGGAAATTTTGGGTACCAGGAGTCGGAAATAATGAAATAATCCTGCCCCAGCATTCTCAATGTGAAAACCAGAGGAAAAAAAATCTCCTGCAAGCAGAATCTTTGGAGCGGTGTGTATAATAATGTGGCAATTCTGACGGTATAGCGCGGCCAAAAATAGCCGCACTATACCGCCACCGCACATCCTGCCCCAGTGTGAAAGGGGCCTTAGTGTGAATGAGGCCTAAAAATAAAATTGGTGCGTTTACGCAAGAACAATGAGACTATTCACATCTGTGTGTTTCCGATTGCATGGCAAGCTGCCCAGAAAAAGCGCGGTTTGCCGTGAGTTTCAGAAAATCAAACGCACCAAAAAGCTTGATAAGAAAGCGCACCATGCTCTGCTGTAAAAAAAAAAAAAAGTTCTGGAGCTTCTTTGCGGCGATTGTTTGTAGGGAAGCCCATTTAAGTGGCCAGTGCACCAAACTGCTTCCAAAACAAACGCATGTAGGAATGTGTTTTCCTGCTACACAGAGATGTGAATTGGGCCTGACAGCTGAGTGTGTCCATTCACTGTCTCCTATGTACTATGAGGGGTGGTAGTGATGTGCTTGAGTAGGGAGGGCAAGATGATACAGGGTGTGTGCTAATGAGGTCAGTTAGTAAACTCCTTCCTGTGTCACATCCCAAGGTCTGTCCTGGAAGTAATGGAGAAGTTGCTTTTTTTTTTTTTTTCTTTATATATATACAGCAATCTGGACACAGAGTTAATGGGTGTGTAAGAAAAATAAAAAATATCTTAATTCTGCAAAATAAGTACATTAATAGTATAAAAAAAATGCTGAGCATATCTTTAAAGTGGAGTTCCACCCATTTTTTTTATGTTTGTCTGTGCTGCATGCCCTAATCTCATAGTGTTCAGAATGGACAATTTTTATTTATTTTGTTGCTTGTAAATACCTTTATTTTGAAGTCCTTCATTACTTCCTCCTCCTTATTAGCCTAGGCTATTAAGTCACAAGGCTATTCGCAAGGTTTTCTGGGATAGGCATCATGTTTCACAGTAGTCCTTGCAAACCTGTCGGAAACCTATTACATTGCTTGTGCAGCACTGAGCATGTGCGAGATATACAAAGCTGAAATCCAGGAAGTCATACAGTCTGGCTTCATGATGCCCACACTTAAAGAGGAGGTTCACCCTAAATATACTGACTGCGCAGGCACCGTATTTCTCAGAGTCCTATGGCTATGGCGCGTCACGCCCGCCGAAATAGGACTCTGAGAAATACGGCGCCTGCGCAGTCAGCTCCTAGGTCTGTGCGCAGGCGCCGCATAGCGCCTAAATCGGATATTTTCGGAAGCCGTGACGGGCTATAGGGGCGCCATCCACCGCGGGGGAAATGAATCCAAATTAAAGGTTACACAGTAAGTGGGGCATTAAAAAAATGGATCACATGGGAAACAGTATATTTAGGGTAAACCTCCGCTTTAAGATGGCCATGGTCTATTTCTAGATTATAAACTAATGTAAATGCTATAACAACCTAACAAAACAGACCTTAGTTTACAGACTAACTTTACTAGAATACATTAAGCTTGTGTATTACAGAGGTATTTATATTTAAAAAGTGAAATTGTGGGTGGAACTCCCCTTTAAGGTTGGGTTCACACTATTGCCGCATGCAGATCACAGCAGGGGTCCAGTATGTCTCCGTTCATTGTTTCAGCGTAAATTTTGGGCTGAATTCGGACCTGAAATGTACCAAAAGACGCACAGGACCCCTGTGCAAATTCACACCGGAGCTGCATCAGAGATATGTAAACCGGCTCCATAAAGAGCCAGTCACAATCTCCTACCATGCAAATTGGATGCAGCGAAAACCACATCCAATTCACGTAGGTGTGAACCCAGCCTTAAAGTATGTTTTAAAGCCTCCTGTGTATTCCTGTTGGCTTATTAGACTGCCCGCCGTAGTAATGGGCTGATGGAAATGACAGATGTCAGCCCAGAAGGACTGTTTTTAGGGTGGTGAGAAAGTGGTAGGTCATGGCAACTGTATGGCATTTACCTCAAAACAACAAACAACTGATTCTTATATCCAGTTTAAGAAACTTGTGATACTGAGTAATGTTAAAGTAGATTTACTCTTGTGGTTGGGGGTTGGGTGGTAAAAAAGCAAACAAAAAACAGATGTCTGTGTGGGTAAGGGGCACCCATAGATAAAATGGCAGTTTTGAGAAAAGTTGGATAATGCCTTTGCTATAGGCGTAGGCCTTTTACTTGCCTCCAGAAGCCTGATGGAAAAACTTCCGGAGATAGCATCATCCCATCCCGCCTTGTTGCTAGGGCTTTGCAAAGTTACTCCCAGCCATTGCCACTCACCCTCATTACAGGAGCGAATTCTCCCCAAGATGGTTAATGCAGTGCTGGAAAATAATGACACTTTGGGCCCAATTTGGACATTTTCACTTGGGGGTATACTCACTTTTTTTGCCAGCAGAAATGAATGGCTGTGTGTTGCGTTATTTTGAGGGGACAGCAAATTTACACTGTTATACAAGCTGTACACTGACTACTTTACATTGTAGAAAAGTGTAATTTCTTCAGTGTTGTCACATGAAAATATATAATAAAATATTTACATAAATGTGAGGGGTGTACTCCTTTTGTGAGATACTGTATATGAGTGATGGCGAACCTTGGCACCCCAGATGTTTTGGAACTACATTTCCCATGATGCTCATGCACTTTGCAGTGTAATTGAGCATCATGGGAAATGTAGTTCCAAAACATCTGGGGTGCCAAGGTTCACCAATACTGCCTTGTCTTACAGAAATCCTTCTTCTAGCGTAATTCCACATACCTTACCTTGATCTGGTCATATGGGGACACCTCCGGCAGATGCTGAAATTAAATCCAGAAAGCTGTGCTCAGCTCCTCTGCCCTTTATGTATTGTCAAGGTACATATTTTATATTATAGTGCAGGTGTCATTACACCATTAAACTGTCTTCTGCCATCTCCCTGCTATTTATGACTCGGTTCATAAATATTTAATTAAATACATTTCCTAGCATTCATTTTTACATCCCAATTTTTAGCTACCATTGTCCTTTCTTTTCAGGCAAGCATACAATGGAGACTGTCAGTATTTGTAAACAGCAAACACTGTTCTGAAAGCTTTCCGGCAGTTGAAAAGTTACAAACTTTGCTTTTATTTGTGGTTTATTAAGTTTAGTGCTGTCGGCTTTAATAAGCTCCTCACTGGGCTTTCATGCTGTGCTCAGACTTATTATGGAACTTTTTATATTTCGCTGTGCAATTTTCTTCCGATGTAAGGAGATGGTGGTTCTGGAACCAAGGAATGCATTGATCTATTTCTTCACAGGCTCAGGGCCAATCAGAAGACACAATTATTTCAAGCTGCAAGATTTTAGTGCGGTCTTTCTCAACCTTTTTTACCCTTCAAGCTATAAGGTATTAGTGCAGTCTTTCTCAACCTTTAAACCCCTGAAGAATTCCTTAAATAAAATTCAGCCTTTCTGCTAAAAATTATTCTACCTACAGCTAGGGGTACATTCACCCGATTTAACAGTTGAAGAAACTTTTTTTCAATAAAACAACAATGTGGCATACCTAGTATAGCTGACACCAAGAGCATATCATTTTGTTTATTTTTTTTTAAACCACCTACAAAATGTATTTCTAGTAATGGGGTTCATTCACACGGGCATAGACTCGTACCTTCTTTCAGAGGGTCATGTTTATGCATCTGGCAATGACAGGTGTTCCGTACAGCCAGCCTGTTAAATTTAATGAGATCCTGAGAGTCACAGGGGCTGTACAGGTCTTCCCACACATGCCATTGTTTATATCTGTACGAGGGGGACACACTGCTCTAAGTACAGATAATCCATGGCCAATGTAGAAGTGACCCCTAATATTGTTAATGGAAAATGCTCAATGAAGGTATGCAAATCAACCCACCATATCTTGACATCTCAAGGAACTCCTATCTGTCTCAGGAGGAAGCCTAGTGTTCCACAGATGGTTTTAAGGCTATGGAGCAAAATCGATGTGTTAAATGAGGATGGATACGGGACATTCAAGTCGAAGAGTGAATGTGGGAGAATGAGGTTCACAATTAAAGGGTCACTAAAGGACTTTTTTTTTTTTTTAAGCTAAATAGCTTCGTACACCTTACTGCAGTCCTGTTTTCATGTCCTCATTCGTTTTTGATATGATGTTGCTGTAATCCTTCTCTGTTCTGGACACTTCCTGGTTGTCTGTTTCCTGATGAAAAAAGTCATGGGAACTTTCTCTCTGTGGTCACTAATCAAGGAGGTGTGATTACTGTGTCTAAAACCCCTCAGAACCAATCGCTTTCATTTTACAAACCATCACTGCCCTGTATTGGCTCTGTGTCTCTGTACATCACAGAAGCATGAAAAAGCATGCAAAAACGAAACTGAAACTGCAGGTACATTATATGATTTATTTTTATCTATTAATAATTTTTAAAAGGAATCGGTTAACTATTATGTCTCTCTATACCCTGTAAACAGTCATTTCAGCAAAAAAAAATAAAAAATTTTCCTTTACAACTCTAAGTCCTTTAAAAAAAAAAAAATAAACTAAAGACATTTGCTGCTCCTCTGAAACGGGACTTGAGTAATCTAATGCACATGTAAAAATAAAAAGAACAGCCTCACTATTAGCCTCTCTCAATATATAGACTGTTTCCTCATGGTTATATTCCAAGTATTACCTTGGACTATGCTAAAATTACCACCGCGCTATGGGAGGATCAACGCATCTATCATCACCACCTGCCCAAAACTTTTTTTTTTTTGGAAGGCATATAGATGACAGTCGTTATCTGGGTTGGCTCTCCTATTATTTCAGATTTTTGTTACCTATTGCAACAACTACTCTGGTTTGTCCGTCTCCTACATTCGTAGCAGATGTTAAATCTCTGATCTTGGTTCTACCAGTACATCCAAAAATCACTTCAAAAGCACAACAAGGAACTTGTATATGTGACAGACCACCTGGCACCCAGGCCTGGGTGCTTCCATCAAGATACAGCATCCTCCACTCTCGAACCTGGTATTATAGCTGAGAATTACAGCTAAAGAACTAGAAGACACTAGCTTAGGTGCAAACTGGAACTGACTCAATTGTAAATTCACACAGAATATATACCACACAAAATCAGGTGAAAGCTTTATCACATTATCCTAAACAATACAAACTGTAAACCAAGGGCGCCCAACCAGTGGCCCGCGGAGTGCAATTGGTCCAACCCAATTGGACCCTCCATTCACCTCCAATCAAATCTGATCAGCGTTTTTTTTTTTTATCGGCACTGTGATATTATGGCGGACAGATTGGACACTTTTGACACATTTTTGGGACCAGTGACAATTATACAGAGATCAGTGCTATAAAAAATGCTTTGATTACTGTATAAATGTCACTGGCAGGGAAGGGGTTAACACTAAGGGGCGATAAAGGGTTTTAACTGTGTTCCCTAGATGTGTTCTAACTGGGGGGGGGGGGGGGGAATGACTAGGATGTGACAGACTAGCACTCGCATCGACTCCGGCGTGCAGGGGAGCCAACCTGCCGTAGTACAACTGTGGCGACTGGTCGGGCAGGGGTTAAGGATGTAAATTTCTTTCAGTCCTTAAGTGGTTAATAACCATATTTCCTTAACCACTTCAATACTGGGAACTTCCTGCTCAGGACAATTTGCAGCTTTCAGCGCTGTCACACTTTGAATGACAATTGCACGGTCATGCAACACTGTACACAAACCTACATTTTTTTTATCCTTTCTTCCCACAAATTGAGCTTTCTTTTGGTGGTATTTGTTCACCAGTGTTTTTTTTTTTTTTTTTTTTTTTTAGAAAGACCAACATTTTTTATTAGACAATTTTGTTTTCTCCTTCACTGATGAGCACTGATATTGGGCACTGACGGGGGACACTGAGGGGCGGCACTGATGAGGTACTGACCGTTTTTACTGATGGGCACTAATTGGCACTATTGTGGAACTTATTGGCACTTTGGCGCTGACTGGCATTGTTGGTGGCACATCTGATGGGGCTGTGCTGAATCAGTGTGCACACCCCCCCCCCTGACAGGGAGAGCCGCAGATGGGCTCTTCCTGTCAGTGCAAACTGAGGAAACCTTTTACCGGCACTTCCTGGTTCACGCTGTAATTGGTTACAGCTGATCACATGGTAAGGAGTTTGTCGGAGGGTCCTTGCTACGATCGGAGATGCAGTGTGTCAGAGTGACACACCGCACCTCTGATCGACACACTGCACTACATCATTTTGCCATGTGCTGGGAAGTGGTTAAATATTGCATGCCAGGGACACTACTTATTTAGCACATGCATTTTGTTTTCTTTTTTATGAATTGACATTTTCAGGATCGCATGCGGTATTTGGAAAAACACCTAAATACCACATGCGATCTTGTTCTGTGTATGGAGCCCACTGTCATCAGTCCGTGTCCCTGATCACCGCCTTATCAGTCATATGACGACAGCAATGTTTTTAAACAAAGTAGAAAATATATTTCCAGTCTTTTTTTTTTTTTTTGTTCATATAGGAAAGAAAAAAAAACAGTGGTGATCAAATGCCACCAATAGAAAAAAAAGCGTTTGTATTGACATTTACCAACCGGTAAGCCTATAAAAGGCTTACCGGTAGGTAAAAAGAATCGCCCTGCATACAGGTGCTCATGTCACCACCACATGCGCTCTGCGGGTCTAGCGTATCCTGCCGGATCAAAGGGCACCCTTGTGCATGTCTGGGAGTTGCGTCATTGCAACTCTGGGCGCTCACAGGGCTGGAGCCAGTGATCTTGGGAAACAACGCGGAGGAAACATGTCACTCCTTCAGCGGTGACCGGCGCACTGCCAGAGCTTTGTTTTAAGGTAATTATTTCATAATGTGCTAGTATGCTATTGTCTTGCAGGTTTTTTTTTCAGCGATTTACTACAGCCTTAAAGTAGCACAGTGCTGAATAGCAAAAAATGGCCTGGCCATGGAGTATAAAACCTTCCGGAGCAGAGGTGGTTAAAGATGATAAATCTTTTGTTGCCAAACATCTGTGTATAAATGTGCTTTGTCAATAAAGGAGTTATTGGAGGTTATTCAGAAGTCCCAGGATTTTTTTTTAATTTGCGCTGCAACAATGTCTGAAATAAAGCAGAAGGTGCAGAGCAATTGGGCTAAAATTCCTATACAGTTTTGTCTAGTTTTCAATTTTGACTGGAGTGTATCTTTTAAAGTTAAATTTGTTGTCTAATAGTAACCGTAGACCGCTTTACACCTCCTCCCACCAATTTGTTTTATTATTGTGGGGGCGACCACAATCCTCTTAAAGTTCAGTTTTGAAGCTGGGAATATGGAGGGCTGTTGGCATACCTGATGTAGAGTGTTGCATCCTTTCTGCACAGTCATGATTCCCATTAAGCTTAATACCAAATTTTGAGAATCGTCCTCCTTGTAACTTCAAATTCTCTTCTCCGAGAAGCCTCATCTGCTAGAAGGTAAAGGATTAATCCATTTGGTGGAGATTGGCTGAGCTGCCATATAAATGATCCTTTCATTGGAAGTGGAATGAAACTCATATTCACATGAACATCTGAGCATTAGCAGGAATTGTACAGAACATCAGGTGATGCAGCTCAGGCTACAGCAAAGAGGTCTCTTTGAAATGAAATTGAGCCTAATATTTAACAATGGCAGCTTTCTATCTGAATTGACTCTGGCTAGGAGAGGGCCATTTGCCATAGTAAAAATCTAGGATCTTTGATTACTGGGCTTATTAAAGGAGAGGGAAAAATGCTTCCTTCATTTTTCCCTTATTGTATTTTATCTTGCTTTATTATGGGCACCTGTCAGCTGTACTGATAATAGATTATGTCCCCCTTATACAAGTCACTGTTTATCCAGTACCCCTTGTGCATTTTATGAACCCA
Organism: Rana kukunoris; assembly: GCA_029574335.1. Taxonomy (NCBI): domain Eukaryota; kingdom Metazoa; phylum Chordata; class Amphibia; order Anura; family Ranidae; genus Rana; species Rana kukunoris. Next base: position 106,058,507 of record CM056050.1, on the reverse strand, counting down.
CTGACAGGCATGTATTGCTAATACCACCTATATTATTTATAACCTTTTTCAAATAAATACGATGTGCTTCTTAATGAACAAAAATACTTAGTGATTTTATACGTAACTTCTTATTTGCTACATTTCTTTACCGTTGAAGAATTTAACATATGGTATATATCCCCTCAACTCACCACCTACCTCGGGGTAATATGACGTCCGTTTTACAACTGTTTCACTTGTTGCGTGTTGCAATTTGTAATTATTCTAGGTCATATACAGATTTGCGTTTTTTCTTTAGGGGTCAACTGTATATCAGGGAATGTGGCATTTCTTGCTTAAAGAGAACCAATGTTCATGCTACTGTTTTCCCCTACCAGCAGTAACTCAGTAGCTCAGCTCACCCTACCCTGCCCTCCCAGCAGTGATTGAACAGCTTAGCTCACCCTACCCCCCCTGCAACTCATGTGATTCTACTACCTTCTCCCAGCAGTGACCCGGCATCTTGGCTTACTCTACTACACATTCCATCAGTGACTCAGCAGTTACCTGGGCAAAGATGGTCAAATCGGATGACAGTTTAAATTCTGCGAGGATCTGAATCATCATGTTTTAGACCCCTTTCTCACTGGGTTGGTTTGCAGGCACTATAACGCTAAAATAGCACCCGTAAACCGACCTGAAAGCCTCAAGGGCTTTCAGACTGGAGTGGTGCGCTAGCACGACAGTAAAAAAAAGTCCTGCAACAGCATCTTTGGAGCAGTGTGTATACTGCTCCTCCACCGCTCCTGCCCATTGAAATCAATAGGGCACTGCGGCTATACCGCTGGCAAAGCGCCTCTGTAGAGGTGCTTTGCAGTGATTTTGAACCCTTTCTCGGCCGCTAGCGGAGGGTAAAACTGCCCCGCTAGCGGCCGAATACTAGAGGACAAATTTTGCAGCGAAATTAATGGTAAAGTGCTGCTAAAAATAACGGCGCTTTACCGCCGATGCTGCCCCCGCCCCAGTGTGAAAGAGGCCTTGCCACCATTCATATTTTTGCATTTAATCTAGTGCATTTCTGAAAAGTCTTGAAAGAAGATATTCTGCTATGTTTCGTGAAGAAAAGCTTCTGCCATGGAGAATAAACTCCACAAGCAGGGCCATTAAAGTGACTGTAAAGCCGATTCTTTTCATTAAAACAAAGGTTTTATCTACCTGTTCTGTACAATGTTATAGCACAGAGCGGTCTCTTACTCTTCTTTTGGAGTCCCCCACTGCCCCATCCCCTGTCCGCTCCTCCTATTCTCCAATTGCCCCTTCAGCAAGCCATGTGTTTAGGGTGCACCCGTGCAGGTGCATTTCCGTTCCATAGACACCCACAGTGCGACTTGGCCAGAATTTGACTAAGAGCAGCAGGAGCCAATGGAAAATCTTTGTGGGAATTATTTTATTTGGCGAAGGATTCTCCTGCTTATCAAACCTCACTGCTACTTATAGTAGTTTAGATGGGTCCTTAACCCCTTGATTACTACACTGTGTTTAACCATTTCCCGTCCAGCCTATAGCACAATGATGACTGGGCAGGACTCTCATTGATCCGGGTGGACATTGTATGACATCCTACCTTATCAAGCCTCGCATGCGTCTGCGAGGCTGCGCTGCGGGGCAATCTGTCACTGAGCCAATGACTGATCACTGTACCGGTCCGCTGCCTGTACCATGTGACCACTATAACCAACAGAGCAGGCCAGTTCCTTTTAAGCCATCCATTTTGTACGGTTGTGATTGGTCACAGTAATCACATGGTACAGACCAGGCCAATCATAGCCCATGTGTGCCATGTGATCAGCTATGACCAATCACAGCTAATCGCAACAAAAAATACTGGATTAATCGATTTTCAGTCAAATGCTTGCTTATAGTAATGCAATTCTTTGCTATAAGCAAACATATTGTGTGTATGTGTATGTGTATATATATATATACATATATATATATATATATAAAAAAATCTGATCACTCACCCAGAGTAGTACAATGTTACTGGTAATTTATTGCTGTGGTCAATGTGTGTGGGAAAAAAATATTTTTTTTTTGGACTGTCACCAGTCAGTGTCCCTCATCACCACCACACCAGTTATATGATGACAATGTACTACACTGGTGATAGTATGTAGAAGAATAATTTCTAAATTTATGGCACAAAAATTACAAAAACCTGCTATGCCTCTTACTATATACTTTGGACTGTCAATTTTCAAAAAAAGGGTCATTTGGTGGATATCTGTACTGTCGTGACATTTTTGGTCTTCAAGAAATTATAAAATGGCAGTACATCAGGATTGATTAATTTTCAGATATATTCCATAGTTTGTAAACTCTAACTTTCCTAAACGCCTAAATAATATGCATTGATTTGGGTTATTTTCCCCAAACAAATGTAGCAAAATACCTTTTGGCTGAAATATTTGAAGAACAATTTTTTTCAATGTTATAACCTAAATTTTGGTCTTTTTTCATTTAATCACCACTGGGTTTTTTGGGTTTTGCTAAATAAACGGAACCAAATGAAAGCTCTATTTGTGTGAGCAAAATTATAAAAATTTAGTTTGGATACAGTGTTGCATGACTGCACAATTGTCATTCAAGGTGCGACAGCGCTGATGGCTGAAAATTGACCTGGGCAGGAAGTGGGTAAAAGTGCCCCGTTTTATATTGGTGAACACTACAGCCTGGTCCACAACCTACAGTGGATATAAAATGAGACAAAAGATAATTAATTTCATAACTTTTCCCACCTTTGTGACCAATAAACTGTACAATTCGGTTGAACAACAAACTGAAATCTTGCGTGGAGGGAAGTAAAAATAAAACTTGGTTGCATAAGTGTGCACACCCTTAAACTAATATTTTATTGAAGCACCTTTTGATTTTATTACAGCACTCTCTTTGTGTGTATATCAGCATGGCACATCTTGACTTTGCCCACTCTTCTTTGCAAAAACACTCAGATTGTGAGGGCATCTCCTGTGCACAGTCCTCTTCAGATCACACTACAGTTTTTCAATCGGATTCAAGTCTGGACTGTGTGACTTAGAAACTGTACAACTCGGTTGAAAAACAAAAAACAAACTGAAATCTTTTAGGAGAGGGGGAATATAAATGTAAAACTAAAATAATGTGGTTGGATAAGTGTGCACACCCTCTTATAACTGGGGCTGTAGTTATGTTCAGAATTAAGTAATCACATTTAACCACATGTTAATCAGGAGTCAGTACACACCTGCCATCATGTAACCCGAAATAAAGTTCAGCTGTTCTAGTAGGTCTTTCCTGATAATTACTTAGTCGCATCCTAAGCAAAAGCCATGGTCCGCAGAGAGCTTCCAAGGCATCAGAGGGATCTCATTGTTAAAAGGTATCAGTCAGGCGAAGCGTATAAAAGAATTTCCAAGACATTAGATATATTATGGAACAAAGTGAAGACGGTCATCAAGTGGAGAAAATATGGCACAACCAGTGACTTTTGGAGAAAATTGATGAAAAGAAAACTGGTCAGGGAGGCTGCCAAGATGCCTACAGCAGCATTTAGGCTCCATGCACACTGGACCTTTCTCTTACCTCTAGAAGCACTTCTATTGTGCTCTGTGTCTTTGCACATTGACTGCTACAGGCGTTTTTCTATCAGGGACATTCAGAGGCAGGAAAAAAAAACCTTCTCTCTCGCGTTTAGGAGCTGAAAAAACGTCACTCTCTCCTAAACTCCTCTTATATCTTCTGAACGTCAAATGCCAATGTTTTTTTTAGGTGTGTTGTGGGAGTAAAAACTTTTGCAGAGGGGAGTGTAGTGCAAAAAACTCCTATAAACTAAACTCTCATAGACTCGCCTAAACTTTGTACAATATGCTTTCATTTTGCGTCTTTTATGCCACGTTTTTCAAGCTAAAAACGTTGACGTTTTTTCTGCTCCTAGTGTGCATGGAGCCTAAAGAAGCTGCAGTAATATCTGGCAAGTTCTGGCTGTGTGGAACATGTGACCACAATCTCCCGTATTCTTCATATGTCTGGGCTGTGAGGTAGACAGAAACCTTTTCTTTCAAAGAAAAACGTACAAGCCTGGCTACGTTTTGTAAAAACACATCTTAAGTCTCCCGGTAGCATGTGGAGTATGTGTTATGGTCTGATAAAACCAAGGTTGAAGTTTTTGGCCATAATTACAAAAGAAATGTTTGGCACAAAAACACTGCACATCACCAAAAGCACACCATACCCACAGTGAAGCATGGTGGTGGCAGCATCATGTTTTTTTTTTTTTTTTCAGCTGGTAGAGGGAATTATGGTTCCAAATACCAGTCAATATTGGCACAAAACCTTCAGGTTTCTGTTAGATGTGAAGAGGAACATGAAGAGGAACTTTTATCTTTTAGCATGACAACAACCCAAAGCATACATCCAAATCAACAAAGGAATGGCTTCACCAGAAGATTACATTTTTGTAATGGCCCAGCCAGAGCTCAGGCATGAACTTGGTTGAAGATCTGTGGGGCCAACAGGAGATTCCCTCGCAATCTGACAGATTTGGAGTGTTTTTGCAAAGAAGAGTGGGCAAATATTGGCAAGTCAAGATGCTAATAGACTGTTGCCCAAAAAGACTGCTGTAAAAATCAAAAGGCGCTCCAACAAAATATTAGTGTAAGGGTGTGCACACTTATGCAACCATATTACTATTTATTACTATTTTTATTGTGTATGTATTGGACAAGCTTCACCTACATGAATGTGTATATGACGGTGTATATGACGGTGTATATGACGGTGTATATGACGGTGTATATGACGGTGTATATGACGGTGCGGGCTGCACAAGCCACTTTGTGGGAGGCCAGGATGAATATTTTCCCCTTTATCTGGATGTACAGCTAGTATGACCCATGAGGGCAGCAGACAGCAATCCAGAAGAAGGGCTGTAATACAGGACAGTACCTGCTAGGGCTGTGAAATTTAATCGAGGCATCAGTGCATCGCTATTCGGGTGTCCCGATGCGATTTCGATGCATGCGATCATATTAATCGATGTTTGGCCCCACCCCCGGAGAGCAGTCCGTCCGGACGTTGCCTGTGTGTGTGTGTGTGTGTGTGTGTGTGTGTGTGTAAGGTGCGCTCATGTAACTGCCCAGCCCGCCTCTCGTTTTACATCTCGCATCCCTCCTGGCATCAGCCCCGCCCTCCTGGCTGTCACAGCTGTCTCTCAGTTGCTTGCCCTGGCGGGTGGGCGTGTCGGGGCGGGGTTTGGCATGGTTGGAGACTGGGAAGCTGGCTGTGTCAGTGTTTAGGGAGAGGGGAGCTTGGACATGTACAGCGCCACGGCCTCGGTTAGCTTTTTCCTGTCCGGCTGTGTGTGACCATGCCCGCTCCGTCCTCTCATAGTTCTCACGGTACCAGGGACATGAAGGTGATGGTGGACTTTGAGGAGTGTCTGAAAGACTCGCCCCGGTTCAGGTAAAGTCAGGGCTGGTCCTGTAACGTGGGGGGGTTTCTGAAACTGACTGAAAGTAGTCCGGCGGTGCCATGGAAGGCTCGGGGCACTCCAGGATAGCCGGACACGGTGCTGAAGAGGGCACCTTTGTATGTGTATGAGGGTGTCAGGGCTTCTCACACTGGGCGGCTGGGAGCAGGACGTGTGACACTAGGGAAGTACTGATCTGTGGAGGACAGCATACTGTACACAAGGCTGACATCTACTGACCTGTCCTATACATGGATCCCACCCACCAATCACATACTGGGGGGGCATCATCTACTGACCCTTCACCACATCCCACCTGTTCTACACATGGGTCTCCTCCACCAATCACACATACTGGGGGGCATCAGATCCATGACAGAACACATGCTGTCTGTGCTGCCTGTGTGATTTTCATAATGCTGGTGAAGATGCAGTGAGATGTTGCTTTACACTTGAATTTGGGGGGGCAGTAAACATGTGCCCTTTAACCACTTCCTGTCCAGCGATGTACTGGTACATTGCTGGATTGTAAGGGTGATATATTGATCATCGCTACAGCGATGATCAAATCCATTCTTGTACTATGCCCGCAGTCTCCGATCATCTCCTGTACTATGCCCACAGTCTCTGATCATCTCCTGTACTATGCCCACAGTCTCTGATCCTCTCCTGTACCATGTCTGTAGTCACTGATCATCTCCTGTACTATGCCCACTGTCTGATCATCTCCTGTACTATGCCCACTGTCTGATCATCTCCTGTACTATGCCCACTGTCTGATCATCTCCTGTACTATGCCCACTGTCTGATCATCTCCTGTACTATGCCCACTGTCTGATCATCTCCTGTACTATGCCCACTGTCTGATCATCTCCTGTACTATGCCCACTGTCTGATCATCTCCTGTACTATGCCCACTGTCTGATCATCTCCTGTACTATGCCCACTGTCTGATCATCTCCTGTACTATGCCCACTGTCTGATCATCTCCTGTACTATGCCCACTGTCTGATCATCTCCTGTACTATGCCCACAGTCTCTGATCATCTCCTGTACTATGCCCACTGTCTGATCATCTCCTGTACTATGCCCACTGTCTGATCATCTCCTGTACTATGCCCACTGTCTGATCATCTCCTGTACTATGCCCACTGTCTGATCATCTCCTGTACTATGCCCACTGTCTGATCATCTCCTGTACTATGCCCACTGTCTGATCATCTCCTGTACTATGCCCACAGTCTCTGATCATCTCCTGTACTATGCCCACAGTCTCTGATCATCTCCTGTACTATGCCCACAGTCTCTGATCATCTCCTGTACTATGCCCACAGTCTCTGATCATCTCCTGTACTATGCCCACAGTCTCTGATCATCTCCTGTACTATGCCCACAGTCTCTGATCATCTCCTTTACTATGCCCACAGTCTCTGATCATCTCCTTTACTATGCCCACAGTCTCTGAATCATCTCCTGTACCACGTCTGCAGTCTCTGATCATCTCCTGTACTATGCCTGCAGTCTCTGATCATCTCCTGTACTATTTTGGGGGAAGAGCCATGCGCACTTGCGCTGCAATCGTGATGCATCGCGGAATCGAATCGTGGACTTCATAATCGTAATCGCATCGAATCTTGAGACCGGTGAAGATGCGCAGCCCTAGTACCTGCTATGTAATGGGGTAAAGGGAGGTTTTGTGATCTACATACTGAGGTAATTTGTGTTTTAACCACTTAAGGACTGCCTAACGCCGATAAACGTCGGCAGAATGGCACGGTTGGGCACAATCGCGTACCTGTACATGATTGTTTAATGCCCAGCCGTGGGTCGTGCGCGCGGAGTTCCGCGATCGGTTCACGGAGCTTAAGAATGGGGAGAGGTGTGTGTGTAAACACACCTTCTTTGTTGTGACGAGACCCTTGCTCGCCCAGGTCCTGCTCTCCCGACACTCCTCTTCTTCTATCGGATCAGATTGCAGCTTGCAACATCTGATGGTCCAGTCATCCAAGATTCCAGGATCCAACCTTCAGCTATGTGCCGATTGGATCCATGAAGAACACACACCAAACGAGTTGTATGAATGTACAACCAGAACTCAACTTCATTGAAACACTCTGCTGGTTATATACAGGTTACAGCTTTCATCAATCAAAGAACAATGAAATCTCCACCCCCTTTTTCACACACTGGGGTTTCCATACAGAGACATCTCGGCACCGATGCATTCAGCATGACTTCACAACCTCAGAGAATGACATTCCTGTAGACAATGACATCAGTGAAGTTAACAGAATATGTTATCTAGCCAGCTTGTCACCGCATAGAGAGGAGGTCATTACTACATCTGAGAGATCACACTTTTTTAGATAATGACATGCTAATCCAATACTTCTGATAATCAAAAGGCTCAAAACAGTGTTATCACACAACAGAAAGGTCAAAGAGCCGACTGACTTAACACCTCTACACACTGGACAATGAATGTCTTTCACAAGCCACTTAGCCTTTCAATAGTCCTCAATAGTCTGATTCAGTTCAATCCCCATCTAGACAGACACCTCATAATGTCCAAAGGCATCCTGCAATATGTCATATCATATTAATGTCTCATCTTATGTAATACATGAAGTATGATTTCACGGTCCATGACGCCTGTTTTTCGTTGTGGCGCTGTCATTGATGGTCTGTTCCCTGGTAGAGGGAAAGGCTATCAATGACGTCACACGTCCAGCCCCGCCCCCTACAGTTAGAAACACATATGAGGTCACACTTAACCCCTTCAGCGCCCCCTAGTGGTTAACTCCCAAACTGCAATTGTCATTTTCACAGTAAACAATGCATTTTTATAGCATTTTTTTTTGGTGTGAAAATGACAATGATTCCAAAAATGTGTCAAAATTGTCGGATGTTTCCGCCATAATGTCGCAGTCATGAAATCGCTGATCGCCGCCATTAGTAGTAAAAAAAAAAATAATTAATAAAAATGCAATATAACTATCCCGCATTTTGTAAACGCTATACATTTTGCGCAAACCAATCGATAAACGTTTATTGCGATATTTTTTTTTTTAGATGGCATACGTATCGGCCTAAACTGAGGGAAAAAATGTTTTTTTTTTATATATATTTTTGGGGGATATTATAGCAAAAAGTTAAATATATTGCATTTTTTTTTCAAAATTGTCGCTCTATTTTTGTTTATAATGCAAAAAATAAAAACCGCAGAGGTGATCAAATACCACCAAAAGATAGCTCGATTTGTGGGGAAAAAAGGACGCCAATTTTGTTTGGGAGCCACGTCGCACGACCATGCAATTGTCAATTAAAGCGACGCAGTGCCGAATCACCAGCTGCCACACACCACGGCTTGGGTGTAGTTTTAAATTCCAAAAAATTAGATGCATCAGACCAAGGAATACAGTCGCATCTGTGCTTGTCTGCCGCTATTTATCAGATGTGGCAGTGTACGGAATAGAATCTGAAGGTGATACAATTGGCTGCGCGCATTTAGTAAAGGGCAGCTGGGCACCGCATGTGCTTGATTTGCTGTAGTTGCAGATAATCAATGAGGCCAGCTCCCTAACGTTCAGTTATTTCCTTGTCTTGATAGCATGGTAACGGCACAGAATGCAATCAAGCTTTTTTTTTTCTCCCTTTGAGGTTGTGTGTAGCTTTACTATCCGGCAAGAGCCAACTTGGTCCTTCAGGATATATAACTCACAGCCTTGTTTGCAGGGATCTTTCTTCTAAGTAATTTCATCAATGGATGCATTAGGCGTGGGAAATATAGATTTTTCCATTAAAGGTAAATTCATAGTAAAGGGACTATTTTAATACAAGCATTTTGATTGCTTTACAGTAGGAACATAAAGACAAACATATTATTTGGCTGCTATAAGCAATATCCCTAGTAACACATTAATAAAAATATTAGCATTACGGGATGGAATACAGACTATTTACTGAACTCCAGGCAAACTGCTAAAAATGCAGTTGAAATACAAATACGTCTTTTGTAGAATGACGTTGTAGTGTACATGTGTGAAATTATTTGTTGGCCTTTTGCTTTTACATGTTTGTGGGCAACTTAGGGCCTTATGCACATGGTGTATAAAAAAAAAAAAACGCAAAAGATTTTACAGGCATTTGGTTATTTTTTATTTTTTTCTGTATGCATGCCTTTAAGGCCCATACACACGATCCGTCTTTCCGACAACAACGGTCCCACGGACGTGTTTTATCGGACAATCTGACCCCCTGTATGCTCCATCGGACAATTGACAATTGACGAATGTTCGCGGTGCATGCTCTCAAACTTTCCGACAACAAGTGTGTTGCGTCTATTCATCCGATCGTGTGTACACAAGTCCATATGACTAAAATCCAAAGTACAAACACGCATGCTCCGAACCAATGCTAACCATAAGACAACATTAGCAGAAGTTGCCCAAAGGGTGGTGCTAAAGAGCGGAAAAAACACATAGTACGTCTATTGCGTCACTACGTTCATCTTTATTGGCTGAAAATGTTCTGCCATGTGTATGCATACCAAGTTTACGGCCAACGCCCCTTTGGACCAAAATCCACAGAAAAGTACAATGGAAGTACAATCGTGTGTACGAGGCTTTAGTCTATGTGGCCATGCACAAATAAGTGTTCACAGGTGTATTGGAAGAGTGTTTAGGGGCTAAAAAACAAACAAAAAAACACAGGATAGGAGCTTTTGGGCAAAGGAAAAAAAAAAGAAACCTCTGAACACATCTAAATACGCCTAACCACTAGGCGCAGTTTGTGCTTAAACATTCATTCCAATGGCCATAATAAATGAATATTGTGGCCAGTGGAATAATTGAATGCCCAAACTCTTTACACACCTAAACGTGTGTGCAAAGCATGTCTTTAGGCACTTTTTTTTTAACACTTTTATGCCTAGACCTATTTCTGACATTTGTTGTTAAAAGGTAAAATCCTTATTTTTTGCTTGAAATCTATTTGGAACCCCTAAACATCTATCTATCTATCTATCTATCTATCTATCTATCATTTTTTTTTAGCAGAGATCTTAGAGAATAAAATGACAATCCTTACAATATTTTATGTCGCATGGTATTTGCGCAGCGGTCTTTCAAACAAATCTTTTTGTGAAAGACACTTTCATGAATAAAAAAAAAAAAAAAGGTAAAGTTAGCCGAATTTGTTGTGTATAATGTGAAAGATGTTACGCTGAGCAAATAGATACCAAACATGTCATGTTTTGAAATTGTGCAGACTCGTACAATGGCGACAAACTGTTAACTAAAAATCTCCATAGGCGACACTTGACAATCGCGGTGATACCTCACATGTGAACACCGTTTACATTTGCAAACGCAGCTTGCGTATACAATTTCTTTGCTGCGCAAGACTGCTGGGACGGGACTCTTTTAAAAAAAAAATATATTTTTGCATTGTGCCTTGAAAAAAATTATAATTCTGATCACTTTTTTATTGCTGTCGCAAAGAATGGAAACATCCCTTGTGACAGAAATAGGTGATGACAGGTACACTTTATGGGAGGGATCAGGGATCTAAAAGACCCCAAATCCCTCCTTTGCGTTCCAAACTATTCAGATTGCCAAAATTGGCGATTGTGAATGCTGTAATATTTTTTTTTTTAAATCTGCGCTTTTGGCAGTTGAGTAAACCAGAAGTGACGTCGCTTCTGGGATTTTACATCGGAGACCCGCTTAAAGCCGTATCCAGCTTTTTTCACATTTCAGCCTAGATGGTGGACGCTTAAGCACCAAATGCTCCTAGTGGTTAGGCGTATTAGGAAGTGTTCAAGCAATAAATGCAAATTTGCATACGGTCGGTGTGAAGGGGTTAAGGTATATTTTTTTTTAGGGAGCAAAAGGGGTCCAGGGGAAGTAAAAAAAAAATGATCATCCCCTGCAGCTTTTCCTCATTAGAACCCTGCAGGTGCAGCAGCTGATTGATGATTATAAAACCACTCCCATACAAATGAACTCGGCACATGGACACAGACAAACTAATGGCCATTTCTTCAGAATAACAAAAGATTGGACTCTGCTAGAAAGTTTAAAGGGGTTGTAAAGGTAATAAAATGTTTACCTACAGTGCAGAAAATAAGTATTTGAACACCCTGCTATTTTGCAAGTTCTCCCACTTGGAAATCATGGAGGGGTCTGAAATTGTTATCGTAGGTGCATGTCCACTGTGAGAGACATAAAAATCCAGAAATCACAATGTATGATTTTTTTAACTATTTGTATGATACAGCTGCAAATAAGTATTTGAACACCTGAGAAAATCCAATGTTAATATTTGGTACAGTAGCCTTTGTTTGCAATTAGAGGTCAAACGTTTCTTGTAGTTTTTCACCAGGTTTGCACACACTGGAGGAGGGATTTTGGCCCACTCCTCCACACAGATCTTCTCTAGATCAGTCAGGTTTCTGGGCTGTCGCTGAGAAACACGGAGTTTGAGCTCCCTCCAAAGATTCTCTATTGGGTTTAGGTCTGGAGATTGGCTAGGCCACGCCAGAACCTTGATATGCTTCTTACAGAGCCACTCCTTGGTTATCCTGGCTGTGTGCTTCGGGTCATTGTCATGTTGGAAGACCCAGCCTCGACCCATCTTCAAAGCTCTAACTGAGGGAAGGAGGTTGTTGCCCAAAATCTCGCAATACATGACCCCGGTCATACTCTCCTTAATACAGAGCAGTCGCCCTGTCCCATGTGCAGAAAAACACCCCCAAAGCATGATGCTACCACCCCCATGCTTCACAGTAGGGATGGTGTTCTTGGGATGGTACTCATCAATCTTCTTCCTCCAAACACGGTTAGTGGAATTATGACCAAAAAGTTCTATTTTGGTCTCATCTGACCACATGACTTTCTCCCATGACTCCTCTGGATCATCCAAATGGTCATTGGCAAACTTAAGACGGGCCTTGACATGTGCTGGTTTAAGCAGGGGAACCTTCCGTGCCATGCATGATTTCAAACCATGACGTCTTAGTGTATCACCAACAGTAACCTTGGAAACGGTGGTCCCAGCTCTTTTCAGGTCATTGACCAGCTCCTCCCGTGTAGTCCTGGGCTGATTTCTCACCTTTCTTAGGATCATTGAGACCCCACGAGGTGAGATTTTGCATGGAGCCCCAGTCCGAGGGAGATTGACAGTCATGTTTAGCTTCTTCCATTTTCTAATGATTGCTCCAACAGTGGACCTTTTTTCACCAAGCTGCTTGGCAATTTCCCCGTAGCCCTTTCCAGCCTTGTGGAGGTGTACAATTTTGTCTCTAGTGTCTTTGGACAGCTCTTTGGTCTTGGCCATGTTAGTAGTTGGATTCTTACTGATTGTATGGGGTGGACAGATGTCTTTATGCAGCTAATGACCTCAAACAGGTGCATCTAATTTAGGATAATAAATGGAGTGGAGGTGGACATTTTAAAGGCAGACTAACAGGTCTTTGAGGGTCAGAATTCTAGCTGATAGACAGGTGTTCAAATACTTCTTTGCAGCTGTATCATACAAATAGTTAAAAAATCATAAATTGTGATTTCTGGAATTTTTTTTTGATTATGTCTCTCACAGTGGACATGCACCTACGATGACAATTTCAGACCCCTCCATGATTTCCAAGTGGGAGAACTTGCAAAATAGCAGGGTGTTCAAATACTTATTTTCTGCACTGTAAATAGCTTACTTTACCTTAGTGCAGTCCTCCTTCACTTACCTCATTCTTCCATTTTGCTTTTAAATGTCCTTATTTCTTCTGAAAAATCCTCACTTCCTGTTCTTCTGTCTGCAACTCCACAAAGTAATGCAAGGCTTTCTTACTGGTGTTGAGAGAGACTCTTGAGGGGGGAGGGGGCGAACAGGCAAGTCAGGACACTCTCTACTTTGCAGATAGAGAAAGAAGCTGTGTGTTAGTGGGCGTCCTGACACTCTTGCGCGCCCCCTCCCTCCTCAAGAGGCTTTCTCCACACCAGGAAGAAAGCCTTGCATTACTGTGTGGAGTTAGACAGAAGAACAGGAAGTGAGGATTTCTCAGAAGAAATAAGGACATTTAAAAGCAAAATGGAAGGATGAGGTAAGTGAAGGAGGACTGCACTAAGGTAAAGGAAGCTATTTAGGGAAATGTTTTTTACCTTTACAACCCCCTTAATATTCCTAAAACGTACACAGATCACCCAAAGGGGAATGTTTTTTTTTTTTCTTCAACAAAAGTGGAGTTTCTCTTTAGTTTAGCACATCCCTGAAGTTTAGTTTGAACAGTCAAAAATATGTGGATTAAAAAAAAAGTGTCGCCTTGCTTCTCCATGAGGAAAAAATCTTCCCCCATGAGGTGGTGGGTGTTCTCATATCCCATGGCAGGGATGTGCAGATTAGCTGGGTGATGTAAAGGAAAGGATGAGGTAGGTAGAAGCACCTTTTTACATTGATTGCTCTTGGTTTGCATGTTTGTTCCTTGCACAGGAGGAGGTAATAAAATGTTAACTGGTATATTAAGTGTTTTCAGCTGCTTTCAGAACAATATCCTTTTGTTTCATTAGACTGGGGATATTCAAATGCTGGAAGTGTTGTAGAAAGTAATAATTTGCTAATCACGTTTCTGCCTCTCTTCTGGTATTACAGTGCAATATCCGCCACGTCCTTCTTGCCGAGAGCAGGCACTGATTGCAGCGTCGCAGCGATCTGTGAATGATCGCCAATGTGGGCCATGCTGCATATTGTAAATAATAAGTCTGATAATCATTCATGATACAGCATAAGTCATGCTTTCCTGGTTTTTAATCAGATCCAGCCACACACAGCCATGAATACACAAGCAAGGAAAGCAGCCGCTTTACATTGTAAATTAAGGTTCAGAAAGTTTACTGCAACAAATGAATCTGGGGACTCCTAATGAGAAGGCTCGAGTTTTCATTTCGTTCCTGTGATGTGCGGCCTCCACTACCAAACCGGCTCTTGTTTTATTACGCACAAGCCAGGCAGCAGCCCATAATATAATTAACTTTGATGCGTGTTGTACATTTTTATGGGCCTTCTAATAGTTCCCTTGCAAAGGTCTCTTGGCTAATCTTTTCTGAAAAGGCCAACTTTCTAATAGATTAGAAGAGCCTTCAAGCTGTCCTCATTCCTTGGGCCAATTCCATCTTCTGAAGTTTTAATGTGGTCATCATGGTAGATGTGACCCCTGCAAAAGCAGGCCTGCTCTAATGTTCAGTAAATATCATATATATACTTTTAGCCCATACATTTTATAGATGACTTAAAATAAAATTAGCTCAATTTTCTATTTTTGAAATGTTTTATACACATCAGTATTTACAGTTTTCTTTTGCTTTGTGTCTGGTGTTCATTCAGATTCAGACATCCACTTAATACTTGAATGGCCTGCCAATGCACTGGAAATTGGAATGGCACTATTTTTTTCATCACAGCAGATGGGTGGTGCATTTCCGTGCCTTCTATATTCCACCACACTATGCTTGTTTGATAGCAATCATTACTGCATTGCATAGGTCTAAATTGGTCAAAATAAATAGGCTGGCTTAATGCAGCACGACTTAACACACAGTTATATATTGCTTTAACAGATGTGCATTAATGCAATGCATTGCATAATAAGGACCTAAATATTAAACCTCCAAGCTACTGGTGTTTCATCAATACTGTAATCCAACCTGCATAAAAAGTTAGCTCCATTTTGTGCTGCACGGTTAAATAATCATACATTAAATATTTTCCTAAAACCTGCCCTAGAATTATCAATTGTATAAAAACCGGAAAGATCTAGTGACAACCTTACTCATACCCCCTTTACCCTTGTAATGTAAAAATTGGGTTTAAAAAATAAAATAAAATAAAAATAGACACACACACCTACCTATAATATATTGAAATATAATACCCAATTCCAAAAAAGGTGGGATGCTATGTTAAAATAGAGTGCAATGATTTGAAAATCCCAAACTCATATTTTATCTAAAATGGAAAACATATCAAATGTTTAACCTCTTAAGGACCGCTGCATGTACATTTACGTCGGCAGAATGGCACGTACAGGCACATTGGCGTACCTGTATGTCCCTGCCTAGACGTGGGTCGGGGGTCGGACCCCCCCCCCCCCCCCGCGGAACATGTGGCGGTTCCGTAGGCTTCAGGAGCGAACCGGGATGAGGGGGTGGCTGTTCATTTTTGTCCGCCCCCTCCGGATCGCTCCCAGCCAATGCGCGTCCGCCACCCGCCCTCTTCCTGTGTAAACACAGGAAGTGGGAAGTGATGTAATCACTCCTCCCGGCGGTATTTTCTACCGCCGCTGAGGAGAGAAGACATCACACGAGTCTGCACAACACTACACTGACACAGTAACACACAGGCACATAATTGTAAAAACGCCTCTGTACATTTAGCAGCATATTGGTCCGGTCCTTAAAGTGGTTGGAAACCACTTTTTTAAACTTTTACCTACAGGTAAGCCTATAATAAGGCTTACCTGTAGGTATAAAGAATATCTCCTAAACCTGTACGGTTTAGGAGATATTCCCCTCGCAATGCGCCGCTGATTGCAGCGGCGCATGCGCAGGGGGAATCCACGGCGAAAGGACCGGCATCTGCCGGACCCTGGCCGGATTTAAATCTCCCACGCGCGTGCGCGGGAGTGACGTCATCGCTGCTGTGGCGATACCCGGAAGACACAACGAGTCAAAATGACATCTCGCTCGGCGTGCACCAGGTAAGTTCCCTACACCTCGTTCCGAGGTAAGTATTTCATAATGAGCTAATATGCGGTGCATATTAGCTCATTATGGCTTTTCCCTTGCAGGTCTAAACCACCGCTTTAAGTGGTTAAAATAAGTACATGTGCCATTTAAAAAAAAAAGAACACTGTTGTTTTCTCTGCCAAATGGTCTGTTGCAAAGTGGAAAACTGTTCTGTGCTCAGACAAATCGAAATTTGAAAATCTATTTTTTAAACCGTGAGATTTAGTCCTCTGGACTAAAGAGGAGAGAGACCTTTTGGGTTATCGACATTCAATTCAAAAGCCTGCATCTCTGATGGTATGGGGGTGCATTATTAAGTATGGAATGGGCAGTTTGCACATCTGGAAAGGCACCATCAATGCTGAAAGATATATTCAGGTTTTAGAACACTGTATGCTCCCATCTAGTAGGCATCTTTTTTTAGGGAAGGCCTTGCATATTTCAGAAGGACAATACTAAACTGTATCTATGACAACAGCATGACTTCATAGTAGTAGATTCCGGATGCTTGACAGGCCTGCCTGCAGTCCAGACCTTTCACCATTTGAACATTATTTACTGCATCTTGAAACAGGAAATATGACATAGACCCAGGACTGTTGAGCACTTACAAACCTATATCAGGCATAAATGGGACAAACGTTCTCTCCCAAAACTCCAGCAACTGGTCTCCTCAGTCCCAAGACATTTGCAGGGTGTTGTTGGAAGAAGAGGGGATGCTACATTGTGGTATGACCCTGTCCCAAATTTTGTGGGACATGTTGCTGCTTATCGATTTCAAAATTGCATTATTTTTTTCTTAAAATTGTAATTTTTTTTTTTTTTAAACATTTGATATGTTTTTGCAAATCATTGCATTCTGTTTGTATGTTGAATTTACCCTGTTCGCTTTTTTTTACACAGGCCCTTTTTTTTTTTGGAATTGGTGTCATAATAATTAGATTGTAGTTATTATTATTATAGGTGTTGTATACACAGTATGTGTAAGTATAAATATATTATAAGGTGGGCCTTAGCAGGTTTAAATTGTTATAGTGAGTTATCTGTCTTTTCTTGACCTTTTACCAGATATCGTTATTCATACATAGAAATTGGTAAGATGATACTGGACCAGTTTAAAAACACTTGGGGGAAAAGTAAGGCATTTAGTAGATGTTTAAAGCTTTGAGTTAAAGCCCCAGGGTGGGATGGCAAAGCACACCATTGTAAATATCATGCAATATTCAGTACATCATGCTTTCCACAGGGACCACTTAGAGGCTTGCATGTAACTGGTGAAAGCGCAAATCAGCTATTCTGAGCCTGTATAGGCGAAGCCTTGCTACACCATGATTGGTCATGTTGTGGAATCCTTATAAAAATGTATTCTGGTATTCACCCAAGGCTAAAGAGTTTGCATTGATTTAGGACTAGAGTAATATTAATAAGTTTAATGACAGTACATTGGTGTGTAACTTAAAGGAAGACGACAAATAAGAAAGGGTTAAAAAGCTTTAAAAGAGACGGCCAATGTGAACCTCCTTTTAACAATACTAATTGCTTGGCTGCTTCTAGCTTAAGGTGGAATGACGGACTGAACCTCATCTAGTTTACCTTGGTTAAGTGAACCTTAGTGAGTTTAAATATCCTGCCGGAGAGCACATAACAGGTGCCCACTATTATCTGTTTTGCTCTGATTTTGTTTGTTTGTGGCTTTTTCCTTTATTACAGTAAGAATATCTACACCCACTGGGGCAGGCTCATCAAAAAACGTATGGCGCTCCAATCTACTTTCTACTTGGAGATCTTATCCGTTATGACATTGTTATAATCAAATTGCTGTTGCTGGAAATGGCAGATTTTACAGGTCTCATGCAGCATAGATTAAGTAAAGTTCAGGACTTTAAAAAGCTTGGGTCATATCTCTTCTTTGTTTTATATTTATATACTTTTATTCCATAAATCTAGTTTACGATCATGGTGCATGAGAATTGCCTGCATCCAACAATAAAAAAGTAAACACAGAGATGAAATATTCACAGCCCAGTCCAGCACCCCACTACCTCATTTGTTTTACTACAGATAGGAGACACGGAGAGTTTCTGTCCTTCCAGCACTCTTCTGAGAGAGAGAGAGAGAGACTCTTTGTGGAAATTCAGCCATAAGTCATCAAAAATACATAATGGTAAGAAACGTTTTTGGCCTATTGTAGATTACGCCCTTCCTCAGAGTCTCGTGTCAGACATAATGGCGTAATCTACAATTTTCCAAAAACATTTCTTACCATGTCTGCCCGACTATACAAATGAGAATCTTTTCTCCATCTATATATTATGACTCCTCTGGTCACATGTTTCTTTTTTGAAACTTGAAACTTATTTGAAACCTCCCACTCATTTTGCCTTATATGGGGGTAAGGCTACAAGGCTGTTTGGATCGGAGAATGCATTGGTCTGCAGTTTTGCATGCTCAGATAAAGGACTGTTCTGGAGATAAGGTCACCATGTGGGCACACAGCGTGAGCGCTGGTATTAAAGCTTAAGCTAGTAGTGGACTGGTTTAAAAGCATATTATTTTACTGGGGTGAAAACTATGCCAAAGGCAATGCAAAACAGTCAACATGAGAGATTATTTTGACCTTCCTGAAGCTGGGTTTTGAGTCACTGGTTACATTTTTTACGATAATGGCCTAAAGCTGTGTTTTTAATCAGCTTTTGTAGCACATATTGGTGTCTATTTTTTTTTTTTATCTGTTGTAGTTACAGTGCACTGACCTGGCACACTGTGAGCAGCCTGCAGCCAGAACTGTTCCTATTACTGCTTGTCAGAGCAAAGACATTACAGTGGTCACGGCACCATTTTTTCGCTAGCAGCAAACTTTGAGGTTTATTCAAGGAAAAGACATGTAACGTAAGCTCTCGGGTAAAGGTATCTCTAGGCTTACAGCCAAGTCTGCATTGCTGCCTCTCTAGTGCTTTTTGTTATGCTTTTGAGTGGTGCTAGTCCATCTGCTTGACTTGCCAAAAAAAGGCACCTCTTGGATTTTTGGGCCACAAATGGGTCTTTCCACGTTGTCATCTTCTGTGTCCTTCAGGAACCTTGGTTTATTAAAGAGATTACATAGGTACACAAACAGTCACTGATTGAAGTTGTTGGAAGAGTGAGGCCTCAAGCATATCTTCACACCCCTTTAAAGCGGAGCTCCAGCCACAATTTTTTTTTTTAAAGTCAGCAGCTACTAACAGTGTAGCTGCTGACTTTAATTAATGACACTTACCTTGTCCTACTTGCCCGCGCTAATGGGCCCCCCGATGCCGGTCCCACGATCGCTCCGGGTCCCGCGTCGCCATCCACACTATGGGAAACAGGCAGTGAAGCCGTACGGCTTCACTGCCCATTTCCTACTGCGCCTGCGTGAGTCTCACGCTGGCTTGTGAATGGGCGCGCTGCTCTCTGAGAACACACACAGTTCCCAGAAAGCAGCGCGCCCCATTCACAAGGAGAAGGACAAGAAGAAATCGGTCCGCGGTGCAGGTGAGGCAGATTACGGACTTCCGCATAGCAACAGGTATTTCGGGTGAGTATTTATTTTTATTTTTTTTCAGGTTTTTTTTATTTTATTTTTTTAAACAACATTGTAAAATGTTGTTTTCCTGGGTGGAGCTCCGCTTTAAGGGAAGCCTAAAATTGGTTACACAACAGAAAACATTTGTCAATTGCTGTAGTTTTCAGTATATTTTTGGCAGTTTAGAAAATACAAGGTTTTATGAACTATCCTTTGCTGAAATGTTTCTTTTCCTGTTTCTAGACAGAAGAAACCACAAAATCAAAACTTAAGAAGACAGAAAAATTGACCAAAGTAAAGGATGCCAAGAAAGCTTTAAAGAAGAAGTTCAAAGTGAACACAAAAATTGTTTTTGCAGATGATGGAGAGGTGAGTGTATGTTGTAAAGAACTGCTGTCTGTGTTTCATGGATTTATTGCAGGGGGAGCATAAGATAAGGTAACCCTGAGTTCCAGGTGGCAGCAGGACCAGTTCAAATTTATTCCAGCGTCTAAATCTACCTGCTAACATTAGAAAGCAGACCTCATTTGTATAGTTGTAGGGCCCATACTATTCTGGCTGAGCCTGCTGAGGGCAAGGGGGAGTTGAGAAGTTGATACATTTTTAGGATGGATTGTTCTTGTGTAACCTCCCATCCATTTTGCTTTATTTTTTTTGTCAAATGGCCTCATCAGGAGCATGCGATAGTCATTCTACAAAATGCATAGAGCAAGGATAATAAGCATGTGATGTCATTGTGCTGTTTCATGGTATCTATTTCATAGTTGGAATGATGCATAAGGGATCCTTGATTAAATAATTGGTTATTCCTATTTAAACATTTTATTTTTTTCCTATGAGAGACCTGGAGATAATTTTGAAAATACACATCTGGCTAATTATGAAGATATATCTGAAATCGTTTTACCTGTATTTCCAAGTAAATTCAATTACCTTTGAAGTTATTGCTTGAGAAAAGAATGTTTGCCTGGCTTCATGATCAGTTTCATTTCTTGCTTGGTAGGGAAATATTGAAAGCTTGCTGACAAAACAATCGTTGAGCTCCTTTTGTTCTGGGCATGTGTCATCTGACAGCACTACACATAGTGCGCCTGCAGTGTCATTTTCTGCCGAGTTAGGTGGCATGGGCTGTTCACATTTTAGGAACATGATTTTGCTGACAACATCAAGATGGAAAGCGAGCGCAGAGGAACACCGTAATCAAGCCGAACATCCTCCTCCTTGCAAGGTCTGCCAGAGTGAGGAACGCATTGTGTGATTGTGATAGAGTGTAAGATGGGCAAAAGGTCTGGCATCGAAAATATATGGAATTAGTCACAGCTTTCCAGCACCCTCTTTCGGAAGGATTACCCCACTCTGCATGGCAAGCTTTTTTTTTTTTCGTTTCTTGGCACAGTAAACCCCTCTGCTGACGAGCTCTGTTGGCTCATAGAGGCTTCTTTCTGCCAAACTCCCCATTATAATGCCTGTGCATAGGGATATTTATATATCATGTTTTAACCATTGCCTAAACTTTGCCACCCTCATTGTTGTCTGTTCTGTTTTTTCATGACTGGAAGCTCAATGACAGTGTTTTGTGGACCAGACATAAAGTATACATGTGTAGGCACCTGAACTGTAGCTGAATTTTCAATTGTATTTTTTATAGAGCAAATTGCTCTAGTAAAAATCAAGTCCAATTGATGTGCATGAATCCTAAAAAGTCTGTCACTATGCCTATTCAGGGAAAAGTATGGCTTAAAGGGGTTGTAAAGGATTTTTTCCCCCCTAAATGGCTTCCTTTACCTTAGTGCAGTCCTCCTTCACTTACCTCATCGTTCGATTTTGCTTTTAAATGTCCTTATTTCTTCTGAGAAAGGCTCAGTTCCTGTTCTTCTGTCTAACTCAATGCTGTAATACGAGGCTTTCTCCCTGGTGTGGAGAAAGCCTCTTGTGGGGGAAGGGGACGAGCAGGCAAGTCAGGTCACTCTCTTCTTTTTCAGATCGAGAAGGGAGCTGTGTGTTAGTGGGCGTCCTGACATTCCCTTACTCGCCCCCTCCCCCCTCAAGAGGCTTTCTCCACACCAGGAAGAAAGCCTCGCATTACGGTGTTGAGTTACAGACAGAAGAACAGGAACTGAGCCTTTCTCAAAAGAGACAGACGTTTAAAAGCAAAATGGAAGGATGAGGTAAGTGAAGGAGGACTACACTAAGGTAAAGGAAGCTATTTAGGGAAACACTTTTTTTTCTTTACAACCCCTTTAAGTTCTTAACAATAAAATCCCAGACGTTTCCCAGGAACTGATTCCTCTCTCAATACTCCCCTTCCACCTTGCTCCAACGACTGTGTTTTGGCACCCTCAGAAATAGCTGACACTTTCAGATATGGAAGAACCTTTCCCCTTCCATGCAGAATGCAGTGCTCAGTTCTGAACGGTCAATTGCCACACCCCTGAACACTCACATGAGGGGGGGGGGGGGGAGTCATAAAGGCACAAGCTCTTAGACCAGTGCTTCTCAACCTGGGGGTCAAATTATGATTTTTCAGGGCTCACTGAATCCTGGGCTGTTCCTGAAGCCCACACCGCTCTCCCAGCCTTTTTGCGGCCGCCCAGCAGGGCTGTCACTGCAGCCTATGGCTGCCCAGCTGGGCTGTTCCTGGAGCCCGCAGCCACCCACTGCTACGAGACACCAGAAAGTCTGACACAGTGAGTAACACTACCGGTGACTATAGTTGCCATTAAAAGTCCCCACTACAGTTCTCAGATCAGCAGATGACCTTGATCAAGAGTACCTAAGTTGGCTGATCAGAACTCCCCCTAAAAGTTGGAGGAACAAAAAAAATGGGAGAGAAAGAATAAGAGAACAAGAAAGACAGCTAGAGAGAGGGATGGGGGAAAAAAACAAAAAAATTAGGATGGAGAGAGATAAAAGGGAAAGAAAGGAGAACAAAGAGTGGTACATCCTAAAATGTACCATAATGGGTTTTAATACTGTACGAGTGGAAGGGACTCTGTGGGTTAGGTGCTGTCTTGCATTGGGTGCTGACAACCCACACTACGAAAATAATTTTATTGTTGGCGGTCCCCACAACTTAGGAATATTTATTAATGATTCACGGCACTAGAAGGTTGAGAAACCACTGTCTTAGAAAATACTTAAACCTGGTAGAACACCTTTGAGATGCATTAACTGCTTGCGGACCGCCGCATGTACATTTACGTTGGCAGGATGGCACCGACAGGCACATCAACGTATATATACGTTGGTGCCTTGAGGGGGTTGGGGGGTCCGATCGGGACCCCCGGCCCCCACCGTACATGCAGCGGTCCAGTTACCAGGCCGAGCGATCCGTACAGAGGGGGCGGCGGTTCGTTTTTGTCCGCCCCCTCCGGATCGCTCTCAGCCAATGCGCGCGCTCCCCCCGCTCTGCACTTTCCTCCTCCTGTGTAAACACAGGAAGGGGGAAGTGATGTGATCTCTCCCTCTGCGGTTTTTTCAACCGCCGCTGAGGAGAGATCACATCGCACAGTAAGTCTGCACAACACTACACTGACACCAGTACACATAGGCACATTTAACCGCAATCGCAAAAAGGGGCCTGGTCATTTACCTGCATTTTGGTCCGGGTCTTAAGTGGTTAAAGCAGAGACTGCGAGCCAGGCCTTGTGGAAAGCCTTTCCAAAAGAGTTGAAGCTGTTTATAGCTGCAAAGGCCGGGCCAACTCAATATTGAACCCTGCTAGCTAGGACTGGGATGCCGTTAAAGCTCATGTGCATGTAAAGGCAGGCGTCACAATACTTTTGGTAGTATAGTGTAAACAGGACACAGGGGTGACATATTAAAGACAAATAGACTGTGCACTATGCTAAGTGCAGTTGCTCCAGAGCTTGATAAATGAGGTAAAGACTCACTATGGCAAAGAATACCCAATCTCATGCAAGGAAAAAAAAGATTTTTTGCTTGCACGTGATTGGATGATGGTCAGCAGAGCTTCTGCTCATTTACTAAGCTCTGAAGCAACTGCTCTTTGCAAAGTGCACATTTGCCTTTAGTGAATTAACCCCATAGAATGTGTCCTTTCACCGAGCCACATTGATCAATACTGATCAACGCTGCCCAACCCACCTGCTACAAATGAGCTCTGACACAACAGTTAGATTGTTTGCAGATCTAAATGTCTCATCCTGTAGAAATTGTGGAACAGTTTTTGTGTTCATTGGAGTTCTTAATAATCCTCTGCCTTTCTGTAGTCTTATACTTTTAAAATGTCACAGATCTCTTTTGAGATTTTCATGAAAAAATGCAAATATATGTCTTGCCTTGTCCATTTAAATGACAGTTTGATGTCTACATTTTGCTAGCTTTAATAGCTTTTATATAAATACATTAAAATGGATTAATAGTAGTGCTTTTGCTTTGCTAATGTAAGGATGTGCATTGTGTGGTTTTTATTTTTTAATTTTTTTTCTAAATTGCAGAATTTCAGGAGAAAGTATTCATACTTCAACTGTTATTATTTTTGAAAAATGGTTCTAAGTGTTAATATCAAACTATTGTTACATGCCCAGGGCTGTGTGTCTAGAAGCCAGGAGAGATAAAAATGTAATAGAATTGGCCCCAAACCAAAAACATTTTATTGCTCTGTACAAGGCAGATGGGTTCACTAATGCAACGAGGTTTGCAGAAAGGTAATAGCTTTTCCCAGGGGGAGAGTTTGGTATCCTAAGTTTTACTTCACTTCATAAAATAAAAAAGTGAAAGCACAGCTGCCAAATTTCTCAATTATTATATTATACAGAGGGGGGCAAGTAATAGTAATGTTTACCTAAGCAAAATCATAGATCTATGCAGCATTCTTTTTGGATATATTTATTGCCAGCCTTGCAGTGCTTTCAGCTGCTGATCCCAATTACAAATCACAGTTCCTGAACTCTTAAAACCAGGGAACCAGTCACAGTCAGGGATGTATTTAGGTTTTGTGCTGCCCTAGGCCTGACTAAACTCGTGCACCCCTAATTTAAATATGACCCACCCCTTCCTGTCAAGGCCACACCCCTTGCTGTTAAAGTCCTGCCCTTCCCTTACTTTATTCTTACTCTATCCAAAATTAAATAGAAAAGTGTTCCTAAAGTTCTACTTTAGGCCCACAATTCTGATAATTTTATGGAGAAGACTAAGAAGATATAACTATGCCAATGGTACAGCAGAAAACATATAGCAGAGTGAGGAAGGTTTGTGGTCTAGGATGATGGGACAGTCAAAATTTGAAGCTCCACCCCCTACAGTTGCGGAATGCTTGCCTCTCTGCCCAGTCCGCCCCATAAGACTGGCGCTACACTAACAGTGCAAGTCGGCGGAGACTCTTTCTGTGCTGCCCCCCTGCAACGTGCTGCCCTAGGCCTGGGCCTTATTGGCCTAGGCCAGGATACAACTTTGGTCACAGTAGGGCTTCTGCATTAAAGAAGATTTAAATCAACTCACTTAAATCTTATATTAACTTATTTTTAGATCAATGTTATTTAATCTTTAGCATTCGTTCTATGAATACCTGATCCTGCCACAAAAGCACCCTTTCAGACATTTCCAGTTAACACTCTGTCCTGTCTTGCATTAATGCTCAAGCTTAAAGAGAACCCTTCT
Organism: Rana kukunoris; assembly: GCA_029574335.1. NCBI lineage: Eukaryota > Metazoa > Chordata > Amphibia > Anura > Ranidae > Rana > Rana kukunoris. Next base: position 106,033,099 of record CM056050.1, on the reverse strand, counting down.
GTTGGACCTTCTGTATTAAAGTAGATATAGATCTACCAAAAAATAGCATACCAGCTTTAACATATTAATGTAATTTCCAGAATTTTCCATCTTGTATAATCTTCCTAAACTTAAGAAGTTAAACCTTAAGGCCCCATGCACACGAGAAGCAAATGCAAACACATCTAAACTCACGTTTTCAAAAGCAAAAACCGGTGTTTAAAACGCCAATTTTTGCCGCAAATTTCACGACGTTTTGCCGCGTTTTACTGTGTTTGCGGCTATCAGCGTTTATAGCACAGACATTGTAGACCCTCCCAAAGCTCTGAAAGCTATATATTTTTAACTATTTCTGCCATTTTCAACAGAGAGAGCAGCAGCAGCAGACTTTCATATGCAGACTTGCATACTTTCATTTGATTCTTCTTTTTTTTTAAATGGATCCCATATTGATTATATGCCAAGAAATTGTCCATACGTTGCTCTTGCTGAGGCTTCAACGCCGTTGCAAACTACGGAAGAGATCCGTTGGCAGAGCTTGTCACTATTGGACCCATCTGTTGATGGCACAGAGATTTTCAGTTGGCTATTATACCAATATGAATGTCCAGCTGCATACTTATCCAGAGACATTTTTAAAAAAATTAAAACTTTGAATTTTTCAAATTCTTAAGTACGAAAATTTGTAATTGAAAAATTGAAAAATTTTGAATTTCGAATTTTTCAATTTTCGAAATTTTGAATTTTGAATTTTTCAATTTTCGAGATTTGGAAATTCGAATTTTTCAAATTTCGCATTTTCTTTTTTTTTTTTCACATCAGTCTAGACCAGGGGTGTCAAACTGGTGGCCCTCCAGCTGTTGCAAAACTACAAGTCCCATGAGGCACTGCAAGGCTAACAGTTACAAACATGACTCCCGCAGGCAGAGGCATGATGGGATTTGTAGTTTCGGAACAGCTGGAGGGCCGCCAGTTTGACACCCCTGGTCTAGACCCAAGATAGTACCAGTATGCCCAGCTCACAGATCTTTCCGCCCTTAGCTTATCATTGTAGTCGTTGCATCATTTGTGGTTCTCTTTATCTTCGTTCTGTTTTAATTCCTCTTTTTCCTTTTTTTTTCTTTCTTTTTTTTTTTTTTCTATTTTTTTTTTTTTCTCACCACACCATACCATCTTAATTTAACTTGTGGATTCCCCCCCCCCCCCCCGGCTCCCCCCCTCTTCTCCCTCCCTCTATCTCGTGATTCCACAATCTCTCCCACCCAAGTGTACCCCCCGTAGATAAATCAATTTCCTTCTCTTTGTTCATGGTACGAGATTTTGTGCATAACTCCAGTTTTTTTTTAAATCTCTCCATATACCCCACTTCTTACGTATATCCTCGCTATCCCCTCCAGGTTTCAACTCCTCCCTCCTATAAGTTTCCTCCACCGAATCAATCCATTCCCATATTTGTGGGCTGTTCTTCTCCCTCCATTTTTTCGGAATTAACCGTTTTGCTGCATTAAGGAGGTGGGGTACCAATGATTTTTTATACTCCTTTAAGGGCACCACTCCTCCATGGAATAGGACTTCCCAAGGATCTTCTTTAATCACTTTTTTTGGTAATATCCTTAATTAGTGCAAGAATACTGTTCCAGAAGCTTTTAATTTTGGGACATTTCCACCAAAGGTGGGCCATTGTCCCCGATGTTGAACAGCCTCTCCAGCATTCTCCTGTCTCCCCTTCTTTAAATTTACTAGTTTTGTCAGGGGTGGAGTACCATCTCGTGATAAGTTTGAAATTCATCTCGGCCGTTCTTACGTCAATTGCTGAAGAATGGGTTAGATTCAATATTCTTTCTACATATGTTTTCCCCCTGGAGACCTCAAGTTCCCTTTCCCATTTCAAGATATACCTAGGCGTCCCCAGCTCTTCCGTCCTCATCAGGATTTTGTATAGTTTTGAAATATTTCCTTTTGAACTATCCACTAGGCTTAGTTCTTCCAAGGGTGTATAGTCCTTCTGCTCCCGGATGGGGCCTGGTAGGGTCCTGATGAAGGAGGATAGCTGTCTATATCGCCATTCATTCCACCCTGTGCATTCACTCTTAACTTTAATTTCGTGAAGTGTCATTATTTTACCTTGCTGTGTTATATCTTTTATCCGGATCCGATTTTTAATCCAGTTCCCCCCCTCCTCTTTTAATCCTGGTGCAAAAAATATATTGTCTTTTAAATCAATAAGTGGTGAATTATAAACTGTTCCTAACTGTTTGTGTGTTCTATCCCATATCCTTAATGCTGTCCGTGTCATTTCGTGGGTGGTTATGTGTATCTTTCTATACTGTGGTGGATTCCATATCACTCTACCTAATTGTGTATTTGCTAGTGCACACTCGATCTGAACCCATCTTTTATCGTGCTTTTCTTTGGCCCACTCTATTATACGGGATATTATTGAGGCGGTGTAGTATTTTCTAATATCCGGCACTCCTAAACCCCCCAGTTTTTTCCCCTGTTTTAAAACTTGGAAGGAGATCCTATGTTTTTTTTTATTCCATATAAAATTCAGTAGGAGGGAGTTAAGTATTCTGAAGTATCCTTGGGGTACATGGATTGGAATCATCTGGAACCTATACAGAATTTTCGGGACTAATATCATTTTTACTAAATTTACCCTTCCGAACCAGGAGATCGGTCGATTCTTTATTTTTCTGATTTCCCCTTTTATTTCCTCTAGTAGGGGGATATAATTTGATTTATATATCCTTTTTAAGGATCCTGCTAGCTTTATTCCTAGATATTTGATCTCTTTCTGCCAAATGAAATTGTATTCCTTTTTAAGGAATCTCACTTCGTCTTTATTAATGTTTACATTCAATATTTCTGTTTTGGCCATGTTCATCTTGAAATTAGAAATTTCTCCGTATTGTTTGATTTTCGCTATTAGGTGGGGGAGCGTGTCCCTTGGATTTCTGACGAAGAACAGCACGTCGTCAGCAAAGGCTGCCAATATGTGTTCCTCGTCTCCTGCTCTGACCCCTTTTATATTGGGGTCGTTCCGTATCATGGCCAAAAGGGGCTCGAGTGCCAACACAAAGAGAAGGGGGGACAAAGGGCATCCCTGCCTAGTCCCATTCCCCATTTCAAAGGGAGGCGATAAAGATCCGTTGACCTTAACTCTTGCTCGAGGGTGGCGATATAATGTTTGACTTCTCTCTCTCATCCTTGGGCCTATCCCTATATTTTCCAATGTTGACATCATGAACCCCCAGTCTACCCTATCAAACGCTTTCTCGGCGTCTACTGAAAGGAGTAGACTGGGGGTTCGGTTTTCTTTGATTTGTTCTATGAGTAGGAGGGCTCTAGTTCCATTGTCCTTCCCCTCTCTTCCCGATATAAAGCCCACCTGGTCCGGATGGATAATGACCGTCATTATCTCCTTCATACGGTCTGCCAGAATTTTAGCATACATCTTTATATCGACGTTCAATAATGAGATGGGTCTATACCCCGAGCATAACGTGTTATCTTTACCCTCTTTTCCTATGACGGTAATGTTTGCCATGGCAGCTTCTCTACTCAGCTCATAGTCTCTCCCTCTTCCATTATAGTACTGGCAGAGTCGAGGTATTAGTATAGTTCCGAACTTTTGTATATATCTGGTCGTAAAGCCATCGGGGCCGGGGCTTTTCCCTTTACTGGAGTTTTTTAACGTTATCCTTATTTCCTCCTCAGTTATAGGCTGGTCTAGAATTTCAGCTACCTCGTTGTCTATTCTGGGGAGTTTGCCTTTTCTCAGTACCTCCTCAATATTAGCTTCTTTCTCTCCCGGTTTCCAGTTTTTTTGTTTTACATTATATAGGCCCTCGTAATAACTTCTAAACTCTTCTGCAATGTCACTGGTTTTATAGACTAGGTCCCCATTCTTTTTCCTTATTTTTTCTATATAGTTCCTGCCTTTTTTTTTTTTTGACCATTCTGGCCAGGGCTTTACCAGGTTTATCTCCCCAGATATATCTCTCTTTCAATAATATTTAGTTCTTTCTTAGTCTCTTGTTCTAGTAGCGCTCTATACTCGTCCCTTTTCATTTTTACTTTGTACCATGTTTCTATTTTTTGTCCTTTATTTTTATGTTCTTGTTCTAATAATGAGATAACCTTCACTATTTCCTCTAGCTCTTTTGTTTTTTCTTTCTTTTTCCTAGCCCCCTCCATAATAAAAATTCCTCTTATGTAGGCCTTATGGGCCTCCCACAGTGTGGCCCTAGAGATCTCCTCCGTATCGTTTTCTCTAAAGTAGCTTTCTAGTTCTCCTTGCACTCTTTTTACAATTTCTTCGTCATCCATAAGCTCTCATCTATTCTCCACTCTGGGGGATTCGTTCTCTGATCTGATATATTAAGCTTCATAGGTATAGGTGTATGGTCGGAGATTGTCATTGCTTCAATACCGGTCTCTACTACTCTTTCCAGGAGTCTATGATCGACCAAGGCATAATCGATCCTGGAGTAAGTCCTGTGCACCGAGGAGTAAAACGTATAGTCTAATTTTTTAGGATGTTGCAGGCGCCAAATGTCTACCAACTGAGCCTGATGTAGTCTTTGTTTTACTAGTTTCAGCTGTACGTTTCTCGTCCCCTGTGTACGGGACGTACAGTCCATTACAGGGTCCAGGCAAAAGTTAAAATCTCCCATTATTATCAGATGCCCGGCCTTAAATTGTTCAAGTTTTATCAGGGCTCTAGTCACATAGTTTGCTGAATTGTCATAAGGCGTGTATATGTTTGCTAGCGTATATTCCTCCCCTCTTAGTTTTCCTTTTAAAAAAAGGAATCTCCCTTCAGGATCCGTTACTCTGTCTCCCAGCTCGAAGCGTATGGAGCCTCGGATGCCGATTGCGACACCTCTGGCTCGTTTTGTAATTGTATCCCCATAGTACCATATAGGGTGATATCGAGAAAACAGTCTTATATTAGATTCCAACGTTAGGTGTATCTCCTGCAAAAAGACTGTCTGCTTTATAAAGTTGTAATTCCTTAAGAATTTTATGTCTCTTTGCAGGAGAATTTAACCCCTTAACATTGTATGATAATAATTTAATTTCTGTCATCTGTACTTATTACAATTTTGTTTACTTTGTTTACTTGTCTCGAACCAACCTCCCTTTCGTGGGGTCTTGCTTGGGTGCACAAAATGGATCGATGTGGAGTCAACGAGATATCCCTCCCTCCCCCCCCCTCCAACCCCCCCTCCCTTTCCCCCCATGGCCTATTAGAGGCCTGGAAGCCAATCTTGGACTCCTCCTCTCCCTTATCCTTGGCTCCCCTCCCTAAGGTTGAGCCTAGGGAATGCTCCATGGCTGTCTATTTCTCCATTTATGGTCTACCCCTCCCCCGTCCCCCCCCCATCCTATTCTTCCTTTAGATTACCCAATCTGGAAGATCGGGTACTGGGATATCCATTTTTTGCCAGAACCTCTCTTGTTCTTCCGGGAATCTTAATCGGGCGGAAGTCCCCCCCTTGAACCCAATCAGGCATGCCGGGAAACCCCATTGATATTTGATGTTCTCCGTACACATTAGGTCCAAAAGAGGTCTCAGATGTCTTCTTCTCTCTAGGGTTTCTCTTGATAGGTCCGGGAAGATTTGAATCTCCTTTTCTTTATATTTAATGGGGGCTACCCCCTCAAGCTTCCCCAGATTGCAGCCTTGACCTCGTAGTTCCGAAAGCGTACGATAATGTCTCTGGGTCCCCTTTTTTCTGCCTGTTTGGGGTTCCCTATCCGATGCACCCTCTCAATTTTAATATGTTTGTCTTCTACTGATTTTCCCAACAAGGGTTTAAAAAGCGTGTTTATAATCTCTCTTAAGTCCTCCCCCAGGTTCTGTCGCCTATTGCGATTTTCCTGATCTTCTAGTCTGTATGCCAGAATTTTTTGACTGTCAACGCCTGCACTTGTGATTTTAATTTAACCAGTTCTTGGTCATGGTCTACTATTCTTTTTTCTGCCCCCTCCACTCTTTCAAATAGACCCCCTAATTCAGTCTTTAAACTGTTGATCTCTGTTTTTATTAAATTTTCCATCCTCAGGAGCATCACGTTCATCTCTGCTTTTGATGGTGGTAGTGCGTCTTGGCTCAGGTCATCCATTCTACTTTGCTCCAGATCTCCTTCAAGGGCTGTCTCCCCTTTAGACCGATTCACCATGTCTTCTCCTATTCTTTTCTTATCCGTTTTCTTTGTGGTGCCTGGGCTTTTAGCAGAGGGTTCCTGTGTCATATACTGCTGTATCGAGCTGATACCCACATTGCTTTTAGGGGGTTTTGAGGTGGTACCCCTTGTTGACCTACTCATTTTAAATCTGTTGTTTGGTCTAATTCTGTTCCCCAGTTTGTCGTTTAAGAGTAAAAAAAAAAAAAAAGAGGGGGGATGCTCTATCACTTTACTTATTCCTCCCTGATTCTAGAGGGTTCTTGCTAATATAATACAAGCGCTTACCTGCTCTTTAAATCTGTGCAATACTCACTACAGCGCTTACTAATAAGGGGGTTGTTTACCTTATATATATATATATATATATATATATATATATATATATATATATATATATATTTATTTTTTTTTATCTCCCCTACTTGCCACCGTCCCCCAGTTTTTTTTTTTACCAGAAAGGACTCCCCATCCCCATCCCTCTGCTGCTTAGAAACTTTTCCCAATAATTTTAGGGTAGGTCTTTTTAAATCCTCTCTATTGAGTTACCTCCAAGCGTGGATCCAGGGTATCCCACTAGTCCCCTGGGGGGTCATACGGGCCCACGGACAGATAGGAAAGAGATTTTCTATCTTTCTAACTATCTGTTTTTCCCCTCTAAATGTCCTTAATCACAGGGGTTGACTGCGATCCCTGACTCACAGTCGTGAGGTATTCAGCGCAGTCTTTCTGCACATTCAAGCTCTAAATCGCATTTGGTCGCATGGTCGGCATTGCGAGGACCTCCGTCTCTATATCCCTCAGTCTTCCCACACCGGGTTCAAAAGACATTCACAAGATATCCGCCTTTAAGATTCCTAGGCTCTCTTTCTCGGATTGCACTGCCCTGTACCAGCTTCATAGTCACATTTGTCTCAATGTTGTCAATTGTTATGTCCAAGACACAAGACACAAAATTCCAAACCCTCCTGGTTTCAATGATTTTTAAACTCAAGATTGCAATAAGCGCTTCCAAATGGTAGTTACCCCGAGCCTGAGCCAGGAATGTAGTACCCTCGGTCTTTAACATCAGAGGCAACCCAATTCGCCAAAGTTTTCCCCCTCCTTTGCCCAACAAAGCCAGACATCAGATGTTAAGACCGTAATATCGTGCACAAAACTACAGGCAATAATTTCTCCACGATAGGGGGGGGGCTTGATTGCAGGGGGGGAGGGGTCGTCAGACCCTGTCTGTTCACGGCTCCACAGAGCGCCTCACCAAATCCTTATTTTGTCTCCCGTTGGCGCTGTGGCCGTGTTATACGGCGGCATCTCTGGCTCTGCAGGAGGCTGCGTGCACCTTTCCCCTCAGCGCCGTCGCCAACAAACCCTGCGGACTCCAAGCGTTGCGGGCAGGATCGACATCCGAGCAGGTCGTGGGTCACGGTGGTCACGGTGATTCCTGGTAGGTTTCTCCTCGTTGTCGAAGGCAGCCCAGCCTCTCACGCCGGGTCAGTCACCTCGCGTCTCGCGGAGCTTCTCCGTACCGCTCACAGCCACGGAGCATTCCAGCAGCCCCTCCCTCCTACACGTGTCACGCCCGCATCACAAAAAATGAAATTTCGCATTTTCGAATTTCGCATTTTCAAATTTCGAATTAAATTTCTAAAAATTCGAATTTCAAAATTTGGAAAATTCGAAATTCGAAAAATGCGAATTTCGAAAACTGAAAAAATCGAATTTCCGAAAATTCGAAATTTTTCAATTTTCTAATTTAAAAATGTTCAATTTTCGTATTTCAGAATTTAAAAAATTCGAAAATTGAAAAATTCGAATTTCAAAATTTCGAAAATTTGAAAATTCGAAATTCTGAATTTCGAAAGCTGAAAAATTCGAAAATGTGAAATTTCGAAATTTTAAAATTTGAAAAATCCGAAATGGAAAAATTCGAAAATGGGAAAAATTTGAAAATGGGAAAAATTCGAAAATGGAAAAATTTGAAAAATTCAAAAATTGTAAAATTCGAGACTTGATTGTCCACTTGCCACATCACCTGGCCACGTCACCTGCCCCAAGTTGTGGATTGTCCACTTGCCATGTCACCTGGCCACGTTACCTGGCCACAAGTTGTGGATTGTCCACAATACAATGCAAGCAATTACAGTTTATGTTTTTTTTATGTTTTTTCATCATTTGCCATCATTTTTGAGATTTCTAATGTTAAAAAATAGGTCACCTTTAAAAACGCCTATAAACGAAATTGCGGCAAAACGCTTAAACGCGAAAAAGCCAAAAGCTACTGAACCCATTTTTTTGCGTCTGAAAAAACGAGCCTAAACTCAACTGCCTCTAACCTCAAAAAAACGTGAATGTGTGCATGGACACATAGGATAACATTAAATGTGTTCAGGGGCAGTTGAAAAAAATGCCCAAATGCCTCTGAACTCGAGTTTACCAGTGTGCATGGGGCCTTAGCCTCATGCCTAGTCTTCTCTTAAATCATGTAACTTTATTTGTATCCATCTGTACAAGAGGGCCCATTTGGTTTTAGTTTATAATCCCAAATGTTCTCTCTCCTGAGTGCTCTCTTGATTTTTTTTTTGACTATAAAGATAAATACATATTCGGGGAGTTAAAATTCATTCCCATGCAAATTCCTGAATCGTGGTCTTCTATGGGAAAACTGCTTTAAAACGTACAATTTGCACTACAATTAGATCAGTTTAGTTAACTTTTGTACAGATTCTGCTTGACTACATAGTCATAAACCCAGTGCTTTTGAAACCACATTTCTTTTTTATACATCATGGGCCACAGAGTTTGGCTAATATTCGTTACCTGCTGGGTTACACTTCATCTCCAGGTGAATGGACACTGGTCTTTTAGACAGGAAGTGATCCCCAATATAACCCCTCCCATACAGGAAGTACTTCAGTTTTTTTTAACCATTGTCTGCAAAGTAGATTGTACGGTTGTTTGAGCTCTCTGAGCTCCAGGTCTCTAGTCCCAGAAACGGTTCTTAAATGATTTAAGGGATTGACCGATCGGATCCATTTGACACAGGCTTTATATGCTTAGATAAATGGTACCAAGCCTCGCAAACAAGACAAGATACTGCAAGGCTTTGCCTGTAATGCGGCCTATGGGTGCTGGACCCTGCAAAGTGGAATCCTGGACACCAGCACTATAGCATTCCGGCAGGTTGCTGTACAGGTCCCAGGGAGTGGACCCTAAACATGAAAAGGGTACCCAGTCTTTGAAGGTCCTCATGTGACCAGAACACGTCATGAAGGGTGAAGTTTGGTCTCTTCGTTTCTAAGCTGCCCTGCGCCTGGACGGATAAGTGAAACCCCCTTATTTACTTATTGTGGGTTCCCAGTGATTGTAACAATCAGTTAAGCTAGGAGTTTTGGGCTAACTGTGGGTGTTTGCAAGGTGTACCTTTTTGTGCTTGTGTCTGCTGTTATTTTACCTGTATGATGGCGCACAACGGTGCACCATTTCGCCTTGGTCGCCATGGCACATGTGCATTCACAAGAGCGCTGCTGGGCTTTGCAGTTTGTGTTGGCGACCATGGCACACGCGGCTTCGCCGCACAGGCGCAGTGGCCTTTATCTGGGCACACAAAGATTTGCGTCATACGCAAATGCAGCCACGCATATTCACCATGACCACGCACGTGTGTACACATGCACAGAACGTTCGGGCACACAGCCAGCTTATTTAAGCTGTGTATGCCAAGCATGCTGTGCATCCAGAAGGCAGCTGTGGGACACAGAGCAGGCTCTGAACTAGGCATTTTCAGCAGTTATTTTCTCCTCACCTGGGTCATATGAGTCGCCAGGTGTTGTTTAGCAAGACTGTGTTGCATGGGGCTTGGTGAGTCCTATTCGAGGGCCTCCCTTCTAAGATGTTGTAATACTACACCCATGTAATCTCTTTTTGTGGCTAGTAATTGTCTTCAAAAAAAGAGCAGCGGGACTAACACTGTATACAGGTAAGCGCACACCTATGTCGTCAATAGTTTCTGATGAACCTAGTCCTATCTTTCATGTTGTGTCCCCCTGAAGGACTATAGCCTGAACTCCTACGCCTATCTGGTATTGTGCCTACAGTCTACACTGCTGCTTCACCCTTTATCACCAAGGATGGACTGTCCAAGGACCTAGCCGGGTTAGAGCACAGGATTGCTGGCATGATTGCTTCCATCCCACATCGTGGCAAGAAGCATGACCGATCCCCCCTCCTTGGAGTCTCCCTAGTCTGGAGCAGGAATGGGTTGAGGATGGGAAAGAGATAAAAGCTCAGGATTCTGTGGGTGGTCTGGCAGATGAGTCTGCTTCAGAGCAGTCTGAACAAGAAGCTATCCAGTTGGTATCTGCCTCTCAATCAGAGGCTTTAGATCCTGACTCTTACCGAAATGGTTTATTCTGCCTTTAAAAGGGGTAATTCCCCCAAAAACCTTTTTTTAACATTGATTGAGGCTCGTTATGTCAAGGGGAATCGGGTGTTTTTTTATTAGAAACGAAGCAGTACTTACCGTTTTACAGATGCATCGTCTCCGTCGCTTCCGGGTATGATCGTCTGGTCTGGGCGTGCCTATTTGATTGACAGGCTTCCGACGGTCGCATACATCGTGTCACGAGTAGCCGAAAGAAGCCGAGCGACGGTGCGGCTCTATACTGCGCCTGCGCACCGTCGTTCGGCTACTTTCGGAAAATCGTGACGCGATGTATGCGACCTCGGAAGCCTGTCAATCAAATAGGAACGCCTATAGTCGGAGACCATACCCGGAAGCGTCGGAGACGATGCATCTCTAAAACGGTAAGTACTGCTTCATTTCTAAAAAAAAAAAAACCCGATTCCCCTTGACATAACGAGCCTCAATCAATGTTAAAAAAAAGGTTTTTGGGGGAACTACCCCTTTAAGTTGCCTCTTGCAGAGGTTACAGAGCCCCCCTGGTGCTCTTTGGAAACCCTGAGGCCTCTTCAGGCTACACAGGCTTTTCTCTTACACCCTCTGTTGGAACAGGCGGTGTATGCTGATTGGGAACATCCTGACAGGATTTTTGTTCCTAAGCGGTTTTCCCTTCTATATCCCATGGATGAAAAGTTCATTAAGTGGAGCATGCCAGCTGTAGATGCAGCAGTCTCTTGCTTAAACAAGAACTTAACTAGTCCAGTTAATAATGCAGGGCTTGAAAGAAACTGGAGTCATTTTTAAAAGCTTCCTTTTCTTTGGCCAGTTTAGCTATTCATCCAGCTGTTGCAACAATTGAAATCTGCCAGTCCGTAAAGGATGAGATCAGACGGCCTAACAAGCTTAACCAGGAGGATGAGCTGCCTAAAAACAATGCAAATATTCCTTGAGCGCTGCGTTTAGCTGTTGACGCCTTAAAGGATTCAATACAGCAGGTTTCTCGTTTCTCTCTTGTCTTTACATATGCGCAGACTTTTGTGGCTTAAGAACTGGTCAGCCGAGCTTCCTTGTAAGAAGTTATTGACACCAAGTTCCCCTCGTTTTAAAATTCAGGGACTGCTTCCTTAAATATCTCATCGCCAAGGCAGTTCCACTGCTACCAGGGGCAAGCTGCAAGGCCGGTGACAGAAAAAGCCCTGGGTCCAAAATTCTTCTAAAACCAGCACCAAGCCCTCTTTTTGAAGGTGGGGGGAAGGCTGCTGCACTTTGCGGACATTTGGAGAACAATAGTTCACGGTGAGTGGGTCACATCAACTTTATCCTGCAGTTACAAGCTGGAGTTGCAAGGTTTCCCCCTTTAGAGGTTTTCAAGATCCAGTGTTCCCTCGTATCCTCCAAAAAGTCTTATAACTTCAGGTACTACATAATTTGGTGCATCAAGGAGTGATTGTAGAGGTCCCTGTATCCAAAAAGTGCATAGCGTTTTACTCAAACCTGTTTATGGTTTAAAAACCAAACGGAGACACAAGGCCCATTTTGGACCTAGGATCGGTGAAACCAGTATCTACTGATCTAATCCTTTCAGATAGTCTGTCCGGTCAGTAGTAGCCTTAGTCCAGATAGGAGACTTTCTAGCCTCCATAGATATAAAGGACACGTATTTACATGTACGTACCCATCTTTCAGCCTCATCAGAGGTTTCTGCGGTTTGCAGTAGAGGAGTGTCATTTTTAGTTTGTGGCTATACCCTTTGGGCTTACTACAGCTCCCCAGGTGTTCACAAAGGTCCTAGCCAGCAGATATCCTCGGTTTTTAAAGGGCCCAAGGGAGCTTGGTGCTCGGGTATCTGGATGACCTCCTGCTCAGCGATCACTCGCTACAAACTCTAGAACAGAGCATAACATGCACAGTGCGGTATTTGTAAATCTTAGGCTGGATCATAAATACCGAAAAGTCAACCTTGAGACTAGCTCAAAGTCTCTAAAGTATTTAGATCTGATCCTAGATACTGTCTAAGCAAGAGTATTTTTGCCACCCGCATTCTTGTGCCCTGTCAGATAAGGGGCACCAGACAACCCTCGGTTTGGCCCTGTATGAGTCTTCTAAGGAGGTATCCTCCCTGTACCTTGCGGCTTTACTTCCTGACTTGCTACTGCGCATGTGCGAGTCAAGCACATGCGCAACACGTTCTGAACGGTCCCTGCTGTCTTCTGGGACCCATGTGTCTCCCAGAAGAAGATGGTTGAGGGGCGGCGACTACGGAGAAGGAGGGGTTGGATATGACAGACCTATCCACTGATGTTGTGGCCATCTATGCCCGGAAGTGGGAGCAAATACCTGCATTATGCAGGTATCTGCTCCCTCCTCCCACTTGAGAAGTGCCAAATGTGACACCGGAGGAGGGGGACGGGGTTTAAAAGTAGAAGTTCCAGTGGGTTCATCATCTCAGGCAACGAAAACCCCAGGCTTAATCTAGAAATAGTTTTTGGAGATCAGATGGAAGCTTTTTCAGATATAGCTTTTTCTGGCTGTACAGACCTTATTTGGTGTTAATTCATCTTGGAGTCCTCTGGTCAGCTTATATTTGGCCCTTTTTATTTGGAGAGTTTACCATTGGGTGTGGCCCCTTTGCAATACTGTATCTTAATGGGAGAAACATTCTCCAGTTCAACCTCCTAGATGGCACTTTTTGTATCATACATGCCATAGCTCACATATGTCAGAAGGTGAAGTTATTGTTTGACCTTGGTTACAGAACAATAGACTGATCCAACTGTCAACTGAAATACAGTGGTATTCATGTCATCATTAAATCCAGCGGCATTTTGTTTAACCACTTGCCGACGGCTGGACGTCTCTGTTTAATACAAAATATAAACACATTTCCAACATCATTCATAAACATTTTAGTATTCTTCAATTAGATCATCTTTTAGTGCCACTTCTTCCCTCTAAACCCCAGATTACTTTTAGAAAAACTCGTACCATACGCAATATTATTGCCCCTAGCAAAATAGCCAAGTCCAATACTTCACGTCCCCTAGATATTCGGTCCTACTTTAACAACAAGACAGGTATTTTTAGGTGTGGCAAAAGGGGCTGTTTGACATGCCAATCTATTCCTAAAGGTGGCACAAACATCATTAAAACTAACGATCATACGTTTTACATCAAACAATTCTTGACCTGTTCCACCGAATATATTGTTTATATACTACGTTGCCCTTGCAATCTATACTATGTGGGACGGACTATCCGTACCCTCCGTATAAGAGTCGGTGAGCATCGACGTCTCATCCACAAGGGAAATGACGAACACAGTGTCCCTAGACACTTTCTCCATGCGCACAACAAAGATTATAGGGCATTAGAGGTACTCGCTATAGGACATTTGGAATTGGACATTTCTTTCTCGTACATCACGGGACACAGAGCGGCATATTCATTACTATGTGGGTTATATGGAGTACCTTCAGGTGTGGACACTGGCAATCTTCAAACAGGAAGTCCCCTCCCTATATAACCCCCTCCCCTAGAGGGAGTCCCTCAGTTTTTTCGCCAGTGTCTTAGGTGTTGGTCACGGAATAGCTTTGCTCCACATCCTTTGGGATAAGGGCGGGCTAACCGGATCTGTCCAAGGAGCCTCAGTGCCAAAGTGGACAGTACCCGGGCCCCAAACCGTGGGGTTTTGCCTATAATGCTCCTCTTTGGAGGGCTGGACCCTGGGCCCAGGACTTGGAGTTTGCAAAAACCATAAGGTTCCTGTTTTGCCAGGGTGCTATATAGGTCCAGGACAGTGGGTACCTTCATAGGACCCCAGGGCCTGAAGGTCTACTACGCTACCCACGGAGATGGGAGAAGACTGGATCAGTTTGCTGGTCAAACATCCTGCAGCATGGAGCAGGTAAGGGGGAGCCTGCGGGACTTGGTTCGACAGCAGGCTCCCCGGGGTAACCTAAAAGGGGGGATAGCCTGAGTATGCTCTGCATGGGCAACTGTGATCACTATGTCTTAGAGACAGGATGACACCCTTTCTCCCCCCATCACTAGGCCCCCCTGTCTAAAGTGTGTTGCTAGCTAACCTGCTGTTGCTTCCTAGAGGCTAGTAAAGGATCCTTAGGGGCCTTAAAAGAGTCCTACCTGGCCGGGAGTTTTGAATCTGCCGCCGTTTCTGCGCCATGGATCTCCAGCAGCGCGGCTCCTCCGTGTTCTTCCTGTTTCCGGGTACGCGCGCGCGCGCGTGCACGCGCGCGTCTTATTGACGAATTTTCGCGCCATCCAGACAGGAGGGCGGGGGGGGGCGGGCCTGCGGCGTCATACAGGGGCGCGCCCTTCTGCTGTTATAGACAGCAGGCCTTGTCAGGGCTCAGTCTGTGGCTGATTGTTTCAAGAGAGGACGCAGGGCGGCAGAATAGTGACTCCCGGTGGCGGAAAAGGGGTAGTACATGTGGACTTTGTCCCAATGTCTATTGTTAAGCCAAAGAATCCCCCTTATTTGACAGCAGGTTGGAGGCTGGCAAACTTAAGTTAGGGGCATTGTGTATGGTCATAGAAAATATATAATTATTTAAAAAAAAAAAAAAGAAAAAAAAAAAAAAGACCAACATACGGGCCCATCAGTTTGTGGGGACACTAGTAATCTACTTTCCCCTAAACTCTGGAATTGTACTCCTGGCCACTACAGTCTGTTGTGTGGGCGGAGTCCCTCGATTTTGTATTATGGCTTCCAAGGGTTCGGGGTCAAAGGGTACAAAAAAGACCAAAAAACAAAAGGGTTCCCTTTCTGATTCTGATATGCCGATTCTTTCCCCGCAGCTTATTAATTTAAGAAGCGCCTTGGATGAGCCATTAGGGGGATCTGGTGCGGAGGCTGGCCCAGATCAGCCCAGCCCTGTGTTTATCACAGAGGAGATGCTAGCCGTATCCCTAGGGGGGCTAGAAGAGAGAATAGCAGCATTGATCGCTAGAGCTATTCCTGGTAAGAAACGGGTTAGATCCCCATCACCAGGGAGTGTATCCTCAGATGCTGAGATTCTCTCTCCGGAGGAATTAGAATCACAGGAGGATCAACTGGACCTGAACCAAGAGGGTTCAGGGATTGAGGGGTCTACCTCTGAGGAACCATTTTCAGACTCCCAGACGGAAAGACTGTGGGTACAGTCTTTGACGGACATGGTCCGCTCGGCATTTAGTTTGCCATTACCAGAACCTCAGGTTCCTCCGGTATCCTCTCTGGGCTCTTTGAGAGCCCCGTTAAGCAACGCAGTTTTTCCGGTCCATCCTCTCTTGGAGGAATTGATCTTTCGGGATTGGGTACGGCCGGACAGGGTTTTTCTGCCACCGAAAAGATTTGCGGTCATTTATCCCATGGAGGAAAAATTCTCCAAGAGATGGAAGCTCCCAGTAGTGGATGCAGCCATCTCATGTGTGAATAAATCACTAACTTGCCCGGTGGAAAATATACATATGTTTAGAGATCCGGTTGATAAAAGATTAGAAACACTTTTAAAAGCATCCTTTGCTACGGCAGGAGCAGTGGTGCAGCCAGCGGTAGCTGCAATTGGAGTTTGTCAGGCATTAAAAGACCAGACAAAAGAGATGTTAAAAGACATGCCTACCCAACAAGCAGAAGAGTTTGCTGACATTTCCAGAGTTCTGTGTTTTGCGGTAGATGCTATAAAAGATTCCATCCAGCAGGCTTCTCGTTTATCACTATATTTGGTACACATGAGAAGGCTCTTATGGTTGAAGAACTGGGCGGCAGAACCCCCATGCAAAAAGCTTCTGGCAGGATTTCCCTTCCATGGAGGGCGACTCTTCGGAGAGGATCTGGATAAATATATTCAGACTATTTCAAAGGGCAAGAGTACCCTTTTACCGGTCAAAAAGACATTCCGGGCTCCTACATTTAAAGGCAGCTTTTTCCTGTCTCGGGGCCCTCTAATTCCAGGCAGTATCGACGGCCGCCTGCGCGATCCAACGGTAACAGTAGATCGCAGGGACAAACCCCTGGGGGTAAGAAGCCGTGGTATCGCAAGCCGTCAAAGGCAGCCCCTAAATCTGCCTTATGAAGGGGCGCCCCCACTCTCACGGGTGGGGGGAAGGCTTCGTCTCTTCTCAGAAGTTTGGGAAGCCAAGATCCCCGACAAATGGGTCCGGGCATCTGTAACCACAGGTTACAGACTGGAATTTCTAAGGTATCCTCCGCCTCATTTTCAAGAATCAAGGCTACCAAGGGATCCAGCAAGGAAGGCCTCAATGCTGGCAGCCTTGGATCACCTGCTTTGCCAGGACGTAATTTTAGAAGTGCCAGCCCAAGAGCAAGGCCTAGGTTCTATTCCAATCTCTTTGTCATACCAAAGCCCAACGGCAATGTCAGGCCAATTTTGGACCTAAAGAGGTTAAACGGTTATCTAAGGGTGCGGTCCTTCCGGATGGAATCCATCCGGTCAGCAGCCGCCGCGCTTCAGAAGAACGATTTTCTGGCCTCCATAGACATAAAAGATGCTTACCTTCATGTACCAATCTGTCAGTCGCATCAAAGGTTTTTACGCTTCGCGGTCGGGCAGCGACACTTCCAATTCAGGGCGCTCCCTTTCGGGCTGGCCACGGCCCCCCGGGTATTCACGAAGATCCTAGCCCCAGTTCTGGCCAATTTAAGAATCCAAGGAGTCACAGTCCTAGCATACTTGGACGACCTTTTAATTATAGATCATTCACGGACGGGTCTGCAGAAGGCAGTAAACCTCACGGTTCGGTACCTCGAAGAATTCGGCTGGGTCCTAAACCAGGGAAAGTCAGCATTCCAGCCTACAAAGCAGTTGGAATACCTCGGCATGAGGTTAGACACGGAACGTCAAAAGGTGTTCCTGCCCCTTGTAAAGATCAAGGCGATCAAGGGGTTGGTTCAGTTGGTTATAAACAAGAGAAGACCAACTATTCGCCTGTGTATGCGATTACTAGGCAAGCTAGTGGCCACATTCGAGGCAGTACCATACGCTCAGATCCACACTCGCGTCCTACAGGCAGCCATTTTAGCAGCCTGGGGCAAGAGGGCACATGCCTTAGAGTCCCCTTTGACGCTATCATCAAGGGTCCGACAAAGCCTGGCCTGGTGGTTGAACCCTCAGAACCTTCTAAAGGGAAGATCCTTCAGCCCTGTTGTCTGGAAGGTAGTTACCACAGACGCCAGCCTGGCAGGCTGGGGGGCGGTCTTCGAGGGGTTCTCCCGCCAGGGAACTTGGGTGAAAGCAGAGAGGCAGCTCTCCATCAATATCTTGGAAATCAGAGCGGCTCGCCTAGCCCTGTTGGCGTGGACCTCCAGATTAAAGGGGTTCCCGGTGAGAATCCAGTCAGACAATGCCACGGCGGTGGCATACATAAACCACCAAGGGGGAACCAGGAGCCAGGCCGCTCAAAGGGAAGTGAACTTGATTTTTCAATGGGCAGAGGCTCATGTACCCTGCATTTCAGCGATATTCATTCCAGGAGTGGACAACCTGCAGGCAGACTTCTTAAGTCGCCAGAGTCTGTTGCCAGGGGAGTGGTCTCTGCATCCCCAGGTCTTTCAGACAATCTGCCAGAGGTGGGGAACGCCAGACGTAGATATAATGGCATCCAGGTTCAACAAGAAACTAGACAGGTTCGTGTCGCGAGCGAGGGATCCTATGGCCTGCGGAACCGATGCGTTGGTGTGCCCTTGGCATCAATTCAAACTTCTATATGCATTCCCTCCACTACAGTTACTCCCCCGCCTGTTGCGCAGGATCAGAGTGGAGCACAAGCCAGTCATTCTAATAGCTCCAGCTTGGCCCCGGAGGGCTTGGTACTCGCTAGTCCTGAATATGGCAGTGGGAGACCCTTGGACTCTTCCTCTACAACCAGACCTACTCTCACAAGGTCCGATCCTCCACCCTACATTACCCTGATTCTCAGGGGTAGGGGTCTGTCTAGGCAGGTAATCCCTACCCTGATTAAGGCTAGAAAGCCGGTCTCCAGGGTAATTTATTACAGGGTGTGGAGGAACTACATAGGCTGGTGTGATTCCAAAAGATGGAATTCCCGCAAATATACTATTGATAGGGTGTTAAGTTTTCTCCAGCTAGGAGTGGATAAAGGCCTGGCACTAAGCACAATCAAGGGACAGATCTCAGCTCTGTCAGTGTGGTTTCAGAGGCCGCTGGCCACCCACTCGCTGGTAAAGACCTTCTTACAGGGGGTCTTGCGTATTAATCCTCCTGTCAAGTCACCAGTTTGTCCTTGGGACTTAAATCTTGTCCTGTCCACTCTACAGAAACAGCCTTTTGAGCCTCTGGCTGAGATTCCTTTACTCTTACTGACAAGAAAATTGGTTTTCTTGGTCGCCATAGTTTCGGCCAGGAGAGTGTCAGAATTAGCAGCCTTATCGTGTAAGGAACCATATCTTGTTCTGCATAAGGACAGGGCAGTTCTCCGGCCCATCCTTCCTTTCTACCAAAGGTTATATCCAAATTTCACTTAAACCAGGATTTGGTACTTCCATCCTTCTTTCCAAAACCTACATCTAGAAAGGAGGGGTTGCTGCATACCTTGGATATTGTCCGGGCCATGAAGGCCTATCTTAAAGCTACAGAAAAGATCCGGAAAACAGATGTGTTATTCGTTCTACCAGATGGCCCCAAGAAGGGGCAGGCAGCTGCAAAATCCACCATCTCAAGATGGATTAGACAATTAATCATTCAAGCCTACGGGTTGAAGAGGTTGCCTCCTCCGTTGTCGGTAAAGGCCCATTCTACCAGGGCCATGGGCGCCTCTTGGGCAGCACACCATCAGATCTCTAGGGCTCAGATATGCAAGGCAGCAACGGGGTCATCAGTCCACACGTTTACAAGGTTTTATCAACTAGACGTGAGAAGGAATGCGGATTCTGCCTTTGGACAGGCAGTACTACAGGCTGCAGTTTGAAATCCTCGGGATCAGAAAACACCCTTGGATATAAAAAAAAAAAAAAAAAAAAAAAAAAAAAAAAAGTTTTTTCTTGACTAAGTTGGAATTATTATGATTTGAGTTTATCTCTAAATTGAATCCTTCTTTGGAAGATGTCTCCCTCCCCTCATTAAAGCATTGCTTTCGGACATCCCACATAGTAATGAATATGCCGCTCTGTGTCCCGTGATGTACGAGAAAGAAAAAGGGATTTTTAAATACAGCTTACCTGTAAAATCCTTTTCTTGGAGTACATCACGGGACACAGAGCTCCCACCCCTCTTTTGGGTGACCATTTTGGGAGGCATACTGCTTGCTACAAAACTGAGGGACTCCCTCTAGGGGAGGGGGTTATATAGGGAGGGGACTTCCTGTTTGAAGATTGCCAGTGTCCACACCTGAAGGTACTCCATATAACCCACATAGTAATGAATATGCCGCTCTGTGTCCCGTGATGTACTCCAAGAAAAGGATTTTACAGGTAAGCTGTATTTAAAAATCCCTTTTTTAAGCATCACCAACTAAACCACTATCTTATTTTTTTTAAATTTTATTATTTTTTCTTGTATTTGGATATATACATCCATATGTCTATACTTGCATTTATTTGCCTTAGTTACATCACCTATATGTATGCAAGTATACATTGAGGTTGTTTTTTGGATTTTGTAATTTGTTTATAATGTATGTGTTTATTTCCTTTTTTTTTATATATATATACACAGTGCAGAAAATAAGTATTTGAACACCCTGCTATTTTGCAAGTTCTCCCACTTGGAAATCATGGAGGGGTCTGAAATTGTCATCGTAGGTGCATGTCCACTGTGAGAGACATAATCAAAAAATAAAAATTCCAGAAATCACAATTTATGATTTTTTAACTATTTATTTGTATGATACAGCTGCAAAGAAGTATTTGAACACCTGTCTATCAGCTAGAATTCTGACCCTCAAAGACCTGTTAGTCTGCCTTTAAAATGTCCACCTCCACTCCATTTATTATCCTAAATTAGATGCACCTGTTTGAGGTCATTAGCTGCATAAAGACACCTATCCACCCCATACAATCAGTAAGAATCCAACTACTAACATGGCCAAGACCAAAGAGCTGTCCAAAGACACTAGAGACAAAATTGTACACCTCCACAAGGCTGGAAAGGGCTACGGGGAAATTGCCAAGCAGCCTGGTGAAAAAAGGTCCACTGTTGGAGCAATCATTAGAAAATGGAAGAAGCTAAACATGACTGTCAATCTCCCTCGGACTGGGGCTCCATGCAAAATCTCACCTCGTGGGGTCTCAATGATCCTAAGAAAGGTGAGAAATCAGCCCAGGACTACACGGGAGGAGCTGGTCAATGACCTGAAAAGAGCTGGGACCACCGTTTCCAAGGTTACTGTTGGTAATACACTAAGACGTCATGGTTTGAAATCATGCATGGCACGGAAGGTTCCCCTGCTTAAACCAGCACATGTCAAGGCCCGTCTTAAGTTTGCCAATGACCATTTGGATGATCCAGAGGAGTCATGGGAGAAAGTCATGTGGTCAGATGAGACCAAAATATAACTTTTTGGTCATAATTCCACTAACCGTGTTTGGAGGAAGAAGAATGATGAGTACCGTCCCAAGAACACCATCCCTACTGTGAAGCATGGGGGTGGTAGCATCATGCTTTGGGGGTGTTTTTCTGCACATGGGACAGGGCGACTGCACTGTATTAAGGAGAGGATGACCGGGGCCATGTATTGCGATATTTTGGGCAACAACCTCTTTCCCTCAGTTAGAGCTTTGAAGATGGGTCGAGGCTGGGTCTTCCAACATGACAATGACCCGAAGCACACAGCCAGGATAACCAAGGAGTGGCTCTGTAAGAAGCATATCAAGGTTCTGGCGTGGCCTAGCCAGTCTCCAGACCTAAACCCAATAGAGAATCTTTGGAGGGAGCTCAAACTCCGTGTTTCTCAGCGACAGCCCAGAAACCTGACTGATCTAGAGAAGATCTGTGTGGAGGAGTGGGCCAAAATCCCTCCTCCAGTGTGTGCAAACCTGGTGAAAAACTACAAGAAACGTTTGACCTCTGTAATTGCAAACAAAGGCGACTGTACCAAATATTAACATTGATTTTCTCAGGTGTTCAAATACTTCTTTGCAGCTGTATCATACAAATAAATAGTTAAAAAAATCATACATTGTGATTTCTGGAATTTTTTTTTTTGGATTATGTCTCTCACAGTGGACATGCACCTACGATGACAATTTCAGACCCCTCCATGATTTCCAAGTGGCAGAACTTGCAAAATAGCAGGGTGTTCAAATACTTATTTTCTGCACTGTATATATATATTTTTTTATATATATATCTTTCCTTATCTTCTATATATAATTTTTAAATGTCCTAAATACAGGGAGTGCAGAATTATTAGGCAAGTTGTATTTTTGAGGATTAATTTTATTATTGAACAACAACCATGTTCTCAATGAACCCAAAAAACTCATTAATATCAAAGCTGAATATTTTTGGAAGTAGTTTTTAGTTTGTTTTTAGTTTTAGCTTTTTTAGGGGGATATCTGTGTGTGCAGGTGACTATTACTGTGCATAATTATTAGGCAACTTAACAAAAAACAAATATATACCCATTTCAATTATTTAGTTTTACCAGTGAAACCAATATAACATCTCAACATTCACAAATATACGTTTCTGACATTCAAAAACAAAACAAAAACAAATCAGTGACCAATATAGCCACCTTTCTTTGCAAGGACACTCATGCAGCCTGCCATCCATGGATTCTGTCAGTGTTTTGATCTGTTCACCATCAACATTGCGTGCAGCAGCAACCACAGCCTCCCAGACACTGTTCAGAGAGGTGTACTGTTTTCCCTCCTTGTAAATCTCGCATTTGATGATGGACCACAGGTTCTCAATGGGGTTCAGATCAGGTGAACAAGGAGGCCATGTCATTAGTTTTTCTTCTTTTATACCCTTTCTTGCCAGCCACGCTGTGAAGTACTTGGACGCGTGTGATGGAGCATTGTCCTGCATGAAAATCATGTTTTTCTTGAAGGATGCAGACTTCTTCCTGTACCACTGCTTGAAGAAGGGGTCTTCCAGAAACTGGCAGTAGGACTGGGAGTTGAGCTTGACTCCATCCTCAACCCGAAAAGGCCCCACAAGCTCATCTTTGATGATACCAGCCCAAACCAGTACTCCACCTCCACCTTGCTGGCGTCTGAGTCGGACTGGAGCTCTCTGCCCTTTACCAATCCAGCCACGGGCCCATCCATCTGGCCCATCAAGACTCGCTCTCATTTCATCAGTCCATAAAACCTTAGAAAAATCAGTCTTGAGATATTTCTTGGCCCAGTCTTGATGTTTCAGCTTGTGTGTCTTGTTCAGTGGTGGTCGTCTTTCAGCCTTTCCTACCTTGGCCATGTCTCTGAGTATTGCACACCTTGTGCTTTTGGGCACTCCAGTGATGTTGCAGCTCTGAAATATGGCTAAACTGGTGGCAAGTGGCATCTTGGCAGCTGCACGCTTGACTTTTCTCAGTTCATGGGCAGTTATTTTGCGCCTTGGTTTTTCCACACGCTTCTTGCGACCCTGTTGACTATTTTGAATGAAACGCTTGATTGTTCGATGATCACGCTTCAGAAGCTTTGCAATTTTAAGAGTGCTGCATCCCTCTGCAATATATCTCACTATTTTTGACTTTTCTGAGCCTGTCCAGTCCTTCTTTTGACCCATTTTGCCAAAGGAAAGGAAGTTGCCTAATAATTATGCACACCTGATATAGGGTGTTGATGTCATTAGACCACACCCCTTCTCATTACAGAGATGCACATCACCTAATATGCTTAATTGGTAGTAGGCTTTCGAGCCTATACAGCTTGGAGTAAGACAACATGCATAAAGAGGATGATGTGGTCAAAATACAAATTTGCCTAATAATTCTGCACTCCCTGTATATCGGATTACCTTTATTATTATTATTATTTGCCATCTGCATCATATGACTCTAGTTGTAATGATGGATGGGTTAAATGGATTTAAATTTGGAAATCCCTCCCCTTCCCTCATTATCCAATCACTGAGCCTATGTGCTCTTATTAGCCTCTTGGGATAGCCCTGCCGTGACTTTGACAAATCGTCTGTGACGCGAAACATGTCAGTTGGGCTCCCCCTTCTTACACCTCAGATGTCCGTGAGGAGTTTTGGAGTATCAAGTAGCACATTTGTTCATTCGTGCTGACGTTTCAGCGTCCCCCGCAATGACATCTGTGTGAGCTTTGAACAAATTGCGCTGTTTACATTCCGTATTGGCCCTCTCCGTCGCATGATCATAGAGGATTGGTGTCCGGACGTTAACCCTTGCCCCTTCCTGTGATGCCGCGGAAGTTCCTCCCTCCATCTTGGCTGGTAACGCGGCTGTTTTGAAGCTTTTGCAGTTCTGCGCTTAGGCTTACTCACTGTCTTACATTATGACAGGATGAGAATGGTCATCTCTCCCATCGGCTTGGAACTACCATCTGGACCTGTTGGTACCGGCTAAACCTCTGGCCATCTATACGGCAGCGGTGAGGACTGGCTGCCGCCGTGCAGTACTCTTTCCTGTCACACTTATCCGTCCAGTGTCCACTCATAGCCGTCCAGAGGAGAGCTTTTCATAGAGGTATTGTACCCTCCAGCCCGTTACTTACGGTTTTGGCCTGCTATTTTGCTACTCGTTTACAGCGAGATATTTAACCCTTCCATCATAGGTAGCTTCTCCCTATGGACTCTAGGTGAACTGTGGTATTCTACTACATATATTTTTTTCTTAATTCATGCCTTCTGTGCAAAATAATTTTTTATGTGTTTTGGACTATTAAGTGTCATTATAAATTTTAACCCACTGTGCGCTGTCTCTGTTTGTATGTTCTTTGCCCATTTTTTGGTTGACAGCTGCACTGTTAGTTTTTACCGATTCTCACATTCCATTGTGTTGCTATAATATTTGCAGCGCTCCCTGGAGGGATTTTTGTGTATAAGGACTCCTGACCCCCTGACATGCCACATTTGACATGTCATGTTTTTTGGGGGGGGGGGGGTGCCTAGTTTTGAATGTGCCCAGCTCCCACTTGCGCTAATGGCGCTGTGCAGAAGTTCTCCTCTCTCCTCTTCTTCCCTGCAATCTTCTGGCAAACGTCACCGGTCCCAGAAGATTGCCCGGCAATTCAGAATGTGCAGTGCGAACCTCGGGTGTGAAGCCAGGTGCCCACACTTGCAATGCTGAGGAGAGGAGGAGGAGAGAAGCGAGGCTTCAGACGGCCACATCGCTGGACCTTGGGGCAGATGAGTGTCTGTCTGTCTATTAAAAGTCAACAGTTACACTTTTAGCTGCTAACTTTTAATAAACACAGAAATGGGAGAACACAAAGCGGCGCCTTCTAAGCGTAGCAGTTGAGTTATTTATTTAAAACATATGAGGATATATAAAAAACTACTCACAAAGCAGGTGTAAAAGTGCTGTCATCCGCGGGGATCTGGGTGGTGGTGATCATCATTCGCGCTGGATCACAGTGTCTTCCTTGCCGCAAGCGGCAGCGGACCGAACGCTCTAGGAACCAAGGAGAAGGGAGCTGGTTTCCAGGTGTTCTGCGTAACTGACGTCACTTCCGGGCGCGGGAGGATGCGCGCGTTCGGGACATTCGTGTCCCTTCATTAGGCAACGAATGATGATCACCACCACCCGGATCCCCGCGAATGACAGCACTTATACACCCATGCCTGATTTTACACCTGCTTTGTGAGTAGGTTTTTTATATATCCTCACATGTTTTAAATAAATAACTCAACTGCTATGCTTAGAAGGCGCCGCTTTGTGTTCTTTTTGTTGTACTACAGATCACTTCATCTGTCAGCTGGCTGCCATCAAGCGAAGTTTCACTTACCACAGTGTTTATGGACAATTGATATGGACTATAGCATATCCATCTAAACACCTATTTGAACTCTGGTCAAATCTCCCTTCATTACCACCCCCCCCCCCCCCTACCTTTCTTCCAGGATCTAATTATCTTACATAGGTTTTCATTGGGAGTGCGCTCAATTATTTGTCTTTCCGGAAGATTTTACCCCCTTCCTGACCAGAGCACTTTTTGCGTTTTCAGCACTGTTGCTTTAATTGGCAATTGCGATGTCATGTGACGCTGTACCCATAGAGCTTTCTTTTTGGTGGTATTTGATCACCTCTGCGCTTTTTATTTTTTGCGCTATAAACAAAAGAACAGCGACAATTTTGAAATGAACACAATATCTTTGCTATAATGAATACCCCAATAAAAAATAACGATTTTTTTCCTCCAGTTTAGGCCGATGTCTATTCTTCTACATATTTTTGGTAACACTGGGACTGCAACATTATCATGGACAGATCGGACGATTTGACACATTTTTGGGACCATTGACAATTTTACCGTGATCAGTGCTATAAATATGCAGTGTTCATTTTGGCAGCAAAATGCAATTTAGTCTTATGCCGCGTACACACGATCGGGTTGTAAATAAACAAAGTTTTTCAGGCTCTAGAAAAAATAACGTTTTTTTTCAACTTGATCATTAAAACGGTCTTGCCTACACACGATTGTGGAAAAAAAAATGCTCTAGCAAAGCGCGGTGACGTACAACACGTACGACGGCTCTATAAAGGGGAAGTTCCATTCGGATGACTCCACCCTTTGGGCTGCTTTAGCTGATTTTGTGTTGGTAAAAGACGATTTGCGCTTTTCTGTCTGTTACAGCGTGATGAATGTGCTTACTCCATTACGAACGGTAGTTTTACCAGAGCGCTCCCGTCTCATAACTTGCGCGTATTTTTCACGCCGTTAAAGCCCACACACGACCATTTTTTACAACCCGAAAAACGACAACGTTAAAAACGTTGTGAAAAAAATGGAGCATTTTCAAAAAAAAATTGGCTTTTTTTCAGAACTTGAAAAATGCTCTGAAGCCTGCACACGATAGTTTTTAATGACATTAAAAAAAAAACTTCATTTTTTGGAACTTGAAAAACGGTCGTGTGTACGCGGCATTAGTCTTGGGACTAAAATGTCATTTTAGTTTTAGTCCCTTCTACAATTGTTTTAATCATATTTGGTCTACTAAATCTCATTAAATCATCTAAAATCTAATGGGTGTAATCAAATTGTAATACATTAGTTAACATTTCTCTACAATTTCCAAACTCATTATATACTGCTGGAGTTAAGAATCAAATATGTTATTTATGGTATTGAGGTATGAACATTTTGAAGTCAAATTTCAATTTAGATTTAGTGTTTTGACCAATTTGGCATTTTAGTTTTAGTCGTATTTTAGTAATCTCAACTGTTTTTTAGTTTTAGTCGTATTTTAGTTGACTAAAATCGTATTCATTTAGTCGACTAAAATGTTTTAGTCTACTAAATTAACACTGCTGGCAGGGAAGGGGTTAACACTAGGGTTGCGATCAAGGAGTTAACTGTGTTCCCGCTCTGTGTTCTAACTGAAGGGGGCATGGGGAAAGGACAGATCGCTGTTCATACTTTGTATGAACACAGGCTCAGTCATTTCTCCCCTAAGAGAACCAGGATCGGTGGGTTTACACCAGAGGTCCTCAACCCTGTCCTCAGGGCCCACTACCAGGCCAGGTTTGCCAGATAACTGAATTACATCACAGGTGATATAATTTGCTGTTCAGTGATTGCAGTATTCTAGTCTGCATCTCCCCAAGGTAATAGATAACATCTGGCCTGTTAGTGGGCCCTGAGGACAGGGTTGATGACCACTGGTTTACACCCACAGATCCCGGTTCTCTTTGTCACACGCGATTGCTGGTGCCCGGCGGTCATTGCATCGGCTCCGGGGGCAAGCAGCGGGCATGTGCGCCCCTAGTGTCCACAGGGCGAAGCGTAGTAACATAATGTCTTTTCGCCCAGCCGTGCCATGTTGCCGCAAGTAAAACTGCGGCGGCTGGTCGGCAAATGGTTAAACTATCCTCATTTACAAACAGAAGTTCATTCCGCTTGATCAAAGAACAAAATGTTTATAGTTCTCTCACATGTTGAGATAGACTTCACAGGCTGCCTGGATTTTTTTTTTCTTAGCTGTCAGATCGGGAGGGGTTTGAATCGATTATTTAACGATTAATCGTGCAGCTCTAATTATGATATAAATATCTATATATCTCAAAAGCAACACACTATTTTTTGCCATTATTGAGCTTAAAATGGAACCGCACTTTATCTGCGCACCACAAATCAAAAGTGTTTACTATTCAAAGCAACCTCACCCATCCATGTCTGCATGCTTTATTTTGCGGAGAAAACCACCCCCTAGTATTTCTGGCCATTGTGAGTAAGGGCAGATGATTCTTGTAGCATTTACTTCCCAGAATCCATCTGCCCTCAGCTCAGGCATACAGACCGAAGGGTGTGCTCAGCTGAGAAAACCCCTCTTGAAGACTCCTCAAAATTGTGACTTCATTGGCCTAGGCCTGGTAACCTGGAAGTAACTAAAGAAAAGTAAAAACATGTTTAAAACATGTAAATTCAATATACCCATCCATTTACTAATGCTTGCAGCATATAAGGATTAAACATTGTTGATTAAGAGAGTAAAGTTCCATTTTAAGGTGGCTCCAAAGCCTTAAGTTTTTTCACCTTAAATAAATTGTACTTCAAAATTGTTCCCAGCTCCCTCTTAGTTTCCTGAGCCCGCTCTGATCCAGTGATGTGCATGAGAGCAGTGGCTCTCACTGCTGTTTCCCTCTTCCCTAGAGAGATTGTTAGCAGCGGGAACCATTGGCTCCTGCTGCTTTCAGACAGATGCCGAGCAAAGCGAGTGGGGGCCAGGGCCGAGCTGCCTGCTCTGTGTCAATATATACAGGCAGGATGGCTCGGGAGCACACGCACACGGGCCATGAAAAGCAGCTTACTATGGGGGCACTGGCCGAAGAGGAGGAGCCTGGAGTACCGGCAGGGAACACCAGAAAGGAGTATCAGACCTGCTGTGTGCAGAACCATTGCACAGAGCATGCAAGTGTTTTAATTTAAAAAAAAAAAAAATAATCTTTAATGATGCTTTAAATATTTAGTAACTAATTATCACCTCGGGGTAGAGCTGCACAATTAATCGTTATGAATCAAAATCGCCATCTTTTTCCCTTCTTGATCTTTAAAACAGGGTGTCACAATTCTTTCCAACAAGTGCAGAGAGTTCTCACAGCTGTAAAAAAAAAAAAAAAATACAGCCTGCCAAGTTTTATGACAACATGCGAATAAGTAGAAACAAAGTATCTTTTCGTTCTATCATCAAAGTAAAGATCTCTGGCGTGTAAATGAAGGAGGTTTAACCATTTAAAGACCAATCTTTTTTTTACATTTTTTGCTTACAAGTAGGGCTGTTACTGATCAAAATTTTTGTGTTCGATTAATCGTTTTTCTTTTTAATCGATTAATCGACTAATTTCGATTAATTATAACGCACATACAAATCCAACTACCGGTACTTTTAGCTGACCTCCTTGCAGTCCGATTCCCAGTGCAGCTACCAACCACTGGAAAAATGCAGGATAGCAGGATACAAAAAACACACAAAGGCAGCGCTCGATGGGAATAGCATTAAAACTTTTATAGTCTTCAAGTAGGTAACAAAATAAATATTGCACTGGAGATAAAATCGATGTAGCCACAAACTGTAAAAATGGTGCGAGTAATACCAAACGGTAGCAAAAGCAGTCATAAAAACATGTAGCCGAGGATGATACTGGTATAAAAATGTGTACAACGATACCACTGCTGAATCCAGATGAGGAGGGGTTAACATCAGTCCGTCGGCATGTAGATGTCCCATGAAGGGAACTATCGCAACTCCCAGTGGATGGTTGTAGAATCCCAGGTTGATAGAGGGAAGTGTAACAGCCCTTGCGTGTGGCAGATAGTAAGGTCCCGCCGGCATGCAGATATGAAGGCACAGCAAAGGAGCCCTTCAGATGGACACGGCAAGATCCGCCGGTGTCCGTGACGTTACCAAATTTCTGACGGAACTCCCTGAAGGCTCAGAAGCCGGCAGAGAGGTGAGTACCAATGAAAATAATTTTAATCGATCAAAAAGATTTTGATCGATCAAAAAATTAAAGATTAATCGATTAATTAAAAGTTAATTTGCACAGCCCTACTTACAAGTAAAAAAAAAATCTGCTAGAAAATTACTTGGAACACCCAAGCATGATGTATTTTTTTTCAGCAGACACCCTAGAGAATAAAATGGTGGTTGTCGCAATATTTTATGTCGCACCGTATTTGCGCAGCAGTTTTTCATACACTTTATTTTTTAAAAGTATACTTTCATGAAGAATAAAAAAAAAAGTAACTAAAGTTAGCCCAATTTTTTTTGTATAATGTGAACGATGATGCTACACCGTGAGACTCGTGACTGAATTGTGATTTTAGCCAAAATCGTGCAGCTCTACCTCAGGGTCATGTGGTTTATTTGGAGAATTTTGTTCAAAGCTGCCCTGTGGGTAATGTGCATTCTACATTTATTTTATTCTGTGTGCTAAAATGTAAGAACCTGTGTTTTTGCAAACTAATTATTTTTTACTGTGTTTTGTGTGATGCAGGCAATCCAGCAGTGGCCTCAGATGCAGAAAATGGTAAAAGATGCGGAGGAAGAGGAGGATGCAGATAATGGTATCAATTTGGAAAATGCGAGAAAACGACTGACTGAAGAGGATAAATTTGACAAAGAATTGTACAGACAGAAGATTAAGGAAAAACATCGGGTACGTTTCTCTATAATCCTTTTTTTTTTGCGGGACTTGATGTCCGTATTGGAGTTTTGCACAGGGAGTAATGACTAGTCTCTTTTTATAAGTCTTTCACGAAACACACTGTCAAGCACTGACAGAATCAAGAACACAAAATCTAACAAAGCATAAATCGCATATTGACATGCTGCAGTCGGGCAAAAACAGTAGATTCTGAGGATTTAACTCCTATTCCTGGCTGGAGTCAAATATTTCACATGCGGTTTCAGGCAAGTCCAGACTCCAAACTCGGTAACATTTCAGATGCTGGCTCAGTTCGAAGCAATCAATTGTACTAGCAACAGGAATGCCACACACCTAGATGCAAAATAATATTTTTCCTTTAAGAAAATGGCCAGCAGAAACAAGTTCTGTTCTGACATGTTTTGTGTTGGGCACAGCGCACACTGTGCCTGGAGGGCTGCAGTGACATCAGTGCGAGTGGTCCTTGAACTTGGCAAATGCTAACTTGCCAGCATAACAAAATTCACCAAAACAAGCACACTAAAGTGCACTGACCTTGTGAAGCATAAAGAGAAAATGTATTGCATATAATTAGGGTTGTCCCGATACCAGTATCGTTATCGGGACCGATACCGAGTATTTGCGGGAGTACTTGTACTCCCGCAAATACCCCCGATGCCTGAATAGAATACTCTCTGCATGGAGGGGGACATTGCATATGTGGGGGACATTGCATATGTGGGGGACATTGCATATGTGGGGGACATTGCATATGTGGGGGACATTGCATATGTGGGGGACATTGCATATGTGGGGGACATTGCTGCATATGTGGGGGACATTGCTGCATATGTGGGGGACATTGCTGCATATGTGGGGGACATTGCTGCATATGTGGGGGACATGGCTGGGGGGACACATTTAACGAAAGTATCGGTATTCGGAATCGGCGAGTACCTGAAAAAAAAGTATCGGTACTTGTACACTCGGTCCTACAAAAGTGGTATCGGGACAACCCTACATATAATTAAATTAAACAACGCAAGCAATGACCTTGCCAATGTAAAAGGGGTAAAGCAATGAAATGAGTGACACACACCAAAGGGGTGGCAACAGAGCCAAACTTACATTGTACTAGAGTAATGTTTGACTGAATTATCTGCCACACTCCTTTGGACTGCAGAGCTTTCGCATTAGGAGCTAAAAAGCTGTTGTATCTTCTTGGCTTTTCTACATATATTTCATGAGACTTAGATTTGTTATAGTTAAGTGACCAAGTCCGGACCAAGAGCAGCAGCTAGTTGCATATAAACTTAACAATTCATTTTCTTACATTAGGGGACATGGGGTGAAATAATTCTGGTGTGCTGGATTCAGCTTCTGCCTTCAGGAGATTGGACACTGAAAAACAAAGCTGACAACCCAGTATAACCCTTCCTACTTTTATTATGCTCCTGTTTTTTGCTAGTTTCCCAGGAAAACAGAAAAGACGACCTGTTTCTTTTTTCTGCTTTTTATTTGTATCCCTTTTTTATCTTACCAAGATTCTACAGTTGCTGCAGAGCCAAAGGGGCTCACTTTGCAGCTTTCAAAGGAGATTTACAAAAACTTGTGCACTCAGAATCTGGTACAGCTGTGCATGTTAGCTAATCAGTTCCTAACTTAATTTCGTTCCATTAAGTTTTGCTGATAAAGCCTGGAAGCTGATTGCTTGGTTTCTATGCAGAGCTGCGCCAGACTCTGTGGGCACCAGTTTTATTAAATCTTCCCAGGTGTAGTGTTGGACTTAACCCAGTTACAAGTCCAGTGCAACAGGGCACCCTTATGGTAGAAACATACCTTTCCAGAGTATGAGGCCTTACAGATGTTGAAGGCAATTTTAAATGGGGAATATCACCTGTATCATAACAGTCTTCAGCCTATTGTCTGCATTGTCTGGTGTGTTCATTGGCCTTCATGATGCGGTTTGTTCACCAAGGTTCTTAAACCTCTGAGGGCTTCACCGAACAGCTGTATTTATACGGAGATTAAAATTACACACAGGTGGACTCTATTTACTAATTAGGTGACTTCTTAAGAGATAAAGTTGTTAAAGGGTTAAAGCAGGGTTAGGTAATAAAAAAAATACCAAGCTTTAAACATCTCACAGAGCACTGTTCAATCCATCACCTGAAAATGGAAAGAGTATGGCACAGCTGCAAACCTACCAAGACGTGGCCATCCACCTAAACTGACCGGCTGGGCAAGGAGGGCATTAATCAGAGAAGCAGGAAAGAGGCCCGTGGTAACTTGGGGAGATGCAGAGATCCACAGCTCAGGTGGGAGAATCTGTCAACAGGACAACCATTAGTCGTGCGCTCCACAAATCTGGCCTTTATGGAAGAGTGCCAAGAAGAAAGCCATTGTTGAAAGAAAGCCATAAGAAGTCCCGTTTGCAGTTTGTGAGGAACCATGTGGGGGACACAGCAAACATGTGAAAGAAGGTGCTCTGATCAGATGAGACCAAACATTTTCTGTCTTTAAAGCCAAATGCTATGTGTGACGAAAAAAAACAAAAAAAAAACACTGCACATCACCCTGAATACACCATTGCCACCGTAAATCTTTGTGGCAGCATCATGTGGTGTGTGGGGATGCTTTTCCTCAGCAGTGGCAGGGAAGCTGGTCGGAGCCAAATACAGGGCAATCTTGGAAGAAAACCTGTTACAGTCTGCAAAAGACTTGAGACTGGGGTGGAGGTTCACCTTTCAGCAGGACAATGAACCTAAACATACAGCCTGAGCTACAATAGAATGGTTTAAATCAAAGCATATTCATGTGTTAGAATGTCCCAGTCAAAGTCCAAACATAATTCCAATTGAGAATCTGTGGCAAGACTTGAATATTGCGGTTATTGCTGACAGCGCTTATTTTACAAAGAAGAAAATCCCAGTAGATCAGCAGTTTTTGAACTACTTAGACCAGCCCATCTGGCATCAACATCTATGCCACGTTTAAAGTCGTCTTAATCGCCTTTCTTGCCCATTCTGATGCTCGGTTTGAACTTGTCTTCACCACGCCTAAATGCTTTGAGTTACTGCCAGGTGATTGACAATTTGTGTTACTAAGCAATAGAACAGGCGTACACAATGTGGTCTGCCGGTGAGTGTATATAAAATTAAAGGAAGGGTAATAATAAAAAAAAAAAGTCCTACAAACTGAATCTCTGGAAGTCTGCTCTGAAACCAACTTATTGCCTGAAGTATTTAGGCCTTCTCCTCGATACTTCTCTTTCCAGGGTCGTCTTTACAAAGGAGAACCTCCAAACTCTCTATGTTCAAACGCTACAGTCCAGGAACCAACCAACCCTCCACTTTTGCATGAGAGTTCTGGATTTTTTTGGCCTCTTTTGAAACGGCTCAATTGGCCCAATTTCACTCCACGCCATTGCAACTTTGCATTCTTGCTGCAAGGGAAAAGGACAAATTTCAGGGCCATTACATACAGCAGACCCCTAAAACTAGGTTTGTGGCCTGGTGGGTCACAAGTCCAGCCCCAGAGTAAGGGGAATGCTTTTTTAACCACTGGTCTGGAAGGTTCTTACAGTAAAAGCCAGATTGTCAGGCTTTGGAGGGGTCCTGGACACTCCTGCGGGACCTTGCCAATGGAGTAAGCTTGTCTTCCAATCAATATTCTGGAACTCTGGTATTTGGTTATGATTCAACACTTGAGCTCTCGACTACTAGGTAATTTGGCCAGGATTCAGCCAGACCATACTGTAGCAGGGGCTTACATCAACTGTCAGGGAGGAACCAGAAATCTTGCAGCTCAGCAAGTGTTTGTTTCTCAGCTCAGCAGACTTAGTCGTCAACATCCAAGCGCAAGAGAATAGGTTCTACACACAAAGGTTTTGCAGAAATTCTGTTTTAGTTGGGGGAAGCCAGATGTGGACCTACATTCAACAACAAACTGATAAAATTTGCCTTTAGATCTAGCGATTTTCTAGCTCTGCAGTGGATTCTTGGGTGATTCTGTAGGATCACTTAAACCTGTGCCTGTCTTCTAGAATGCCACCCTCCCTCACTTTCTCTGCAGGATTGAAATGGAATGCTGGTTTCTTTTTGCACTGGATTGGCCCAGTAGGACATACTACTTAGACTTTGGCAGACTATCTGCAGGGTCTCAAACATTGTTGGGGGTCTTCTGTCCCAAAGGCTGGTTTACCGTCCTCCTGCTTCATGGTGACTTTATTGATCTGCTTGTTGAAGCACGGGCTCTGAAGAATAACAGCCTACCTTACTTGTTTATCCCTATGCTTTTGAAAGCTAGTACATCAACTTCCTGCAAAGTCTGCCATCTAACCTGGAAAAGCTCCTTTCTCCCTCGTCTTCCAGGATGGCACTGTGAGAGTAGACTGGCTCACCTGACAGGAAACACAATCAAAATGAGGTTTAAAAGGCCCCACCCCTCCCGTGTGCCTCAGTTCTGATTGTGTTTCCCTTTCAGCGAAACGTTTATTTTTTTCTAGTGACCTAAAGCCTGGGGCTGGTGGTCCCCCCCCCCCCGGGAGCCCGGACCGCAGGTACTGGGTGCCGTTGGGTCCGGTGTAGCTTGCTACCCCCCGGGGGGTTTCCCCTTCGTCTTAGTCCAGGGGGGAACAGGAGAAGACACAGACTCCCCTGGACACCGGAGCCTCCTAGGAGGGCAGGGCTCTCCAGTGCTCCGAAGAGGCCACATCCTCTCTCCCCCCGCCTGGTCCCTACCTTGGAGGTTGGGCTAAGGCCTCCCCCCTTCCTGCTGGCTCCGTCCGGGGGTTCCCTGGACCGCATGGCGGGTAGTTAGGCGCCGCTCCAAGCGGCGCCATGAACATCCGGGCGCCTGTTGATGACGCGCACGGCGCCGTGACGTCATTCCGCTCCCGCGTGGCAAGATGGCGGCCCCCACCGGACAAACGCTGCAGGCGATCGGGGCGCACTATAAAGCAGCCAGGGAGATAGAGGGGCCTGGCGGCCTCAGAGCGTGTCCATGGAAGACCTTTCCTCGGCACAAGACGCTACTATGGAGGAGGACCGTCGTTTTCCTATGGCTGCAGAGGAAACCACCAAGGGTGAGTCCTTCCTTTTTCGTAGGGGGTTTGTTGTCCCCCCCCCCCCCCTCCCTTCCCCTAATCCTGAGAGGTTGTGGGCTAATGGGCATATGTTTCTCCCTGATATGTTTAGGTGAAGACCCTGTTGCCCAGGGGGAGGCCAGCAGAGTGGCTAAGCCTCCTAAGCGTGTTAGGAGATGTGGCAATTGTAATGACAAATTACCTGTTGAACATAACAAGCCATTCTGTTCTAAGTGCATCTGTAAACTAACAGGGAAAGAGACCTCACAGATTATGAAGCAATTTCTCTCGGTTCAGACCGAAATGCTATCCACCCTAAAGGAGTTTCAATCTTCCCTAAATAAAAAAGACATTGATTCTCCGGTTCCGGGCCCCTCCTCCCAGGAATCCTCTTCTGCCTCTCGTCCGTTTGTACCACTACAGGCTCGTAGAGTGTACCCCTCGGATTCTGAGGAGTCCGAGTTAACCTTACGTAGTGAAACCCTGGTTGACAGCCAGGTGGAGGAGGAGGAAGAGGAGGAGGAGGATACCAGGACAGGAAAATATATGTTTCCTGCTGAGGATATGGAGGGCCTTTTAGCAGCGGTTTATGCTACCGAGCATATTCAAGAACCAGCAGAGCAGGTCTCAGCCCAGGACAGGATGTATAGGGGTTTAATAAAGCCTCAAACCATGACCATCCCGGTCCATCAGTCACTAAAGGACATTATCCTCAGGGAGTGGGCAGAACCTGAAAAAAGCTTACCAAGTTTCAAAACTTGGAAACGCCGCTGTCCCTTTAAAACGGAGGTAGTAGACACCTTTTTTAAGGTCCCTAAGCTTGATGCCTCCTTGGCACAGGTCTCAAAACAGTCAGACCTTTCCTTTGAGGACTCAGGCAGTTTAAAGGATGCCATGGATAGGTGTACCGACACTTCTCTCCGTAGAGCTTGGGAAGCCAATGCAGCCGCCCTTGGTCCTGCATTGGCCTCAGCCTGCGTGGCAAGAAATGCCGACGCCTGGACTTCCAAACTTCTAGACCATATCCCCAATTCTTCCAAGACTAAGGAGATAAGAGATTCCCTCCAGCTTGTTAGCGGGGCAGTGGCCTATTTGGCAGACGCAGCAGTAGAAACCATTCGTGCCTCGGCCAAGACCGGGGCCCTTATTAATGCCTCTAGGAGGGCCGTCTGGCTAAAAACCTGGAGGGGTGATCTTGCCTCAAAACGCCGCCTATGTGCACTCCCCTTCAAGGGTTCCCTCTTGTTTGGGGAAGCCTTAGATCAGGCTTTATCCAGGTCTTCCGAGAAGGGGAATAAGTTCCCTTCAAAACCCAGACAGAGTAGGAAGCGGTCCTTTCGTCCCAGCCAGAGAAAGATTCCGGTCCCGGACAAAAGACAGTCCACCAGTCGACGTTGGACCTTTGGTAAAGATAGACCAAAGGGGGGGATCCTTTTTTCCAGTCCCAAACCATCCGGAAAGGACACCAAGTGACGGGAAGATGGGGGGCAGGCTCGCCAGGTTTCTTCCTGCCTGGGAGAACATAACCCAGAGTCCCCATGTCCTGCAGATAATCAGGGAGGGTTACCACCTAGAGTTCAGAGAGCTCCCCCCCCGACCTTTCTCCTCACCCACCTCCCAAGGGACTCCAGCAAGGCCGTAGGCCTCTCCCAGAATATTGTAAGTCTGGCGGAACAGGGGGTCATAATCCCAGTCCCGCCAGACCAACAAGGTCAGGGAGTATACTCCCACATTTTTGTGGTCCCCAAGCCGGACGGCAAGTTCAGATTGATAATCAATCTGAGACCTCTGAACTCCCATCTCCTCTACAAAAGATTCCGGATGGAAAGTGTTCACAGCCTCAGGGGTCTTTTGTTAGAGGGCGTCTTTATGGCAACCATAGATTTGAGGGACGCCTACCTGCATGTCCCGATTTTTTTCAGGACATCAGAGGTTTCTGAGATTTGCCCTCGCCTCCGCACAGGGAATTCAGCACTGGCAGTTTGCTGCCCTCCCTTTTGGTCTGGCCTCCAGCCCAAGGGTATTTACGAAAATCCTGGCGGAGGTAATGGCTCATCTACATCTGAAGGGGATCTCCCTCATCCCCTATCTAGACGACCTCCTGCTTTTCAGCCCAAGTCAGGATCAGCTCCTTTCGGACCTGACCGTCGTCATGACCACTCTGGAGACGCTTGGTTGGATAATCAACAAGCAAAAGTCCTCCCTTCTGCCAGAACAGCGGAAGGTATACCTGGGGGTTATCATAGATTCCCGAGAGAAGAAGCTTTTTCTTCCCCAAGAGAAGTTCCAGAGGCTTGTGACGACGATCGGGTCTTTAGTGGCTACAGAAAATCCCTCCCTCAGAGAGATCATGAAGCTGTTGGGTCGGATGACCGCTTGCATTCCAGCGGTCCCCTGGGCCCAACTACACGCAAGACCACTTCAGAGGTTCCTCCTCTCCGCCTGGAACGGGAAGGAAGACACTCTCGATTCCCGGGTCAGGGTTCCGATCCTAGTCAAGGACTCCCTAGAGTGGTGGCTCCACCACCAAAACCTCTTGAAGGGCCGTCCGTGGAGTCAGACCGATCCACTGAAGGTCACTACGGACGCCAGTTCTTGGGGTTGGGGAGCCCATGTACAAGAACTACGGGCTCAGGGATCCTGGGATCATCATCAAAGGCGGACCTCCTCCAACTCTCGAGAATTACTGGCAGTGGGAGAAGCTCTGAGGGCGTTCGAACGGAGAATTCAGGACAAGGATGTCCTGGTCCTTTCCGACAATGCTACAACAGTCGCCTTTCTCAACAGACAGGGGGGCACCAGGTCCCAGTCTCTCCTGACACTCTCCCTGGAGATCCTGGGTTGGGCGGAACAGAGAGTACCCTCTATTCAGGCAATCCACATAAGGGGAGCCACCAATCTGGAGGCCGACTTTCTGAGTCGTCAACCCATTGTTCAGGGGGAGTGGGAATTATGCCAGAAAACCTTCGACTGGATCTGTCGGCGGTTCGGGGTTCCGGAGATAGATCTTTTTTCCTGCAGGAAAAACAGAAAAGTGAACAAAT
This sequence comes from Rana kukunoris, assembly GCA_029574335.1. Classification (NCBI taxonomy): domain Eukaryota; kingdom Metazoa; phylum Chordata; class Amphibia; order Anura; family Ranidae; genus Rana; species Rana kukunoris. The sequence goes on along the minus strand of CM056050.1, from coordinate 105,994,642 downwards.
TCTTTTCCCTTGTGCAGGGACCGGGTTCGCAGGGGGTGGATGCGCTGGCCCAGGACTGGGATTTCAGTCTGGCTTACGCTTTTCCCCCGCTGAATCTGATCCCAAGGGTCTTACAAAAGCTGGCCTCCACGGAGACAAAATTAATCTTAATCGCTCCTTGGTGGCCCCGGAGATCCTGGTTTCCCATTCTGAAGCTCTGGTCTCTAGCTCCCCCGCTTCCCCTTCCTCTCCGAGCGGATCTCCTGCGGCAGGGGCCGATCTCTCATGCGAACCCAGGTTTCTTCAGCCTGACGGCATGGCTATTGAGAGGCGGAACTTGCAGCGGAAGGGCTGCTCGGATAGAGTCATAGATACCCTACTATCCAGCCACAAGAAAGTCACCAGACACATCTACGCAAAGGTCTGGACAGTCTTTTGGCGTTGGTGCACCACAAAGCGGATCTCTTCTCCCAAAACTCCCGACATCCTGGAGTTCCTTCAGGATGGCGTGGAACTAGGCTTAGCTACTAGAACTCTAAGAGTCCAAGTGGCAGCTTTATCATATTTTTTGGAGAAGAGCCTCTCAGCGGAACCCCTCATCAAGAGGTTCCTGACAGCTAGGGACAGACTTTCTCCTATGCAGGTTTCCAGGGTCCCCTCATGGGACCTCTCCCTGGTCCTGGAACAGCTGACTAAGGCACCATTTGAGCCTATAGACAGCATTTCTGTAAAATTTCTTACGATTAAATTTACTTTTTTGTTAGCCATCACGTCTGCCAAGAGAGTTGGAGACTTGCATGCTTTTTCTATCAAAGAACCATTTCTACGGGTTTTTGAAGATAGGGTTATTTTGACTCAGGATCCTCTGTACCTTCCCAAGGTGGCAACCAGGTTCCATAGGTCTCAGGAAGTTATACTTCCTTCTTTTTGCGCAAATCCCAGCAATGAAAAGGAAGCCACTTTCCATTGCCTGGACGTAAGGCGCTGCCTTTTAGTTTACCTAGAGAGGGTTAGTGAGTTCAGATCTTCCCCTCACCTTTTAGTTAATTCCTCAGGGCAGAAAAAGGGCCAACAGGCAACTAAGGCTTCCATCTCCAGATGGATTAGGCAGGCTATCTCCTTGTCATACACACAGGCAGGTAAACCACTTCCTGTTATTAAGGCTCATTCCACGCGTTCTCTGGCAACCTCCTGGGCAGAAAGGGCAGGAGCTTCCATAGAGCAGATCTGTAGAGCGGCAACCTGGTCCAGCCGGAATACGTTCATCAGACATTATAGAGTCAAACTACTGTCTCCTCAAGACCTGAGTTTTGGTAGGAAGGTCTTACAGACGGTGGTCCCGCCCTAAGGTAGGCCTGAAGATTACTTGCTCTTCTCTCACAGTGCCGTCCTGGAAGACGAGGGAGAAAGTACCAGTTACTTACCGGTAGCTGGATTTCTACGAAGTCTTACAGGACGGCAGGCCTACTTCCCTCCCTTTTACTCCTATCTATATTCCTCCTTTTTCTTAGTCTCTGTCTATACCGTGTTCTAAAGAGCGGTTACTTATCTTAAACTGAGGCACACGGGAGGGGTGGGGCCTTTTAAACCTCATTTTGATTGTGTTTCCTGTCAGGTGAGCCAGTCTACTCTCACAGTGCCGTCCTGTAAGACTTCGTAGAAATCCAGCTACCGGTAAGTAACTGGTACTTTTTTGCCATCACCGAGTTTCTAAGTTGGTGGATTTATCCTGTAAAGGCAGTCCTAAGGCCTCTTTTCTTCCCGAGTTGACTACTTCCTCTCATCTTATCTAGGACCAACTTTCACCTATGTTATGTCTTGCTCCATGACATCCCAGAGACATTTTCCTCTACTCTCTGGATGTGATATGTGCTGTTTAAACCTGATCTTTCAGCTACAAGTTCATTTGGAAAGTCTGACTGTTTGGCATTCCTGAAGGTCTCTGTAGGCTACAGCCTGCTTCTTGTTTCACCATCTCCAAGTTAATTTGACCTCTCATCATTCAAAATGTTATGTTCATCTGCAGGCTTGCATCTCCTTTAAGGGCCGAATATTGGACAGCAGTGACTGGTTCAATAGAAACCGTCCGAAAATCAGCCCATGTGTACCAGCCGAAGGGGCATGACCGAAAAATGTCTGCCAATTGGCATCCAATCACCATTCTCAGCCAGTGGCTGAGAGCACCAATCAGTATGTTCTGGTGGGTGTAGGGTGGTCCTCCTGTCGGAACACAATAGCTCAGCAGGGGAAGATTGCTATATGAACATTGGATTATTTGTACAGAACCTCCTCTTGAGCTCTTCAGTTTTTTTTTTTTTCGTTCAGTCTGCTTGGGTGAATGGGAAAAAAAGCTGTTTTTGTGTACCAGGCTTTACTCCTTTAACTCTGGTTACTGGCTTCCAAAGGTTGCTAGTCGATAATGTTCCATAGTTTAACAGGAAAAAATACAAGGGTAGCCGCTCTCCATTTTTAAACCTTATATAGATCTAGAGATTGTTTATAGAGCTCCAATTGGATTGCAATGCGTTCGAATTTGCAGGAACTAAGTGGAACAGTCTGTGCATTGGATACTCTAAAATGAACAAGGGTGTGCTGTTGATTCTACTATAGGATTACAGAAATCTGCATATAGTGGTTAAACAAAAACTGCAGCCACAACATAGTTTTTGACGATGTGGGGAAAAAAAGTAGCATGAAGTTGTTGGCTTAATGCATACTTTATGTCCGAATAGTGCACACAAACGGCTAATACAGTACACATGGGCACTTTCATCTTTATAGTGTAAACATGCTGATATATATTGGTGCCCAGGATCCCCTGGGGCTGTTTACTGGTGCCTATAGACATGAATAGGTGTAGCAGGCTACGCTGTGAGGAGGAAGGGACAGTATCGTTAGTCTTGTAGACTAAAAAAAAACATGGTATATTCTCTAATTGGTGAACTGGCACTTTTTCATTTATTTATTGTTTTTTTTCTTGGTGACGGGTTCCCTTAAATAAAGCTGTCATGAAAGTCGCAGGCAGACTGTCAACCGTGTTTTGACAATGCTAGTTGCCTGAGTGTCATTTTGACCCTCTGCTTTCAGTCCTTATTATCACTATCTTGAAAAAAGATAAGTAGATCTGGAAAGGTAGTGAAAAGTTAGAAGCCTGCATACTTGTTCTGGGTTACTGGGTCAGGGTATTGCACCAAGAAGGTAAAGATGACAAGCAGACAAATCTTCAGAAGTTTAGCAATGTCCACCTTGCTTCCCTCATGACAGGTTTTGTTTAAATATGGGTCTTGGCTAATGTTGCTTAGATGCTTAGTTGTCATGTTGATTTCAATGCGTGAGGCAGTGAACTGGAACCAGTGAGCGCCCTGATGTCCCGTTTATCATAGTTAGTGACTTGAAAAATGTTGACCTCTACAACCAGATAAATAGCATTTCCGAAGGAGGTCTGCATTGGCAGCCTACAGAAGCCTGATAAATTTCCTTTAACAACTTTTCCAGATTTCAAAAGCATTTATAAGATTGTAGTGGTATATAAAGAATAAGCTGGAAAGAAGGGCTCTTAACTGAATGTCAACCCATGCAGAAAAATCCACATTGCAGTGCGCTATGAGCGTCTCTCCTCTTGGGTGATGAGCCAGGTCGGCGTTTTGTTGCGGTGCAGTGTCTGTGAACTGGAAATGTATTCATCTTTGGGGCAGAAATACCCAGCGTCTTGCATTTTAGTGGCATTCCATAGTTCTGCAATTTTTTGCTTAAGCTGCGGGTTATTTTAATGAATACATAATTAATGTATTCATTTAATCTTTTTAATAAGTACAGCTGCTCACTGCTGGGAAAAGGTTGAATCTTTGGAAGAGGATAATGAACAAAGCACAAATGAAAACATATATTTATTGCGCCCTGAATCCCTACTTTTACAAAGTTGAAGTTCATTGTGACTCACTTGCAGGATATTGTTCCAACCCAGTATTCTTAATCTGATGTTAAATAATCTCTTGTCTATTTCTGTTTGTCTTTATTGCTTAAATCCAACATTCCCCTTTGTGTAAGGATTGAAAGCATGACATCAGTCAAAGGTTTAAAATACAACTTTATTTAAAAGACATTAAGACCTGGATAGAGAGAAAAAGTTAAAGTGGATGTAAACCCCAATTTTTTTATATTTTTTTATGTCACAATGTAGAGTATACGATTTCCTATGATCTGTGCCTAGTTTTGCCACAAAGAGTTAATCCAGCTCTGAGCAATCCTCTTTTCTTTTTTTCAGCAAGATAAATGGACAAACAGGAGAAAACTTTTGTCTATTCTTCCCCCATTCCCTGTTCTTCCACCTTGCTGTGAATGACAAGTTATTTACATATAATATTTTTTAACTACCACCCCCCACTCCTTTTCTGAAGTCATGTGGTTACTTTTCTGGATTTTGACTGGATGTTACTGATCATAGCAGAATTTAGTGTAAGAAACACACAGGACAAAATACATGTTGACAAGGAGAGTGTAAATGTGGGCGGGGAGTCTGACATCACGACTCCACCCACTGAGCTCCAGACAACAGATCCACCCACAGAATCTGCAGTTTTTTGTGTCTCATAACAGACAGAGGGGAGACATTTGACAGGTAAGGATACAGGCATGTAAATCCTTATAGATTAGAACTATGGCAGTAGTTTAGAAAGGATGAGAGTGGGTTTACATCCACTTTAAAGGCCACGTTCTCAATTTGCTTAGAATTGACTTTGCAGTTAAAGAGGAACTGCAGTCTGCTCACATAATTTGTAATAAAAACATCTTTGCCATTCTGAAGCTTCCCTCCAACCACTTTGCATATTTTATATATTCTGTGATTTTGGACTTACAAAATATGCTGCAGAAATCTCCCTCCACTGAGTCTGTCTGCAATCATTTTAACTGTGGGCAGCTAAAGCTGCTGTCTGTCTACTTCCTGGATTTACACAGACACACACACACAGAGGCACACCTCCAGCTCTGCAGTTCTCATTGGTCCTCTTATGACTCATCCCCTCCTCCCTGGCAAACTCATCTGTGCATGTCATGAGCCTAGGCTTTTTTCCAGACTAGAAAAAAGAAAGTGGGCTGTATAAGGTATTTACTGGCAGAAAAAAGGTTTAACCACTTAAGACCCGGACCATTATGGAGGTTAAGGACCTCGCCCCTTTTTGCGGCACTGTGTCGCTTTAACTGACAATTCCTCTGTCCTGCGACGTGGCTCCCAAACAAAATTTACGTCCTTTTTTTCCCCCCACAAATAGCTTTCTTTTGGTGGTATTTGATCACCTCTAATAAATATCCCCCCAAAAAAATATATATATATATGTGTGTATATATGTATATGTATATATATATATATATATATATTTTTTTTTTCCCTCAATTTAGGCCGATAAATATTCTGATACATATTTTTGGTAAAAAAAAAATCGCAATAAGCGTTTATCGATTGGTTTGCGCAAAAGTTATATCGTTTACAAAATAGGGGATAGTTTTATTGCATTTTTTTTTTTTTTTACTACTAATGGCGGCGATCAGCGATTTTCTTTGTGACTGCGACAATTATGGTGGACACATCAGACAATTTTGACACATTTTTGGGACCATTGTCATTTTCACAGCAAAGAGTACTATAAAAATGCTTTACTGTGAAAATGACAATTGCAGTTTAGAAGTTTACCACTAGGGGCACTGTAGGGGTTTAGTGTTGCCTCCATATGTGTTTCTAACTGTAGGGGGCGGGGCTGGACATGTAATGTCATTGATTGTCTTTCCCTATATCAGGGAACAGACGATCAATGACAATGCCACAGTGAATAACAGAAAAGGTGTGTTTACACACACACCTCTCCCCGTTCTTCAGCTCTGGGGATCGATCGCGGGACACCGGCGGCGATCCGGTCCCGCGGTCACCAAGCTTGCAACCCCATGGCTGGGCTTAAAGAGACACGTGCAGGTACGTGATTGTGCTCAGCCATTCCATTCTGCCAATATATCCGCGTGAAGGGGTCCTTAAGTGGTTAACTATCCAAAGTTAAAACAACAAGGGCAGAAGATTTAATAGATGGAAATTTGAAAAAAAAATAAAATACTGAAGTTCCTTTTTAAGGTGTGTCGGTAGGTAAAAAAAAAAAATGTGAATGCTGCCTTTTAATGTTGAATATCTTGTTGGATGTTAAATCAATTGGAAATCGATAAAATTGGATTGAACATAGGTATATAAAAATAAATAAATAAAAGGCTTACACATATATGTAATCCAAATCTCATGCATAAACAAAAGAGAAACAGGAGTAGATGAGAAAATAGCACAAGATTCATTACCAGGGTATGCAAACGATGGTGAAAAAATAATTGACACACTACTTGATATTTGAGGGGCTTGTCTCTTTGTAATGAGTATTCAGAAGCTATAGCATTGGTAAGAATGAATCCATTCATTAAAAGTCAATGGCAAACGTTTGCCTAATATAGCATGCGTTTAGCAGTTTATACGGCTCAATAATAATTTTTTCTGTCCCGTAATTCACAACACTGGAACAGTTGTTACTCATCTTGACAGCCTTATTTGACATGATGAGAGCTGGGTCTCCACTTTCACACCATAACAGATGCTCAAAATGTCGTCGTCAGTTTGTATATGTAACCAACATTGTGTCTTCACCTATATTTCTTCTAACTTGTGTGCTAAAGATAGAATCAAATCATAAACAGTTGCCTTTTAATTGGGTAACATTTGTAATGCTTTAATTAGTTCTCTAATTAAAGCAATTTTTTCATCACTTGAACACCTTAAATGGGTTTATATTTAGCTCTTTTGTACAGGAGGTGTTGCATGTTTCAGGGTATTTTGAAGCAGGATGCAGTGAGGCTTAGCTACTAATGAGGATGAAGTGTGATTTCAGCTTAATCTGTTGTGTTTTTATTACTTATTTGATTTATTATTTCACCCTGTGTCAGCAAAGAGTTTATACACTTCAAAAATATTTCAAAGGACTGCTCTGTAGCCAGATTTTTTTGATAGGAACACTGCAGAAATCTTTCATGTTAACCACCTCAATACTGGGCACTTGCACCCTCTTCCTGCCCAGGCAATTTTTCAGCTTTCAGCGCTTCCACACTTTTAATGACAATTGCACGATCATGCTACACTGTAACCATGTGAAATTGTTATTTTCTTTACACACAAATTATTTTGGTGGTATTTAATCACTTCTGGGGGATTTTTTCCTAAAAAAGACAGGAAAAAAAAATCATTCTTAGTTTTTCAGTAAATTTTGAAAATTAAGTAATTTTTCTCCTTTGGTGATGAGGCGGCAATGATAGGCTGCACTGATGAGGAGGCACACTTATGGGCACTGATAGGTGGCACTGGTGGGCACAGATAGGCGGCACTGGGAACTAATGGGCATTGATGGGTGGCATTCATGGGCAGCAGTGATAGCCAGCACTTACTGCCATCACTAATGGCCACTGATTGCTGGCAATTGTGGGCACTGATTTCTGGCACTTGTCAGCACTGTGGGCAAAGCTGGGCACGGATTGCTGGCAGTGGTGGAAACACATTGCTGGCACCGGTGGGCACTTAATTGTAATCCCTAGATGTCCTCTGTGACGAGGCTCTCTGTCAGTTTACCGGCATCTCCGTGTTTACATGTGACTGGCTATGATTCGACACAGCCAATCACATGGTTAAAGAGCCGCGTTTTTTTTACAGAGATTGGAGTCGCACCGTGTCCTGGCAACATGGCACAGCTGCTCTGGGAGGCTGTTATGACGTCCACCCAGAACGAGAGCCGCACCTCCCAGCCATCATTTGATGGTGGGCAGACAGCAAGTGCTTAAACAGAGTGATTGGGGGGGGCTCCAGCTAGTGTTGTGTATCTGGTCGGAGGCTGACGTGCTGAGAGGACTTCCTTTGCGGCAAAGTGCAGAGCGCCCCTGAAGGTGATAACAAAGTGCTTTTCTCAGAGAAGCAGGGGTTGCTAGCTGCGACAGGCTAAGTTGATACATGCCTGCTGGTTGGCAGCTGACGTGCAGGATGTACTGCTGGGCAGTAGTCCCTTTAGGAGTACCCGGTGAGACTTGGCAGCAGGAAGAGCCAGGAGCAGAGAGTCGAGAGACAGGCCAGAAGTCATACACGGAAGGTCAGCCAGGACAAAGCAGCAAGCAGAGTCGGTAGTATTTTGGCAGTAGAAGAGTCAGAAGAGCAAGCCAGAGGTCAAGCACGGATTAGCAGGAAGAAGCAGGGTCACTGGAACATGCCAAGGGTCAAAGCCAGGGATAGAGACAGGAAATCCAATAGGAACAGAGACACAGGAGCACACGGGGGGATCTGAAGATCATCCGGCAACTAATGGCTCAAACTGCTGGCTTTAAATAGTCCACTAAGCACCAAAATCCGTCACGCATTGCGTGCACTTTGGCGCATGCACACTGGCGCATGGATCCTCACGGGCAGTCGTGCCTTTGCATGCATGCACATTCACATTGGCAAATTTCTATGTGCCGATCTTGGATTTCTGCTTGGCGTTTGCAGTTGTGCCAATCCTAAGAACCATTCTATGACAGCTGTTGGATGTACAAACGGATGACAAACTGATGTAAACAGGGCCTGGTCAAATTAACAACCAATCTGGATGTCATTAAATTTGTTCTTGCCATCTAGGATCTTCACCAATGACCCCTGGTCACGAAAGGGTTATTAACTTTTTTCAACCAAGTCTAAAAAGGGATTGTTATAAAGCAAGTAAGCCACAGGAGCCCCTGTTATTACTATCACTGCTATATATATTTTTTTTCTTTACGCATTAGGTTTAAAGGTACGTCACTTATGTACACTGGAGGCAGTAGCTGCACACTCTTTGCTTCTTCTTATAAATAGTAATTGCCGTAAAATTCTGCCAGTACATTAAATCTACACGAGTCATGTGCCATTCTCTGACTGCTGTGATGTTGCATGGTCCCCAAGCATCGGCAAGTTACATGTTAGGATGCTTAGCAACCATCTGTAGCTGTGGCAAGCTGTGTATTTTCCCCCACTCTTACTGCAGCTTATGAACCAACTATAGATTGTTTCATGAATGAAAGGTCTGCTGAAATATGGATTCCTCGTTGACAAAAAATAATATACCTGTTACATTCATTTTCTGATGTTTTATAATTGATGACTTATGGTGCCAACTGCTGTGATATAAATAAGGGAATGGCTTATTTTATTGCATGCTGTTAAGGATAATGGCTCGCTCCAGTTTATAGTAGTAAATGACATACCGCAATTTCATGTTGGGGCTATACATGGATAACCATTTTTTGTAAGAATTATAGGTGATTAGGGTTTTAATTTGTGTCTTCAAGTGGTTGTTAACCCAGTTATATCAGTTTACATAATACAGCTGGTTCCTCAATTGACAGCTGTTCCTGTCTGTGTTGTATTAAAAAAATGCCTCCTTTACCTGATTTCAGAGAGGTTCCTTGCAATCATGTCACTGGCTGTCTCTCTCCGCTACCAGATGACAAAAAGAGGAGTGAGAGCCTGCCGATGACGTGGCATTTTTGTTTAAATAAAACAGGAGCAGCTGGCATTAGGGAACCAGAAGGATTATATACATTTTAAACCGTTATGAGAGCATGAGGAGTGGAAAGGTGGGTACTGACACTGAGGCAGATGGGGGGGAGGGGGCACGACGACGACAGGAGGAGAGAGCGGATGACAGAGGCTCGTAAACTGACCACAGTGTCTGGGCTTAGCAACCATGGTGAACCGTTTACAAAGGGGAGGGCATGTCAAACCAATAGGTTTACTTTAATTCCACTCTCACCAGCAGTACATACCTTTCCTTGGATCCGCCTTCACTCTGTTCAGATAGGAAAAACTCTGTGTAAGCTTACATTTGCCATGATGGATATATCAACTTCCAGGTAGTTTAGCAGTATGTGGCCTATTTAAAACTGGTCCAGCTGAGAAAGCTTATTTGAGAGCGTCAAATGCTTCCACAGCTTTTGGAGACCAATTTTTGGGGATCAGTGTCTTTGGTGCCATCCGTCATTGCCCTGACCTGTAGAGAGAATTAACCTGAAGTTAAACCTGAATTTTTAACTGGAATGAAGTCTAGGAATAACCGAGTGGCTGAAACCTTGTTGAGATCCATTTAGAGCCTGACCTTAGACAATTTACCTGAGAAATGGCGCTTCCTTTATCTTGAAAAGGCACTTTTCTGCCTTGGCATAGAACTGGTTTTCCTGCAGGCGTTGTTCTTTTTTCAGTTGTCATAAATATATTCAGGAATTTCTCAGGAATTGAGAGTGGGTGAGGTTTTCCATGAAGAAAAGTAAATTGAGATTGTTACTGTCAAGAGCGTTGATAAGGCAAGGTGTCAGCAGTGTGTGTAGAGAAGACATCTGAAAAGTTAGCATGGGCAACAGAGCATGGCACATTAGGAATGGCAAGACATTAGGAATGGCAAGGAAGCCCCCAGGCAAGAACTTGGAGTGGACCAGTTTATAGTTGGCAAAAGCCACATCAGCCAGGGAGAGACTAGAAAGGCGGGGGTGGTGACCTGCAGCAAAACCAAGGAGGAGGCAGTTTTCTTATGAAGCACTCCAATGAATATCTCAGCATTGTTTGCTGGCATATGGGGCCACAGGAAAGTACATTTGTCGTGGCCCAGGAACAGGAATAAAATGACCATGGCATACCTGGCATGTAGATGGATGGGGGTTTTGAGCAGACTCCTCATAGAAATAGATTCTGTGCAATATCTGCTGCTTTATAGGGGTAGGTTCTAAACACTCTACCAGTCAGCAGGGTGAGTTCTCAGCAGCATTTTTCAATACTTCCATTTAAAGGTTGGGTTTTGAGCAGAATCATCCGGTCATGAGGTAGAGTTCTAACCAGAATCTGACCACCACAGAGGTGGTTTCTTGGTGTTATCTTCCAGTTACAGGGATGGCTTCTGAGCATAATATGTCAGCCACAGGGGTGGGTTCTCTGCATTCTCTTCCAGCCCTTCCAGTTAGAGGTGACGCCTGAGCATAATATGCCAACCAGGGCCGTTTGGGGGCCCCAAGCAAAATGGACATGGAAGCCCCCAAACCCCGAACCCCCCACCCCCCCCCCCCCCCCCGCACGCACAAAAAGCCTACAGGAACCACAGCATAGGGATACAGTTTAAGTTCACCCATACGTTATATAAATAAAAAAGGTTTACAGTGCAAATACTGCTGTTGCATATAATGTGCATAACATTTTAACAATTTCAACAATTGAACATTTGCAAAAAAATACCACTATACCATCAAATCAATTAATATACATAAAAAAGTGCACAATAACTAAATCCAACATACTTATTACTCCCCCCTCCCCCTCCCACACCACAGCAGGTGTCCCCATCAGAGTCCTCCCTCCATCAGGTGTCCCCATCAGAGTCCTCCCTCCATCAGGTGTCCCCATCAGAGTCCTCCCTCCATCAGGTGTCCCCATCAGAGTCCTCCCTCCATCAGGTGTCCCCATCAGAGTCCTCCCTCCATCAGGTGGTCCCCATCAGAGTCGTCCCCCCCCCCCCCCCCCGCAGCAGGTGTCCCCATCAGAGTTGGGGATGAGTGGCTGTGCTAGTGGGGGATGGAATTAGTGCAGCACATGGAATGCTATGGAACATGGAAGACAATATATGGAAGCCTATGGCACAATTAGAGTACAGAAAGGGGGGAGAGATGAGAGAGGAGAGATTCAGGCAGTGACATCAGGCAGGATCACTAGCTGGTTGGTTTGAATTATCCCGCCCACACCCCTTCCCAGGCACAGATTGGCTGCACAAAGGGGTTGTGGGCAGGCACATGGGGAAGGAGGTGGGACAGACCTAGCCTACCTCCTCCTCGTACGTGCAGAATATACAACAGCCTCCGGGCGCGAGGGGGGCCGCCGGGCACGAGGGGGGGCCCCCTGCACACTCAGGCTGCGGCGCCGCAGCCAGAGTGGACAGGCGTGCAGGCTGCTGCTTGGGGGGGGCCCTGGCCAGCTCGGGTTCTCAGCGGTCTCTTCCAATCCTTCTAATTACAGGGGTGTATTCTGAGCAATAATATGCCAGCCACAGGAGTCGGTTTTAAGCTTTATCTTCAAGTCCTTCCAGTTACAGGGGTGGCTTCTGAGCAGAATCTGCTAATTACAGGGGTGAGATCTGAGTAGACTCCTCCAGTCAGATTTGTTGGTTCTGTGCATAGAGGGGAGGTACTGAACAGAATATTTTAGTCCCAAGGTGTGGCTCTAAACAGAATTTTTCACTCACCACTACGGGTGTTCAGCAGGACCCCCCCAGTCCTTTGTTACAGGGATGGGTTTAGTAGTAAAATCTTCCAGGCACAGGGCTGGGTTTTGCGTGGTTTGCTAGAAAGTGGAAAGCTTGTAGTTTCTTGCGGATGTAGCATCCTAGACTGCACAGTAGCTTCTGGCTTTTTAGAAGATTTTGACTTCAGCCAGTACCTGTTTCAGTGACACCAGCACCTTAGTATTACATGCGTTCTGCCAGCATTTTTTGTAATCTACCATCAGGAAAGCAAAATCAGGAGAATTGGAAGAAAAAAATAGCATCTTTACACTTATCGTGAAGATTCGTAAACATGAAAATGGCGTAGTATAAAAATGACGGTTTCCAAAATTGGCCGCCTGCTAGGTTTACTGTTCACATCATTACTTTCCAGTTGTAGATATTAAACAGAATGCGTGCATATTTACTTGTTAGTGCATAACATGAAAAGCTAATCTGATCCGTGTTCATTGAAGCACATCACTTTATTGGTTTCTCTAGGAAAGATTACATTTACTGAAAATTAAACGCTGCCTGGCCGTACATTCAATCACTTTTCCCCTTTATGTGTAAAGATGAACCCTGATCTAATGGAAAAGTAGGACAGTGTTATAAAATGAAGAGGTGTTTATTTCCAGTCAGAGCAATACATATGCATCCCAATAAAATGCCTGTGGCCGCCCCTTTTATGACCGCATGCGGAGTGAAAGAACAGATTGCACACAGCTGATAGGAGGAAGCCTTCCTGCATTTTGGGTGCCAACCAATTTTACCTCTTACAAAAGCCGCATTACTTAGTCTTTGACTTAACAAGGGTTCTGTACTGTCCCGGGGATAAAGTGAAAATCTAAAATGTTGTTGTGTTTTCTTTAAGATGATCACTGTTAAAAAATCTTTAACATATTTAATCAAGTAAATATAAAATGTACTCGGTTCAATCACTTATGTAGAAGCTGCCAACTAGGATGCAGGCAGCAAAAATAACATCCAGAATGCTTTGCAAAATGAATGTAATAGATGCACAGTGTTACAGGTTTGTTTGTAAAATTATTTTCATATTAATCTGTGCTGCCGTTTTTCATTCTGGTTTTAATCCATTTTAATTTGCTTTTTATTTTATTTTTTAACCCTTAAAGGATTGTAAAAAATTAGGGATATATGTCCATGACCTCTTTCTATATTTTTTTTGTTTTCTATTTTACTAAGTTTTCTTCAATGCTGTTTCTTGGCACAATTTCTGTGTTCCAGGAGCATTTCCACATGCGTGTTTTATATTATCCACTTCAATATCGGGCATTTTCACCCCCTTCCTGCCCAGACCAATTTTCTGCTTTCAGCACTGTCACGCTTTGATAATTGTGCAGTCATGCGACGTGGCTCCCAAACAAAATTGACATTCTTTTTTCCCCCCACAAATAGACCTTTCTTTTGATGGTATTTGATCATCTCTGTGGTTTTTATTTTTTGCGCTATAAACAAAAAGACTGACACTTCTTGCTATAATAAATATCCCATTTAAAAGAAAAAAAAATTCTCAGCTTAGGCCGATATGTATCCTACATATTTTTCATAAAAAAAATCGCAATAAGCAGATACTGATCTGTTTTATAGCGCCTACAAAATGGGGAATAGATTAATGACATTACTAGTAATAGTATTCTGCGTTTTTTTTGGCAGAGCCACCTTGTGGACGTCATATGTATATATGCGGGTATTGAAGTGGTTAACCACTTCAATACCAGGCTTTTATACACACCTCAATACTGGGCCTATTCTGGCACTTCTCTCCTACATGTAAAAATCATCATTCTTTTGCTAGAAAATTACGCAGAACCCTCAAACATTATATATGTTTTTTTAGCAGACACCCTAGGGAATAAAACGACGGTCATTGCAACATTTTATCTCGCACGGTATTTGCGCAATCATTTTTCAAACACCCATTTTTTGGAAAAAAAAATGTTTCATGAATTAAAAAAAATAACAAAACAGTAAAGTTAGCCTAATTTTTTTGTATTATGTGAAAGATTGTTACACCGAGTAAATAGATACCCAACATGTCACGCTTTAATTATGAGCACACTCATGGAATGGCGCCAAACTTCGGTACTTAAAAATCTCCATAGGCAACGCTTAAATTTTTTTTTTTTACAGGTTACTAGTTGAGATTTACGGAGGAGGTCTATTGCTAGATTTGTTGCTGGCACTCTAACGCACGCGGCGATACCTCACATATGTGGTTTAAACAGCGTTTACATATGTCGGCGGGACTTGCGCATGCTTTCGCTTCTGCACGCAAACTACCGGGGACACAGGCGTTTTTTTTATTTTTTTTGTTTTTTTTTATCTTTTATTTTTTTTTACTTATTTTTTATTATTTTTTTTACACTTTTTTTCATTTTTTTTTCACTTTTATTCCTATTACAAGGAATGTAAACATCCCTTGTAATAGGAAATGTGTGTGACAGGTCCTCTTTATGGAGAGATGCCGGGTCAATAAGACCCCACATCTCTCCTCCAGACTGGAAACCTGTGATTTTTTTTTTACTGATCTCATTACTGTTGCTTACAGCCGCAATCGCGGCTTTGTTTACTTACGGGGACCCGGGCGTGATGTCATCACATCGCGCCCGGGTCCTCCGACGGTTTATAGAGATGACTGGTGAACATATGGTCACCAGTCATCTCTATGCTTCCTGCCAACCCCGAACGATTCGTTCTCCGGGCCCCTGAAGGCACAGGAGAGCCCGGAGAAGCAACGGATGGTGGCGGGAGGGGGGGATGTCCCCTCCCGCGGCCTGTAAGAACGATCAAGCGGCAGAATCGCCGCTATGATCGTTTTTATGTCGTGCAGAATCGCCGGCTGAACTAGAGGATATCTGAATGATGCCTCTGGCTGCAGGCATCATTCAGCTATTCACCCGCGAAGCCCAGGACTTCATTTGACGTCCACCCAGGATGGGAGATCCCATCTGTGGACGTAAAATGACAGTGGGTGGGTATTGAAGTGGTTAAGGATATGTGTGTTCCTGTGTGTTTTTTGATGCATTTTGCTGCGTTCCATACAGAATAGGTGCAGCATATTCTACTTTTGTTGACTGCAGTGATGTTAACTAGAGTCATTGGAATCCATCTTCAACAATGTCCGTGAGTCTTCAAGAAGGAAGAACATTTAAAGTAATGTCAAGCCTAAAACAAACAAATTCTAAGTTAACATGGCCGCCACATTTTAATGCCGCGCTTGGAATTTCCAACAACAAATGTTTGATGGGAGCTTGTTGGAAATTCCGACCCTGTGTAGGCTTCATCAGACATTTTCTGTCGGGATTCTCGACAACAAAAATTTGAAAGCTGGTTCTCAACTTTTACGATAACAAAATCCATTCTCGTAAATTCTGATTGTGTGTGGACGAAGTAAGAGACGGAAGGGCTCAGTCTGGTTAAACCAGTGTTCTTAATGGAGATGGCACATTCGTCATGCTGTAATGGACTGAAAAGCTTGAATCGTCTCTCACCAAACTTCTACTAACACAACTGGTATTGAACTCTCCTTTATAGTGCTGTCGTAGTGTTGTACGTCACCGCGTTCTTGACGTTCGGAATTTCCGACAACATTTGTGTGACCGTGTGTATGCAAGACAAGTTTATTCATAATGCTGTGCATGCCATGCATCAAGCATAGCCCCCTGTAGCATCACAATCCTACAAGTGCGGTTCACCAGGGAAAGCCCCAGTGAGGGGGAATAAAGGTTTCTGCAGCTTACAGTAAAGTGTTGCAGATTCTCCTCATCACACACAATACAATTATGTGCGCACACCAATACCGACTAGATTTACATTTGTGAAGCTCAGGCAATGCTAAAAAAAAAATGTAGCGACAGTTTCCCTTCTCATACTTACTGCAAATTGAAGAAATAAATCATTGGATATCTCATTATATTTCTCCTTGCATACTGCGGCAGAATTTAAATTGCCTTTTGTTGCTGCTCCACCAAACGATACTTTCTTATCATCCCAAGCGCACATGGCTGGAGAACAGGAGAGGGTGAGAGGGAGCGCACACAACACTTCTCTTCCACTCTCACATCCGCTCTGCCTTTGTACTCTAATAGTTTTATAACTTATAAGGAAGGGCTATGACCTTCACAAATGCACAGAGATAGCAGTTGTGTTGTGCTTAATCATCGCTGACTTTAAAGTGTGTTTAATTATGTTTAATAAAGGGACAGGAGCTGAAAGATGAATTTTTTTTTTTTTCTTATAGCAAAATACTTGTTTTTTCCTATCATCTGCGACCAGCTTGGGTGATGTGCTGCAGTCGAATTCTTCTTGCTGCTTGAGAGTTAGCAAGATTTGTATAACTTAGGCTGGCCTTAAACTAGTAGAATGTCATTTGTAAATTTCAATTTTCTTTATTCGATTTTCTAAACCTTAGTGGGGTCAAATTGACATTCCTTTTTGACCACAGTGAAAACGGAAATTTGAAGAAGCAGAATGGAAAAAGCTTTCTCGAACAAGCTCATTTCTAACGGTCTACTGTATGTGGTTTTCCTTCAGTCTAAAAATGTATTATAAAAGCCCTGTGCTTATTCCGGCTACTCTTGTTTCCTCCCACACTCCAAAGATATTGGGATAGGTCAATTAGATCCAGTCTAAAACTGGCCCTCATATATGTGTATGTATATACGCCAGTGAGGTAGGGACCTTAGGTTGTAAATTCCTTGAGGGAAGAAACTGATGTGAATGTATATGTAAAGCCGGGGGGATTTGGTGCTCAAATTTTTTTTTGGGGGGGGGGGGGGGCGCAAACAAACTGAACATTTAAAAAAAAATACTGAAACAAAAACATATGCAGCCCACTGTGCCCATCACATGCAGCCCACTGTGCTCATCACATGCAGCTGAGTGAGTGAGTGAGTGAAGAACTTATATCGCGCAGCACCTGCAAACTAAATCGCCTCTGGGCGCTCATTGTTCCTGTCTATTTTGATATCAAAAGAGATGAGTTTTGATCTTTCTTCTGAAGGCCAAGTGCTTCTCCTCCAACCGAATGCTGGTTGGTAAAGCGTTCCATAGTCTGGGACCTTGGAGCGCAAATCTTCTTTCTCCTTTGGACTTGTATCTAGCTTTGGGTATCTGGAGCAGATTTTGGTTGGTGGATCGCAAAACGTGATTGGAGTTGTGAGCTTTTATTTTTTCGCATAGATACTGGGGGGCCTTCCCATGGATGCACTTATGCGTCAGAGTGCTTTAAAAGCAATTCTGTCTTTTACTGGCAACCAGTGAAGGGATCTCAGCGAAGGTGAGATTGATTCCCATGTTTTTTTTTCCCAGTCGCAAGTCTGGCGGCCGTATTTTGAACGACTTGCAGACGCGAGATCTAAAACTTTAGGATTTCAAGATAGAGGGCATTTGCATAGTCAAGTCTGGAGTTCACGATTGTTCCCACCACGACTGCTATGTTGTCTTAAGGAATAAGTCTACGTAATAGGCGCAGCAGATGGTGAGATCCGCTGACTACTGACCCTATTTGTGCATCCATTGTCATGTAGGTGTCAAAGATGACCCCGAGACTTTTGACTTTGGTGCTAGGGGTGATGTTTTGACCCAGAATGGGCGGGGGTGTCCAAGTTGATTCTCACCTTCAATTGCAGCCCACTTCGCTCCATCAATTGCAGCCTTTGTGCCCAGCAACTATGCAGCCACTGTGCCTCCCACCCCCCCGCCCACTGTCTTCCCAGCGCTTACCCAATTTGGTGGTGGATCAGGCAGCGAGCTGTAGGACAGGTAGCACTGTGGTGGATCTGTGTCCTCCAAGCATCCTCTGTACGTGTCTTCTTCCTGCTTCGCTAGGCCATCTCTACCTTCAGCCAATCAAGTGCCCGGTATTACAGCCGGGCCTTCTGATTGTCTGGGAGACAGTTCTGTGTTAGCAAAGTAAATTAATATTTGCTTTGTTAACACACCTGGGTGCACTGCGAGTGTAACGCTTTGCGCTTGCAGTCCACCTTTTTTTAATGCCTATTTGAGCCTATGACTCTAATCAGGGGCCTTTAAAAACACCCCCTACCCCCGCCGCTGTAATTCAGATGCCCAAAATGGGGCCGGATGCCTGACTAGGGGGGTGTGGGGGTGTTTACAGCGGCCATGGATAGATTCATGCAATGCATGAATCTATCTATAGTACACAAAGGGGATGGTGCCGAGCACCCCTAATGGACACACCGCCACTGTGTAAAGTCCTGCTTAAATTGTCAGTATATAAATACCTGTAATAAATACGATCTTTCATGTTCTATTTCCATTTTTTAAGTTGGAGGTTTATCTTTTAACCCTTTCACTGCTGGGTTCATACTTCGTACAGACCTGACCGTGTGTAAAACTGACAGGCAGACCCAGGCATCTGCGCTGCCACCCTATTGCCTCCGGTACTGGCACTCCAACCATGTATTCCGGGCTCCACTTGCCCATCTGCGGTCTTGGGATCCACATGGTGGGTAGAGGTAAGGGAGAAGAACAGACACCCGTCCGCTCTCCTCCCCTTCTTGCTGTGACCCGAAAAGTGACGTCTAGGACATCACTTGCGGTTCAGCCTTTGTTTCCCTGGCTAGCATAGCCAGGAAGGCATGTATTGCAATGCAATCTGCATTGCAATACATTTAGTGGAACACAGAGGAGATATGTCTCATTAAAGAGAACCTGTCATCTAAAAGCCATTGCATAAAGAACTTTTTTGTCCTATGTGATAAAAAAAATATATAAAAAATATATAAAAATATATAAAAAAAAGTAGGCAAAAAAAAATCAAATAAAAAACCAAACTAAAAAAATAGTTACACCCAAACACATAAAATCAGCGCCCCCCCCCCCCCAAGAAAACTAGGAACATAAACGCACGTGTCGGGGGTAGGAGCAATAATTATAGCACAAAACCACCTCCATAACACTAAACTGATGACCTGTGGGGGTCCTTTTAAGCGTTACCTATAGAAAATATAGGGAACTGACGTTTATCGCCATTTTACAGGGGCACACAAATTTAAGGTTTGACATGTTGGCTATCCATTTACTTAGTGCAACCGCGGCAAAAATATGTGGGTAGTTTATTGCGTCTGTTTGCTCTAAGATTCACTTGCATTTCCTAGACCTTCAAGCGACATAAATAATTGCAACTACCACTATTTTATTCTCTAGGGTGTCTGCTTTCAGAAAATACATAATGTTTGCAGGTTTTGTGTAAATGTTTTTTAAACGTGTGCAAAAAAATGCAAAAACAGCTCAGTTAAAGGTGTTTGCTCCAACCTGCCAGTGTTAATCCCTCAGCTTCTTATGCCATCGCCTGCAGCACATTTATGCTACAGTCTTGTTCTGCCTGCTTTGAATTGTTCCACCTTTAGTCTCCATCGTACTTGGACCTTTTAGAGTTTGGATATATTCTTCTTTCACACCCTTTACCCGCAGCCCTAGTCAGCAATAGTTGCTAGAAACACAGGTGACGACTGGGTGGTGGTGCCAATCTCCACTGTAACATGCTTTTTTATCTCCAATATTAACCACTTAAAGACCCCCGCACGCACATATACGGCCACAACATGGCTCGTACAGGCACAAGGGCGTAAATTTACGTCCCCGCCTGAGTGCGGTTCGGGGGTCCCATCGGGACCCCCTCCGCGGCGTGCGGGGGTCTCCCTACCTCTGGGAGCGATCCGGGATCTGCGGGCGGATGTCCGTGTTTTCCGCCCCCCCCCGCGATCGCTCCCAGCCAATGGGAGCGCGCTCCCAGCCTGTCACTTCCTCCTCCTGTGTTTACACAGGAAGGAGGAAATGATGTATTCTCTCATCGCAGCGCTGTTTCCCAGCGCTGCTGATGAGAGAAGACATCACAAGTAAGTGTGCACCAACACAACACTGACACACACTCACATAGGCATATTAACCCCTTGTGATCGCCCCCCCCCCACCCCCCTGTCACAGTGTTACTGAATGCAGTGATTTAATCACTGCATTTAGTGTCAGTGTGACAGGCACTGTAAAAAACAGTTAGTGTTAGGTTCAGGATAGCCCCCCCACCCCCCCTAATAAAGTTTTAACCCCCTGATCACCGCCCTAGTTAACCCTTTCACTCCCTATTGCCAGCGTCACTAAGCGATCATTTTTCTGATCGCTGCATTAGTGTCGCTGTTCCCGCTAGGTAGCTATTTTTTTTTATTGCGATTTTTTTTTTTTTTTTACTAAAGACATGTGGCTAAATAAATTTTGGCCTAAATGTTTGACTAAAATTTAGTTTATTTGTTTTTTTTTTAACAAAAAGTAAAAAATAGTGTTTTTTTTTCAAAAATGTCGCTCTATTTTTGTATATAGCGCAAAAAATAAAAATCGCAGAGGTGATCAAATACCACCAAAAGAAAGCTCTATTTGTGGGAAGAAAAGGACGCAAATTTTGTTTGGGAGCCACGTCGCACGACCGCGCAATTGTCTGTTAAAGCGACGCAGTGCCGAATCGCAAAAACACCTTGGGTCATTTACCAGCGTATTGGTCCGGGTCTTAAGTGGTTAAAATGTGCGTGCTTGGGTTTGCTTATTACAGTCGAGCAAGGCTGTTTGAGTAGTCCCTTGTTTTACAACTATGTCTTCAATTTCATGTTTTAAGCTTGGTGAGAACACTCTGGTATTTACAATATGAACTCTTGGGGGTTCTTAAGTGATTGCTATTGGCTGTTTGGCTTTGACACAGAGGGGCTGCAGTTAATGGGTTCCATAGAAGTGCAGGTCAGAGCAGCAAGAGCAGAGAAGATGATTAAGGAAGGATCTGAAGGATCAGTGCTGTAGGGTGCAAGCAATCAGAAAACATTTAACTGGGAAAGGGGGGGGGGATATCAGGGGTGGGCAGGGTTTTTAGTGTAGTGAACACTGCTGAGAGAAGATGTTGGGGGTCCCGACAGCATTGCAGTGCAAGACACTGTTTAGGGTCAGACCTGAGATGATCCTGTACTTTCCTGTTACATTTTCCTCCTGGTGGTAAAATCCTCCAACAGTAAAACAAAGAGTCTCAATTTACAAAGCTTTAATTGGTAGATGAGGATCTATATTTCAGCCATGTAGCTGTAATTTTCAAATCTTATAGGGCTCACCTGACTATAGCAGTCTTTCTTTTTCTTTTCTTTTTTTTTATAAACATCCTTGGTCTGATGTGAATTACCGGTATGTGTGGCAATTAAATATTTTTTTCTTGTCTTGACCATTCCTAACCTCACTAAACTGGCACTAACTATAGCTTTAATATATTATTTTTTCCAGGAAAAACGACTGAAGGAAAAGGCTGCCAGAAGAACGTCAAGCAGGAAAGATAAAGAGGTAGGGATGCTTACCATTGTATTATGGACAGAGGTGCTTAGTCACTTGGGAAATGTTTTGTGCTGCTCGAACTTTGTCAATTGCATAAAGTCACTGTGTGTGATGATCAGATCCTGTATAATAAAACAAAGGGACACGAACTGATACATGACTGAGTGATTTGTGGGTGAAATTCACCTTTGCAGATATTGTTGTTTAATATCCTCAAATGCCTCATTTCTTGTAAGGTCAAAAGGTGTTCCTCTTGCCCAGCAGACTCATTGGTGTTAGTGCTGTAGGTCATTCAAGCCACTAAGCACTACCATTCATACTTTGGACATTTGCCTTGGATTGGTGGGGCCGGCCATACACAGAGCACATTTATTTTCTGCAACCATAAATTCTTCTCGATTTCCCCATCAACGCAGCTTGTTGATGCAGAAATCCCTCCTGCCGGGCCATTGTCTTCTCTCGGTGGGGGAAGCTGTCCCTGCTGGAAGAAGACGGTGATTATCGCTAGTGACTATTGCAGCTGCTAGTGATAATTGCAAGAGAATCCGACTGGCTAGTTGTACCCAAGTTGATCGATGGATCGGCTTGGTACATTCAGCCTGCCCGAATCTCAGTCGGTTCCTGCTGAATCAGCCATTATTTGATCCTTGTATGGTTAAGGTGTTATCTGGATTCTCAAGTGGACTACTGATAACTGAGCTCAATAAAGTGAACTTTCTCCATTTACTACAGTTGCAGTGTTTATTGGATAACATAGAAGTTTTATCTGCAATTTTAAAGTGTAACTATTCAAAATCAGAAAAATGTTTTGTCGTTGTTCTTCTCCCCCCCCCATTATGAGATTCACCATCTCTATATATCTAGTTTTACTATTATCAAAAGTAAATCCAATATTGGGGTTGTCCCTAGAACAATAATAGAGGGGAAATCTTCCAAAGGCAAAACAGGTTCCGGTGACCTGGGGGGGGCCCCAAGGGATTTCCTCTTACTTCCTGTTTTAGCTATGGGAAAAAAAGTGATGACTAACTGGCCCATACACACACGGCAAAAATAAAAAAAACTGACATGGGGTTATAACTCTCCCTCACTCTATTCAAAGTGAAAAAAAGTTTTGCCTATAGTACTTTGTTTAATCTTTTATTAGAGTATTAAAAAGCATGTAACAGGAAGGTATTCAACTCTGCAAGCTTAAGGCCCCTTTCACACGATAGGCCCTCTGGCATTCGCCTTTCCATATTTCATGCGGATTTAAGCTGGCCACCCATTGACTTCTATGGGCAGACCGATGTTAGCGGAGATGTGTCTAATCCGATCCGCTCAAAATAGACTGCTGGTGATGCATTCGACCATCCGTCCAGTGGATCGGATGTGATTTTTATCCGATCTCCTCATATAGAACAGCGGGGCTCTGACAGGTTCATCTCGGCACACTGAGCGGAGAAGGACCTGTCACCCGCCTGCTCAGCGTGGATCAGTGGAGCTAGCCGAGACCGTCCAATGGATCCGCCCTGTGTAAAACAACCTTAATATAAGAATTTCGATACACAATTACCAAGCACAATGAGGCTTGCAAAAATGATCAAATATCAGAAGGCAGAATAACTGCAGCCATAAATTCTATGTGGTAATGGAAAGGACGTGAAGAAGAATATGTTGTTTTTGGGAAATTTTGCCCTCATCCCTATCATAAATGTATATAAGCAAAAAACCCTCTAAATTGGACTATTACGGACTTGAAGTTATACACATGTAAAATTCGTAACAAGCTTTATTATACATCTTAAAATCGTATAAGATACAAAATAAAAAAACTCATGCAGCTACATGACATTGGTACAAAATTACTGGAAAACCACAGAATTCTGTTAACAATAGTAGTATAAATATAGTAGTATAAATACAGAAGTAACCAACGTATTTCGAAATATAATCGTTTTGGTTTTCTTCCTCAGGTACAAGTGGTTATTACATTTACATATCTACAACAGAGAGGTATAGTTAGAGGTCAGGTCAATACAAGACACACAATAATCACAATATACATTAATTACCAACCCTTGTGGGTATAGTTCATTGCATGAAGAGCCGCATCATTTAAAATCGCAAAGTAAACTTTACTGCTGCATGATACCAAAAGTCAGCCAGATATGCATGCTGGATCCCACGCCCCCCCACCACGGGGACTGCTGGGATATCCCACCACAGGTCCACAGATGACTTTCATTTGGAGAGACCACTTATGTTTTATGGTGGAACTGTCCAGATAAGCCAAAAATGTGGTTATGGAGGCCCAAAATTGGTCTGGTTGAGAAGGGGTTAACTTTAATCAGCCTTCAAAATGCAAACCATGGTTATCACCAATTAAAAATATTGAATATCATAAATCATCAAAAGGTCTAATTGATGGCTTGTGTAGACCATGAAACCAGACTGTGAACTATTACAACATCTATACTGTTAATGAGGGGGAAAAAAATCGGGGGGTGTTAAAGGTAAGAGAGAGGGGTGTGCAGCTATGCGCTCTTACGGGATTTGATAATATCACTATAGGTCAGCCTATATTCAGGATACAAAGGAGTCAAAGGCAGATGAATAACTGCAATGTGACCATACCGTCCACATGAGCCTATGTGATTCCAGCTCATCGTCTCTAGCAATCGTGTTCTATGTGGTTAATTTTGTCTACTTTGCATGGCCATTCAGCTAGGGAAGGGGATACAGTTCTACTTTAAACGTTGTCTTTACAACCAGCCAGGCATTTGTTATATAACTGCCAAAATCCCCCCATTTCTCTGCTTGCAACCATGGCAACAGAACTTGGTTTGTGCATATCATTTCCAAGAACCCAGTAAATCATATAATTGGCACTCCCAGCAGACGCAGAGTTTAATTACTCGCAATTAATATGGGACTGCTGCATAGACCATCCGCCATCCCTTTCTCTAGCCTGTGATAACACATTCATCTGGGAACCCTACCTTACACACACAGTTTGGAGCCTTACACCAGTTCCCTGTAGATAAAATTGGTTTTACTGCACCAGGACATGCAAGACAGACATTCCTTCCAGTTGTCTTTACGGATGTATTTCATCCTCTGGTGGTGAAATGCGTCAGTCGACAGCTGGGTGCAGTGTCTGTATTTGTGCTAAACATATAATGCCGGCACACCATGATCTTAAAAATCAGGTCCAAGAATTTATTAAAGTGAACACAATCACAGCAGTAAATTGTGACGTTTGGGGCCATTCAGGACCCGTTCATGTCTGTATTTGTGCCTGTGCAATGAGTTGCTTTAAACTACAAGCGTCTAGCTCCAAACTAAGTGTGCGCTAGACAGAGAACGTAAAGCGGTAACTAAACCCTGCTATTTACAGCCAAGAAAGTTACCATCTTGGCCTCTGTTTGATCCGCAATTGTCATGGTACTGCGCATGTCAGTTATGACACCAGCCGTTTGATGACTTGACATTTCAGTCAAGCAACTGACGGTTATCATTCATGGCATGCCTTGAATGTAACCATTTTGGGAAACTTTTAAATCAATGAGCTTAGTTCTGCTTCAGAGTACTTTCACACTGAGGCGGGGCGTTAGCGGTAAAGCACCGCTAATATTAGTGTCGCTTTACCGCTGTAATAGCGCATGTAGGGGGCCCTTTTAACACCCACTAGCAACCAAATGAAGGGCTAATAGTGCCTGCAAATCTCTGCTGTTGAAGCACTTTGCAGGCGCTTCGGCAGCGGTGCCCATTGATTCCAATCGCAGGGACGGTGGAGGAGCAGTGTATTCACCAATCCCGCACCACCCGAAAGATGCTGCTTGCAGGACTTTTTGTAATGTTCTGCAAGCGCACCGCTCCAGTGTGAAAGCACTCGGGCTCTTACACTGGGACTGCAGGGGAGGTGTTTTTCAGGGACCATTTTTAGCCCAAAAGCGTGTGAAAAAAGCCCCAGTGTGAAGGGGGTCTTAAAGGAGAAGTCTGCCCACCGCTGCACAAAATAAAAGCCAGCAGCTGCACATACTGCAGCTGCTGACTTTTAATATTTAGACACTTACCTGTCCCCTCCATTGCGAGTAAGGGAACCCGTGTAGTCTTTTGGCTTCACGCTGGGAACCCTACTGCACATGCGCTCTTCTCTCTCCTACTGGCCCGGTGACAGGGACATGAGGAGGGAGCCCCAGCGGTGACATCAATGGCTGAGGCTCCTGGAAGTGGGGAAAGCATTCCTGTAAAAGACAGGTATGCTGTTCCCCCTCCCCCGAAAGGTGCCAAATGTGGCATCGGGGGAGGAGTACAATGAGTGGAAGTTCTACTTTTGGGTTAAACTCCACATTAAGGTGGGATTAGAGACTGCAAGTTGTATGGAGTATGGTCTCTAATGTAATACACTAGGATTGGACCGTACATCAACTGGCTGATGAATACTGGGGGTGCAGTATTTCTTATTGCAGTATTGGGACTGAAGTTACTGATATTTTTTCTTATTGCAGTAATGTAGCTGATACCAGGGGTTCAATATGTCTTATTACTAGAGGTGCACTGAATGGAAATATATTTACCGTATATATAATTGTATTCGTTTTTTTAATTTGATATCATGAATTTATATGAATATAACATTTTTGTCAAACATTATTGGCACAAGAAAAGCTCAAGAAAAGTGCATTCTTTAAATGCTATGTATGTTTTCACACTGGTTTGTTGCACTTCTGTTGTGGTGGTAAAAATCCTGCTTGCTGCATTTTTGGTCAGTTTATAAAAAAAAAGCACCTCCCATTGAAATGCATTGAATACACAGCAATGGGGCATCAATGGAGCGCCCATGTTAAGTTTTTGATGTGCTTTTTGAGTTATATGACCTTTTGACAAACACACCATAAGCACAGTAAAATCGCGTGCGATTTCATCGCCATTATCCGCACCCTTTTCTCTATCGGTAAAATGCAGAATACACCATTTTTGGCTGATATGTTTCAGTGCATCTCTGCTTTTTACAGTAATGGAGCTGATGGTGAGTATATTAGGGTTATAATATTTCTTATTACAATACTGGGCTAGTGGGTAGAGTATTTACTACAGTACTAGGGGCTGATGTGTTTGTAGCACAAGAAAAACCTTTACCGTAACTTATTGATCAGCACACTGAAATAGTAAGTTTCAATGTCTCTTGAACATAAGAAGAATAGGATCTGCAATAAAGTGCTAACATTCCTGCAATGTATAAAGCTGACTTGAATGTGATTAGATTTTCCTCTACCTTAACAGGATAAGGTTTTCACTTCAAGTAGTTTCTAAATGTTATGTGCACATCTTTCCAGTGAGCGATTTTAGGATTGGGATATTAGCAGTAATGCTCATTTCCATGGTCTTGTTGCTGCACATCTTTCTATTATTTAATCTAGCGATTACCCAGTCCTCTCTGTCAGCCCATTCTCATTGCCCAAAGTGCTATGAACAATAGGGGCATAATTATCTGTACAGTTCTGTAGAAATGGAAAATAATTAGCCTATCATGAGAAATAGAGGGACTTGTTCATCTAACTATTAAAGAGTACTTTGTCTTGTTACGATGATTTTGAATGTGAAGTTTTATTAGAGATTTGCAATGCAGTCACAGAGGGTTTATGTCTCATAGCATTCAGAGAAAAGAACAGGAATTGATTGCTCCTAACTACCATACAACAAGAGTACATTTGACAGCTGAGAATATGAGCATAGTAGCTAAGAATACTTGTGACTTCTTGCACGTAATTGGGCCTTGTGATTTTAAAGCTGATCTCTAGGCAGATAGAAAACTCACTGATTAATGCAATCATTAGAACATCATGAAATGTGTTTTCAAATGCAAGTAATAAAAGTCCCTGAATCTGTCTTGGTATCAGCCTCTTGCAGTCTACTTTACAGCAAAGCTCGAGAGGAGAAGGGTGAAGCAGCGCAAGGAGCCAGTCAGGTATGCTTCAGTGCAAGGTGGGAAGGGAACCTGTGAGTGTAAGTACAACTGAAGTAGAAAAAGAGCAGATTCCCTTCCCTGCTAGTCAGGGCTGCACTATGTGGCAGAGATTGTATAACTCTCGGGACTGGATGAAAATAAATAATACATTTCCTTCAGTGGCTAAAACACTAATTTGTTAATATAGGTGTGCATCCAGCAGTGGTCACCACAGGTAATCACCAGCTGTGTGAACGGATAGCTGTGGCTGCTGACTAGGGCTACCACACCATCACTTTTAAATCTGAACACATATTGATTACACAGGTTCTGACGTTAATTTAAAGTGGTGTAAAGGCAACCCCCCCCTAATACTTGCCTGATCTCCCCTTCAGATCAGCAATGTTGCACAAGAACCACGAAGTCCAGGGATTTCCCCTCCTGATTGGTTGATACATAGCGGGCACCATTGGCTCCCACTGCTGTCGCTTAAAGTCAGTTTCCCAATGAGGTGAGAGAGGGGGCAAGGCTGAGCCATAACTCCATGTCTGAATGGCCACACAGAGCAGCGCCTCAGCTTGGGTGCGCCCATAGCAAGCTGCTTGCTGTGGTGGAAAGAGGGAGGGGCCAGTAGCATGAGGGACCCAAGAAGAGGAGGACCTGGGCTGCTCTGTGCAAAACCCCTGCATAGAGCAGGTAAGTAGAACATGTTTGTTATCTGTAAACAAACAAAAAAAGACTTTAGAATCACTTGTAGGTAAGGCATTAAAAGTGTTGTAAACCCTCCCGTGAAGAAGCTGCCCCCCTTGTACTTACCTGGACCCCATCTTTCAGCGATGGGGACGAGTACAACAGCCGGTGTCTCGGGTCCTGACTGGATAGATTAATGGCAGTGCAGCCATTGGCTCCCTCTGTTATCAATTAAATCCAATGATGCGGTAGCCAGGGCTGAGTCCTGTCTGTTTCAATAGTTAATTAATTAATCAGCCACAGAACCTGTGTAATTAATGTGTGTTCAGTTTTAAAGCGATGAGCTGGCAACCCTACGGCCATTCAAGTGTACAGGCTAGGTGGCCGTAGCTAGCTGCTCACCTCTGTGAAACACCAGCAACAATAAAATCTGGCCGCTGCCATGCGCATTGTGGCAAAACATGCGTAAATGTAGCATTATACTGAAAAGAGATCTTCCATCAAGTTCACCAAGGAAATGTTTTCCAAGTGATGGATTGCATCTGTTCCAAGTGAGCAATAGATGGACAACTAGGGGTAGAAGACCTAGAACACAGAATAACAGACGTTTCAGTATGGCTGCACGCTAATGAATTCATGGCTCCTGATTTTCTTCAGAGTAAATGTAGAACACAGCCAGCCGCTGATAAGATGGAAAGTAGATTCAGCAAGACCTCCAGTTATTTTGTTGAACTGACAGTATTGCCAGTTAAATCCGCACATTTTATTCATGCTGTTTGATTAAAATTATCCAAGTGATGTTGAAGACAATTATTTATTCTATCCAGTCATGAGACTCGTTAACGCTCCGTGTTGACAGCAACAGATTTAAAAAAAGATTAAGAATTAAGAAGTGTATTAAAAGAAAGCTTGTCATGTAACAAGAAAATTGCCTATTACCTTGTCTAGGTGAAGTGAGCCACTAATTGTCAAAGCAATGGTTACCAGGCTTTAGTACGGGAACATTGCACATAGTCTTCTCTGAAGGCCTACCCATAGCTGTATGAAGATCTTTTCTTAAAGTATAACAAAAGGAAAAGCTTTTCTTTTAGTTTTGGATAGAGTAGAGAGTCATCACGGCCCTTGTCAGTTTTTATTGCTGTCTGTGCCCCTGTTAGGCTGGGTTCACACTACGATTTTCCCGTCCGTCAGCCGCATACGATTTCAGTTTTGAAAACGTACGGGCCCGTACGGGAAAACGCATACATAGACAATGCATTGCAAATCGTATGCACTCAGATGCATCCGGGTGCGTACGATTTGCTGGCAAAACGTTTTTTAACAGTACGCAAAACCGTGTTCGACCACGGTTTTGAGGCCGTTTTTGAAACCGTATGGCAAACGCATACGTTTTTTTTTAACATTAAAGTCAATGGAAAACGCACATATGTGCGGTTCCATACGTATAAACCGTATGCGTTTTTCATCTACATGTGAAACCACTCCTACTTCCTGCCAAATTTCAATAAAACAAGAAAATCTTTATTTATTAAATGACACTAATTCCAAAAACGTATGCGTTTTTTTAATCAAAACCGGATGGAACCGTACGCACTTTTTGAAACCGTATACGTTTTATAAACGCATACGTTTCACTTTTGGGCATACGTTTACGTACGGTTAAATCAGTTTCAGCCGCATACGTTTTTTCATATATATCGTATGCGGCTGACGGACGGGAAAATCGTAGTGTGAACCCAGCCTTAGGAAGATTCACCCTTTCCATTTGTCCTTTTACCATAGGGACACTAGTTCTGGTAAATTGGGGGTCCCCAAGGATTATTTTTAATTGAGGGATTTCCTCTCGCTTCCTGTTTGGCTATAGGACAGGAAATGATGGGAAATTTCCACAAAGGGCACAGATGGCGAAAACAAAACCTGACAAGGGGATATAACCCTCCTATTGCTCTATCCAGAATGAAAACAAAAAGTTTTGCCTATAGTTATACTTAAAGAGCCTCAACACTATAACCAGAAAACAGTTGTGCTTCTGGAGTATGATGCTGCTACAGCTAGAGAATAGAGAAAAGCCATGCTGCTACAGGGTGAACATGCCTATAGACGAGGACTGACACTTGTGCTATACTTAAAGCGGTGTTCCACATGCAAATGTGTTTTTTTTTTTTTAAGTCAGCAGCTACAAACATTGTAGCTGCTGTCTTTTAATAAGGACACTTACCTGTCCAGGGAGCCTGCGATGTCGGCCCAAATATCCCAAGCTTTGAACATCTCACAAAGCACTGTTCAATCCATCATCTGAAAATGGAAAGCGTATGGCACTGCAAACCTAAAAAGTAGGGCTGTGCAAATTAACTTTTAATCGATCGATTAATCTTTAATTTTTTTGATCGATCAAAATCTTTTTGATCGATTAAAAAATTCTTATGACTGGTACTCACCTCTCTGCCGGCTTCTGGGCCTTCAGGGAGTTCTGTCAGAGATCCGATGACATCATGGACACCGGCGGGGCTTGCCGTGTCCATCTGAAGGGCTCCTTTGCTGTGCCTTCATATCTGCATGCCGGCGGGACCTTACTATCTGCCACACGCAATCCAGGGCCGTTTTAATAGCATCTTGGGCCCCTGGGCAAAGAAATGCTCTGGGGCCCCTACAATAATGACAGTGCAGGTAAACAGACATCAAGTAGGTAGAAGGCAGACTGCCTCCCCTGTGTATCTATCACTCTCAGTGCCATCATGGGGCCCCCAATTTCGGGGCAGCGCAGGCTCAAGGACCAGCTGCTTTGGGCAAATTGCAGGGGCCCCCAATGCAGCTGGGGCCCCTGGGCAGTGCCCAGGTGTGCCCTCTCATTAAGACAGCCCTGACGCAAGCGCTGTTACACTTCCCTCTGTCAACCTGGGATTCTACAACCATCCAATGGGAGTTGTGATAGTTCCCTTCATGGGACATCTACATGCCGATGGACTGATGTTAACCCCTCCTCATCTGGATTCAGCAGTGGCATTGTTGTACACATTTTTATACCAGTATCATACTTGGCTACAGGTTTTTATGACTGCTTTTGGTACCATTTGGTATTACTCGCACCATTTTTACAGTTTATGTAGCTACATCGATTTTATCTCCAGTGCAATATTTATTTTGTTACCTACTTGAAGACTATAAAAGTTTTAATGCTCTTCCCATCGAGCGCTGCCTTTGTGTGTTTTTTGTATCCTGCTATCCATTTTTCCAGTGGTTGGTAGCTGCACTGGGAATCAGCCTGCAAGGAGATCAGCTAAAAGTAGTTGGATCTGTATGTGCGTTATAATTAATCGAAATTAGTCGATTAATCGATTAAAAAAAAAAACGATTAATCGAACACAAAAATTTTGATCATTCACAGCCCTACTAAAAAGACATGTCGGTCAACCTAAACTGATAGGCCGGGCAAGAAGAGTATTAATCAGAGAAGCAGCCAAGAGGCGCTGCAGAGATCCACATCTCAGGTGGGAGAATCTGTCCACAGGAAAAGTTTTAGTTTTGTACTCTACAAATCTGGCCTTTATGGAATAGGGGCAAGAAGAAAGCCATAAGAAATCCCATTTGCAGTTAGAAGCCATGTGGGGGACACAGCAAACATGTGAAAAAAGGTGCTCTGGTCAGATGAGACAAAAATTTAGCTTTTTGGCCTAGATGCAAAAAGCTATGTGGGGTGGAAAAGTAACACTGCACATCACCCTAAACACACCATCCCCACCGTGAAACATGGTGATGGCAGCAGCAGCAGCAGCATCATGTTGTGGAGATTCTTTTATTCAGCAGAGACCGAGAAGCTGGTCGGAGTTGATGGGAAGGTGAATGAAGCCAAATACAGGGCAAGCTTAGAAGAAAATCTGTATGAGTCTGCAAAAGACTTGAAACTGGGGCGAAGGTTCACCTTCCAGTATTCAACGATCCTAAACATACAGCCAGAGCTACAGTGGAATGATTTAGATCAAAGCATATTCATGTGTAAGAAAGGCCCAGTCAAAGTCCAGACCTAAATCCAATTGAGAATCTGTGGCAAGACTTGAAAATTGCTGTTTAGACTCTCTCCATCCAATCTGACAGAGCTTGAGCTATTTTGCCCCCCCCCCCCTACAGAGTGACATCCACCCACCAAGGCATTGTGACAATTTCACAGCTCTTACCAAGAGCTAGACCAGGGCTTGCCTTTGGGCTGAAGATTGTTGGGAGTACTACTGAGGCAGTGTGTAGTAATGTTTTCAATAAGTACAACATCCTCCCACCACTCTGCATTACATAGAGACTCAGTAATGTCACTGGGTCTAAAATAAGGTATGCAATGGCAATCGGTTTTATTTCAATTTTTTTTAGCATGTTGGTGGTGAAGGGGAAGGACCAGAGAAGGCAGAATATAAGCAGATTAAGCTGCTTCAATGAGTGAAACAAAACTCTCTAAATCAGCATTAAAGTGAAAATAAAATACCCTTTATTTCTTTGAATAATATTAGAAACATTTATATTATGCATTATTGGAATTGCTAAATGCCTGATTGCAAACAGTCTAATCCAAGCATTTAGCAATTCTCCTGCACTTTACCGACAACAGTGTGCTCATAGGCGCTTCCTGAAACCGCTGTCAGTGTCTGTTAGCAGCACAGCCCCGCCCCCATCTTGCTCCACCCTACCCAGCCCCTCAATGATCACTCTATCGGCAGCAAAGTAGCAGACATGTAATTTCCTAGAGTGATGCTCCTGTGGTCAGTTTGAAATAGTAAAGCAGGGGGGTTGGCAAGATCACCAGGTATTTCACAAAGATAACGGGATACTTTTTTTTTTTTTTTTTTAACACAAGTACATGGTACAACATGCATGTATCAGGAAATATGAAATGTTGGGGGTCACATACGCTTTAAGTTCCACTTTAAGGAATGTAAAATAATAAATGCCTGTAAAAGAAAAAGTTTAATATTTTCTTGTTCTACTGCCACTGTATTTGTGACTTTGAAGAGGGCGCTACATGAAGACCCTTCTGCATTTAAACATTCCCATTTTGCTTTGGTCCCTTCCACAGGGACCACTTTGTCACTACAGGTTCCTGTTAGGATACTTTACAACAGTGTGCATCAAGGTACGAATATGTGTGCCCCTTTGATATGGCAGTTCTGGAAGATCTACGGCTAGTGGCAAATCGATCCTATAGTGAATACAAGGCATACTTGTAATGATATGGACAGCTTTCAAGTTGGTTGGAAGTTCGATCGTGTGTACAAGGCTTTACAGAGACGTCAGTCTCACCCAAATGCAGCATGTTTGTAGTGATAACAGCATGACACCTGGGATGAATGTAGTAGAGCGTTACCATACATACTGTGTGTCCAGGTAGCATCACTCCTTTAGAGTACAACAGCATTCCAGTAAGGAATTGCAGATTAAAGCAGTATTAAATTCAAAAGCAAACATCCTTTATTTTTAAAGGGGTTGTAAAGGTTTGTTTTTTATTTTCTAAATAGGTTCCTTTAAGCTAGTGCATTGTTGGTTCACTTACCTTTTCCTTCGATTTCCCTTCTAAATGTTTTATTTTTTATTTTTATTATTGCCTGAATTTCTCACTTCCTTTTTCTCCTGATGCTGAACCGGCTGAGATTGAAACGTGTATGGCTGGCCTTAGTTTCCTTTTCTAGGTTTTCTTCCTTCTATTTTTATTTGGGGATCAGGCCAGCAAGTCTGTTTTTCAAAAGGAAAGCTCTCTTGCAGTTACAGGGATTGGACAGATCATTTTACACTGGTGGGGGTGCTTAAAATGCTTTTATTTATGTGAAACTTTTATCCCAAAAGGAAAAATTGTTTGGTGTAACTGATTATAAAGTATTGCTTAGAGTTCAGCTTCAATTTGTTAGTGTTTTAAATCTGCTAGTCCATCCAACTCTCCCCTTCCCCCAGACAGACACTCCTGCTGTCCAAGTGTGCCCCTGTGCTACTTCATCCAGAGTGGGGGAACTCTAATACAGAAGGTGTGTTACTAGCCAGATTACTAAGTGAAAACAGAGGGGGGGAGAAAACTAATAGTCACTACACTGAAGATTGGTAAGGTGCAATGTATTACATTTTTGGTTTTGGCTAAAATAATGCCTAAAAGGGAATCATCAGAAGCCAAGCCCTCTTCTTATCTTTCTAGGCCTTTCCTCCCTAGCTGAGTGATTGTTTTCCCGGTTACTGTGAATTCTGCTCTGTCGCGATGATGGGGGCTGTAAAAGTTTCTATTTCGGTACAAAATGCCCGCTACCTGCAGAGACCACTATTTGATAAGGACTTTGCTGAATACTGCATGACTTCAGCAAATGAGATGTGAGGAATAGTTTCATGGCTATTTAGATTATTAAAGTGGGCCTACCAGCTATTTTATGCCGGAGAGTAATTTAATTTAGTCTTCTATTTTATATGCCAGCTGTATCATTTTTGTTTGAAGTTCATCTCCAAAGATATGTATAAAGCTTAGATGGTTTCCTTGCTTTGCTGTCAGTATTAACAGGATCTGGTAATGATATAAACAGTTGTACAGTTGTATGTACGCTTTGCCCTGTACACAGACCTCAAACTGTGTGCAATCCAGCGAAATAGT
This sequence comes from Rana kukunoris, assembly GCA_029574335.1. NCBI lineage: Eukaryota > Metazoa > Chordata > Amphibia > Anura > Ranidae > Rana > Rana kukunoris. The sequence goes on along the minus strand of CM056050.1, from coordinate 105,959,778 downwards.
AAACAAGTCTTTTTCTGTTGGGGAGTGTGAATGAAATAAAATGAAATCTACTGTCAGTCATTGTCCATGATCACAGCATACACTTTCATTTTATAACCTCCACATTGTATTAATATAAACAAGTTGTTATGCAGAATTTATATAGTGCCAACAGTTTGGTCAGCACTTTACAATGTTAAGGCAGACCGTACAATACAATACAATTCAGTACAGGAGGAATCGGAGGGGCCTGCTTGTTGGATATGTTTACAATCTTGTAAATGTTGCCGTCTGCTGCCCATCTTTCCACCACTTACTAATTTTCTTGCATGCTTTGCAGCTTCTTTGCGCTTTACTGTAAATTTCCAAGGACTACATATCCCATAGTACTTTGCTGTCTGCAAGCTGTAATTCCTGTAGTGACTCCACCTTGTGAAACTCCTCCTCTTAGTATCTCTGTAGTTCAGAAGCAGGCTTTGTGAAATGTGTGACAGCAGTGCATAGTAACAGGGCATAGTGAATACAGTACGTTTATAGAATTCAAAGAAGTAAATATTTGGGGATCTTAAGTTTACAAACTTTGGGATTACGATTATTATTATTCAGCATTTGAATAGCGACATCAGCTTGTGCAGCGCTTTACAAAATAAAGGTAGACCGTACAGTTATAATACAATGCAACACAAGTCGTGAAAGGGCTCTGCTTTTTAGAGGTTACAACCTAAGAGGGAGATTGTTCAGATTTCTAGGAGTAGGCTAGAAATAATTGATACAATGTGGATATTCAAATATAATTTTATATATTGTATGTTTTATCCTTTGACACAGACCCTGGTAATTTTGTCATCGAATATAGTTGCTGCTGTCAGACTGTGTACACAGCTAGCGGTTCTTCATGTAGTGAAGTGAAAGGAGGTCAGTGTTGGCAGGGTAGAAATTTCTCTTATGACAAGTCCTCTTTAGGCTGCAGAAAGGCATAGTAGAATCTCATAATTTAAATAAAAAATGTACAATGAGGCTACATGATATACAAACAGTATAACAGCACATAGCTGAGGGAAGACATCTAGGGCTGTAAATTCTGACAAAATAAATTTGGACCTCGCACAGGTCTTCCTTCTCTTGCTACTGGTGACCGAAGAAAAACGCATTAACATAAAATTGTTACATGGTACTTAGAGCAAAAATATAGGCAAAACTTTTTTTTTCTGCTTTGGATGGAGTAAGCTATTTTTTTACTATACCTTAGGAGAAATGTCCTTTCATGTCCGATGCAACATGACCTTGGAGGAAATACCTGGGGACATTTGTTCCCAGAATAAATGTCCCCAGTGGAAGATTTCCCCTTTAAAGTGATTGTAAATGAATTTTTGTCACCTTGTAAGTGATCACATTCCCTCTGTTCTCAGCTGCATAAGAGCTGGGGGGAGAAGCAGCAGCAGCACACTGAGCTTCCCAGTGAATGGCTGTGCAACAGGGATGTGTCAGGACAAGTCTGATCATCGGAGGAGAGCACACTGAGTTCCCAGCATAGCTAGAGCAGTGTTTCTAAATAACATCCACATGGTAGGACATCCATCATTCGCTGTGATTTATTCTTCCAAAGCACATACACCTTTTCTCACTGGTACTAATTAGTATTCCAATGTTTCCCTTCATCATTGGTTTCTCTTCCTCACTTAGCTAATGTAACCCTGGTGCGAAAAGAGGCGCAGGGGAGGGGCAAACCAATTTGCTGCGCAGGTGCCTGACAACATGCATCTCAACCGATAACCTCATTAGTTGTCAATATAAAGAAAAGAAGTATAAAGGTCCGTATTCTGTCAGGATGGCCACATCCTTGTTGAATATAGAAAAAGAGAAATACCCCTAGGATTGGGACTTTAGAGGCCAGACTCAGAATATATAAAAGATTTATTAGATGGATCAGACAAGATTGCAGTTGATACTTGTTACATGGTAGATCTTTGGCGGTCCAAATCATACTACATAAAACACTTGCAAAATAATATGTAGGTAGAGAACACCAGGGATGAAAAGTGCACCAAGTGTTAAGGAAAGAAAGAAAAATGGTTTTTTTTACAACACAACAGTGTATAATACAACATAATTAAAAACAATCTCCGAGGGACAAATGGAGGATGCCCTAGTTGTCAGGACACCTGACCTGTGGCTTTGTGTAACCAATAGGCAGGCTTGATCCAGATTTGTATACAGTTTTTGGGCAATTTCTAGGTATTTTGCCGAGGCACCACAGGGTGCCTGGGCACCCTGGTTGAAAAAAAGCTGAGCTGAAGAACTGACCTGAAGAACTGACCTGAAGAAGGCAGTCACTCCTCCCCCCCCTCCCCCTGGATTTATTTTTTTATTTTTACAAACGTCCTTTGTTACCCTCCTCTCCTTTTCCCTTCCTGCCCCTTTTTAAGTCCCTACTACCCAAGTGTTCCTTATGTGTATAAAATATGTGTGTCCAGAGTAGTATATTTACCCAAAAAATGCAGCTAGATATACAGTGAATATAATATACAAATAACCTTTTACCCCAGGCATGCAGACAAGCAAAAAAAAAAAAAAAAAAAAATATTTAACACTAGTGATGTCAATACACAGTGCAAGCAGCGGCTTATTTAAATGTGAAAAAAAAAAAAACCAGTGCCGTGTAAGCAGCGGCCCAAAGGGCCAAATTTCACTCTGTCCAAATTGTTTAAATGTGGAGAACATTTTTGAGAATTTGGAAAACAAAAAAATTTAAAAAAAGGGGAGAAAAGACCCTCCTCCCTTATAAATCTTACTAAATATTAGAACAGTGCTATATGTGAGTTATGTTTAATCAAAAGTAAAACTTCAGGCAGGGAAAAAGAGGAAGGGAGAGGGGCAGGACAAAAGGTACGAAAGATGTACAGATCCATTAAATGTCTTTAAGATTGTCTTCCAACCATTTTGCCACTTCTTCTGTTGAGTTGAAGTCAGAGTGAGTGGGGTGGTTGAGTGGTGGAACGAGAGAAAGGATGAGGTTTGGGAAGAGTGGTAAGGTCACAAGTGGAGCCCCAAGGGGGAGCCCCAATGGGCAGGGGGAGAAGAGGGAAAAAAGGGGGTGGGTGGACTCAGAGGGGGAGGGGTGGGATAGGGGGAGGGTGGTATTAGATGGTGCGGGTTGGGTGGGGGGTGTTGGAAGGGAGGGATGTGCCAAACAGTTAAGAGGGCCAAGGAGGGGAGGGATAAGGGATGGTCTTAAATCACCACAAACATTTTTAAATATTATATGGAACAGGAGAGGTCTCAACCCGAGTAAACAGCTGGTGCTAAGAGCGAAAGACCATTATATGGTCTCATTTATCCTTGTCTATCTTTCAAAATACACTGTCCATGGCTTGGAGGCTTAGATCATGGAATGTACGGGGCTTGGGGGATCCCACTAAGAGAGCATTGGTTCTGGCATCAATGGATGGGAGGGGACCAGGGATACTTTGCCTACAGGAGACACATCTAACCAGAGATACAATGGCCCAGTTGGGTCCACGGAAATTTCCGTTTCGATACCACTCTGTCCACTCCTCATACTCTAGGGGGGTGAGCATACTGGTGGGGAAAGGAGTGCTATTCTCCTGTGAAAAAAATTGGATAGACGAACAGGGACGGTACATTTTTCTGTCCTGCTCTATTGAGAGCAGGCCCTATGTACTTGCCAACATATATATTCCCCCCCCCCCCCCCATTCAGTTTCGAGGTGTTACAGAAGCTAGTCGAATTTATGCTGGATAAACCAGATACCCCCCTGTTAGCAGTGGGGGACTTCAATGAAGTCCCTGACAGAGCATATGATAGATTCCCTCCGAGATCCAATTTAAATATCGAACGAGGGGGCCGTTTGGCCCAGTTCATGGAAGAGACAGGACTAAGAGATATTTGGCGCATCCACCACCCACAGACTCGATAGTACTCTTGCTTCTCTAGCTCCTATGTTACCCTGTCCAGAATTGATTTGGCTATGGGTAATGAAACGACATTGAACATAGAGAAGAAAATAGAGTATAGCCCAAGGGGGGTCTCAGACCACTCCCCACTGGAACTAGTAATCAGGAAAGGGGAGAGAACTTCTCCAAGAGAGTGGAAAATCAGTCCATACTGGCTTGAGATACTTGGTGAATCACAAGAATTATTGAACAGCTTGAAGGAGTATGTTCAAATAAACACGGGAACGATAGAGGCTGGTGTGGTCTGGGACTCCTTGAAGGCTTACCTAAGGGGCTTGTTAATACAGAAGACGGCAAGACTACAAAGGGAATCTAGGAAGTGGGAAGAACATGCTAGAAATGAAGTATCGTTAGCCGAACAACGATACATTGAGGACCCGTCACCAAGTAGGCAAAGAGAATGGCTTGATAAACAGCAGGTCTATAGTATGGCTACTATGAGGCAGGCAGAGAACCGCCAAATCTTCCAGAGACAATCCCAATTCGGTGAACGGGAAAAAGTGGGACGTATGTTGTCCCTCTTGGTCCGGACCAACACCCCCTCTTCCAATATTGTGGCCATTAGGGGTCCTACAGGCGAAATTCTAACTGAAGGAAGAGAGATAAGGTACACATTCCACAACTTCTATAAATCCTTATATAAATCCAGAGGAGAAAAAGAAGGTATGGAAGCTTTCTTTCAGGGACTTCCGTTTCCAAATTTGTCAGATAACGATAGAAAAAAACTGTAATCCCCTGTCACATTGGAAGAATTACAGTTGGCCGTGTCAGGAATGTCCAATCATAAATCTCCAGGTCCTGACGGGCTCCCAATAGAAATTTACAAGCGATACGGTGGTATATTATTACCACAATTGCTGCAGACACTGGAATGCGCCTTTTCCGAGGGACATCTACCTCCCTCCATGATGGAGGCAACGATCATTGTTATTCACAAAGAGGGAAAAGACCAATTAGACCCCTCTTCTTATCGCCCAATTTCATTACTTTGCACGGACGTAAAAATCCTTGCTAAAGTTCTTGCAACGCGGTTAAACGGATGTATCGAGAGTTTGATTCATCCAGACCAATCAGGGTTCATCCCAAACAGGTCAACAAGTCTTAATATAAGAAGGGTCTTCTTGAACATCCAGATACCCACCGACAGTGGGGGCCCTAGAGCACTGTTGGCCTTGGATGCCGCTAAGGCATTCGATAGTCTCGAGTGGCCCTACTTGTGGAGGGTATTGGAGAGTTTTGGATTTGGCCCATTGTTTATCAGGTGGGTCAGACTCCTATACAACGAACCACGTGCTAAAATTAAAATCAATGGCGAGGTCTCAGGCCTGTTCGGGCTGGAGAGGGGAACGAGGCAGGGGTGCCCCCTCTCCCCACTCTTGTTTGCACTGGCCATGGAACCTTTAGCCATTAAAACTAGACTTAAGGAAGATATCAAGGGGTTTAGAAGGGGTTCAGAAGAAGACAGGATATCGCTTTTTGCGGATGATATCCTCTTCTTTTTAGGCGATGTTGACAACTCGCTGACTCCAGTGGTTCAAATGGTTAGGGAGTTTGGGGGGTTTTCCGGATTAATTATTAACTGGGATAAGTCGGCCCTGCTCCCAATAGATCCTATACGAGGTCAGACGATAGCCGAAATGCCCCAGTTGAAAATTCCCACAAAATTAAAATATCTGGGGGTTTGGATTACCTCCGATGTCAGGGAGTATATCAGTAAAAATATAGCTCCGCTACTCTTAAAGCTGAAAACAAAAAAGGATGTTTGGAGCCGCCTCCCTCTCTCTGTGGCCGGGAGATGCAATTTAATTAAAATGATCTGGCTTCCTCAATTACTAAACGTACTTCACAATTCCCCGATTTGGGTGAACCAAATATGGTTCAAAAGAATTGAAACACTATTCCGAGAACTAATGTGGAAAGGAGGCCAGGCCAGAATTGGGCTACTGACTATGCAGCTCCCGCTTAGAGAGGGAGGGATGGCGGTTCCTCACCCGAGACTATACTTCTTGGCATCACAGTTACAACATTTAGCAGGTTCTGGAATCCAGGATTCAAGCAAGGGTTGTTTCAGACTAATGCTATCAGGGGCCCCACATAAAATACTAGTCGAAGCCCTAGAGGCAAATTCATTTGCCCACAAATACCCGACCATAAAACTAACTAGTAAAGTGTGGCAGACAACGAAGGCTCTTTTGGGATACTCTGGGGTAAACGAGTTTGTCCCCCTTTGGAACAATAAAAAATTAACGGAAGTAGAGGGTGTAGAAAAATCTAAAATCTGGGAGAGGCAGGGAATTAAGCGGTTACTTCATCTGTATGAAGGTAATTATATGAAATCATTCTCTGACCTGAGGCATGAATTTAACATGCCAAATCAAACGTTCTTTAAATATCTTCAGATTAGGCATGCCATTCAGACCCAGTTTAAGTCCTACTCGATAGCTAGGTCCCAGACTCCTATCCTCATTAAAATAACCCAAACTAATATAGCGAAAGGCTTAATATCAGAGCTTTATGATAAATTAGGAACCGGGGCCATTAGTCATTCAGGTACACATAGAAGTAGGGAAAAGTGGGAAAGAGACCTGGGGCCGATAACACCAGAGCAGTGGAGTAGGATTCTAAATAGAGGGACGCTGGCATCTATTGCCCCAGCACAGAGACTCTCCCATTTGTTCCTACTACATCGTGTCTATTATACCCCCAAAAAAATGTTCCAATTAGGTTGGAACCAGAGCGACGAATGCCCCAGATGCAAGGCAACAGGTGATCTTGTTCACAAGTTTTGGAGATGCCCCAAGCTCTTCAGGTACTGGACAGAAGTCATTGACAAACTTAACTGCATTTTTGAGATCACCCTAGAGCCAGACGCTAGGACTTGCCTTCTAGGGGACATGGAGGACCACAAAGTTACACCGGGATCCCTGGAAGGAGTACTACGAGGCCTATTTTAGGCACGCAAATTAATAGCACAGAGATGGCAGGCGCTTGCCCCCCCTTCTGTCAAGGATTGGGTAGAAACCATTAATACTCTGATCTGGAGTGAGAGAGCGACCTTTATCAAACAAGGGAACTATAACAGATTCGAGAGAGTATGGGGACCATGGTTGAAGGACATAGGATTTCCTCGATAGAGCTGGATCTTTCTTTCTTATGCTCTATAATCAACAATAACTTTGGACGAGGAAAACCCTCCAAAAATTAGCATAAAGTAGCCCAGATCTTGTCCCTGCTCTAGATAGGATCCTGGTTCTGTTGTTTGGGTAGCCTTACCCCTCTCAGTACTCCCATCTCGAGTCCTCTTCCTAAACTTTTGACACCAGCGATAACTTAGACTAATATATTGGTTACTATAGGTGATAAAGCAATACCATGATACAATAGGCACATGGGTGGGTGGGGAAGGGAAGGGGGGGGGGTGGCTAGAGATGGGGTGGGAAAGGGGGGGAGATAACTTGGAGTGGGTTAATTTATGCATATATATATATAATGCCTAATGTTTGTATTTACTTGTTCATGTACACGCAATATGCACCTGTTGGATTATTTGTAAGTAAATGTGAGACTCAAAATATTAGAAAACAATAAAGAAAAATGAAAGAGAAAAAAAAAAAAGAACTGACCTGAAGAACTGACCACGGCGTGCTCCTGCTTAGCGTAGTCAGTTTTTAATAGGAAAGCAAGGGGACTGGCAGGAACACCACGGATTTCACACACAGGAAGCAATACAAAGAGAACAGGATACTTTCTCATACAAGTACACGGTACAGCAGGCACACTTCTCTTCTGGAGACATTCTGGATTTCTCCTCACTTTCTTTTTCTATAACAGAAGTTACCAGTACAAATGGTCCTTTTTTTTTACCCAGCCCTTTTTTTTATTTTGCCCATCTGAACATCAACCCCTTCACCCTGCCATTATATGTAACCAGTACATTAACCCCTTCACTTCCCCCCTCGTATGACCTATACATAAATGGATTTAGTGCACCATTCTTAAGCTCTGTGTTTAACCAGTTAAGCCCCGCCGCACATATACATCCTCTTTTTGAAGATGGATATCTCGGTAACGGCAGCAGCTGCTGCCACAAAAAACAGAGTCTGAAAAACCGGCTCGGGGCTTAAAGGGGTTGTAAAGGAAAAAAATTTTTTTCCCTAAATAGCTTCCTTTACCTTAGTGCAGTCCTCCTTCACTTACCTCATCCTTTGATTTTGCTTTTAAATGTCCTTATTTCTTCTGAGAAATCCTCACTTCCTATTCTTCGGTCTGTAACTACGCACCGTAATGGGAGGCTTTCTCCCTGGTGTGGAGAAAGCCTCTTGAGGGGGGAAGGGGCGAGCAGGAGTGTCAGGACGCTCTCTACTTTGCAGATAGAGAAAGGAGCTGTGTGTCTGTCTGACACTCCTGCTCACCCCTCCCCCTTCAAGAGGCTTTCTCCACACCAGGGAGAAAGACTTGCATTACAGTGTGTAGTTACAGACAGAAGAACAGGAAGTGAGGATTTCTCAGAAGAAATAAGGACATTTAAAAGCAAAATGGAAGGATGAGGTAAGTGAAGGAGGACTGCACTAAGGTAAAGAAAGCTATTTAGGGAAAACATTTTTACCTTTACAACCCCTTTACAGGGTCACTAAAGGAATTTTATTTTAGCTAAATAGCTTCCTTTACCTTACTGCAGTGCTGTTTTCATGTCCTCATTGTTCGTTTTTGCTTTGATGTTGCTGTAATCCTGCTCTGTTCTGGACACATCCTGGTTGTCTGTTTCCTTATAACCACAGTGCTGGGAGCTTTCTCACTGTGGTTACTAATCAAGGTGGTGTGATTACTGTGTGTAAACTGAAACTGGGTTGGTGCTGAGGGGTTTTAGACAAACCATCACTGCCCTCTATTGGCTCTGTGGCTCTGTACATCAGAGAGACAGAATATAACAGCAAAAACTAAACTAGAACTGTAGGTTGATTATATGATTGATTTTTATCTATTTTAATCATTTTTAAAAGGAAACAGTTACATTTTATGTCTCTATACCCTGTAAACCAGGCATCCTCAAACTACGGCCCTCCAGCTGTTGCGGAACTACAAATCCCATGAGGCATTGTGAAACTCTGACATTCACAGACATGACTGAGCATGATGGGAAATGTAGTTCCTGAACAACTGGAGGGCCGTAGTTTGAGGACCCCTGCTGTAAACGGTCATTTCAGCCCAAGTTTTTTTTCCTTTAGTGACCCTTTAAGTTAACCTCCCTCATTACCAGCATCTTATTAATTTACAAAAAATTTTGACCAAAAAGATTAACACCTTGGGGTGTTTGCGTTCCAAAAAAGGCTGATTCGAGGGTTTTTGTATTATTCTGGCATTTTTTTTTTTTTCGAGATGTTTGGTCTTTTTTCCTTTTTCTAATAAAAAAACCCCAGTGGTTATTCAATACCACCAAAAGAAAGCTCGATCTGTCTCCATAAAAAATAAAAATCTAAAACGCATTGGGGTGCAGTGCAGCATGACAGTGTACAGGTAATTGTAGGTTAAACTGTCAGTGCTGAAAATGACCTAGTAGTGGAATATTACAGGCTGGTACTCCAAAATACACCTTTGGAAAAAAATGAAGTTTGTTGCTCCTCATACCATCAGCAGACCTAAAATCACCATTTCTATGCAGCACATGTATTGTGTGTTGGGTAGGCGCATGTGCAAAAGAAAATATGTTGGGGGTAGGTCTACTATAAGGTTACAGCAGTGTCAGATGCTACAGTATGTGATGGAAAGCATCCGCCATTGTCTCTGTAAATGTTCACACTTTTTTTATCCCTGCAGACCAGTTGTCAGCTAGTCCAAAAGCATACGCATGCAAAAGAATGCTGGAAATTTTATTTGATTTGTTATTCTGTTTGTAGAGGACCCTTTGTCTTCAGGTTCCTTTATTGGGACATGTGTACTGGCAGAACTCTTAATACTGGTAACGCTCTGAGGATGTCGGGAAGGAGGTGAAAGGTTCTATCTGTAAACTTGCTTGATTAGCATGGCCACATTAACTGCTTTAAAAGTGCAATTTTTCTTTAAATGCCATGGTTGGAGAAATGGAATAGAAATGATTGAGAAGGTGAAGCTCAGCCAGACACTGTAGTAATAAGCAAGACAAAATGTGAATTCTCTAAATCAGTTTATATTTACAGTGAGCATGATTCATTATAATGGACTCCTCGCTAGCAATTAGTGTTATCAGTTATTACCTCTCTTACAGATGGATCAGAGATTTCATAGCAGAACAGATGTTACAATGCATTAAAATATCCTTCAGCCTGCAATAATTGTTTCTGCACAGATGTCAGACCTGTGTCTGATCAGGTACTCGCAACCTGCCGTAGGATCTGAGCTTCCCGGCCAGATAGCACTACGTGACTTTCTTTGAGATGCTAGTCACATCTTTTTTTTGTGATTTGGGTGAGCAGCTTTGTTGATGAATACCAATTCCAGTAGTGCCATTTTAAAGGTATGCATCAGTCAAACATAAACATCTTGCCTTACATTGACTCAGTGTACACAGCCTGCCTGCTAATTGGCTGTGTTTTTATACTGGTATTCGTCTTCTGCATATTGCAGTGCTGCAAGCCAATTCTTTTGCCATATTTGTTGTCTTTTTAGTAGCTTTGAATGTGAGTTGGAAAAATTTAGGCGTGTGTGTTCAGTAGAACCCTGTCCCAGGGCCTGTTGCTATTTAATGAATGTGACCAAACACTGCAGTCTTAAATGTTTCATGTGTCCATTTACAAAACCCCTTACCAACTACTGAACTTCTACTGTACTCCACAGTTGTTCAGTGGACAGTCATATCTTGGTAATGTCTCGCTTGCACACTGTTGGTGACATACCGTGTCTTTGTCACAGTGGACATTAACCCTTCCTTGCAGTGGGTCTGTGAGAGCCCCTTGTTGGAACAGTTCTCTTACATGTGGTTTTACATATGAGTATAGGGTGCTCCAGATACTTACAGCCTTTAAATCTTCCTTTTTTTTTTTTTATTAAAGTGTATTTTGTGCGTGTACTCGAGAGAGGAGCCGGACTGCAGGAGTTTGGAGTAGGCAGACCTCCCCCAGAGGCAATCTGCCATCTTTCTCCATACCCTCGGGTGGCAATGGCGGGTGTGAGGGGGTCCTCCCACACAGCCCGCCCTACCTGCTCCGCTTTGAAGCCCAACGGGGCAGAGGGACTCCCCTATGTGGGAGTGAGAGGATCTAGCCCGCTCAGCCAGCCCCGTTTGTCCTTCACCTCTCTTTTTTAGAGACCACGTGGCCAAAGTGCGTGCATGTTAACCCAATTTTGAGTGCGTGTAAGTGTGGTGGTTTTTGTAAGAGGGTGGTGGACGTACTAAGCGCAGGCTTACCTCGCATAGCACACCCACCGGGAGCCGGGCTGAGACCACCAAACTCAATTCACATGCAGCCGAGACCGGGATCCAAACCCTTAGCTGCAGAGGTGAACGGCTTGTCAACGCAGTGCCATTCGCGTTGAGCCACCACAGCTCCATCTCTCTTATTTTTTGAGTAGTAGTCTGAGTGACCTAGTCGCACACTGCAGTTTCCCTTTCCTGCACTACAGGGGTGCTCAAGTTCACCTTGCTTGTACTGTTAAGAACTTGGCCATCTACTATTTTTTGCTCTGCAATTTTGGATGTCTGTGAGACATCCGTCACTGTTGCTGTCCATGGCAGGCCATTGTTGTACGATGGCCCGTGGTGCCCTTGACTAAGGACTCATTTTTTTCCCCTCCTGCTCCACAGCCTGCTCATTATGCCAGTTTGTTGCACACACACACACACACACACACACACACACACACACACACACACACACACACACACATGTATGTGTGTGTGTATAGAAAAAAAATATATATATATAAAATATGTATGTGTAATAATTGCTGTAGGCAATCTTTTTTTTTTGCTTCCTATGATAACTAATTCACATATCGTGAGTTGTGATCAATCTGTGTCTCTTCCTTCAAACCCGCTTGTGTTCAGCTGATGCTAATACAGTAGTGAGTAGGGGGAGAATTTGTCTAAAGACATTTGCCCATGGCCTCATTCTATAACCCCCGAGGCCTTCAGAAGGTGAGATCCCTTCCCACTGCTCTGATGCAGTTTCTCTCCCTTTGGATCATGGCCAAGCTGGTGTTTACCCCATACTGAATCAATGCCAGGGCAGTGACTTATATCAACCATCAAGGGGGGAATTCTTATGCCTGGTACCTACGGGGCAGTGGATTTGCTTTTGTCCTGCTCCTCCCACCATGCATGGCCTTGACATGGGAGAATTGACGGGTGCACTTTCTGTTTCTTTGTTCTCAAGAATGCTAATTATTCTGAAGTGTCAGGACTGTGTTCAGGATGCCAGAACTGGACATACCATCCTCTGTATTTGTCCACAAACTTGGCTGAAATGTCCTCATCACCAGGGATACAGAAACAAATTGTGAGCCTACCTTCACTCTTTCGCATAGTGTTAAACAAGGAACACTTTCCAGGCTGTTATCTTGGTCTGAATCAGTTGGCCTTAAGGACCATCTTGGGTCTAATTGTGGCATTAGCAGCTTGCTCTGTCTCCTCTGTTGTCGGCCTTAATATAGGATGATGCTTACTTTTGCTTTCTGCCTTTTCCTTGTAACTCCTTGGGATCTCATTCTGGGGTATCTGTTGGATCCTTTGTGCTGCCCCTTGACAGCTATCATGAATTTTTCCCTGTATTTCCGTGGTTTGTTAGCCTTCACTGGTCAGGAACATTTTTATTGTCTTTCGTTGTGGACAAAGTTGTTTTGAGGCCATTGACTCTTTAGTTCCTAAGGTGGTGTTTTTTTTTTTGTTTTTACCTTTACCTTTACCTTTGTGTTCTCTGTCCTGCTCCTATGCGTCCTCTGGAGATTCCCCCAGTTGGCTGGATGTGCTCTTAATTTTTTATTCTTGGCTGCCATTTCTTTATTGTCGATCCAATTTTTTTTATATCGGTTTTAGTTCTCTTTGCCTGTTGTGCTCCTATATCCCAATGTCACGTGGTCTGTTAGTATTTGTCCGCCATGTTGCCCATTCCTAAGTTGGATTGCCTTTGGATGCCCCAGGGTAAGTAAATATGATGTCCTGTAATGTACAAGTATACGAAAATAGGATTTTTGTCTTGTAGTACTGCACAAGATTCAGTTCTCTCCGCTCTGTTATTTATGTTCTACTTATTGCTTAGTTCACAATTTGAATTGTATGGTAAAATGGATGTTTATCCGACATTATAATCACTTTAAAAACTATCCTTCTTGCTGAACTACATAGCTCCACCCTTATGTGGTGTTCTCACCCTGCAGGCATTGGTTTCCCAGCACAGTGCTGCTGCCTTGACTGCCAAGAAACCTGCACACAGACAGTGTGCACGGAAAGCGTGCTTGGCAGATTCAATTATAGGGGGCATACCTTATGTTAGAAATTTCCTAGTAGCAGCCCAGCAAGCATTTTACAAGCCTGATGATGATGATCTAGGGAGCAATAAATAATTTCTTACGGCAGGAACAGGGTGAAGAAAAAGTGTTTTAAAGGGGTAAAGTTGGGTTTGAGGTTACAATTTTATAATGTCAGGACATACCCTTTAGGTGGTACACAGTTTGGGTAAAAAAACATAGATATGGACAAGCTCTTAGGCTGGCTATTAACGTGCACATAGCTCTTGAGGATGATGGAGCACCTAGTGGTGACTGCCTTGCATGCACAATACTTCTCTGCCCTTCACAGGCAAAGTCACTGTCTGAAGCTCAAGGACTGCTTTTAATAGAGCGTACAGACTTTTTTGAAAAATGAAACAATTGCTGAATATTGGGATATATCAATTTAGGCATATATAGGCATTTTTTCATGCAGAATGCTATTGAAAGATCCATGTTATAGAGAAGGGGCAGAAGTTGGTGTTTACAAGAGATGCTTAAAACTGGGAACCCTGCCGTACTTATATCAAGCTATTTTTTAAAAGCCTTTATAGGGCTGCACTAAATTAGATTTCGCATTAGATTTGATCTGTAAGAGCAGCATAATTTTACCTTTTTATACAGCATGAGTACCTTCCTAATCCATTTAAATCATACTGAAGAAGTTTTACTTGCTTTATACAGTTGTCAATAAATTTTGTTGACCTGAAAGATCTTCTCTGAAAGAAAATCCTACTTATCCAGTTTTCTAAAGCTAGCCATACACAGATTTCTATTGTTCAGCCTGTGGGCGAAACTAAAGAAATGTAATAGATTTCTCCATCGATGCTTAAAGCGGTTGTAAACCCGCCTAATAACATTTTTTTTTTTACTCCTGCAAAGGAAAAGACATAATGAGCTAATATGCACCACATATTAGCTCATTATGAAATACTTACCTCGGAACGAGGTGAAGGGGACTTACCTGGTCCACGCCGAGCGAGATGGCATCTTGCTCCGGCATGTCTTCCGGGTATTGCCGCTTCAGCGCTCTGATTGGCTGGAGCGGCGATGACGTCACTCCTGCGCGCGGGAGATTTAAATGCGGCACGCGGTCCTTTCGCCGTGCATTCCCCCCTGCGCATGCGCCGCTGCAATCACCGTCGCATTGCGAGGGGAATATCTCCCTAATCGTACAGGTTTAGGAGATATTCTCCTTACCTACAGGTAAGCCTTATTATAGGCTTACCTGTAGGTAAAATTGAAAAAAGTGGGTTTACAACCACTTTAACTTGTGCATGGACAAATCTCCCTGCTAGGTTATCACATTTTGACAGCTACCAGTGGCAAATGTCAGACTACCCAAACTGAGGCTGGATTTGATTAGATGCATTTGCTGTTTGGGTGAAATTTTTCCAGTAGGTACCTTTGACAGAAGCTGGTCGCATGATTGACTTTTGTTTAACAAAGGAGAACTGAAATTGGCTTAGCATATGGACAGCTTTATTTTTGCCTTGCGAAACGGGGGGGTGGGGGCTTTATTAAGAGACGATTCTTCCCTAAATTCCCCGCCACCCAATGACCTCTTCGGGCAGTCAACTTCTGGGTCATGATCGCTGGCCACTGTCATTGGCAAGTCAAAGATGACGTTACTCCCACGCAATGCTGAATTTGTGCAGTAAGCTGTAGCTTATTGTACAGGGATGAGCAATCAAGAAGGCATGTAGAGCATGTCTATTCTGCATTAAAAATTCTGCCTGTCCTCCTGTTTTCATTTTGAAACCTAAATTTCCATTTTTAGGTAGAAATATTCAGTGTGCTACTGCCTAGTCCCTCTCTACCCCCATACTCCTACATAGTCTTATCTGAGCCCAATCTTGATCCAGCCATGGGCACATGAGCAGTGGCTCTGTGCTTAGGATCGTTGTCATATTGGACAGTGAACCTTCAGCCCAGTCTGAGGTCCTGAGCATTGTGTAACAGCGATATCTCCTATCAGCCCCCCCCTAACCCTGACCAGTCTCCCAGTTCCTCATGCTAAATAAAAATAAAAAAATAGCATGATGCTGCCACCACTAGGGTTGTCCCGATACTAGTATCGGTATCGGGACCGATGCCGAGTATTTGCGGGAGTACTTGTACTCGCGCAAATACTCCCGATGCCTAAATAGAATACTTGGGGGAGAGCGATGCAGCGTGTAATGCTCAGACAGCTGAGCATACCAGTGAGAGAGAGGCAGCCTGTGTCCCTGTGTGCATTACACGCTGCATCAGACAGCATACCTTGGGGAGAGAGAGGCAGCGTGTAATGCCTGTATGTGCGGCGTATAATCCTCAGACAGCAGCCATCCAGTGTACAAAGCCGCGCCTCCTCCTTGTCTGTGATAGGGGAACACTCCCAGCAGGTGAGTCAGTGTTCTACCTATCACGGACATCCTCTCATCCTCGTCCATGGGATGAGGATGAGAGGGTGTCCGTGATAGGCAGAACACTGACTCACTTGCTGGGAGTGTTCCCCTATCACAGACGAGGAGGAGGAGGAGGCGCGGCTTTTGAACACAGGATGGCTGCCGTCTGAGGAGGATAATACAGGTACACAGGAATTACACGCTGGCGCTGCCTCTCTCTCCCACAAAGGAGGAGGCGCTGCTTTGTACACTGGATGGACGCTGTCTGAGGATTATACACACATACAGGCATTACACGCTGCCTCTCTCTGGGGGACATGGCTGGGGGAGATGGCTGCATTTGTGGGGGGAGATGGCTGCATTTGTGGGGGGAGATGGCTGCATTTGTGGGGGGAGATGGCTGCATTTGTGGGGGGAGATGGCTGCATTTGTGGGGGGAGATGGCTGCATATGTGGGGGGAGATGGCTGCATATGTGGGGGGAGATGGCTGCATATGTGGGGGGAGATGGCTGCATATGTGGGGGGAGATGGCTGCATATGTGGGGGGAGATGGCTGCATATGTGGGGGGAGATGGCTGCATATGTGGGGGGAGATGGCTGCATATGTGGGGGGAGATGGCTGCATATGTGGGGGGAGATGGCTGCATTTGTGGGGGGTAGATGGCTGCATTTGTGGGGGGACATGGCTGCATTTGTGGGGGGACATGGCTGCATTTGTGGGGGGACATGGCTGCATTTGTGGGGGGACATGGCTGCATTTGTGGGGGGACATGGCTGCATATGTGGGGGGACATGGCTGCATTTGGGGACACATTTAAAAAAAGTATCGGTATTCGGTATCGGCGAGTACATGAAAAAAAGTATCGGTACTTGTACTCAGTCCTAAAAAAGAGGCATCGGGACAACCCTAGCCACCACCATGCTTCACTGTTTAGATGGTATTGGGCAGGTGACGAGCTGTGCCTGGTTTCTTTCAGACATAAAGTTTGGAATTGGGGCATCTATACAGGTAATATTGGCAAGTCCTTTGCTCTCTGCATGTCTTCTTGTGCATGGCTTCCACAGTACAGCTTTTCCTTAAGTTGACCCGGAGATAAAAGTTCCTTATGTTGACTATTGGTGCCAATAGTTGCTGGTACATTTAACTAATGCTTTAGCATCAAATCGTACAGCTATACATCTGTGGACAAGCACTGTGATTTCCCCCCCCCCCCCCCCTTTTTTTTTTTATTTTTTTTGTCTTTTTTTTTGTCTTTTTTTTTTTCTTTTTTTTTCATGGACTTTTCAACTTGGGGATAGCATTGTTCTGTTCTACCTGCACAATATAATTTTGTCCTCGTAACATGTTCTCTTTGGAATGAGCCCTCCCCTTTTATTTAACATATGTTACTGGTGCACTCCATTACCACCCTACTACATCATTTGTTATTCTTTTGAATGTACTTTAGTGTTATGTTACTGAACTCTTTGTACCTTGTGTAATGAAAACACGCTTTAAAGGAGTTCTCTAAGCTAAAACTTTTAACCCCTGCTGTGCCCGGGCTGTAAAACTATACAAAATAAACTTTCACTTACCTGCCTACGATCTCCCGTTATTCCGGTATCGCCGCCCGTGCACGGGTCCCTGTCAGCTTCCTCTTCCTGCGGGTCGGTGACTCATCCTGCGCTCAGCCTATCAGCGGCAGCAGCAATGTCCCGCCGTGGCCGCTGATAGGCTGAGCGCAGGATGAGTCACCGACCCCCAGGAAGAGGAAGCCGACAGGGACCGGTGCACGGGCGGCGATACCGGAATAACGGGAGATCGTAGGCAGGTAAGTGAAAGTTTATTTTGTATAGTTTTACAGCCCGGGCACAGCAGGGGTTAAAAGTTTTAGCTTGGAGAACTCCTTTAACTCTGTTGTATTTAGCAAAACCTCAATAAAATTATTAAAATTGAATCATGCAGCCAAAATCAATCTACTTCCTAAAAGCAACATCCAAAATAAAAATAAAAAAGGTCCCCTTTTAGCGGCAGGCTCTATGGCAACAATCTTACCACGCTCAGGAGAGCAAGGAACAGATGTGGACACCAATGACGTCCCCCCCACCTACAGGGATGTTGAAAATATTCAATAGTAACCAAGGTAACTTCCAAATGCCACTTTTAAAAGGCTCAAATTGGACTCGGCAGGATTATAATTGTCCTTGTTTTTGTGTCTGTACCTTAAAAGTGGTGACTAATTCCTCATTACGAAAAGAACCTTATGTAGTATGCCTCCTAAGCTTGCTTTTTTCACACTCCCCTCTGGTGATTGGACGAGTGGACCAGCATAGTCTGTGGAGCTGGTGCAGAAGTGTGTGCTTTCCTGCATCACTGTCATTAGTCAAGGGACTTATAAGAGGGTCGAGTTAACTGCTGACTGCTGAAACTGACATGGCTTCAAAATGTCAAGCATTAGTGCTTTATTATGTTCCTCTCATTTCTGTGTTTTTGTTTTGTGGTTAATAGTAGGTCCTTATCTGGCCTTGTTTACCAGTGTACTTGTCCCTATGTTGTGAAGACAATTAGACGTAAATTAACAACTGATGAATTCAGCTGGCCTTGCACTTGTCCTGACCCTCCCAGCTCCTGCTCTGAGGCAGCTTAGGCTGGCCATACACAGAACAAATTTACATGGGTTGCAGGAAAGCAATTTCCTCAATTCTCCTATCAACATGGATAGTGCTGATGCGGGAATCCCTCCTGCCAAGCCATTGTTTTTTCCCCCGGCGGGGGAAGACAGTGATTGTTAGCGATAATCGCAGGTAGAACCTGCCCTGTTGGTTGTACCCAAGTTGATCGATTGATCAGCTTGGTACATTTAGCCTGTCTAAGGCATGACTATACACGGTTTGAATCTTGGCCGGTTTAGCAGGAAGCGGCCAAGATTCAAACCATGTATGGGCAGGCTGAAGGTACCAAGTTGATCAATGAACTTGCTACAACCAGCATGCTGGTTTTACCTGTGATTGTAGCTAGGGTGTCTGCTATAGCCGCTAGCAATAATCTGTTTTCTCCACCTGTGGTTGCAGAAAAGAAAATCGCTGTGTGTGTGGCCGGCCTTAGACTAAGGGGTTTAACCATGTATTTTACTATGCATTACCATAAGGAATGGCACCCCAGTACACAGCTACAGTGACAATGCACCACCTCTGCAGTGCCACGCAACACAGTTTGCTGAAAAATTTCCTTTTTTGCGTTGAAATTCTCAAGTGGAACAGCATTTCACTTCCTGGTAGGTGAGTGTGCCTACAGCCTCATAGCTGTATATCTGCAGTGTGCAATCTGACACTGCTTACTGCTAATCCCAGGTGATTTGAAGTGGTAATTGGTTACGTCACTACTCTGCTGCTCATTGCTTTACCCATCTTGAGCCCAGGTTCACACTGGGTACGATTTAGTTTGATTTGAGATGCGATTTCACATGTGAAATCGCATCTCAAATCAGCGGCATTTGCCGGCAATTGTCGGCAATGACACCGTCCTAATCGGTGCGACGCCGCATCTGTGGCGTTGCACCGATTTCAAAAAGTAGTTCCTGTACTACTTTTTGCGATTTCAGGACGCGATTTACATTGACATCTGCACAGATGTCTCTTAAATCGCAGCCGAAATCGGGACTGCCAGCGGGAGTGAAATCGTGCGAGTTCAGCTGAGCTTGCACGATTTCACTTCCACAGCCCAGTGTGAACCAGGGCTTAAACTCTAGTTTGATGAAGCAAAATCCTTCCAAAAACAAAAATACTGGCATTGACCTACAGCAAAATGACACCGGCACAGTGTGGAAGAATAACCTAATAGAGTAATGGATAACAGTTAATGTATAGTAGGCTCTAAAGTGCCGTCGCACAATGCAGATGCCCTCCCTCCTTGGACACGGCTGCCCTTGCGAAGTCCAATTCAATCTGAATATAATGCCTGTCTGAAATCCTGCTGAAAGTGAAAATTATTAATTGCTGTTGAATATAAACCAAGTTTTAATTCAGGCTCATTGGCACTCCACACAGGCATATTTCTTTCACCACCATTGTTCATGTGGAAGGATTATATTGCTCTCCTGTCTTCATTTTGCGAATTCTGGATGGAATGAGACTACACGTGGATTTTTGCCTGGTTGCTGGAAATGTTCTCCAGAATTAATTTATTGACAGTTTAGAGGTACATTTGGCTCTGATAAAACAAAATATTACCAGCAGCCAATTCCAATGTTATTTCAGCTGTGGGCATTCTGAACTAGGTATGAGAATTGCCATGTAACCAGAAGCTTGGGATACCAGAAAATACGTCCAAGTGTCAGATTTTGACAGCCAGTCTGACTTTGTATTGTGAGCAGTGGGTTTGAGTTCCGTAATCATTTTTACTGCTGTACCTGGTAATATTTGTCCAAGCTGTATATTAGCTGCATCTAATCATAATAGACCATGCAAATAAGCCGTAGGCAGCTGTTCTTAACATCGATGGTTAGAATCTACCGGTCACACTCCTTTCTTTATTTCCTTCTTTATCTCTCTCTCTAGAGAATGCTGTTAATGTTACATGCCTCCCTCCTGTGAGCACATCTAACCATGCCTAAAATTTAGCAGTTTGGTCAGCTGGCAGTGTATCATCTTTCATTCCAGTGAATTACGGGTGGCAATTACTTTTCCGGTATGATCCATTCAATAAATAAGATTCCTGCCGTATCTTTGGCTATGACAGTCGATTTTCTAGCTGACAGATGAATTCCCGCAGGGCTTTTCTAGCTGTCACATAGCGAGCGTGCATATTGACCACCGCTGTTCATGTGGCTGTCATACCGAAAGTATAACTGTCAAATCTTTAAAGTGTGCGCATATTGAGAGATCACATCTAACTCGTCTCCCTTCTTAATACCTTTCTATTGTATCAAGTCATAACAAGCAGCAAGAAACATACTGGGTGAAGGTAGTAAACGGATACCAGCATTTAATTGCAGATTTCACATAAAGGAAGCAATACAAAGAGAACAGGATACTTTCTCATACAAGTACATGGTACAGCGGGCACAGATCAGGAATATGAAGTGTTGGGGTAACAAACGATTTAATGTGATCCATTGTTGAAACCCTGATTTTGAAGAAACAATTGTTCTCATCAGAAAACCGTGACCCTTTGTAAATATGTAGTGACTTTCATGGTTGCCTTAAGTTCTTACAGATTCTTTGAGTCTGTATAGCGATAAATAGAACAGAGAATGCACTATGTATCAACAGTAAAAGGAATATGACATGACAGGCTGTGTGCTATTTCCCAAGAATAGCACATTTTGGGAGGCGTATTAATGAAGAGTGGTATTGGTCTATGACCCTGGTGTGAACCTGATATTTGTTTTGTGACCCATAGAACCTAGAAGTCCATAGTGGAGGTGGGAGCATTAAATTGTAAAGTGGTAAAGCAGAATCTTTACTAGCTTCATGTAATATGTTCTCAGCCTCTCACTGTCTTCTACTACAGATCCCAAATCTCTGTTCAAAGTTGTAGCATATTCTCAGTCTGACCATCTGTTCTGGAATGTCAGCAGCCTTCTAGTCTTCTCCAGCATTACATATACTAAACATTGTGTGCAGCCCTTTCGTGATGTCAGGTGCCGCAGTTGAGGGCCATTATAACCTGTAGGTTGACGACCACTGGCCTGTGGACTGTCCTTTTTTTTACGTGTTTATACTTCTATGGCTCATTCTTTCCAGGAGAGAAGCTGACACTGTCTGCTCCTGGAACAATTTCATAGCATGCATTAGCAATTAATGGCTCTCTCTGCCAGTTCTATGAAATGCTGCACATACTTGACATTTATGAGTCAGGTACTTGTGGAGCTTTGGCACCAGAGATTACATGCTGTATTGAGGCCTAGGTAACAGCATCCCATGTCACAGCTTGTGATTAGGCTCCAGGTCTATAAAAGACTGCCCTTTCTTTTCATCCCTGCTGATAGCATATTGCCTGGTGTCTCGTTGGTAACCATTATAGGGTTACTGTCTTCATTTTCCAGAGACTAACATTAGTTAAATGTACTACAGTACTGAAATGTGTTTAGCCACATCTTGAAATTCATTTGGGTTGAGCATGCAGTGTTACTTACATTACTGAGACTGCAGTTGTTTAAGCTCCTGTTATATAACATGCCCCATTCCACATACAGTGGAACCTCGGATTGCGAGTTACATGGTTAACGAGCATTTCGCAATACGAGCCCTTTATTTTGAAAAATCATAACTCTGTTTGCGAGCAAAACGAGCAGGATTCAGGCCAAAGCGGTGTGCAGTACTTAGTTTGGCCTGAGGTGGGGGGTGTCGGCGCAGTTCGGAAATGCTCCGTTCACGAACCTTTCCTTGGGTCTTTCCGACTGTTTTGGAGGCTCTCCGCGCCTCTGGTCGCATTCAGTATTGCATGCCATTGAAGTCAATGCAGAACACATTTTTTTTAGTTTCTATTGACTTCAATGGGGAAACTCGCTTTGATATGCGAGTACTGTACTTTGGATTACGAGCATTCTCCTGAAACGGATTATGCTCGTAATCCGAGGTTCCACTGTATGTGCTAGTGACCAACCTCTTTACATATGTGGGCATCCTACTGTCAAGGAGCAGGGAGATCAGGGTGGATTGGTCCAGTTTTGTAAACATTACAGTTGTGGGAAATACATTAGCCACATAAGTAATGCACAGCACAATTTTTGACTGAGACCTGTAAATTTACTTCAAATTCTTTTTGGGTGCACTTGATGCTTGCAAAGTTGTTCTTTTGCTTGTGATCCCAGTGGGAGGGACTACCTGTACAACGTTGGCCTAATCGTTGGTTAACTTCCTTATCCTTACCTTTTATATGTATGTCAAACTTCCACACTTCTGTTGAAGCTTTCCATGTGAATTTGAATTGTGTCTGTGGGAATGTGACCATTTAGCCATTCAGCATTTGTGTTGGTTGAGGTCAAGGCTTTCCGCAGGCCACTTGAGTTCCTCCACTGCAGTACAGTATTGAGCAGTCAGAACCTCTGTCAGTTTTCTTTATTTTTTTTTTTTTTGGTGTATATACTGGATGGAAGCCCTACGCCCTATGTAGCCACCGGGACAAGCATTGAACTGAAATCTCCAACAGGCACACAGAGTGCAATTGAAACCTCAGAGGTTTTGGCTTTTCCCTGCTTTGAGCAAAAACGAATACAATATGGCTTGAATCTGGCTTTAATTAAGCTAGGTGAGAATCCCATATGGCAAATAGCCATTTACAGGTGGTAGCATAAGTACCTCAACAGTGTACATATGGAAAATCTAAAGGTGAAATTTTGTTTTATAAGCTAGAACAGATTTGTCAACTTTATTTGACTGCCTAGAACATTATCAAAGGCTCACAATTCTTCGACTTGATAACAAAAGCCTGCTTACAATAATATCGTTTTTAGGCTTCCAAAAGATTAGGAGATATTTTCTTTGAACATCAGGGCAGAAAATGTTTGCTCATTGTTAACCAATTAAGACCCGGACCTTTAGGCAGCCGTCCAGGTTTTGCGATTCGGCACTGCGTCGCTTTAACAGACAATTGCACGGTTGTGCGACTCGGTTCCCAAACAAAATTGGCGTCCTTTTTTTCCCACAAATAAAGCTTTCTTTTGGTGGTATTTGATCACCTCTGCGTTTTTTTATTTTTTGCGCTATAAACAAAAATAGAGCGACAATTTTGAAAAAAATGCAATATCTTTTACTTTTTGCTATAATAGCCCCCAAAAATATATAAAAAAAAACATTTTTTTCCTCAGTTTAGGCCGATACATGTTCTTCTACCTATTTTTGGTAAAAAAAAAATCGTAATAAGTGTTATCGGTTGGTTTGCGCAAAATTTATAGCGTTTACAAAATAGGGGATAGTTTTATTGCATTTTTATTATTTTTTTTATTTTTACTACTAATGGCGGCGATCGATTTATTTTTATTTTTTAGTGACTGCGACATTATGGCGGACACTTCGGACAATTTTGACACATTTTTGGAACCATCGTCATTTTCACAGCAAAAAATGCATTTAAAATGTTTGTTGTGA
Source organism: Rana kukunoris (assembly GCA_029574335.1). NCBI lineage: Eukaryota > Metazoa > Chordata > Amphibia > Anura > Ranidae > Rana > Rana kukunoris. The sequence continues at coordinate 105,935,908 of CM056050.1, read as the reverse complement.
AAAGGACAATTGCAGTTTGGGAGTTAACCACAAGGGGGCGCTAAAGGGGTTAAGTGTGACCTCATTTGTGTTACTAACTGTAGGGGGGTGTGGCTGTAGGTGTGACGTCATTGGTTGTGATTCCCTATGTAAGAGAACACACAGTGAAGAACGGGGAAGCCCTGTTTACACACGGCTCTCCCCGTTCTTCAGCTCCGGGGACCGATCGCTGGACTCCAGCGGCGATCAGGTCCGCGAGTCCCTGTCGCCGAGCTTCGGACCTGGACGCGTGCAGACGCCCGTGTGACCCCACGGCTGGGCTTAAAGGGCCACGTACGGGTACGTGGATGTGCCCAGCAGTGCCATTCTGCCGATGTATATCGGCGTGAAGGGGTCCTTAAGTGGTTAAAGCGTTTGTGAATCCTGCCACAATCCTTTTCACTTGATTTTATGGTATGGACAGTAGGGAACTATACCGGTATAGTCCCCTACTGTCCATAACATAAAATCTATTGTTATATGGGATGAGGTGCGACAGACTTTTGTAAAATTATTTGGACCTAGCGGATCCCATTCTCTTCCTTTCAATCCTTTTCACTTGTTTTTTTTTTGGGGGGGGGGGGGGTCTTTTGTCGTCCTTCTCATAAAGGCGTTTTCCAAGCAGTTAGGGAACCTAATGCAAAACAGTGGAAAATACTGCGCAGGTCTAATGAAAATAAAAATTGGATTGGTGGCAAAACCAAACGATTTTACATAAGAATAAACGTGAATGCTGCTGCAGCACAAATGTCAGATGAACAAAATATAAGCAGTAAATAGGGTGTGCTGCGCTGCTAAAATTAATACATCAATAGTGAAAGTGATAACAAAATGTGCATTGAGTGCAAAAAAATTGTATATAAAAAACCAACACCAAGTGTTCCAATGTATAACAAAATCATATAGGAAAACAAACTGAATTGACAAAGTTCGTAAAATGTTGGTAATCAGCTCCAGGGAAAAATCAAAGTTCAGTGAGTTCAGAGAAATATCCCAAGTAGGAGATTGAGATACTGCAGGACAGAAGAGAACCTCCACCTCCACCTCTTATAGTAAATCTGCTTACCAGATAGATAATAATCGTGAGCATCAACAGCACAGCAGGCTGGATTGCCTTAACGGGTATTAAAGTGGAATCCTGTGTGTGTCTCCAAGCTTGGTCTCAATGCGGCTGGATCCCAGAAAAACAATCACTCCCAGAGTGTAGCCAAGGGAAGAGAAAGGAAGCCAACATAGAGTAGTAACGTTTTAAAAGTTTAATAAAAGAAATTCGATTGCACTTACAAAAAACGAATCCTTTGGAAGCATATAAATAGTAAGCCGGCCGGCTCTCACAATCCGCCCGTCCTTCCGGATGGTCGTGAGGATAAAAACAATGGTGTCGTCAGCACGCCGTTCCTCCCTAATGCATTGATGGGAACCTAATGCATTGATGACAGCTAGTGATGATCACTGTGCCCCCCCCCCCCCCCCCCCAGTAAGTCAAAAATGGCCCAGTTCTAGCATTTAGTAAAACTGGATGCATCAGATCGGCATTAATGGGCCGTTTATGTTAGATGCTTCAGTGGTTTGGCGTCCCAGTGTAGAGTCTATGACCATTCCCTTACAAGTTATATGTTCATGTATGAATCATATATACATGTAATGAGACACTAGCCATTTTACTCCATTGGTCATTCGACGATCTAATCATCAATATGAGAGTATGTTGCCACCTACAGGCAATACAGTGTGTTTTGTGGCTTACCACAAATTTTGTATTTTGTTAATACTAATGTTCCTATGTCGGATAGTCTTAAGGTTAGATAGGTTTGTAGTCTGCACCAGGGCATCATAGTCGATGTGCTAATAGAGCATCTTGTTTGTTCCCTTTTGCGTAGAATGTGTTTGACCCATCGTATGTGTGTCTGCAGCATCTGTGAGGAATGCGTTGAGTTCTAAAAGTGCTTTATTTAAGGTACGTCTGTTCTGTGGTGTATGGTGTAGTTGGAATGCTAACAAACCTTGATGACAAGTCTATTCCAGGTGGTCAGCTTATTCTCTTAGCCTGTAAAACTACCTGGATACAGTATCCTCATATGGTGGGTTTTTGAGCTTCCCAGAGTGTAAGGGAAGAGACATCTGTAGTAGTATTATGTAGGATATAATCCCACAGAGCCTGGTGAACAGAGGCTCAAGAGACTGGATCAGGCAATAGGAAGTTGCAAAGTTTTCAGGTAGTGCCAGTGTTCTCTGGTAGTAAAGCTGTCAAAAGCATTCCACTATGGTCTGACCAGGGTATATGTTTAATTACGAAATATGGGTTAGGGAAGCTTGTGGCATGAAAATGTGATCTGTTCGAGAGGAGTTTTGCAGAGCTTAAAGAAGTTGGCTTGAGTTTGTATTCAAGCCATGAGTCTATGACTTTATATTGCTCTAGGAGCGTGCAGAGTCTGGAGTTGGACTATAGTTGCTGGGCTTGGCTGTGAGTCCTGTCAAGAGTTGGATAAAGAGTAAGATTTGAGTCACCACAAATTGCCAAGGTTACTCTAGTGGTTGTGGTTGACCACTCGGAAGAGGCAGGAAAAAAAATTAACTTGGTTGGGAGCGTAGTAGCAGATGATGGTGACTTCTGTGTCTAGCAGTAGGCCTTTGACAAGCAAATACCATTCTGCTAAATTTAAGTGAGGCGTGAGTGGAATGGCGAAAGCTGATGAGGACCTCCTGTGCTTAGTGCAGTCGTTTGCTAGAATAATGTAATGATCGGTAGAGCTAAAAAAAAATTGAGGCCAAGTCTGTAGGGAGATGGATTTCTTGAAAGCAAAAGCAAATTTTATCTGCATGGAAAGAATAACCTAAAGGCCTGGGTGCGTTTTGAAAAGGGGAATTGAGCCCTACTCAAGCCACAGTATAGTGGTGTGGGCCATTATCCGATGGCTGGGGGCAAGCTAGTGAAAGTTTAGATGTATTCACAAATATGGCCGTTATTACACATATTGGAGCGCCTGGTTTGATTTTCAGCATCCTCTAGGCAGCACAGTAACTACTCTTTTTTTTGTTTGGAGAGTACACTGTGGAGCTGAGGGATTTCACTTTGTCTTCCAGGTCTATTGTGCCCAGCTCCCTTATTTTCTTGGACAGGCAGTCTGTGATCTGGCAGAAGGTAGATCGCAAAGCTCTCTGTAAAATATATTTGTTCTCCAAGAGCCTATGCTGTAGTGTCTCGCTGTGATCGGGATCTAATGAGTTCTTGGCCTGAGTGGGAGCAATGGCAGGAATCGCAGCCGTGACCAGGAGTGGAAAGTTGCAGGATCGCAGAGCTGAGCAATCCGGCATCATTCTGGAGTGAGGACTTGTCGAATCATTTTGGGCTTTTGCCGTTGTGTAAGCCCAATATTTACCTTGTCAAATGGCGGACGGAAGGTGCTAGGGGTCTGCTGTTTCCATTCTGTGCCAACTAAAGCAGGTCTTCTGTAGTCAAACTGTAGCCTGATTCAGGGAGGTGCGTCGTGCCTTCAAGATGTGTCCACAATGGGCAAACTCACGCTTGTACCCCCTATGTTTCATAGGCTTCTAGTGCTCATTTTTAATTTAAAGTAAACTTGTCTTTGTCCATATTCTTGTTTCTCTGCAGTCCTTAATCCCATGTAAGATATAACTTGAGACTGAAGTTTGACTGCCTGTGAATTAGGTACATTGTGGAAGGAAAGGAGGAGAGAGTCGAGCTCCCCTATACCTGGAATTACCAGGTACTTTCTTTAGCAGGTTATTATAGTGGTAGTAAACCTCAGTTGTTGAAAGAAAATAAATTCCCTGTAAGGCAATGTTATAAAGTGCTAGTATGCAATGCGTAGTAGCACATTATGAGAAACTTGACTTGGAACAAAGTCCTCTAGTGCCATGCTGAGAGGTCCAGATTCTTCTCCCAGTCTTCATTCCAGGTTTGCGGCCTTCGGCTACATGAGTGGCAATGACTTCACTCCCGCACTGGGCGCCATTTACAGCACTGTATTCTATACCTTCAGAACTCATGCGCAGTGACATCACCGGCTGCACGCACTTTGAATATCTCCTAAACCGTGCAGGTTTAGGGGATATTCACAGTACCTACAGGTAAGCCTTATTATAGAATTACCTGTAGGTATAAGGGGTGTCACAGAGTTTACTACCACTATAAGTGAACCTGTTCTTTTGATTTGAACCTTGGACTAGAAGAGTTTGCTTCTCACTTCTCCAGGACATATGTAAACTCTCACCACTTAAAAAAAAAATTGCAAAAAATAAAGTGTACTGATACTTACCTGTCCCACTGCCTGTTCCCTGATCTTCGTTCTCTTGAAGAACAAAGGTAGCCGAAGAATCTAAAGCGTCAAACACATTTCTAGGATTGTCAGATGCCTGGTTCCACCTGTTGGCTGCTACATTATTACTGTGTCTTGTTATGGTGTAGGGGGTGGAACCAGAGCACAATCCTGCACTCTTAGAAGTGGTGGTAGCTGAAGAACCAATGCTTGGGTAATTGAGCCTTTTTTCATTTTTTTGGTCAGTTACTTTAAGGGAAGACAGTGTGGGGAACATATAGCTAAAGAATATATATATTGTTTTAGGTAATTGAAATGGACAACTGGCGATGTCCTCTTATAACCGTATATTTGGAAGGGTTTTTTTTTTAATATATTCTAAAAACAACTGCACCAAATCTGTTTTTGAGTTCGAGTTCCTTTTAGATTTGTCTCCAGTCACTTTAATAAGACATTCCTTTTTTCTGTGATGTCTTCTTTTGTAGTTGGCAGTTAGATTTGAAGTAACAGATGGGGTGCCTATCTAAAACGTTTAAATAATTGATTTGCCGAAATGCATATCCTGCAAGTAGTTCACAGGTGTCTTGCTACATAGATAGATCTCCCCTACAGAATAGATTTCCTTCACCTGTCTTTGTAATTTCTCTGAAATATGCCACTGCACACCTGCCAATTAGGTTTCATATTGGAGCAGATATATGAACTGGATCCAGTTCTGTCGGCAGGTGGTTTGACCCATATGTATTGACAGTTCTATCAAAAAAATAGAATGTAGACAAGCTGTTTTTTCAAGTCAAAACATTTGCTTCCATGAGTAGAGACTAAAAAGGGATGAGGCATTCCCCATAATAACTAATCCTGCTGACACATATTGCAAACTATTAAAGGGCTAGTCCACACACATTTAAATTCCATTGTATTGTAGGGGTTATGTATTGTAGGGGGGGGGGGGTCGGCAGAGTGTGGGGGGACCTGTCTTGTATGGGGCATTTGCACAGTGTGTGTGTGGGGGGGGGGGTCTGCACAGTGTGGAGGGGGGTCTGTACTGTAGGGGGTCCACAACTGTTAGGGGGGGTGTCTGTGTAACATACAGGGGTCCAGAGCTGTGGTGGGGGGCTGTGTAATTTAAAGTGGTGCAGGGTGCAGTGTAATATAAAAGGGTCCAGAGGTGCAAGGGCTGTGTAATGTAAAGGGGTTCAGAGTGCTGTGTAATGTAAAGGGGTCCAGAGATGCGGAGCTGTGTAATGTAAAGGGGTCCACAGTAGTGACAAAGATGTTGCATATATGCAGGGGGCACAGTGGGGTGTTTTTAGATTTTAACGTGGGGGGGGGTTGCCAAATGCTCTAGGTACGCCCTTGCTGAAGTTACATGCTTCCACCCATGCCATGTTCCCCCAAGTAAAACTGTTTGGAACATGGGTATGAGCAATACATACAGTGCCTTGAAAAAGTATTCATACCCCTTGAAATTTTCCATGTTTTTGTCATGTTGCACCCAAAAATGTATGTGTATTTTATTGGGATCTTATATTATAGACCAACGCAAGGTGGAACATAATTGTGAAGTGGAAGAAAAATGATAAATGGTTTAAAAAAAAATTCACAAATTGATATCCGAGAAGTCCATTTGTATTTAGCCCCCTTTACTCTGATAACCCTAACTAAAATCTAGTGGAATCAAAAGCCTTCAGAAATCACCTAATGAGTAAATAGAGTCCACCTGTTTAATTTTATCTCAGTATAAATACAGCCGTTTTGTGAAGTCCTCAGGTTTGTTGGAGAATCTTTGTAAACAAACAGTATCATGAAGGGCCGGTTCACACTGGTGTGCTGTGCGAGATTATATGCAATGTCTGTGCGATGCGATTTTAGCCATACAGATAGTATGGCTGAAATCGGATCACATTCGGACTAAACTCGCACAGGACCCTTTTTTTATCCACACCAGAATCTGATCGCATGGGTGTTTATCTTCAACTGGCAATCTCACTGAGTACTGTTCATGGAAAGAGTATGACACAACTGCAAACCTACCAAGACATGGCCATCCACCTAAACTGACAGGCTGGGCAAAGAGAGCATTAAAAATAAGCAGCCCATAGTAATTTTGGAGTAGCCTAAATCCAATTGAGAATCTGTGGAAAGACTTGGAAATTGCCATGCACAGACGCTCTCCATCCAATCTGACAGATGGGCTATTTTGTAAAGAAGAATGGGCAAAAATGTCACTCTATAGATGTGCAAAGCTGGTAGAGACATCCCCAAAAAGACTTGCAGCTGTAATTGTAGTGAAAGGGGGTTCTACAAAGTTTTGACTCTGAATGCAAATGCACACCACACTTTTCACATATTTGTATACCATTTTTAAAGCCATTTATCTTCCGCTTCAAAAGTTTGTGCCACTTTGCATTGGTTTATCACATAAAATCCCAAATCATTTACATCAATTTTTTTGGTTTGCAACATGACAAAATTTGGAAAAATTCGGGGGGTATGAATACTTTTTTCAAGGCAGGTAAATCAACCCAGAGAGTAGCATAGTAGAGGCCAGCATAACAGTCTACAGACTTGCATACAATTTATACTTACAAATGGAGGGAGGCAACAGGAAGCGAGAGGAAGTCTACCCCTAGGAAGAGAAATGAACTCCTGTAAGCGTTATAATGGAAGAAAGGTGTCTCCACTGAAGCTTTATCAGGAATCCTTGTTTCAACAGCCCAACATTTTATCACAGGGGCAGAAAGAAAGTTGAAGTCTTCTGAAAAGGAACATAGACCACAAAACAAAATGTCTAGGGGTGTTGACCCTTCCCAATGCTATCCAAAACTTGATAATATATTTGTTGGCTGGAGTTTTTTTCTAAATTACATACAAATTCAACTTAAAACCAAACCTACGGAACATATCTTGTTTATAACGAGGACTATTGTGGCCAATATGATTTATTATAATTTTTTGTGCCCACAAATCTATGTTTTTTTATTTTTTATTCAGAAGAGTGTGCCATGGTAGTAGGGAAGCAGTCTATGGGCACATAAAAAGTAAGCTGTCCCTTTCATCATTGGAACAAGCAAGTACAGATCACAGATTTATTTTTATCAGTACAGGTACTCTGACAGCTCTGTGAGCATCACAAAACGTTCCCTGTATTTTCTGCTGGCTATTGTAGTTCTCATTCTCCAGAGTTTTCTCCTGTAATTGTCTTTGTGACTGTTGGCTCCCAATCCAAGAGCTTGGTGCGCCTTGGAAGGCAGCTCTGAGATCTGCTTTATTTTCCTTTGTGTCTAATTGATTGCAGAGCAAAGCTTGTTAAATGCTTATGTTTTTAATGCTGCCGGTGCCAGGGGAACTTCACAGAACACAAATTTATTAGCTACTTTTTCAGTTTTATGGTATTTTTATCTTTTGTTCTTAGTTAATTTGATTATTCACCGCCGGAGGGACTGGATCTGAACTTGTATTCATCTGTTTGGCATCAACTATGGACTGCTAATTTCATGTTGCTAATATTTACTCACTGAAGGAAAAAAAGCCTTTAGAACCGAGTTCAGATAACATTTTAATTGTGAATATCTCTATGAACACACCATTCTTTTACTACTGCATATGTATAGATATTAATTCAGTCGATCTTCCTACTTGGAGCATTTCCCTCTCCATCAATGTGACATCACTTCTTACTGTGCTTTCATCTGCTCAGTATTCTTCAGTCTTCCGCCATCTTGATTGACTAGCTTGGGATGATGCAACTACCATGCATACACCCTGAAGTTCAATGGGTAGTTCATATTTTGAATAAAATTCACTATGCAGTCAAGGGCCCCCAGTAGATTAAATACCATGCAGCTTATTAAATTTGTTTGTTAAGCCTCGTACACATGATCAGATTTCCAACAACATTTTTCGTGGATTTTGGTCCGAAGGGCGTTGGTCGTGAGCTTGCTCTCAGTGCTGAGGATTCTGAAGAAATGTTGGGTACCTGGAGTCGGAAAACAATGCACCGACTCCTACTAAATTTAGATTGGAATTAAAAAAAAGTGATTACCTTCAGAAGTTAGTGGAGGGTGTTCTAGAAGATTTTGAAATTAAAAAGGAACAGATTTTATGTGTTGTGACACTTCTAACATGTTGAACACAATTGAGAAGATGAACGCAGATGAAGAAGGTAACAAACAGATATTAGAGGAAGACAGCCCTGCAAGTATTGGGGAAAGTTTAGAAACTGAAGAGAATGCTGACATTTTTTTAGACGACTTTGTTGAAGAAGCATTGAAGCTTGCTACTATTCATCATATGCAATGTGCTGTTCATACACTGCAACTTGCCATAAGAGATGGATTAAAAGATTGCCATGTACTGTAGCTACACTAATTGGCAAATTACGGCAAGTAGCTGTTGCAGCCAGGGTCCCGAAAACAGATGCAATTTTGAAAAGCCGTGCAGTAAAAGGAGCCATTTTGGATCAAACACCTCGCTGGGGAAGCACTTATTTAATGGTGAAGCGTTTGCTTGAACTTAAAGACTTCATAGAAGAAATGAACAATGAAAATATTGCATTGACTTAAAGCCACTGGACACAAAAAAAAGAGCTGGAGAACCTTCTTTCTCACCCCTTCACTGTCACCAAGAGGTTGCAATGTGACAATGTAACCCCAGGTAAATTCCTCTTGGAATGGAAGAGCCTGTTATATGGCCTGAACAAAAATGGAGGGTTTGATAGCTGAGGGCATTGCATCTTCAATGATGAAAAGAGAGCAGGCCCGGACTGGCCATAGGGCATACCGAGCAAATGCCCGGTGCGGCCCGAAAGCGGCCCACGAACGGCCCTCTGCGGCCAGCAGGCCGTATGTCACGTCTCCCCAGTGGTGTACACCACCAACACAGCCAGATAGAGAGAGATCAGCTGGGGTATCAAAGCCAGCTCTGACACTTCAGTTAGAGGAGAGGATCTGCTTCTACTCCCCCTCCTCTCTTCTGCTTCTCCTGTGTCTGCCCACTCTCCGACAGACACTGTTCTGCTGCCTAAGGGATGTGGGCGGGAATATTCAAACCCAGCAAATAGAAAGGAAAGATGGAGTCTGATATCCATCCAGTCAGTCCCTCCTGCCTCTGAGTGAGTACTGTACACTGATGTAGGGGGGCCCTTCATCCCCTTCTCTCTTTCTTTCTCTCTCTCTCTCTCTCTCTCTCTCTCGTTTTCTCTTTTTTTTTTTCGTTTGCGCCCCCCCAAAAATTTTGAGCACCAGCCTCCACTTAGATAATTATATATCTAGCTATCTATCTACAGTGGCGGCTGGTGCGCAAAATTTTTGGGGGGGCGCAAACGAAAAAAAACAAACAATTGCAGCCTCACTGTGCCCATTAAATGCAGTCACTGTGCCATCAATTGTCATCACTGCGCCATGCCATCAAACGCAGCCACTGTGCCATCAATTGTCACCACTGTGCCATGCCATTAAACGCAGCCACTGTGCCATGCCCTTAAACGCAGCCACTGTGCCATGCCGTCAAACGCAGCCGCTGTGCCATGCCGTCAAACGCAGCCGCTGTGCCATGCCGTCAAACGCAGCCGCTGTGCCATGCCGTCAAACGCAGCCGCTGTGCCATGCCATCAAACGCAGCCGCTGTGCCCATCGCCACCGCTGTGCCAGAGGGAGCGGCGCTCCGGCGCCCTCTATAGATGCACCGCCACTGGCTATCTATCTTCTTTTTTTCTATCTTTATCTATCTATCTCTATCTATCTATCTTCCTTCCTTCCCTTCTTTCTATATTTATCTATATTTATTTCTTTATCTATCTTCCTTTATTCCCTTCTTTCTTTCTATCTTTATCTATCTATCTATCTATCTATCTATCTATCTATCTATCTATCTATCTATCTATCTATCTACCTTCCTAATTGAATAATCAGCACCATGGACAGCACCAGTGCAAGCTAAATGATAGTGAATATCCTGCGCTGACTCTTAACCCTCTAAAATGACCTCTAAATTGAACAAATAAACAAAAGTTTAGAACCGTACCATAATCCAAATCTTAATGGAATAGCAGCAGGACTCTGGGAACCCCAGAAACCCTAGAGAACCAACAAAATTAAGTGGGCGGGACAGTGGTGTCTCCAGCTTTCATATTTAGGGGGGCACAGGGACAAAAGTAGGGGGGCCAACTATAAAATGCAATATATATATAAAATCTCCTGGGGCCCTTTACTACGATCCCACAACGGGCCCTTTTACATGTTCTGCAGTGAGCTCCCTTCCTACTATACTGGGGCCCCCCAGAGTGGCAGAAAACAAGAGATATGTCACCAGCACACCAAGAAAATATAAGGGTCCAAAGCACTGGGAGAACTTTCAGGGTTGCAAAGGTTGTCTTGCCACCGAGCCCTGGTGTTCTGCCACTGTGGGGTTCCCCAGCTGTCCTGTCCCTGCTATTGATAGCGCTGGTCTGGCATCTGTCTCCTTGGCAGCGGCGGCAGTCTATTAGGACCTAGTGCTGGTGACATTATGGGTGCATGCAGGGGAAGGCTGGCACTATTGGTTATAGAGAGCTGAGCCCCCAGCTGGTCACCTAGCAGCAGTAATGCTGTATAACCTTCTCTGGTGACATGCTGATCGGGATGTGATCCAGGTAATGCTCCCAGTCAGATCTAATAAATACAGTATTTATTAGCATCAAGAGTACAACCACACACACACACACACACACACACATATATATATATATCAAACGTATGTTCCGCAGCCGTGTGGGCTCTATGCCTGTAAAGTGTGGGCTTTGATCAATAAAATCTCTAACACTAGGATTTGACTGGGAGCATCACCTGGATTGCATCCCGATCAGCATGTCAGAGAAGGCTCCACTACTGCTAAGCAACCTGCAGGGGGCTCAACTGTCTACAACCAATAGAGATGGGCTCGGGTGTGTTTGAAATCCCACATGCCCAATCCCGCCAGGAAGCCAACACTCCACAGTGCTAATCACAGGCAGTGAGACAGTCCTGATCTGTGCAGAGCTGCGGACCGGGAAATGTCTCACTTTTTTTTTTCATTCAACCTAATAGTTGAATGAAGAAAAGTGATCAATGTATGGGCTGCCTAAGAGCTAAGACCAGCCATAGACAGTTTAAATCTCAGCTGGTTCAGCAGGAACTGGCTGAGATTTGAACCATTAATGCGCAGATTCTCTTATGATTATCACTAGTGGTTGCTGTATAGCCACTAGTGAGAATCACTGTTTGTCGGGAGAATACAATTGCTGGGCAGGAGGGATATTTCCGTCAGCACTGTCTGTGCTGATGGGGGAATCATGCAAGTTTCTTTCCTGCAATCTGAGGATATAGGAAAGAAATTTGCACTGTATATTACCTGCCTAACTGAAAGTGTAACGGCATGGCCCGTGACACCCAGAGACTTTTGAAGGATGGGGGGGTACTCGAGTGCCAGCATCACTAATGACTCTTGGGTCTAGGGTCATCCTGTGCCCCTTTTGGGCATAGGGTGACTGAGAAATGATAATGATAAATTACATGGGATAGGACATTACTGATAATTCATGTTTTGCAGGATATCTTTAAATATTACAAGTTGTTAAAGTCTGACTCCGACAGGTCAATAGAGTGTTTTAATTCAATGTGGGGACACATGCTTTTGGAGGTGTTAATTGAGTCTGCTCCTAGACATTCCATTGTGTGATGCTAATACTGTTTTGTGTCCATTGTGCTAATTAGGTCTGCTCCTAAGACCTGTTCATTGTGTATGCTAATGACACTGTTAAGATGTGGAATGTGACTTGTCAAGCTGTAGTAATTAACCCCTCTAAATGCGGAGCCAGACCGTCTGGCTAATAAGTAGTAATTAACTCATCGGAATGTCATTATCTAAAAGAATGTGTACGAAGCCCCCAATTGTGTGATGTGTGGGTGAAGTGTGTCTTTGTCCCTGTGATTAACTGTAACATGCTTGTACTGTATTAAGAAAGCTAAGTTACCATTAAAGGATTCATTCATTCATTTTGGAACCAGTACCAGAGCTTGTGTTGTCTCGGTTATTCTGGGAAATGAAATGGGTCGTGTCTGATGTCTGTTGGACTGTCGGATAAGCTGTCGTGGGGCGATGGAATGGAATATCGTAAATGGTGGTGACCGTTACAGAAAGTAAATTGTGAATGTCTTGAAAGAACAGGAGAGGGGAGGGAGACAGATGGGGGAGAGAAGGGATGGAGATAATGCAGTTCAGTGATTACAGTGTACTGCAGTCTGCAGTGCACACACTGACCCATGGTCCAGGCTAGAATCTCAGGCATCATTCACACACATGCTGCTCATTTTCAGATTTCCTGAACACACATCCCCTCTCTTTAGATACAGCACACCGAGATAGTGTGGGCGGGACTGAAAGGTGGAGAAGGAGCTGTATTCCTCCCTGCTCGTATGTGAGGAGAGTGGGGGGGAGGTGGCTGGACTCACTGGGCTGTAAAAGAGTGTCATAGACTGACACTCGGCTCAGCTTGCAGTCACCACTCTCGTAATTTACAGGCTGGTTCTCCTGTCCTAAGGACGGGAGAAATCGGTCTGTTTTTTCCCAAATAACAATTTTTAACTTCATAAAAGGTCAGTACAAAACATAGCAGCAGTTCAAGTGCATTAGATAAGGTGTACAAAATTCCAGCTAGCTGGGCTTACACAGTGGCTTCGTATCTATTTATGCTATCAGTAACATGTAACACAATTAAAGATCAAAAAAAAAAAAAAGAGGGGAGATATAAAAAGGGGATGGGGTGAAGAGAGGGAGACAGGGAGGAGGGGGAGGCGAGAAAGAAAAGAGGGGAGAGGACAGGAGAGAGGGGGGAGGGGGGGCAGGCAGGAATATCGGGGGGAGTAGTGTACCTTGGTGACCTGTTGTCGACTCACGGCGGGTCCTCCTCCACGTGCCACCTCTCCCAGACCAGGTCGTGGTCCTCCAACCTATCCCGGATCCTAGCCGTCATTTTTTCCATAAGTTCTACATCTTTGACCCTAGCATAAAGGGCTTCTTGGGATGGGGGGATTGGTTTCTTCCAATGAAGCGCTATCGGGCACCTCGCAGCTGTGGTTATGTGTCTCAACAGTTTCTTGTAGGGTTTAGCTATGCGAGGTTGGGATAGGCCCAGCAAAAACAGCTTCGGGGAGAGGGGTATGGGTGCCTCCAGGAGGCGGGATAGGAGCTCTTGTGTTTGAGTCCAGAATGGGACAATCAGGGGGCACGTCCAGTAGAGGTGGAACAATGTGCCCTTGGCTTGGTTGCAACGCCAGCATCGGTCAGAGGCGGAGGGGTAAATCTTGTGGAGGACGTCCGGGGTCAGGTACCAAAAGAACAGCACTTTATACGTATTTTCCTTATAAAGGGTGCAGATCGAACTTTTGGCCGCCTGCCTCCAAACCGCCCTCCACTCGTCCTCCGAGAGCACCTCCCCCAACTCCCTCTCCCATCGGAGAATATATGCATGTTTACCTTTGGTTTGTAAGGGGTATTCATTGAGAATTTGGTAAATATCTGATATGAGGCCCCTTCGGGCTGTGCCCTCGAGTATGATTCGCTCAAATGGGGTCGGTTTTGAGAAAAGGAGCCGGGGGGCAATTGTATGGGCATAGTGCCTGATCTGTAGGTAGCTGAATAAAGCTTGTCGTGGAATGTCATGTTTGGCTTGGAGATCAGTGAAGGAGTGTAGGGTGCGGTACCTGGGGTCTACTAGATGACCAAAGTGAAATAGGTTTCGCGAGGCCCAGGGCCAAGACATCTGGTGGGTGAGACTGGTTGGTACTTTAGGGTTGTAGAGGAAGGAGGTCAGCGGGGAGCTATCGGACTTAAGTCGACCGTCTTGGGCTAGCCTCCTCCAGGTACTTTGAAGCTGCCGCATGGAGCCCAGTAATCGTCCGGGCTCCACTGCCGCATTCGCGTTCCACAGGAGGTTGTTGGGGTGTATTGGAGCCAACCAGATCTTTTCCACCTCCGTCCATCTATTGTAAGACTTCTGGGGGAACCATGATGCCACTGCCCGGAGTTGTGAGGCCTGGTAGTATTTGACCAGGTCTGGGAAGGCCAGGCCTCCCTCGGTTTGTGACGCCGTCATAACCGAACGTGGGATCCTGTGGCGCTTGTAGTTCCACACGTACCGGAGGAGGTCGGCTTGTAGGGCTTGTAGATGAGCACAGGGGACCGGGATAGGGAGGGTCTGGAAGAGATATAATAGTTTTGGGAGGACAACCATCTTTATGGCCGCTATCCGGCCCAATAGGGATATCTGGTGGGACTTCCATTTATGGATCAGCGCCCTTATTGAACTGTATAGGGGGGGAAGTTGGCTTGATATAGGGATGCAAAGCTTGGGGTCAGGTGGACCCCCAGGTATTTCAGGGAGGTTCGCTCCCAGTGGTACGGGAAAACGGACTGCAAGTGTAAGGCCTCTGGTTCGGGCATATTAATCGACATGGCCATGGACTTGGACGTATTAGTCTTGTATCCCGAGAGGGCCCCGTAGCGTTCCAATTCCCTGTGTAGGTTGGGCAGGGAGATGCGGGGGCGCGTCAGTGTCAGGATGATATCATCGGCAAAGAGGGAGATCTTAAATTCCCTCCCCCTTACTGGGATACCTCGAATGTCCGGATTGTCTCGGATCGTCGCTGCCAAGGGCTCGACGCAGAGAGCAAAGAGGAGGGGGGAGAGGGGGCACCCCTGACGGGTTCCATTAGTAACGGGGAAGGTGGATGTAGTGGCAAAGTGTGTTTTCACCTGTGAGATCGGGTTGGTATAGAGGTGTCGGACCGCCTGCAGGAAAGGTCCCCTAAAACCCATATGCTTTAACGTGGCGAACATGAAGGGCCAGCCAAGGCGATCAAACGCCTTTTCTGCGTCCAGGCTCAGGAGCAAAGACTCCGGGCCCTCCCTGCTCGCCACGTCAATTAGGTCAATCACCTTTCTCGTGTTGTCCCCCGCTTGGTGGAGGGGGACAAAGCCCACTTGGTCTTTATGGACCAGAGAGGGTAAAACTACATTTAGGCGGAGGGAGAGGACCTTCGTGAAGATCTTGAGATCAGAGTTCAGCAGGGCTATCGGCCTGTAGCTCGCGCATAGTGAAGGGTCCTTGTCTGGTTTGGGGATGAGGGTGATGAATGAACGCTGCATGTCTTGCGGGATGGGGTCTGCCGTAGAAAGGCATTGAAGAGCTTCGTCATGTGGGGGAGAAGTGTGGGGAGGAAGGTCTTATAATATTCATATGGGAATCCGTCAGGGCCTGGGGATTTATGGGCGGGTAGGGACTTAATGGCCATGGTCAGCTCCTCTCCTGTAATGGGGACGTTGAGGGAGGCTAGGTCGTCCGGTTGTAGTCGGGGGGGGTCATGGGGGATTTCCGGCTTGTTATACAAGTCAGCGTAAAATGCTGCGAAGTCATCTGCAATACTCTGAGGGTGTGATAGAATATTGCCCGAACTGTCCTGGACCTGGTGTGGGGTGGACGCGAGCGAGCGGTCCGCTAGTTTCCTCGCCAATAGAGCCTGTGCCTTGTTGCCCTTGTCATAATATACCTGGCGGAGGCGTACTAGAGCTTTCTCGACTCGACCCAGCGCAAGGTCCCAGAGTGTTGACCGTACTAGGGCGATACGTTTAAGGAGCGTCAGGGAGGGGGAAGTCTGTAGGCCAATTTCTAGGGCTCGGAGCTGCGCTTCCGCCTGTTTTCTAGCCGACTTGGCATTCCTCTTAAGGGCCGAGGAGATGGCCATACACCGTCCCCTAATTACCGCCTTGTGAGCGGCCCACAGTGTAGTGGTGTAGATGTCCTGCGTGTCATTTTCGCTAAAGTAGAGTTGCAGGGCGGAGTCTATTTCCATTTTGGAGGGGGTGTGTTTCAGGAGAAAGTCATTCAGACGCCAGTTATAGGGCCTGCGGATGGGAGTGTTGAGGTCAAGGGTCAGGGTGATGGGGGCATGGTCGGACCAGGAGATGGGCAGGATCTGTGCGGAGTCAGTAACGCGTAATGTAGTATTGTTGACTAGAAAGTAATCTATAAGTGAGTGCGTGTGGTGGGGGGATGAATAGAAGGTGAACTGGCGATCCCCTGGGTGAAGCGCCCTCCATGCGTCGAATAGAGCATGTTTCCTTGTTGGCTGACGGAAGAGTTTAGAGTCCCGCAGGGCTCTCGTCTGAGAGGCCCGGGGATTCACTACCAGGCGATCCCAGGCCACCGAATGGGGTAGGTTAAAGTCCCCCCCCACCACCAGTAGGTCGTGGGGGGATCTGGCCAGGCGGGTAAGAACCCGGCTTAGAAATCTGTGCTGATGTGCATTGGTAGCATACAGGGTGCATAGAGTTACGTCTCGTGAGTGCCATGTTCCCCTCAGAATGATGAAGTGGCCCAGAGGGTCAATGTAGGAGTCTGTGCAAGTGAAGGGAGTGCCCCGTTTAACCAGGATTGCGACCCCTGCCCGTTTACGCGAACTAAAGGCCTGGTATATTAAGGGAAAGTACCTGGATGCAAACGTAAAGGAATCGCCCTTGGAGAAGTGCGATTCCTGTACCATTATAATCTCCGCCCCTGATTGCCTGAATTCCCTAAGTGCTAGATGACGTTTCCTATTGGAGTTAAGCCCGTGTACGTTTAAAGATAGCAACTTAGCCATACTGTGGGTGGAGAGATCGTGGGTTGTACTTAGCTGGAGTCAGGCGCGCTGCATCTGGTTCTGGGAGGGTGAGTGGGGAGACCGCCGAGGCGACGGCCACCAGGGCGCGCTGTCGGGTGCTGCCTGCACGGGAGAGGAGAGAGAGATATCTGAAAAGAAAGAAAAGGGTGAGAGCAAAAACAAAACATAAGGAGAACACATCAACAATCAACAGTGGGGGCCCAAGGGCCCTCAGGTCCCAACAGTTCCTTAAGGACCTCCTGACCAGAAAGTCCAAAAACATAGGTCGGGGGGGCAAGGGGGTGGTGTGGAGAAACTCCACTGTGGGGGTTAGGGGAGAAGGAACGCTCCGGCTATCAGCCATGGGGGGGTCCGTGATCAGAAGGGCAGCCTCTTCGGTGTCTCATCCGAGACAGGCCCGATGTGTGGCGTAGGGGTAAGGCTGGGGCAACCGGGGGTAAAGTGATGGAGTGAAAGCAAAACAGGAGGGCTTCATGCAGTTCTCAAAGGCGACTCTTGTGGCCAGGGCTACCATCCTAGGTGTGCCTGTGCCTGGGGGAGTTGCGGGCAGGGTTCCGGCCCCTAGGGCGTTTCGGCGGTGGGACTCTCTGCCAGACTACTGGCGGAGGGGGCGGTGTGGCCACGAGGTCCCAGTCCGGCAGCCGGGGAACAGGGATGTCCAGAGTTCTGCAGAAGTCGTCCAGGTCCTCTGGGTAACGTAGAGTGGCTGAGGTCCCCTGGTGATTGGCGGACAGGCTGAAGGGGAAGCCCCATCGATACACAATGTCCTTGTCCTGTAAGGTGCGGAGCAGGGGTTGTAGTAGACGTCGTTTCTGCAACGTGATCCAAGAGAGATCCGGGTAGAGCTGCAGAGGGTTGTTGTCAAAGGCCAGGTTGTGCATGGGACGGGCTTTGCGCATTATGTTTTCCTTCAACTTGTAGGAGTTTATGCGACATATGACGTCCCGTGGGTTGGAGGCTGGGCCCTTTGGTTTAAGGGCTCGGTGGGCTCTGTCCATCTCGATGGTCTTGTCTGTTGGTTCACCCAGTATTTCATTAAATAAATTCTGAAGGATGAGCTGCAGGTCTTCTGCCCCGTCTGCTCTCAGGGAGACCGCGTATGCGGATGTTGTTGCGGCGCCCCCTGTTGTCCAGGTCTTCAACATGCCGCTGCTTGTCTCTTAGCATGAGACGGTGGTCTGACGCCTGAATCTAGGTGCGATGCAGTTTGGTCTCTTGGATCTCCTCCTCTGCCCTTTCCATTCTGTCAGTTAAGTGTTTGAGGCCCGTTTGGAGAACTTGAATTTCAGCGCGGCAGGTCGCCTTAATGTCCTCAACAAGCTGTTTAAAATCATCTTTCGTGGGCATGGCCTGCAAATAAGACTGCCGTGGTGGGGGGGGGTGGTAGGGGGGTCCCCTGGCATCATAAGTAGGCTGTAGTGGATCAGTGGGGGATGGATGGCGGGTGGGAGCTGGTTCCCTGTGCTGTCTGGCCTCGAGGGGGGGTTGCTGGGGTAAGTCCCATGGGTTGGACCAGGCCTCAGCCTGATCCACAAGTGAAGTGGGGGCCCTCCCGTGCCAGGGAGCACTGGTGCTGGCCATGGAGGCATATGAGGGGGGAGAAATCCCCAACTGATCCCCATTCCCCGGATGGATGGATGGCTGGGTGGATCTGTCCCTGAGCTGCGGGGGAGGTAGAACTGTTCTGGCATCAGCAGAGGAACTGCTGCGCTCTGGGAGTCCCATGGAGGCCTGGGAGCGTGAGGTGGCTTGCAGGACCGGGAAATCCTCCTCAAACGTGGGTGAGGGGGAGAGCTGCGAGCCGCTGTGCTGCTCAGGGTCCTGGGCCGTGCGTAGCAGGCGGGGGAAGGCCCCCGTGCATGGAGTGTCCCGCTCCGGAGAGGTGAGGAGGGCCTGTGCCTCGTGATCCGCTGTGGGGGGGGTGGGGGTGCTGAGGTTCACTCACCCACGGCTGTGAGCCATCCGGGCTCAGGGATGGAGCGGTGGTCCGTGCTCGGGTCGGGGATGGCTCCGGATGGTAAGGCAAGGGGGAGCGAGGAGGAGAGGTCTCTGTTCTGAGGGTGGCCACGTCCGTCGCCATCTTGTCCCCCCCGCCCGGCGGCATGTCGGGCGGCTTAAAATAGTCCTTCAGCGTCGTAGTGGAGCCTGGCGGGGGTTGGGATGATCCCCTTGCTTTGCTGGATCTGGTGGTCCGCGATCCGCCCATGGATGGCGGCGTATACCCCCGGTTTTTCGCCTGTAAGCTGCGGGCTGGAGAGGAGCTCTCAGGGGATGCTTCCTTCCAGGCTGGCTTCCGGTCACGCCCCCCGGTCTGTTTTTTCAGTAACTGAGATGAAGGCTTGGGCCCCCCCTCCCCCACAGTGCTCATGGAGTCCTTTCTGCAACTCACTCTTCTCTGTGCCAATGAGGATGCAGGGGAAGGAGCAGATCGGGCGGCTGTGGTTGTGTGAACGCTTGCATTATGCAGTGTCAGCGAGCAGAGGGAGGGGGGAGGAATGCCCCGCAGAGCTGACTGGGGACGCTCTTCCTCTCAGGAGAGACTGTTACTCCAGGGGCGGCCCGAGAAAAAAATATTTTTTTTTGGGGGGGGCACATGGTGGGGCACAGCATAATGTTGGGGGGGGTCAGGGCCCCCTCTGGCCCCCCCCCTAGAGACGCTTCTGGGCAGGGAGGACTGTTGCGGTACACGGTAAATGGGTAAACTCACAAAGAGCAAAAATACATAAATCAATCTATCTTCCTTCCTTCCCTTCTTTCTTTCTTTCTATCTTTATCTATCTTTCTTTATCCTACTTCCTTCCCTTCTATCTATCTATCTATCTATCTATCTATCTCTATCTATCTATCTATCTATCTTCTGTCCCTTCTTTCTTTCTATATTATTCATTCTTTCTTTATCCATCTTCCTTCCTTTCTATCTATATCTATCTATATTCCTTCCCTTCTTTCTTTCTATCTTTATCTATCTTTCTTTATCTATCTTCCTTCCTTTCTATCTGTCTATATCTATCTATCTATCTTCATTCATTCCCTTCTTTCTTTCTTTATCTATCTTTCTTTCTATCTATCTATATCTATTTATCTATCTTCCTCCCTTCCCTTCTTTCTTTCTGTATCTATTTATCTTTCTTTATCTTCCTTCCTTCCTATCTATTTATCTATCTATCTCTCTTCCTTCCCCCCCTTCTTTCTTTCTATCTTTTAGCTTTCTTCCTTCCCTTCTTTCTATCTGTATCTATATTTTTTCTTTATCTATCTTCCTTCCTATCTATCTATCCATCTTCCTTTCTTTCTATCTTTATCTTTCAATCTATATCTAACTTTCTTTGTATGTATCTGTCTTTCTTTCTCTCTCTGTCTATCTATCTATATTTCTTTATCTCACCCCACATCCCATCATTAAACCCCCCCGCCCCCCCGGGCTGCTCAGTCTAAAATGCCCGGGCCTATTTTTTGTCCCAGTCCGGGCCTGAAAGAGAGTGTCTTTTGCTGGAAAATTAAATCTTGTTAGCAGCTATTTATGTCGACCCAATGAGCCGACTTGTTGAAGAGTGAACAGACTGCTACTGGGAAAAAGGTCCTCTATGATGTAGCAGTTCGCATGAAGGGATTACGACCTGAAATATCTCCACAGGATGAAGTTCTTTTAGGCAATAGTGGTAACTCAGGATCATCTTCTTCAAACGAAGAACTAGACTTTCATTCCTTCTTATATCAAATACATTTGCATATTAATACAGAGGAGTCGGAAGTACAAAAAACTGAGGAGTCTGAGTCGGAACATTTATCTACCGACTCCACAGCCCTGCTTGCTCTGCATACACACGGCACAACATTTTCAGCCAACATTCACCAAACCACATGTTTTTTCAGTTCTTTACTGCCACCCCTTGTCTGATGTTTAGCATTGGTTCTGAGCATGCGTGTTTTTACTTTAAATTTTAGTTGGACGGACTTGCATTCTGATAAACCGACGTAACAGATTTATTGCCTAACAATTGGTGCGCATGAACAGCCAATTTTTGTTGTCGTTAATTCAGTCAATAACTGTCAGATGGAGCATACACGCGGTCGGATTATCCGACAACACACCATCAGACAAATATGGCCATAAAGTTGTATCGTGTGTACGAGGCTTTCATTTAAATGCCATACCTGTAGGCTATATGTGGCATCCCCACTGCCTGGTTGGAAAACTGCTATTGTGTTTCTGTAATGCTGGGGACAGATGCTCATTGTATGTGCATCCTCACTTGGGATCATGTGCAATTGAAGTTTTTCCATCAGGCTATGGAGTGTCAAGCATGGCTTTTACTGTAGGTATGGCATTTAAGCTAAGCAACTTATTTATTTTTTTCAGCTGCTCATTGTTTTTAAACCTAATGGGGCCCCTTCACTGCATAGTGATTTTTATTTTAAAGATAAACGTAACCTTTTAATACGTGAGTTTTTATGTGCTGAAATGTACACTGTGCTGCTCATTGTTCATGCTGAAGAAATCTGCCACAACTGCAGAGATACCACTGCTTGCACACTAGATTTCTCTACCGCTGCTAGTGGGGAACCGGTCACAAAACTTCAGAGACAAATCTTCAAAACCAGAGCTAGATCCTTGGCAGTCAGGAACACTAACAGTGATGTGTTCTTTGTTCTTGTCTGTGTAAACACAAAACATGCTTCTGCTAATACCAGAGCTGTGCAATGTGTTCCTTTTTTCGGTGGCTGCATATGAGGAGGAAAGTAATTGCTTTCATAGCTAATTGAGTTTTTGAGCCCAAGCCCTGTCTTCTACTGCCAGCACATAATTAGCATCCTCGGTACCTCTCTTATTCACAAGAAGGTACAAAGTTCTAATTAGACAGGAACATTAGGAGCTTTTGCCTGTCCTATGATTCGGAGGTCTCCGATACAGTGGGAACTTAGCATTAAAAGCAATTAGTTTTTAGTTGTGTAGAGAACAGACTCATCCACAGTGCAAGAGTCCATAATTAAAGTATTCAAATTACACACTTTACATCTCTGCTGATAAACATTTATTACCTGCCTGCCAGGGATGTGTCCTAAATTCTTGCTTTAAAGAGACCCTGTCCATTTATTTTAAATGTAAGATATGATGTGCATTTCTTGTTTTTTATTCATATTATTTTCCTGTAAAAGCCTTCCAAGCCTGCTGCTGGGTGCCACCATCTTGGATGTGCTGACAGCAGGCTCTTCAGACGCAGAGCTGTCCCTCAAGTGTAGTTTTCCACTTTTTATTTTCTCCTGGTTTCTTCATAAAAGTTAATGTAGAGGCAATGTAGAGGAGCCAAGTCAGTACAGACAGTAAAGCCTCGTACACACGGTACGATTGTTGGCCAACCGAGCGTCTGATTTTTGTCAAAAAAGGCATGTGCCAGGATCTTGTCTTGCATACTAACGGTACGCAAATTGTCATTCGACAACACGAACGTAGTTACATACTGCAAGGACTTTCAGTTCTTAAGAGCCACCCTTTGTGGCCCTTCTGCTAATTTTGTGTTTGAGCATTGATTCCGAGCATGCGTGTTTGTACCTTTCGGCTTTTGTGTTACGGATTTGTGTACTGATCATACGAAAATCAGACGTGGAGCCGTTGTCCACCAAAAATTTACTAGCCTGTCATCCAACATTTGTTGGCTGAAAATTGGAAAACTATTGTCTAAAGGAGCATACTAATGGTCAGAATTTAGAACAGTCTGTCAACAGACCATTCCCTTTTAACAATCGTACCGTTTGTACGAGGTTTAAGGCAGGCCATAAATTAGGGGTGTTGAAAATGATTGCCGCATCGATGCATCACGATTATGCTTTTCCCGATTCAGCATCGATGCGGGTATGCAGCCTAATCGATTATGCATGACATCATTCCGGCTTCTCGCCCGCACAGCAGTGTCTTTTCCGGTCATGACACATCGGTGATCAGCTGGCTTAGAGGGATGTAGCCTAAGTATTCTGCCCTCACCCATGCTCTCCCCCTCCTCAAGACTTGTACCTGTGTGGAGTGACACCGGTCATTTCCCCGATGGACTGGTGCAGATCACTGCACGGAGCTGTGAGACAGATCACTGCAGCTGTCTTATCACCCGTGGGATAAGGCATAGCGTTGGCTTCAGAAAACATGCTGCGAGGAGAGGAAGGGGGATGGTAGGAGTGCTCCGGAGGTGAGATAGGTCTGTCATGCTTGATGTATGTGAGGGGTGAGTGCATGGAAGTGGCACATCCCACCCCCCACATGCTGCACCTATCCAGTGTATACTGTCTGTGTGCCTAACACATTGGGGGCTTAAAAAAAATGTTTCACCAGTGCTATTGAATTGATGTAAACTGAACACCAACTGGGAAAAGTGATATGCAAAAAAAAAACTCCTGTGATACCGTAGGATCTTTTTGATCATTCCTTTTACATATAAACATGTACTGGTCCAGTCCCTTCATGGGTTTTATCAAATAAACTTTGTTTTTCTTTATTCCTGTCACTGATGGATTGACTTAATTCTGGTCTTAACCCATTGAGCTCCACAGTGCACTCTTTTTCTGTCCACTTTCCTTTAAAGATTTCCCCATCTCACCTCCCCTCATGCACTGATCTGCAAGCAGTATATTGTTTTTTGCTGATTGGAATGTCCCCTTTTTTCTTCTTTTTTTTTTTTTTTTTACACTGATGTTGACCTGTTTACTTTCCAAGTTGCTGCCAAAAGACTAAAGGATATTATTTTTTCCTTTTAAAATAAAACCTATATCATATTTACCTGCTGACTGTCTCTTGTACCAAGTCTGCAGTCTCTGACCATCTCCTGTAGCTCCTCTAAGTGGTTTTCTGTTTAGACTTTGCTGCATGCAGGGAGTGTTGTCTTTTTTTTTTTAATCACTTAAGACCCGGACCTTCAGGCAGGTAAAGGACCTGGCCAGTTTTTGCGATTCCGCACTGCGTCGCTTTAACTGACAATTGCGCGCTAGTGGGACGTGGCTCCCAAACAAAATTGGTGGTTATTTGATCACCTCTGCGGTTTTTATTTTTTTGCGCTATAAGCAAAAATAGAGCGACAATTTTGAAAAAAATCAATATTTGTAACTTTTTGCTATGATAAATATCCCCCAAAAATATATAAACATTTTTTTTCCTCAGTTTATTCACATACGTATTCTACCAATTTTTTGGTAAAAAAATAGCAATAAGCGTTTATCGATTGGTTTGCGCAAAATTTATAGCGTTTACAAAATAGGGGATAATTTTATTGCATTTTTATAAAAAAAATTTTTTTACTTCTAATGGTGGCGATCAGTGATTTTTTTCTTAACTGCGACATTATGGAGGACACATCGGACAATTTTGTCACATTTTTGGGACCATTGTCATTTTCACAGCAAACAATGCATTAAAAATGCATTGTTTACTGTGAAAATTACAATTGCAGTTTGAGAGTTAACCACTAGGGGGCGCTGAAGGGGTTAAGTGTGACCTCATCTGTGTTTCTAACTGTAGGGGGCGGGGCTGGACGTGTGATGTCATTGATCGTGTTTCCCTATATTAGGGAACACACGGTCAAAGACAGCACCACAGTGAAGAATGGGGAAGCTGTGTTTACACACAGCTCTCCTCGTTCTTTAGCTTCGGGGACCGATCGCGGGACTCCAGCGGCGATCAAGTCCCGCGGTCACGGAGCTTTAGACTGGCTGGGCACTTAAAGAGACGTACATGTACGTACTTGTGCCCAGCCGTGCCATTCTGCCGACGTATATCTGCAGGAGGCGGTCCTTAAGTGGTTAAGAACAGATAAAATGGAGTTCTCCTGACTGCTTGAATTTTTGAAAACCATGCACTGCAATCGTGATGCATCGTGGAATCGAATCGTTGATATGATAATCGCATCGAATCGTGAGGCCATTGAAGATGCGCACTTCTACCATAAATTGTGATTTTCCGGTTACAGTAAAGAAAATGGCTTGAGCACAGTCAGTGTTGATTGGGGAATCCCTCCCATGAAGCTATTGTGTTCTCCCGGTGGGAGGGAGGAGCCGAGAACCATCCGTGCTGGGAGAATACAATGATTACTGTCGATGGCTATAGCCATTGGCAAAAATCACATGCTGAAGTTCTGACATGCTGGCCAGCTTAATTGGACACTTCCAGTTAGGAAGAGCTGTGAAGTGCACGGAAGGGGGCTGCATTTTTTTACCTCATTGGGTGAGTTTGACAAGGCAGTCCCACCTCTCACACTCTGCAGGCTGATTGAAATTGCAAAAGCACGTGTACAGCCCTGTCCAGCTGTAAAGTAAAGTTGTTCTTTGATGGATCGTATCTCAGGCTGGTTCAGCAGGGACCAGTCGAGATTCAATCACTGTATAGGCAGGCTGGTTGTACCCAAGTCGATCCATCTTGACTATAACCAGCTTGTCGGATTTTTAGAATGCAATTATTGCCAGGAGCTATAGCAACAAGGAGTAATGTATTCTCCTGGAAGGGACCGCTTCATGTTCCCCAATCCCACAGGAGGGAAACCCCCCCCCCCATCAACACTGGTAGTGATGATGGGGGGAATTCAGCAATTTGTCTTTTTCTGCAACCACGTAAAATCGATTGATCTATGGCCTGCTTTAGAATTTAGTATGAGAGGGGCTTGGACAGCGGTTTTTACTGCCTCCCCTGTGAAAGTGCCCTAACAAAACGAATAAAGCCATAAAATGTATATAGGGATGCACAGCCTAGCGGCAATGGTTATACTTTTTTTGGCAGGTTTTCAACTTTGACATCTTCTTTAAAAATGTCTTACTGTCATTCAGATTTTGGGTTTACTTTAGTCAGAGCAGCAAAAAAATGCCACTGGTTTGTTGCCTACTTTTTTCACACCTTTAATTTTTCCTGCGCATTCCACTAAATGATTAAATGTACTATATAGTTTGTGGGGGGTTTAGGTTCTGATCTGGTATTCACCCCTGCGGCAAGGAAATTACTGGAAGTATCATTGTTCATGTTTGGTTTATTCAGCATTTCCTCTTTTTGAATCAACATCCGGCATTTTAATTAGACAAAATGTTGTCTCTGAACGCTTAAGTGTCTGTAGTTTGTGTCATTACCAGCCTTTGTCATTTCTGTGTGGTGCTGGAGAAAGCACATATTGTGACCGGTGTAGAAAATGATGACAGCTCACTCCTAAACATTGTGCTGGTATGAGTCAGAAATTAAAATCCACAGGAACCTGGCTTCATCGTGCTGTGCCACAACCTGCAGGTTTGCATCCAAAAGAAAGTCGGTGCTTTGTGCAGTCTGCGTAGTGTCGGCTTGTGATGATGCTGGCTCTGGAACATATATGATGAATCCAGCCTTCAAGTGTCATTCAGATAAAGTGGAACTATTGCCCAATAATAAACCAATGGGAGGTTGAATATTTTGGTAGAAAACTCTTATGCCGCGTACACACGATCGGAAATTCCGACAAGAAAAATCTGATGTGAGCTTTTGGTCGGAAATTCTGACCGTGGGTAGGCTCTAATGGAATTTTTCTTTTGGAATTTCTGCCAAGAAAAATTTGAGGGCTGGTTCTCACATTTTCAGGCGGTAAAAGTTATTTTCAGAAATTCTGATCGTCTGTATGGAGTTCCAACTAAGAAAAATCCTACCCATGCTCGGAATCATTGAACTTCATTTTTCTCGGCTCGTCGTAGTGTTGTACGTCCGTGTTCTTGACGATCGGAATTTGGTGTGACCGTGTGTATGCAAGACAAGTTTGAGCCAAAATTCCATTGGAAAAAAAATCCACGTTTTGTCGAATTTCTGATGGTATGTACGCGGCATTAGAAGTTCTCTTCTGTCCTCTTGTTTCTTGCAATTTTTTATTGTCTGTAGATGCACAGTGTAGTGTACACTCCCTGCTCACCCAGAAATGGAGCCAGGCATGAGCAGGATTTACATCATTAGTGTCTGTCCAGTAGTAAACTCTGAAGACACCCCAGGCCTAGGAGAAGACCAACAGAAGATGCCTCCAGTGATGCAATTTTTGCACTCTCTAGTTGCTCCATCACTGACAAAACATGGGTAAGCATGCCATAATGTGATGGTATACTGTACATACTTTCCCATTGTAGAAAGCGTCCACCAAACCCAATCATCCAGCGCAATGATAGGATAGCAAACATTTCACATCTAGTAGTATTTATTTACATTACCACTGGAGTTGAACGTCACTATTAGCTGTACCATGGTCTTGACAAAATCATAGTTTTCTTTCGAACAAGAGAAATATTTCAGTAGTTTTAGCGACCTCTAAGAGAGAATTTTTTTCTCACTTTGAAATTGTTTGAATTCTTTTTCTTCTAAAGAAAAGTTCTGGAAAGTCATAAAAGGAGGCACAATATCTGTATTCAAGCACAGTTGATGTGTTGAATACAAGCTTGCTGATAAAAGAAGTTAGCAGAGAGATGAGCTAACCACTGCTCCTCCTTTTACTGTCCAGTCACAGGCCTAGGACGAGTCCAGGATGACCTGGGCTCAGAGGAAGTGGGTTAAATGATGGTGACTTTCACTCAGGACAAAAAAAAGTACTGAAGAGAAAATCTCTGGATGGAAGGTGATTATTACAGCTGGTTCTGCTTTAAATAATAATAATTGGTTCTAATGTTACAAACACCTAGTCTCTAGGTCAGGGGTCTCAAACTCAAATTACCCGACGGCCACTCAGGGTGGAGTTGATTTAAATCAAGTCAATTTAAATTACAATTTGAATCACTAGTAAAATGGCTTGGATTAAAGCGGAAGTAAACCCTCTTTAAAAAAAAAAAAAAAAACACCCTGCAAGGCAAAGGCATAATGAGCTAGTATGCATTGCATACTAGCTCATTATGAAGTATTTGCCTGAGATCAAAGCCCCGCAGCGGTGCTCGGTCACCTCTTCTGTCTGTGCCATCTCTCCACAATGAACGTCCGCATAGCGCGGCTCCGGCGCTGTGACTGGCCAGAGCCGCGATGACGTCACTCCCGCACATGCACGCGGATGCCGCCACTAACGGCATGATCGCCATTAGTGACGGCGCACTCATTGCGCCTGCACGCCGTTGTATACAGCGCATGCACCGTAGACATTGGTGCCTTTCTGTTGCACCTACAGGTAAGCCTTAATCTAGGCTAACCTGTAGGCTAGAGTGGTCTATAAGTGTTTACAACCCAAATTAAAGGCGGACATGATAGGTGTGCTTTGCTGTCTCCAATGGCCTGAATCGTCACCAAATGCTCATGGTAGCTAAATCTTAGGCTGGTCAAGTCTGTTTTATCGTTTAGCTAGGAAGAAGTAGGGTGCTTTTTCTTCCAAAAATGACATAAAATAATGTGATTTGGCAATCCTGACATGTGCTGTACTGATCTACGTAAGGTGTGAAATGTAATGGCAGGTCCATTTCTAGAGATTACACTATTTTAGGACTTTTCCCTGTGATTTTTATCCTTTGTACTGTTCTATTTAAAAAAAAAAAAAAATCGGTATTAATTTTTAGCACTGTTATTATCTTCTGTTTGTGTTTCTGTATCACAGTACATCTTTTGCATATTGGATTCTTCCTTCATAAAACCAGATTAGGGTTGTAGATGTATAAAATCGAGTTTAATTAAACCTCCTTCAGATGTGTTCTGCGTGTTCTAGGAAAAAATAATGTTGTCCTAGTTCTGGCTTCCAGGGACGCTCTTTAATCAGAGCCGTGAAAGTGGCTGTAGATCTGAATAGCAGTACCTGGAAGTGTTCAATGTGGTCTGTGTTAGCAGCAGATTCCATTCTCTGTATGAAGAGCTGCCTTCAGATAAAGCATGTTTGTGTCCTGCTGCTTTTGTTTCCTGTCATCGGCCGTTGTCCCCATCAGTATTTTTTATGCCAGGGCCAGTGTCGCCCCATAGTAAATTTAAAGAGAACCTGACAGCTTTGTTTTTAAAGGCTCAAACTTCCAAGAATTGCTGATTTCAGTGTTGGGATGAGGGAGTCCAACTTTTTGCGTACATTGAACTATATTTTGCCATTCTATTTTCTTTTAAAATGTGTAATGCAAGCAAACAAATCCAAATCATATGCTAGCAAGGTGCACTACAATGCTCTGTTCTGAATGAACCCCAGGATTTCACATCCCTGGCAAACAGAATCCCGTTATTTTTTTTTCCTTTCTAATATTTGGAAAGGCAATTTCTACATTATTCATTGAGGGACACATATGCATTTAGGAACCACTGGGTTTTTATTGCCACCTGCAGGAGGAAGATGTTATGTGCAGCAAAAAAAAAAAGAGCTGAAGGAGCAAGTTGGTAAAATCCCCTCTGAGAGCTTGCGGTTTTCCCAGCATCCAAGGGGGAAGGGTGCCTCTCACTTTGGAATTGTTTGAATTATTTTTCTTTTAAAGAAAAGTTCTGGACATTTATAAAAGGAGCTGTATGTTATTGTTATATTCACTGGCACTGCATCGTTATTAGATACTTGCCATTCTTCCAGCCTTCTAATCTTGAAGGTAAGCACAAGTTGTGGAAGGGGGCAGCTAAACACCAATGTTTCTATAAAATCCATAGAGAAGCTTTACTGGATGCAAATTAAACTTTTGGGCTTTAAACTGCCTGCCATGTTGTAGAACATACACCATCCAGTGCCTGCATGCATAGTTGGGTTCCATTCTGGGCACCCTGCTGATGCTTCGATCAGCAGGCAACTATTTTACCAGCCTGATTGTGTTGTCTGGCAGGGGTGCCCAGATCACAAGGCTAGCTGAACATAATGACAAAGCCTTTGGTTAATTATTTCATAAATCTGTAGTTATCTCATTGTTTCTCAAACTTTTTTTGTCTTGGGCACCAAAAAGATCTAAACATTTTCGCCACACTCCTGCAAAGATTTAACCATTTTTGTGGTCAGCAGTAAATATGATAGATACAAAAGCAATAATCTTCTGCGATCCCTAATATTGTATATCACTGATATATAATATTGGGGTGACAGGGGACTGCTGCTTTTGTATGTATTATATTTCCCTGCTGATATAATATTGGGGAATGAGGATCACACAAGCCTACTGCTTATATTTTCTGCTGATATCACATACTGGTCTGTCCCCATCTCTTCTCTCGTCTTACCTTCTGGGCTCCACACCCTGTGGGACATCCTGTCACTGCAGGCTCCTCTGCTCTGCTGTGGGTGGAACCGGAGGAGGGAATGGCGTCACTTTGAGGCGCGCCATGCTCAGCACCTCATTGGCTGGAAGCACCTGACATGGCCCACTGCTGGCAGCCAGGTCACTCCCTAATCGTATTTGTGATCCGAAATGGCAGGGTCTGGTGGAGGCGAGCATTAACTAATCCAATTCGCGCACAGGCCAGACAGCACAGATGACCATGTTTGTGTGAGGCCTGCACACTTGCTCAGTGAGTGACAGACAGTCGGCACTATGCTGGCAGAGCCACGGAGTCTCGCGGTGTGGCATCGGCACAGCCACCAGCGGGCCCAGCTAACATGAATGATCTCATGGCGGCACACATGCCATTCTCTCGCGACACACACTTTGAGAAACGCAGAGTTATCTGACTGAAGTTCAGCATTCAATGCACATTGCCCAATGCCCAGTAGTACTAATTTTTTGAATGACTCCTGGGTGTCATTTGTTTTACTAGTATGTGAGACTTTCGAGACCATTTAGGAATTTCTTGTGTACTCTAATCTTTCTACCCTCTTATGTGCTCATTCACAGGTGGCTGCACACTGCACAGGGTTAAAGATGGAGGGTTTTTCTCATTCATCCTATATAAAGCCATCTTTTTTTCCAGATACATGGCATGAATAGGAGCAAGGGCTTGTTATTTATAATGTCATTGTATTTTAGAGTACAGAGGTGGCTGAAGACAGCGGTATATCTCATTGGTATGCTGTGTTGTTGTCATCACTCACTATAGGTATACACAAAGGCGTCTGTGTAGAGGTCTGCTAATTTGTTTTTTATGTTTTTGTGAGTGCAACTTTGGCATGACAGTAAGTAATGTTTTGTATATTCATTTATTTCCACGCTTCCATTTTTT
This sequence comes from Rana kukunoris, assembly GCA_029574335.1. Classification (NCBI taxonomy): domain Eukaryota; kingdom Metazoa; phylum Chordata; class Amphibia; order Anura; family Ranidae; genus Rana; species Rana kukunoris. Next base: position 105,904,886 of record CM056050.1, on the reverse strand, counting down.
ATTATATTTCCTAGGTAGACTTGAAGCTTATTGTAGTGTGGTTAGCGATAGCAGATTTGAAATTCCTTTAAAGAAAAAATGTGATAAAACATGTTTTTAACTTAACTGATATGCAATTTATAATTTAATGTTATTAATGCACCCCTTTCTATTTTAATCTGCAGACAGTTATGCTTTGAATTTCTCTTCATCGCAGGCATGGTATCAGTACTCTATGTATAAAGCTTGCCTACCCATTTCTTTACTCATGTAATCCGCTCACTGTTTTTCTCATAAATATACCCACATTTTGAAGTCCAATTTCTATCCCCTGCAGTAGCTGTTACATTTTTGTACTTTAGAGTTTGTATTTTTAAAGGAATGTTGGGGCTTCAGTTTTCCTTATAGCACATACGCTCCCAGGCCATTTACTAGGTACCCCTTTCTAGTACCGGGATTGACCCTTTTATCTTCAGAACTGCCTTAATTGTTAACCTCCCTGGCGGTATGATTCTGTCTGGAATTACGTACCAAAAGCGGTACAATTATTTGCATGGAAGTTTGGCGTTTTATACTGTAGGCCTGCAATTCTTAGGAATAACTTGCTTAAATCTGTCCAAACAAGACATCCCGGGTATGATAAAGTTTGAAAAACAAAATCATAATTTTTTATATAATAAAAAACTATAAATAATTATAACAAATTATAATAAAAAATATTCAATAATGTAATCGACTCAAAAACACTGAAATTTGCTCAGTTGCAGAATTGTCGCTGTCATTATTTATTTTTTTTATGACAAATTTCCCCACAAATCGCTATCGCTCAATTCTGAAAGTAATTATAATTTATTATCGCTGTTTTCTAGCTGATCTAAAACCATTTTTGACATAAAGGGACACTTTTGGTTGTTATGGGCAATCTACAGTTTCCAGGCAGAAAGAACAGTTTTTATTATATAAAAGGACATGTAGGGCACAGGACAGACCACTAGGGACAAGGGGGGGGTGTATTTTTTACATACAGTACTGTAATCTATAAGATTACATTGTACTGTATGTAAAGTGTTTGTTTACCTTTTTAAATTTGGCGCCGTTCTCCGCTCCCGTGCGTCGTAACGTCGCAGGGAACGGAGATCGGCGGCACACGGGGACGCTGTGTGAATCGAGCGAGCACCCGCTCGCTCACACAGCGGGGATGCATCGCTGGATCCAGGAAGAAGGTAAGACAGCGCGCGCTGCAGGCTCTGCATGGCTACCCCGAGCGTGACTCGGGGATACCGATCTCTGCAAAAAAAAACACCCCGAGTCACGCTCGGGGATACCGCCAGGGAGGTTAATGGCATAGATTCAACAAGGTGTTGGAATTATTTCTCTAACATTTTGGTCCATATTTATATGATAGCATTACGCAGTTGCTGCAGACTTGTCGACTGCACATTCATGATGCGAATCTCCAAAGGTGCTTTATTGGATTGAGGTCTGGTGACTGTGGAAGCCATTGGAGTTCAGTGACCTAATTATAATGTTCATTATTATGTTCAAGAAACCAGTAGTGAGATGATTTGAGCTTTGTGACATGGTGCATTATCCTGCTGGAAGGAGCCATCAGAAGATGGGTACACTGTAGTCATAAAGGGATGGACATGGCCAGCAACGATACTCAGACCATGGTGTTTAAACAATGCTAAGTTGGTACAAAGGGACCCAAAGTATACCACCACCACCAGCCTGAACTATTGATACAAGGCAGGATGGATCTATGCTTTCATGTTTATGCCAAATTCTGACCCTACCATCTGAAGTTTGCAGTTAAAATCGAGACTCATCAGACCAGGCAACATTTTTGCAATCTTCTATTGTCCAATTTTGGTGAGCTTGTGCGAATTGTACCCTCAGTTTTCCTGTTCTTGGCTTACATGAGTGGCACTCTGTGTGGTCTTGTACTGCTGTAACCCATCTGCTTAAAGCTTTGTTGTGCATTCAGAGATAGTATTCTGCATACATTGGTTGTAACGAGTGACCAACCATTCAACCAAATCCCAGTAGATCAGCAGTTTTTTAAATACTCAGAGAAGTACCAATAACCGTGCCACATTCAAATCGCTTTTCTTCCAATTCAAATGCACGGTTTGAACTTCACCAAGTCGTCTTCAAAAGAAAAGTCCGCCATTCAGTACTTTTGTTTCAATGTGGTGTGGTACAAGCCAGCGCATCACACTGCAGCAAATGGAACTAAATAAAATTACACTTTGACATTTCCATAAATCGCTAACAAAAAAGGTTACAGTGTGATATGCTATTAACTACTTAAGGACCGCCGCATGTACATTTACGTCGGCAGAATGGCACCGACAAGCACATCAACGTACATGCGGCGGTCCGCGCGGCTGCAGGAGCGATCCGACAAGAGGGGGCGGCTATTCGTTTTTGTCCGCCCCCTCCGGATCGCTCTCAGCCAATGCGCGCGCCCGCCCGCCCTGTCACTTCCTCCTCCTGTGTAAACACAGGAAGGAGGAAGCGACGTGATCTCTCCCTCTGTGTTTTTTTTTCAACCACCGCTGAGGAGAGATCACCACACAGTAAGTCCTGCACCAACACTACACTACACACGGGCACATTTAACCCCCCCCGATCACCCCCCCCCTCCTCCTGTCACTGAATGCAGTAATCATACATGTATGATTACTGTATTTAGTGTCAGTGTGACAGGCAGTGTAAAAGTCAGTTAGTGTTAGGTTCAGGGTAGCCCTGTACCCCCCCCTAATAAAGTTTTAACCCCTTGATCACTGCCCTAGTTAACCCTTTCACTGCCTATTGCCAGCGTCACTAAGCGATCATTTTTCTGATCGCTGTATTAGTGTCGCTGTTCCCGCTAGGTAGCTAATTTTTTTTTTTATTGCGATTTTTTTTTTTTACTAAAGACATGTGGCTAAATAAATTTTGGCCTAAATGTTTGACTAAAATTTAGTTTATTGATTTTTCTTATAACAAAAAGTATTGATTTTTTTTCAAAAATGGCGATCAAATACCACCAAAAGAAAGCTCTATTTGTGGGAAGAAAAGGACGCGAATTTTGTTTGGAAGCTACGTCGCACGACCGCGCAATTGTCTGTTAAAGCGACGCAGTGCCGAATCCCAAAAACCCCTTTGGTCATTTGGCAGCATATTGGTCTGGGTCTTAAGTGGTTAATAATATATAAATATTAGTATGGCCATCGCTGCCATTACATCACACGCCAATGGCCATACTGAAGTGCATGCTGCTGGTATAAACATGCTCTAATACTGTTGCTTGTTGACATCATAAGTGCCTTCGCTTTAGCGCGGTTGTTGGATTTTGTTTTTTTCTTTTCAGCTGAATTTAAATTTAAAAGATTCAGTACCCCACTGTTACAGGTATTCCTGTAATCATTCCCCTGTATACACAGTTAATTGTTTTCTAATATAATTCTCTGAAGTTCAGACGATCTATTCTTTAAACATCTAAATAACTATCCAAAAGAATTTCTTTAATATCCTGCAGAGATGGAAAATAAGACGAGCATTTATCATGATACAAGCTAGAAACATTATCTTTAAATGCATCTCTTATGAATCTATAAAACCTTGCTGCTGGTGATTTACTAGATTTTCCCCTGTCAGTGGAGCAACCCCATGAGGTGAGAAGCCAGACCCAATCCTCCAAATCATAGGATTTGTGCATTTATTGATATAGTCCCAAAGCCTGAAAATAACAGTCATATTGTTGATGAAGTAAATTAAAGGGTTTAATGCACCTTCGCAATTCCCTCTTCTTTCCCATTGCTAAAAAAAGCCCAGTTCTATGCAGGTTGGAGTTATGATGCACCTCCCAGGAGGTCCATGACAGTCCAGGACTACAGGAAGTGGTCTAAAGGATGCTCGTTAAACCCAGAGCAGGATTGGCACTGCATCTGTGGAGTCTGTGAGGTGGGGGGCTGCACAGAAGGGTGAAGGCGAGTATTGCAGTGAAAGCTGCATGTTTAACGCATTCTGCACCATTTGTTTTACTGTTACCATAAAGATAGAGCTGGGCTGTAATTTGAACTTGACGCAGACTAATTGAAGACTAAGGCAGCCTTTTTATTTTTTTTTTTTTTTTTTTTTTAACCACATCAGCCTTTTAATAATTGACGTTTGAGGCCGGCTCGAGAGTCGGTACTACTTTCGTCACCTTTTATACGTTGCATCATCTGTGGTGTCGTTTTTAACGTTTGTTATTCCCTTTTTTTTTTTTTTTTATATAAACCAAAATAGGTTCGAGCCTTTGGGCTCTACCCCCCTCCCGTCCCCCCCCCCCCCCTCTCATGGCTCTCGGGACTCGGCTTGTTTTCTAGATAGTCTAGGATCTTCCCTATTGGATTGTCTCCACCTTAAGTTGTTATTTTATTTTTAAATAAACCTTTATTGTTAGTCCTTTCCCACCCCCTTCCCCTAAGGGGGCTTCAGGCCTTCCGCATAGCTCCATGTTTTTTTATATTCTTTCCACTTTCCCCATTTTTCCTGGAAGTCCCTGTTGGTTTCCCTTACACTGCTTCTTAACTCTTCTGATCTGTAAGTGTCCTCCACCGCATCCATCCATTCCCACATCTGTGGGCCTTCCGTTTCCTGCCATTTTTTTGGTATAAGCCTTTTGGCCGCATTTAATAGGTGGGGTAACAAGGATTGCCTATATCCCTTAATCCCACCATGACCGCAGTGAAAGAGCATCCCCCAGGGATTTCTTTAATTTGGGCAATTATGTCGTCCCAGTACTTTTGAATTTTAGGGCAGGTCCACCATAAATGTCCCATTGTGCCTTTATCCGGGCACCCCCGCCAGCAATTGTCCTTTAGACCTGCTTTAAATTTGCTGGTTTTATCTGGGGTCATATACCAACCCGACAGGCACTTATAGTTGGTCTCGGCTGTTCTTGTGTCAATTGCTGAAGCGTGTGTTAATTGAAATATTCTTTGTGCTGTGTTTTCCCCTCTTACAGTGCCCAATTCCCTTTCCCATCTCTCTAAGAAGGGAGCATCATCTCGGCCCTCGCTTTTTACAAGGATCCTATATAGTTTAGAGACTATTCTCTTGGGGTTTTCTACTTTACATAGTATCTCCACCGGTGTCAACTCCGCCCCCGTCCGTAAAGGGCGGGGGAGGAGTTGCACGAAGCGAGACAGCTGGAAATAGTGCCACCTATTCAGCTTCCACCAGTCCTCCTTTACCTCTAGCTCTTCATAGGGCCTTATCGACCCGTTGTTGATGATGTCTCCTAAGTGTACCCTTTCGCTTCTAATCCAGTTACCCCCTAGCTTCTTCATCCCCGGTGCAAAGTATGTGTTTTCCTTTAAATTCATTAGTGGAGAATTAAACTTATTCTCGAAAAGTGTCTGTGCTCTATCCCATGTTTTTAATGTATCTCGTGTTAAATCATATATTTTATTATCTAAAGCTCGGTATCGTGTCGGTATCCACATAATATTAGTGAGTTGAAGATTTACTTGTGCCTTCTCTATTTGTAGCCATCTCTTCCCTGGTGTGTCCCTAGCCCACTCAATTACCCTGGAGAGAACAGCCGTCTTATAATAATTTTTTATATCGGGGACTGCGAGGCCACCCTGTAGCTTTGCTTGTTTGAGGATTGAAAGAGAAATTCTATGTTTTTTGTTTTTCCAGACATAGTTAATTAGAATGGAGTTTAGAGCAGATAGGTACTGTTGGGGTAAGGCGATTGGCATCATTGTAAATTTATAAAGAATTTTAGGTACAATAGTCATTTTCAGCATATTAATGCGACCTATCCATGAAATTGGTTTGTTTATCATCTTTTTTAGTTCGTCTTTGATCTCGTTTAATAAGGGGATATAATTGATCCTGTACATCTTCTGGGTCGAGTTGGCAAGTTTTATCCCCAGGTATTTTATTTCTTTCTTCCAGGGTATAGCGCATATCTCCCTTACTTGCCTCTCTTCCTCTTTACTAAGGTTTATGTTTAATATTTCCGATTTTGTTATATTAATTTTGTAATTGGAGATTTTACTATATAGTTGAATGATCGATAGGAGTTTTGGTATCGATTCCGTTGGTTTAGTAAGGAAGAACAACACATCATCGGCGAAAGCCGCCAATTTGTGTTCTTCCTCCTCTACTCTAACCCCGTTGACTTCAGGGACCTTACGGATCATTGCCAGTAGCGGTTCCAGTGCTAAGATAAAGAGAAGAGGGGAGAGAGGGCACCCCTGTCTTGTCCCGTTCTTCATTTCGAAGGGCGCCGAATACGTGCCATTTATTTTTACTCTAGCCGAGGGGTGACGGTAAAGGGTTTTAATCCAACTCATCATTCTCTCACCTATTCCCATTGTTACAAGAGACTGCGTCATGAACCCCCAGTCTACCCTGTCGAAGGCTTTCTCGGCATCCACCGACAGGAATAGACCTGGGGGCCCACGCTGTTTCATCCTCTCGAGGAGGAGGAGCGCTCTCATACCGTTCTCTTTTCCTTCTCTCCTAGGTACAAATCCTACCTGATCGGGATAGATCAACTGATGTAATGAGTTTCTTAAACGCTCCGCCAAAATTTTTGTGAAGAGCTTTGTATCTGTATTTAGGAGGGAGATCGGTCTATATCCCGAGCAGGTTGATCCGTCCTTCCCCTCTTTTAATATTACTGTAATTAAGGCCGCAGAGGACTCCTTACTGATGTCGTACTCTGCTCCTAGACCGTTGAAATATCTACACATTATTGGTGTCAAAATATGGCTGAATCTCTTATAGTAAAAGGCCGAAAACCCGTCTGGGCCCGGGCTTTTACCGCCTGTTGTGTTCTCCAAAGCATTCTTAATTTCTCCTTCCGTAATGGGTTTATCTAGCGACGTTTTCTCTAACTCCTTTATTTTAGGTAACCCCGCCTGCTCTAGAAATTCTCGGGTCTTCGCCTCTTTCCCCCCCTCCCCTCCTCCTTGATTAATAGAGTAGAGTTCTTCATAATAATTTTTAAAGGTTTCCCCTATATCCCTGGATGAATACACCATCTCCCCATTTTTCCTTTTAACTTTCTCGATGTAGTTCCTGGTCCTCTTTTTTTGAGCCATTTTGGCGAGGTACCTACTGGGTTTATTTCCCCATACGTACCTCTCTCTGGCTATGTTTTTAAATTTGATGTTAGCTTCCTGTTCCATTACCCCTTTTAATTCGTCTCTTTTTTGGGTTAATTTTACATATGTCGCGTTGCTTGACTGTTCTTTATGGTATCGCTCTAGGGTTGTTATTTCCTTTATCAAGGTGTCTCGCTTCCTATTTCTATCGGCTTTTTTCCTAGCTCCCTCAGATATTAGGACCCCTCTGATGTACGCTTTATGCGCCATCCAGAGGGTGGCACTTGAGATCTCTTCTGTATCATTACTAAGAAAAAATTGGTTCAATTCCTCTTCCACCCTCCCGGCACCCCCTTCATCCCGGATCAGGCTATCATTAAGGTACCATATTGACCGCTGACGCTCGTACTCTAGCGATCTAATTTTCATGGTGACCGGGGCATGATCCGACAAGGTCATATTACCGATCTCTGCCTCTGTCACCCGATCCAGCAGACTGTGGTCCACCAGAATGTAGTCGATCCGGGAGTATGTTCCATGTGGGGGGGAGTAGAACGTGTAGTCCTGTTTACCTGGGTGGAGTGCCCTCCATACATCTACCAGTTGTTTTTCATGCAATTTATGTCTTATTTTTTGGAGTTGCCCATTGATTCTCTCCCTCCCCCATGACTTATTGTCTGTTCTTGGGTACATATTGAAATTTAGGTCCCCCATAACTATCAAGTATCCCTCTTTGAAGTCAGACAGTTTTCCCAGAATTTTACATAGGTATTCGATAGGATGTTTATTGGGGGAGTAGATGTTTGCGAAGGTGAATGTCATATTCTCTAATTTCCCTTTTAAAAATAGGAATCTGCCTTCCGGGTCCTGTACTCTTGCCTCTAGGTTAAACCTTGTCCCTTTCGCCATACCGATTGCAACTCCCCGTGCCCGATTGGAGATAGAATCGCCATAGTACCAGGTTGGGAAGGTAGGTGTATACAGTTTAGTATTTGATTCCAGGGACAGGTGAGTTTCCTGTAAAAAGACCACATCTGCGCCCCTGTATTTGATCTCCTCTAAGATCTTATATCTTTTACGGTCGGAGTTCATACCTTTGACATTATAAGACATAAACCTAATATCATTCATCTCTCAATTTCTCCCTTTCCTCCTCAATTTACGCTCGAGTCCCTGAGAGCCATGTCCCCCCTCCCTCCCCCTCATCCCCCACCCCCCATCCTCCCCCCCCATCCACTCCCACCCCCGCCCCCCCCCCCTCCCCCTCATCCCCCACCCCCCTTCCTCCCCCTCCATCCACCCCCACCCCCACCTCCCCCCCTCCCAGACCCCACCGTTGTCTTGGAAACCACCCCGGGCACTACCCCCCCTAATGCCCTCTGGTTTCTATGTGGTGAGGTGGAGACTTGGCCCATGCCACCGGACCCCTGCAAGGCACCCCCTGCGGGCAACTACGCCGTCTTCTAGACCTTTCAACTTTCTTTTTTTTTTTTTTAATAGCATTTTGGTACGTAGGATCTTACCTAGTTCCCCCCCTCCCCCCCTCGGCCCCCCCCCGCTCCCCCCCCGCTATAGGATCTTCTCATTCCAACCATTCAGGTAGATCTACTTTTTGGAGATCTAGTTTTTGGCAAAAACCTGGCAGGTCTTCTGGGAAAGTTAGTTTCGCCGAGATCCCATCTTTTTTCCCGATAAGGCAAGCCGGAAAACCCCACTGGTATTTAATGTTTTTTTGTCGCATCCGCTCCAGCAGGGGCCTAAGATGTCTCCTCCTATCGAGGGTCTCCCGCGCCAGATCTGCGAAAATCTGAATCTCGTCCCCTTGGTAGCTCAGGGGTGGCTTTCCTCTCAGTTTAGTCCAGATCTCTGCCTTGTCTTCATAGTGTCTGTACCTGACGATGATGTCTCTTGGTCTTTCGCCCCCTCCGTCTCTCATTCGTCCCACGCGGTGTACCCGCTCTATTTTTAAGGGCTCTTCCAACCCCCTGTCCAGAAGGGGGGCAAACAAATTGTTTAAGATTTTTTCCAAGTCTTCCCCCCTCTCTTCTTTTATAGAGCGGATGCGCAAATTTTGCCTGCGGTTGCGGTTCTCCTGGTCTTCTAAGCGATATTGCAGAAGTCTCTGGTTGAGTTTTATTTGTGTCTGTTGGTCCCTTAGCTGCGTGAGTTCCAGGTCTTGCTTGTTTTGTCTAGTCTCCATCTCTTCCACCCGTGATAGAATATGTCCTAAGTCGGTCCTCAATGCTCTGATTTCCTCCCTAAACACATTTTCCAATCTTCTTAACATGTCCTCTAGTTCCTCTTTCGTTGGGGTGTGCGCGGCCATTCTTGATTCGTCCAGCTGACTTTCATTAGAGTCCCCCTCTGTTGAACCTCCCGTCCTTACAGGGTTCGCCACCCCCTGACCTCTTTTGATTGCCCCCGATTTATCTTCTTTTTTTTCGTTATTCGGGGGGTTTTTTTTTCCCTCCGGGGTCATGTATTGCCTGATGGTACTGCTGGTGGGGTTCTCTTTGGGGGTCCTCAGGGTGGCTCCCCTTGTGGTCTTGCTCATTGCGTATTTTGTCCGGGGCCTAATTCGCTTCCCCAGCTTTACTGGTGATCCCGTTTACGCCACGCTATGTAGTATCGGGTGCAGGGTTAATCATCCACAGGGGGGCTCTTCCCCAATATTTTAATATTCTGGTGCGCCTTTGGGTATGGGCTGTGCTCCTTCTTTTAATCTGATGTCTCTTTATTGGCTTGAGGTCGCCTCATATATGGGGCAATCACAGCGGCTATGTAATTTTGCTCTCGGCCTCCTATTCCCTCCAGTTCTGTCCTTGATTGGGGTACTACAACAGTCGCCCCTGAGTAAGCTGCCTGTTATGTAGGGGCTAACTTGTTTCGGGGCCTTGTTGCCTATCTTGATCCCCCCCAAAGCTCGTTCCACCTTGGGTCCCTTAGGCACCCCGGGGAGGATAATGCCGTATCTCTTCCACCAATTTTGGGCCAGTTCGGGGATCTCCCCGACCCCTTTAAATCACACCCCCCCGAACTGCGGTAAAATATTAGACATTAAGTTACCCCGCGGTGTCTTATTCTAGGGCTAGATTTCACCCCGTCGCCCCTCGGTTCGTGCTCAGTCTATGGGTTTTGCCGCACTTGTCAAGGTGTTATCTGTTTAACCCAGCCTGGGAGTTTCAACTAAGCCGTCTGTCCAAGCCTTGTAGTCCCCAAACGTATCACAGTCAATTACCATCAGATTATTCTAGTACTCTTTCACCATGAACACATTCCAATAACTTAGCTTCCGGGCACAATAAATCAAACCTGCAACTTTACACTTGTCTGCTGTCTTAGACCTGCAGGCTGTCCGCCTGTGTACCAGATTCGCCGTCTCTCGGGGCAGGGAGAGAGTGAAACAAAAACTTTTTACCTGTTCGCTGATTCGCCTCAGGAGGGGACTTCCAATGTCTGATGACCCCGGACCTTTACCGCACACCTTACTTGTTGGTTTCGTTTCGGCGCCGCTGCTGCCGCTGCTGCCGGGGAATGAGAAGAAGCCGAGGGAGACCGAGGATTGGAGGGGGTCTCACTATGCTGCTAGATGCTCCGCCGCATGTCGGGGAAGGGAGACGTATGTTCGGCAGGTCATCGGGGCGGCGCTCTCACCGCTGCCCTTTCCTGCTGGATCTAACTTGGCGTCTCTTCCTTCGTCCTCCGTCCCGTCATCTCCCTTGCAGGGACCGTGGCATGGGCCGCTCCTCCCTCGACGTGCGTGCGCGTGTTACGTGCGACACGTCATCCCCCCCTAGGGCAGCCTTTTTAACATGGAGGAACCCTTGAAATAACTTTCCGGTCTCAGGCAACCCCTACTATAATTACAGCTCACAGTACATTAGTGTCATGGACACGTAGAAGAATGCTCCCTACATTTGTGGCCATTAGGAAGAACCCCCCCCCCCCCCGTAAAGATAGTTAAAAAGATTATTGGTGTTACTGGTTACTTATCTGAAGGTCAGAAGTTGTGTATTGCTCAAGGTAGGGCTCGACAAATCTCGGGCGCCAGGTCGCCATGGCGACTAGAAATAGTGTCCTGGCGACTTGGCTTGGAATTTTTTCTTTTTTTTGTGAGCTGGCACCATCTGGTGGTGAGCCGTTGGTATTACAAGTTAAGCATTACAAGTTTAACAGCAATTCTATGCTTAAAGAGGAGTTCCACCCAAATTTGGAACTTCCTCTTGTTCCACTCCTCACCCCCTTACATGCCATATTTGGCATGTAATTTTTTTGGGGGGGGAGTGGGGGCTTCAGTAGGAGTGGGACTTCCTGTCCCACTTTCTGCTTCCGCCGAGGGGCTGGTTAGGCGATTAAGCCTTAATCGCCTACACCAGCCCCTCACATGGGACACTGACAGGTCCCATGCGATCGCCTCTCCAATCAGCGCGGCTCGCGCATGCTCAGTGGGTGCCCGGCCGTGAAGCCGAAGGCTGTCACGGCTGGGTGCCCACAGTCGGGATGGAGACGCGGCCGGGGAGGGGGGGAGAGGAGCGGAGCCCCGGTTGGCGCGTCGCTGGAACGCAGGAGCAGGTAAGTGAGTGTTTATTAAAAGCCAGCAGCTACACTTTTTGTAGCTGCTGACTTTTAATAAACACATTTTTTGGCTGCAACACCCCTTTAATGCTTAACTTGTAATACCAACGGCCACCACCAGATGGCGCCAGCTCACATCTGGTGGTAACTTGTAATACCAATGGCTGACCACCAGATGGTGCCAGCTCACAAACATTTTTTTTTTTTGTGAAGCATAACAAGTTAAACAGCAATTCTAATGTAATTTTTCACTATTTTCATTCATTTCATTTTTTAATATTAAGAAAAATAACGTTACGCCGAGTAAATTCATACCCAACATGTCATGCTTCAAAATTGCGTCCACTCGTGGAATGCCGACAAACTTTTACCCTTTAAAATATTCATAGGCGACGTTTAAAAAAAATCTACAGGTTGCATGTTTTGAGTTACAGAGGAGGTCTAGGGCTAGAATTATTGCTCTCGCTCTACCAATCGCAGGGATACCTCACATGTGTGGTTTGAACACCGTTTACATATGCGGGCGCTGCTCACGTATGTGTTCGCTTCTGCGCGCGAGCTCGTCGGGACGGGGTGCGTTTTCTGGCTCCTAACGTTTTTAGCTGGCTCCTAGATTCCAACCAAATTTGTCAAACCCTGGCTCAAGGAATCTCTAATGCCCTGTACACACGATCGGACCTTTGTTCGACCAAATTCACATCAGAATTTCAACAGAATTCCATCAGAGGAAAAGAGAACATGTTCTCTATGTAAACGTCGATGGCATTCATCAGAATTTCCGATGGAATTACTCTGATTGGATCCTAGACCTAGACGGTACATAGAACAACTTCTGTTGAGATCGGCATTATATTGTCTTCCTTGTGAATATCTAATAATAATTGAATACCATTCCTGTTTAATGAAATGCCATGCAGAATACTTTCCTTTTCTTCACTCAAACCCTCATACCCCCCTCCACCGATCAGTTGATCAAGTAGCAATTAACCGTTGCAGTGATGGCACAGTCCAACCACAAAGGGTTGATTTTCAAGTTTCCCAGAGCTTCGCTTGAACTCTTCTCCATCCTATCCCAAACTGAAAAAAATTAGCTGGAGTTAGGCATTACATTTATTGCTTTTCACTGCCCCACAGTGGCCAATCAATTCTAAATCAGTGGCCAATCAATTCTAAATTGTTACAGCAAAACTCTTGGCTCATTTGACATTCGTTTATTGTCCTTTATCTGCTCTAGCAATTACAATGACGTGATGTGCACTTGGTCTTCCAGTTATGTGGTGTTCCACCTCAGATGAACTCTATTATTTTGAAGCTAGTTGGTTTTAATCTCTTATGTTCTTTTTGAAGGTAATCTGATTGTTTAAGCTTATTAATGGCTTGATTGGTATCATCCGGCATTTTATTTATATCTCTTTCCTCACTAGGGGAATTAGGAAAGATCCTAAGCAAGTGTTAACTGCATTTACTCTCATTTTTTTAGTCAAGTGATAAATGTAGAAATGCTATGTCCACTAATTCATTTATACATCCATCACTAAAAATCTGTGATAATTACCAGAAACTAAAAAAATCAGATTGTTCAGTTAAAACAAACAAGATCAGCCCATTAAAGAACAGCCTTCATTAAGTTCACTTTGGCTGGGCTAAATCAAATTAACAAAGTGTCACAGAAGTTCCAGACTAAAGTTGGAGTTATAGCTTCAAGTTCATCAGCTTATTTTGCCACAATTCAGAGTAATTCATTAATCAGAACTGATGTTCGCAAAAGGAATAGCTTAAAGTATAATGCATTGTTAATGAGCGCACAGATGGTGTTATTATTGCAATGTTTACCTAAAGTCATTTTTGTTGCAACTTTAACATTTTTAAATATTTGCACGTCCGGATTTTAGTTATGGAGTTAAATATAGACATTGGTAGATTAGTCCCTAGAAGGAAGTTCTATATTGGGGATTAGCTCAGGTTCAGGGGATTAGCCCAGGTCCAAAATTGGGTTCCAATCGCACCCGGGAGGGTAGCTTTCACTTTTACACCACGGGGTGGTGGGGTCCCCTCCCTTACCCTGTTGGGTGCTGAACTTGTTAATATGTATATTAACCACTTAAGACCCGGACCAAAATGCAGGTAAATGACGAGGCCCCTTTTTTTGATTCGGCACTGCGTCGCTTTAACAGTCAATATCGCGGTCGTGTGACGTGGCTCCCAAACAAAATTTGCGTCCTTTTCTTCCCACAAATAGAGCTTTCTTTTGGTGGTATTTCATCGCCTCTGCGATTTTTTATTTTTTGCGCTATATACAAAAATAGAGCGACATTTTTGAAAAAAAATCAATACTTTTTGTTATAAGAAAAATCAAATAAACTAAATTTTAGTCAAACATTTAGGCCAAAATGTATTTAGCCACATGTCTTTAGTAAAAAAAAAATCACAATAAAAAAAAAATAGCTACCTAGCGGGAACAGCGACACTAATACAGCGATCAGAAAAATTATCGCTTAGTGACGCTGGCAATAGGGAGTGAAAGGGTTAACTAGGGTGGTGATCAAGGGGTTAAAACTTAGGGGGGGTACGGGGGCTACCCTCGACCTAACACTGACTGTCACACTGACACTAACTGCAGTGATCATACATATGATCACTGTATTCAGTGACACTGTGACGGGGGAGGGGGTGGGGGGCGATCGCGGGGGTTAAATGTGCCTATGTGTCTGTGTAGTGTTGTATACACTTACTGTGAGATGTGATCTCTCCTCAGCGGTGGTTGAAAAAACCGCCGTGGGGAGAGATCACATCACTTCCTCCTCCCTGTGTTTACACAGGAGGAGGAAGTGCAGAGCGGGGGGAGCGCGCGCGTTGGCTGGGAGCGATCCGGAGGGGGCGGACAAAAATGAACCGCCACCCCCTCGTCCCGGATCGCTCCCACGCCAAACCAGACCGTCCCATGTACCGGGGGGGGGGGGTTCCGAACGGACCCACGGCAAGGCAGGCACGTATATATACGTTGATGTGCCTGCCTGTGCCATTTTGCTGACGTAAATGTACATGCGGCGATCCGCAACCAGTTAAGAAAAAATAATTGCCCTGGGCAGCAAGTGGTTGAAATGGAATGCAAAGTCACCTATAAGAACACCAACTTCACTAAATGTAAAATTGTCCTTTAACCACTTAATTTACCCCCCCCCCCTCCTGAAATGCGGCACTAGGGTATTTTAATTGACAATTTTCATGCAATGCTGTACCCAAACCACATTTTTGCTCTATAAACAAAAAAAGACCGACAATATAAAAAATATATTTTTTTACTTTCTGCTATCAAACAAATCCAGTAAAAAAAAAAAAAAAAATCCAATGTCTTTATCAATTTAGGTTAATATGTATTCTGCTACATATTTTTGGTAAAAAACTTGCATTAAAGAGTATATTGATTGGTTTGCGTCTACAAACTATGTGATATTTGTATTTCTTTTTTTACTAGCAATAGTGGCAAACCGCGACTTATAGCAGGACTGCAACAGACATTCTGATTAGAGGTCGACCGTTGTGGGTTTTTCTCTGGTGATGCCGATATTTAGAAATCGCGGCGGCCGATTTATGATGCCGATTTTTTTATTTATTTTTGGTCCGATGTGTTAGACCGATCCCCCCTTCATCTCATAAAATCTAATAGACCCCTTTCACACTGGGGCTTTTTTCAGGCGCTTTTGGGCTAAAAATAGCACCTGTAAAGTGCCTGCAAAACTGCTCCCCTGCAGTTTCAGTCTGAAACCCCGAGTGCTTTCACATTGAGGCGGTGCGCTGGCAGGACATTAAAGAAAAGTCCTGCAAGCAGCATCTTTGGAGCGGTGTATACCGCTCCTCCACCACTCCTGCCCATTGAGATGAACGCCTGCAAAGCACTTCTGCAGTGGCCCTACATGGGAGCATTTAACCCCTTAATCAGCCGCTAGCTGGGATATAAGCACCCCTCTAGCAGCCAAATAGCGCTGCTAGAATGATCCTCCAGTGTTTAGGCAGTGGAGTTCTGCGGAAAAAAAAAATTAAGTCAGCAGCTACAAATACTGCAGCTGTTGACTTTTAATATATGGACACTTACCTGTCGTGGGTGCCCACAATGCTGGCACCCGAAGCCAATCTCTCCCTCGGGTGCTTCCGCCACCATCTTCGGTAAGGAAATCAGGAAGTGAAGCCTTGCAGCTTCACTTCCTGGTTCCCTACTGTGCATGCGCGAGACGCGTTGCGCAATCCCACTGGTCCCTGGGGGCGGATTAAGCGCCAGATGTGGTGTAGGTCACCACAGTCACTGCAGTGATCTATGCCTGGAAGAGGGAGCAAATACCTGGGATTACGCAGGTATCTGGCCCCCTTCCCCCCTGAAAAGGTACCAAATGTGACACCAGAGGGGGGAGGGGGTTCGGAAAAGCGGAAGTTCCATTATTGCCCTGCAAGATATAAAAAAAATTATATTATTTATTATATATATATATATATATATATATATATATATATATATATATATATATATATATATATATATATTACACAAAGACAGGTAATGAAAACTTTTGGACGAAAAAAATGGGCTAACTTCACTGTTTTCGTTTTTTGTTTAACATTAAATATTGCAGCAATGCTTTTTTATTTCCTAGGGTCTCTGCTAAAATATATATATATATATATATATATATATATATATATATATATATATAATATGTTTGGGGGTTCCAAGTGATTTTCCAGCAGAAAATACAGGATATTTACTTGTAAGCAACAAGTGTAAAAAAAGATTTAGCCTTTAAATGGTTAAAAAATCGGCTTTTTTACATATGCCAATGCCGATTAATTAAAAAACGCCAAATATCGGCCGATATATCGACCAGCCGATATATCGGTCGACCTATAATTCTGATACTTTTTGGGGACCAGTGACACCAATAGAGCGACGCTGGCTGGGAAGGGGTTATCATCGGAGTTAACCATGTGCCTAGCTAGTGTTTGTGTACTAGTGGGAGGTGCTTTTACTAGGGAAAAGCATGGATCAATGTCTTTGCTTTGCAGGAACACAGGATCCATGCCTTCCCTACTGACAGAACAGAAAACTGCCATTCTGCCTGTGGAACGAATGATCAGCGGGTGCCAGCCAACATCAATTCCGCAGTACTGGCTGATCGGCTCCCACTGTATAATCGTAGCGGGAGCAAGGCACCGGCAGCCGCCTACACGGTACAGCTGGATAATATATATACACACGTGATCCGGCGCACAGCTGCTGCCCAGTAACAGTAAAACTGCTATGGGATGCGACAGCAAGTGGGTTAGCCTAAAGCTTACCTGTGTAGTAACAGGACTTAACCATGGGTGTTTACTTGTCACATACATCACTGCCCATCTGTAGCTCATCTCTGTTTTTTTATTCTTGTACGATCCTTATACAATTATTTTTTTATTGCATTTTAGTGTAAATATGAGATCTGAAGTTTTTTACTTTTTATTGAAGTTTATATTTATAAGCAAAACATTTTAAATTTTAAAGTGCCCAGACGAGCTTGTGCACCGAAGCGAATGCATACTCGAGTAGCACTTGCATTTGAAAACGTGAGGTATCGCTGTGATCGTTAGAGCGAGAGCAATAATAATAACCCTAGAACTGTAACTCAAAACTGGTAACCTGTAGACATTTTTAAACATATATGGAGATTTTTTTTTAAGGGTAAACGTTTGTCGCCATTCCACGAGCGGGTGCAATTCTGAAGTGTGACATGTTGGGTATCAATTTACTTGGACTAAAATGCAGGTAAAGGACCAGGCCCCTTTTTGCGATTCGGCACTGCGTCGCTTTAACTGACAATTGCGCTGTCGTGCGACGTTGCTCCCAAACAAAATTGCTACTACTAATGGCGGCGATCAGCTATTTTTGTGACTGCAACATTATGGCGGACACATTGGACAATTTTTACACATTTTTGGGACCATTGTCATTTTCACAGCAAAAAATTATATTAAGATGCACTGTTTACTGTGAAAATGACAATTGCAGTTTGGGAGTTAACCAATAGGGGGCGCAGAAGGGGTCAAGTGTGATCTCATATGTGTTTCTAACTGTAGGGGGGACTGGACGTGTGATGTCATTGAAAGCCTTTCCCTATATCGGGGAACAGACGATCAATGACAGAGCCATTGTGAAGAATGGGGAAGGTGTGTTTACACACACCTCTCCCCGTTCTTCAACTCCGGGGACCGATCGCGGGACTCCGGCAGCGTTTGGGTCACGGAGCTTCGGACTGGGCATTTAACAATCACATACAGGTACGTGATTGTGCCCAGCCGTGCCATTCTGCCGACGTATATCGGCGTTAGGCGGTCCTTAAGTGGTTAAACCGCACAGTGCTTGTGTTGTGTAGTCTGCCCCTCTCTAAATTGTAAAAAACCTGGCTGATCCTTACACTTCCTGTGTCCCCCTTTCTGCGCTGTCCACAATAATCAGGGCTGCTGAGCCTTGATCATTGTGGTAAACGTACGTCCCTCCATCATTCACAGTTCTCCTCTTTGCCCCTCACCCCCTCCTCCCTGCCTGTCAGCGTTCTGTGTCTCTGTCTCTTTAGGCCGTTCATGTGACTCTTTACATCCCTGATACATGGCTACTACAGGAGGGGCTGAGCGGCCATGTGACCCCCCCCCAGCTGACGTTGGAGAGAGATCTCGGCCCCCTCCTGCAGAAGCCTTGTATCGGACATGTAAAGCGGCCACGAGTCACGTGACCGGCCTGAAGATCGCCCTAAAAAGGTATTTACATGCCTCGTTTTTATAAAAGACATGTCCAGTGTGCTATGCCTAGCTCTATTAGAGGGGCTGCAAATGATGTCTCTATGTGTTCACAAACACTTTAAGTGCCTAGTAAGCAAGTGGTTAATGGCTGAAGCTGTGTCATCCCTTTTAAGCCTCTAATTTGTGTATTAGAATATATAATATCTATAGAACGTCATTGGCTTTTTAAATCTCTTCAGTAACCCAGATTAATTACAAGAGAGACGGTCATTAAAAATAGTCTGCACAAACAAAACTTTTATTCATACTTGGGTGTTTATTCTGATCCTGATAGGCTGATGAGAATGTATTTATAAGAGGCCTCCTAATATAAGCCATGTTACACAACACTGAGCTGAAGGAATAACTGCCCATTATCGCTTCCCGGGCCTGTGTGCACAATTTAAGCCTACAGCAGTTCTAGCCTGATAAGCTATTATTCCGTTTACTCGCCTGCTCAGTAAATATGATTTAACCAATGTGCGCTCAATTGGAAATATTTGTTTTTCCTTTCTAAATATTAAGATCCCCAAAAAATGTTCCAGCTACGACTTGGTGAGACTTGATTGCTTTCAGAGTAAGAAGATGGTCATACATCAAAAACCCATTTCTGGTCTCTAATTTTCTCAGAACTGCTTTGGGTACAGCAAGGAACTGGGAATTCAATTCAATCTTCGTGTTTTTTTAAGCTGCAGTGACATGCCCTTTAGTGATGAGGTGGTGGCTTCAGCTGCCAGAGAACGCACTGTGCTCCTAATGTATTTCTAACTGGGACTGTAGATGCGCTGATTTGATTCTCAGAAATAATGGTCATTTTGATATGTACCCGGTGCTCTTTTACTGTTTAAATGGCTGTCCGAAATAGCTGATGTCTCTTGTAATCAGGAAAAAAAAATTCAACGTCCTGTGCTTTATTTTTGCTTTTATCTGACATTTGAACATTTCTAGTTCAGAGTTGGTTGTCGCTATAAAGGTAAGAAGCACATATTTTATATGTGAATAAATTGTGATATCCAAATATAACCTGTTACATTTTAGGTCACATTTCCTATTCCTTGATTAACACGTTTCAGAAAGAAAGCTTATTGCCAAACTGCGGGCCCTCTTTGCTTATTATGCATAAACTTTTAATGCTAGTCAGATGAGCTGTCCTGATTGAAGAGCTCTGCACTTATACACAGATGAGCTATAACCACCCACCTAATATTAAAGCGGAATTTCACCCTAAATATAAGCCCTCCCATGTGATCCAGCATACTGGCGTCAGCGCCAGTATGCTGTTTTTTTTTTTTTAAATCCATGTACTTACTGTCTTATGCAGAATTTTATTTTTTTTACCCCGCGGTGGACGGCGCCAATATAGCGCGTCACATCTTACGAAAGTACCCGAAAAGGACTCGGGTAATCTCGGCGAAAATGCCGCACCTGCGCACAGACCTAGGAGCTGACTGCGCAGGCGCCGTATTTCTCCGAGTCCTACGGCTATGGCGCGTCACGCCCTCCGAAAAACGCCGAAATAGGACTCGGAGAAATACGGCGCCTGCGCAGTCAGCTCCTAGGTCTGTGCGCAGGTGCCGCATTTTCACCGCGATTACCCGAGTCCTTTTCGGGTACTTTCGTAAGATGTGACGCGCTATACTGGCGCCGTCCACCGCGGGGTAAAAAAAATGAAATTCTGCATAAGACAGTAAGTACATGGATTTAAAAAAAAAAAACAGCATACTGGCGCTGACGCCAGTATGCTGGATCACATGGGAGGGCTTATATTTAGGGTGAAATTCCGCTTTAATTAGGTCCACTTATGCTGCCAAAACAGCCCTGACCTGTCTAGACTTGGATGCCACTATACCACAGAAGGGATGCTGTGGTCTAGTGACATCTAAAACTCGTTGTGTTCCTCAAACCCTCTTTGAACCATTTTTGAACCATTTTTGAAGTGTCAGGTTCAGGGGCGGACTGACAACTCATGGGGCCCCCGGGCAATAGAAGATTATGGGGCCCCCGGGCTTACAGATGGCCACCAAGCCAGGTGGTAGTACAGAGGCGGGGCAGCTAAAATCTCGGGATTTTCACATCAAAAGCATGTAGGTTTTGGACATATCAGGGACAGATGTAAAAAAAACACAGATTTTTACATACTGTCCCTGGTTTTAATGAGCCTGGAAACCCTGGTGGGGCCCCCTAGTGGCACGGGGCCCTCGGGCAGTGCCCGAGTTTTTCAATGGTCAGTCCGCCCCTGGTCAGGTTGCATTATCCTGCTGAAAGAGGCCAGTGCAATCAGGGAATATTTCCATGGAGGGGTATACCTGGTGACTTACAATGTTTTAGGTAGGGGGTACATGTCAAAATAACATCCACATGAATGGCAGGATCCAAGGTTTCCCAGAAGAACATTGCCCAAGCATCCCACTGCCTCCACAGTCTTGCCTTTTCCCCCATACTGCATGCTGGTGCCATCTCTTTCCCAGTTATGTGTTGCACCGGCCATCCACAAGATGTAAAAGAAAAAGTGATTCATCAGACCAGGCCACCGTCTTCCATTGCTCCGTGGTCCAGTTCTGATGCTCATGTGTCCATTATATGTGCTTTTGGCTGTAGAGACAGGTCAACATGGGTACCCTGACAGATCTGCGGCTAAACAGCCCCATAAACCACAAACTGCGATGCCCATTTTTTCTGCATTCAACACAATAACTTCAGGGACACCATATTTACTGGCTGATTGATAAATTATTCCAACTTTAAAATGCCATTGAAATGAGATAATGTTCTCCTAACATGTCAGTAGCTGGTGTATGTGTGGCCCTCAAAAAGCGAGCAGAAATTCCTATGGATATTATACAAGAGTCTTCTGTTTTTGGGTGAATGGGGTGACAAAATTAATGTCTATGGGGCATAAACAGGTACCATTGGCCGAGGTTTGTCCCGATAAGCTAGTACCATTGCTGTCCTCAGTGTTTTTCCCTAATGGTGTAAATATGAACAGTTGGCTAAACTCCAAGAAGATATAAAGGACAAATTAATGCAGCAAAGTTTTTATTACTACATAATCGGATGCATTTTTTAAATGCAAGGCCCATTCACACTAGGAACTGCATGTAAGTGAACGCCGTGTGATTTCTGTGCGATTCACATTTGTGTTTTTTTTTTTTTCGTTTTTTTTATTATTAATCTTGACGTGGGGTTCCCCTCAGACCCTTCTAAGCGGGAATGGATTGGGAGGGGGGGCACTTTTTATTTTTATTTTATGCCGCTACTTTTTTTGTTTACATTCTGCTGTCAGTGGGGAACCCTACTGACAGCAGGTAAGTCATGGTTGACGTGGCAGTCATCCACTCCTAGCTATTTACTAGTTGTTACAAAGAAGGCAGCAGCCGCATCTTTAACAGCCAGCTATTTACTGGCTGTAATAGACATCAGCAAGCACCTTCGTTAGAATAACACTAGCTTTCACTACTAAAATTCCACATCACTTCGTAAAATAACTGCATATTTTACTAATGTTCTTTTCGTAACTGCAAAAATTATTTAAAAAACGCTGATGCCCCTTACACACACGGCCGGTTTTCCCTTCTGAAAAAGTCTGATGAGAGCTTTTCGTCGAGAATCCTGATCGTGTGTATGCGACAAAAAAGCCTAGCGGGAAAACCGTTCGTCTGTATGCAATTTCAACACGCAAAAAAAAACGTGCATACTCAGAATCAAGTCGACGCATGCTCGGAAGCATTGAACTCTATCGTGTTGTACGTCACCTCGTTTTTGACTGTCGGAATTTGGTGTGACTGTGTGTACACAAGACAAACTTGAGTGGAATTCCATTAGGAAAACCATCTTTTTTTTTTCTTTTTTTTTTTCAGATGGGAAAACCACTCATCTGTATGGGGCATGAGAGGTATTTTACTGGGGATTTTAAAGTGGTAGATACTGCATTGTGAACAGAGCCTTCTGTCTAACAAATAGATTGCATATGTATTCTAAACCTTGGTGTACTTTGCCTTTGTTCAGGAGTTTCCTGTAATAAAGACCAGTCACTTCTACTCTCCCCTTGTACAGGGTGCCAGGTCTTGTATCTGCCCCCTGTAGTTTTCTAATTGCATACTGTAGTGGGTGGAGCTGCATTGTTACTCCCACAGCTCTGCTCTTTGTACAGAACTGTAGCCTAGTGATGATGTCACTGCTGCTTTTACAAGGTAATATCCAGGTTTGCAAAGCCATTTGGTACACAAAAGTGAATTTATATTTGTAGTTATTGAGGAGTTTATGTAAATGAAAATGTTTTGTGCCCAGGGGCAGGAGTTTTTTTTAGTCATTTGTTATCTGGCAACGTGCAGTTGCTGGTGTTTATCACCAAATGGAAGGCCTGGAAACATATTTACATTTGCAGAAGAAAACAAGTATAGTTTGCTGTCTTTGGCATCCTAATTCACTCATGCAGGATTCTTACTGTTGCTGTATCTGTGTCCAGAACTCATCCCCTATGAATAGCACATCACTGCCTCTGGGTGACAACTTTTACACAGTTCAGGTCTCTGAATTGTATCTTTTTCTTTTTATTCCTGGATATTTAAATAATCCTTTTTCTCGAATCCAGCATCTGCTTAATCCGTCAAGTATGCATAAACATAGGAAGGCGACATCCACAGGATGTCTCTGCCATCCTCATCTGTTGTGTTTTTCAGGTGTATATAATAGATAAAAATATCTGCCCCTGGCTGTGCCTCATGTGCTTTGCTGTAGGATAGAATCACGGCGCGCAGACTGATAATTGTCTCTGTCCTCCTATGTTAGTTCTCAGGAAAGTACATTTGGTGAAGTGTCAGATTATAGCACTGGGGGATAAGCAGCAGGCTGTCTACAAGGCACTAAAGCAAGCCAGTCGGTGCCATAAAGATACCAACCAGAATGCAGCTGTACAGTGCAGGCACCTTTCCACAATCCCTAAGGCATTAAGGCCTATTGCACATTGACACCTAAAAAAAACTTTTTTTTTAAGGGGATTTAAAGGGATACATTGTTCATGCATTGTTGTTCACCATTTTAAACTGCAAAAGCACATGAAAAACTGATCATTGTGAAAAGACCCTTAGTAATACAGCTTGGGTCTGGTCACTGCTCCCAGCTGTGATTGGACAGTGAAAAAGAAGCAGCATATTGATGAGCTCAACTCCTTGGCTCCCCCTATCATGAGCACTGCAGCACAATTTACTGCATTAAGGTAAAAATATCACCTGGCAGTCACCGCCCTCCAACCCCTTCCCGTTTCACTTACCTGAGCCAGTTCAACTGCTCTGCGCGTCCTGGGCGTCCTCTAATCCACAGAGTTTCTGTGTTGATTGGATTGATAACAGCGCAGCCATTGGCTCCCGCTGCTGTCAATCAAATCCAGTGACGCAGACGCCGAGGGGCGGGGTCGAGTGACACAGGAGCACACCCGCAAGATAACCCCCTCGGGAGAGTGCTTCCCAGAGGGGGTTATCTATTGCGGGGAGGAGACACGAGAGCTGCTATGAGACCACAGAAGAGGAGGATCAGGGCCACTCTGCAAAATGAACTGCACAGTGGAGGTAAGTATGACATGTTTTTTTTTTTTAAATACCTGAACCTTTACAACCACTTTAATCTTAAGCATTTATTTCATAATCAGAGCTGCCTAAAATCGGATACTATTTTAGCGACCTAATTTACTGTAGTTGTGCAGGTAGTGTGTAGTGAACACCAGGTACAAAGCTTTAAAACCAGGAACTATCCTCGAAAATCCTGAGTCTTTGGAAACGATGTTAGGTAGACTTTTGTGAGAACGCTGTTGTATTTTGAACACTGCACTTGCTGGCAATTATTTTCCTATTTTTATCTGTAAGTGGATGGCATTGCAATTTAAAAAGTACAACCAAGGAAACTTGCCAGGATAGTTTATAGACGAAACAGAACAGGAACAGAAAATCCCAGTGCAGCTTTAGTCTCCCTGGGGATTCTCGGCAAGCTGTATGGAGATCAGCGCAGTGAAGCGCTCAGACACCAGAGCTTGCATTGATATCACTTTCTAAGCTACGAGCTGACAGCTGTGACCCTAGCTAGGGAAAGACAGGCTGAATATGAAGGGTCTGGCTTGTCATTACTTCTGTATGCCTATCTGGATGCAAAAAGAAGAAAAAAAAATCACCTTAAGGCACATCTATCACTAATCAGCACAATCCGAGAGGAAGAGTACAAAACTTATACCACAGTAAAGTCTGACAGTTCTGTCTGACTTTGTTATAGTTGTCTCGACAGACCAGCTCTTCCAGAACCCAGCTGTACTAATATTTGTCATAGCTCAGTGCTTCCATGTACTACTGTCATACCCATCCTTATTAGTGGTGGTATTGGGCAGATCTTCAGCTTAGGTGAGACAATAAGATCATGCTATGGACAGATTGCCGTTGGCAATCAGTGGAACGTGCAGGCTTGCATGAATCACTTACTAAGGATAATTATGAGATTTCACTATGTTAATATTAATATATTTATGTTAATATGTTGGATGCATGATCCTTCCAAAGGGAAACATTGCTCATCTTGGCAGGAGAACGAAAAAAAAAATGTAAAAGTGCAACGTTGCCCAAAAAGTGAAGTCCTGCTTGTTTGATCCCTCCCCCCAGCCTGTAACTGAGATTTTCTTTTTTTTTGGGGGGGGGGGGGTTGCGGGAGTGACTCCCACTTCTGTCCTTGCTTAGGTTGGATTTCGTCCCTCACCCTGCCCACTCCCCTTCCCATCCAACAGCCTCCTGAACATGATGTATATCCCAGAAGGCTGCAGGACCATCCGCAAAGCACCTTGTTAGTGTAGCTCTGGCTATGGTTCTTCAGGAAGCTTCTGGGGCTTCTGACGTTTCTTTATTGGGCAGAAGATATTCTTTTTGAATGCCAAACAGCCAGTATAAAAGATGCATTGTGTCAGCACAAGTGTGCCAACCTCTTATAGGGGAGGTCTGCAGTTGCCTAGATCTAGGATCAAAGCTCTGTTATTCTTCCAAAGTAGCAAAATTTGCTTTATGAAACGCTTGGCGTAGTCCTGAAAATATGATTAACTGTTTACTCCAGCAAGTGGAACCAGAACTGCTTATTTTCAGGTCAGCAATGGCAGCCCCTATGATTCTTATGACCGGTTTCTTTCAACAGTATGACATTTGTAAGAAAGAAGGGACTGGTAGAACTTTCCATGTTTTTAGTTCCATCACTGACTGAAAAGATAATTCAGATAAAGAGATCAGACTTTTCTCTGACCTTCCTAATTTGTATTCTTGTTTCTATGTAATAAAGGCAGTGTGTCCACATAGCAGCCAGGCAACCAGCATCCCCAGAAGAAGGCCAGTAATTGCAGCCCCCAATTTTTTCTCATGACATGCTTATTTTAATTGAACAGGTGATTAAAAAAGAACATATTGTCAGACGAGATGGCCCTACCCTAGGGTGTCTGGAGTTCTGCTTTAACTTCCCAGTGCTGTGTGTACAAATAAAAAAAAAATAAGGGCAAAAGATTTTGAGTGCCCCTTCAAATTCTTGTTTCGAAGTTTTCAGTGTTGAGACAATTGTGTACTACCAGCCTTCTGGCAATTTAGGGAGGCACTTTTTCTGTTCTAGCATGGCTGTGTCTCGGTGCACAATGCCGGCTACATGAACACAGTTTGATATGGAGGAACTCCAGTGGCCTGCACAAAGCCCTGTCCTCCATTCTAAATATTGGCCAAAATCAGCGGGTACAGTAGATACCGGCCGACATTTGGTCCGTGTGTACGGGTCCTAGTTTGACAGAAGCTGATCTCATGGACAGGTTCTGTCGAACAAGCTTGCTGGAAAGCAAGCATCCAATGTGCATCCAATCGGTGCTTTCAGCCAATGGTTGAAAGCGCTGACTGGTATGTTCTGGGGCAGTTTACCTGTCAGAACACAATAGCTCAGCAGGGAGATCGCTGTACTACAATTGCATTGTTACTACAGCGACTTTTTCCAGAACTCCTCAACCTACCGTTTGTATCAGGCTTTACTTACACTTTATGATGAATGGCCACTGATTTCTACATACAAACTTTTGAACATATAGGTGTGTGAGCTATTTGCCAAAACTCCACGTGCCTGTGCGAATGCCAGTAAAATTGAATTTCTTTAGGCTGTTTTCTCTCTATGTATAATGTTATTCAGTTATACAGAATAGAGTGAATCCAGAAAATATCGTATTGTGGCCACAAATGGTACTCATGATCATAAGAAATAAGTACTTATTTACTGTGAATGTCTGCACCATCTAGTGGCCATAATGCAGGGAGTGTTATTCTGATTTGTGCTATTATACATAAAGAACATCTGACCTGGAGAGAAAATAGCCTAGTAACAGAGGCATAGCTTGAAGCTTGTGGGCCCTGATGCAAAAGTTGACCTGGGGCCCCTCACTACCACCCACTGTGCGCCAAGATACTCCAATTATGGGCCAAGATACTCCAAGTGGCTAGAGAGTTATTTCAGAGATTTATGTACATATTGAGAGAGCAATTCAAAATATTTTGTAGAAAACATCCTAGTTATGACATGATCTCGCCATCATCCTAGTAATGATTTGAACTTACCCCATCATTGTATTGACATAACCTCACCCCCCGCCCCCATTCTAGTAATGACATGACCTCACCCCCTCAATCCTATTAATGACATGACCTTGCCCCCTGCCCCCCTCCTTTCTAGTAATGACGCGACCTTGCCCCCCTCCCCTGCTTCATCCTAGTAATGACATGATCTCGCTCCCATCCTAATAATGACATGATCTCACCATCATCCTAGTAATGGCATGATTTTGTCCCCATCCTAGTAATGACTTGACCTGACCTCACCCCATATCCTGGTAATGACACAACCTCACCCCCTCCTTCCCCAAATCTTAGTAATGACATTACCTCACCCCCTCCATCCTAGCAATGATGAGACCTTGCCCCCTGCCCCCCTCCATCCTAGTAATGACATGACCTTGCCCCCGCTCATTCCCCATCCTAGTAATGACATGATCTTGCCCCCAATATGATCATGCTAGTGTGGAGAGGTACAGAGACTCCTCATTAGCTGAATGAGCTGAACAGTTTTTGACCTCGGCTCAGTTGATGGCTTTCAGGTGACGCTCTACTCCTGCCTCGGCACACTGCCACACTTCTCCGGGCTGCTCTGGGTCCTGAGTGGTGCTCTCCTGCCTCATTACAGACAGCCAGGTCACTGCCCCTCTGCTGTTGTCAGCACACTGCCAAGCTTCTCCAGGCTGGTCTTGGTCCTCCACGCTTAGGAAATGTGAGCACACATGCTTTCTCCCCAGCCAATAAGAGCAGCGGAGGGGTGTAGACATGGGAGAAGGCAAACAACTGGAAGTTGATTATTGGATTATAGAGCTTGGCTGTGGCCCTGGCATACACAAGGTGGTTTTGAGCTGAGAAGCAGAGCCACAGGCCCCCTGGATCTAGAGGTGGGGTTGCAATTACGACCCTTGATGCGACACCCATGCCTAGTAACATTGATATTTACCGTCCTTCACACAGAAGAATTTACATGCAGTTTTGAAGAATGACAAATACGTCGTTTTTTTTTTTAATATAAATACAACCATAGAATATACCCATTTTGTTATTGGAAATGCTGATACTTCAATTACTTAACGAGAAGAATCCTACTTCAGGATTTTAAATCATTGAGTAAGTCACAGCAGTGTGTCAAGGATGTGTGAAGACCTCTATATTTGACCCCGGTGTACATACACTCTTCATTACCAAACACACAGTGTATATATAATGCACAAAGTGGGCCAGGGGGAATATTGACAATCACACTCTCAGCTATTCTCAGACCTGATCCTACATGTTTATTAAACCTTATTCAGCATGGATGTATTGTTCTCCTCTGACTTCTGAATGACTAAGAGATACAAATTGGTAAGAAGAATACAAATGTACAGGAAGGGCAGGTTGTAAGGCTGAATGGGGCTGTACTGTCACTAGATCCGACCAGCAATTTCTGCCATCACATGAACCTTTCCTAGTGCCTGCAGAACCTGACATAACACGGTGTGTTTCGGGGTCACTGGATTCACTATGGTTGGATGGTTCTCTTACAAGCTCGACTTCGCTCTCATCGGAAAAAAGGGCTTTGTGCTCTGTGAATTCCAAAAGAATACTGATAATAAATGTTTTATGTTATGACACAGCACTAAATTTAGATGGGTGATCAAACGCTTGTTACACAGCAAGAGGTGAATCAAAAAGACACTGTGAAGCCTATTTGCATATTGTCCAAGAGAGCATAATTAACCTTTAGAACATTCTTACCTGCAACAAATTTGTTCATTCCTTTAGTTATATTTAATTAGCTCTCCTTTTTTTCATGGTTCTTCTGTGTGTCCTTCTGGTCGGTTTGTTTTTTTTATTTCAATTTTACTTAATGGGTTATCTGGTTAAATGCAGACAAAAAATAGCTACATTCAATTCAACCTAACTACGTTTGTGCATTGTGCAGCTTGCTGCAACCTCATGTGAGAGATGCTGAATGCAGAGATGGGTGAAAGATGGTCGTATGGATATTTTTACAGCGTTGCATCAGCAAAGACCAATGTAATTATGCATATACAGTACCATATTTGTGGGGTGCCTCTAGAAGACTCTGACTGGACAGTGAAAGGAGAAGAGGCAGATTGATGAGCGCGCTTCTTTGTCACTCTGCTTTCCACCCATGTCCGTATGTTACTTGTTAGAAAATGAGCCCTGCAGCACAGGTGTCTGGCTACTTGTCAGGCTCTTTGTGAATAAGGGGTTGTAAAGGTTCATGTTTTTTCACCTTAATGCATTCTATGCATTAAAGTGAAAAAACATCTGATAATTACCCCCAGTTTACTTACCTGAGCCCTCAAAAGTCCCACGTCGAGAACGCGCTTGATCTCGGCCCGGTCTTCTCGGCTATCATTGGATAGATTGATGGCACCGCAGCCATTGGCTTGCGCTGCTGTCAATCAACTCCAATGACGCGATGGCCGGGGGGGTGGGGCAGAGTCCTGTAGTTGGCGGCTATGGACCCAGAATACAGGACTCTGGAGCGCGCCTGCAAGGTAACCACCTTCGGGAAAGCGCTTCCCAGAGGGGTTATCGGAAGCGGGGAGCAGCTGAGACTGCCACCGAGGGACCCCAGAAGGTTAGGATTGGGGCCACTCTGTGCAAAAGAAGCTGCACAGTGGAGGCAAGTATAACAAAAATAAAATAAAAAAATTGACGCTTTAGTATCACTTTAGCGCTTCTCTACAGGGACTGCAAAAGGCTGATATAAAGTCACTTTTGTATTTAACAGTAGAACTATAGGCAAAACGTTTTATCTCATTTTTGAAAAAAAAAAGGGAGGTTTATAATCCCTGTCAGTTTTTTTTTTTTTTTTTCGCCATCTTTGCCCCATTGCAGAGATTTCACCTTCACTTCCTGTCCCATAGCCAAACAGGAAGTGAGTGGAAATCCCTTCAAATTAAAGGAAATTCCTTGGGGACCCCTAGATCACCAGAAAAGGGTGTCCCCATTGGAAGATTTACCTTCTATTACTTTTCTGGGGACAACCCAAAATTTGGGATTTTCTTTTACTTTCAATGAAAAAGGTAGGACAGGAGAAATAGAGAGGGTGAATCTGATGGGAATGTGCGTTATACTTTAAAGCTGAATTTCTTGTATGGCTTTTTTTTATTATTTGCATAGTTATTTTGGTCCAGCTTGGACCAGTGTAAATATTTATGTACCATGCCTGGACAATGCTTGTGAAATATGGAAATCACTGTAGTAGACACTGATGGTATCTGTTCCAAAACTAAGCATTTGCACGAGTACATGTATACCTCAAATCAATACCTTTGTGGTGAGGTTTAAGCCCATACAAAATGAATGGGCTCAAATAGCACTGCAATGAATCGCATGTGATTTGAACAGGAATGTGGTGTGATTCCTGTCTGAATCTCATGCAGTTTCACCCACCGTTCCTGTGTAAACTCAGGCTTGTGATATTAACTGGAGTACAAGTATTGATACTTGTACTCGCCAATAATAAAAAAAAAAAAAACAGTATTGGTGCAACCCTTGTAGGCACTGCTTGTACAGTGATTGGTGCTAGCTTCCAGGCCCCATGCTGAAGGGCTGCCCTGCTGCACAGTGCACAAAGGGGTTGCTCACTCATCTTAGGTGCCATTCACAGAACGCCTTTATTTTTTTCTCCGTGAATGCAAGGTGTTCTCTGATTGGATGCGTTGGAGAAAGAGGGGAGGTGATGTCATGGTCAATCGGAGAACACTTTGCATGCATTGACACATGGTTGGAGGCTAGGGACATTTTGTAGGAGACTGTCAAAACTGAAGTCATGTAAAAATCAACTGCTAGAGATCAATGATATTAAATTCAGTGCTCCCTACAGTCTCATTAAAAATTTACTGGCATCTTTGATCTTCTTCTCGGTGAGATTCATTATAAAATGCTGGAAGAAAATAAAAGCATAACGGAGAACAAAATAAAGGACGTCGGACTAAAAACAAGATGTGGGAAAATAAATAAACCAAATTGTTTAGCTATCAAAAACCAGGTTAAATATTTTGTTTTGCTGTTACCAGTCAATGAAAATACTAAATGCTGTCTGATGGGGCCTAAGGGGGGCTGCACAGTAAGTACCAAAGGGCCTCAGGTTGGGCACCAGAGGTCTACAGGAATGGGCTTGGATGGGGTAGGAATGGGGGAAAAGAGTAAAGAACAGAAGGAGGAAAAAAAGAAAAACCTATAAAAAGTTGTGTCAGAGATATTTAAGTTGCACAACAGGACTAGATTACACTAGTGACGTCATAAAGCAAAGTTTGAGAGTATTTCAGTTCTGAAAAGTGTATAGACACAGGGTCTTCTGGGTTTTGGGGATAGTCCATTTTGCTGCAGCGTTATGGGTAAGTAATTTGAATCAATCAACTCTTCAAGCATCTTCTTGCCTAATAATGCTGTGTATGGGTTCTATTAAAGGGGTTGTAAAGGTAAATATTGTTTTCCCTAAATAGCTTCCTTTACCTTAGTGCAGTCCTGCACTTACCTCATCCTTTCATTTTGCTTTTAAATGTCCTTTTTTCTTCTGAGAAATCCTCACTTCCTATTCTTCTGTCTGTAACTACACACAGTAATGCAAGGCTTTTTCCCTGGTGTGGAGAAAGCCTCTTGAGGGGGGAGGGGGCGAGCAGGAGTGTCCTGACCCTCCTGCTTGCCCCCTCGAGAGGCTCTCTCCACACCAGGGAGAAAGCCTTGCATTACTGTGTATAGTTAGAAGAACAGGAAGTGAGGAATTCTCGCAAGAAATAAGGACATTTAAAAGCAAAATGGAAGGATGAGGTAAGTGAAGGGGGACTGCACTAAGGTAAAAAAAATGTTTTTCTTTACAACCACTTTACAGGGTGTGCGCTAGGTCTGTGCAAATGGCCTGGTACACTCGGTCCTAGAAATTCTTTAACTTGGGCGTGCCCACTATATGTTTGTATGTGCCTGGGGGTAAATGCTGTGTCTCTATGTATAATTTGTAAGTATTATTATACAGGATTTATTTAACAGCGCTTTACAATATAAATTATATATGTGTATGTGATTTTCTCATAACGTATGCAAAGTCTGCTTCACACCTCGCAGTGATTCACCATGCTTATGCATCACTTCTCCTTTTCACAATGTTTAATCAGTTGACTTACTGAAAAAAAACACTCCTTGTGTTTCTGATATCTTATTTGAGTAGTTATATAGAAAGAGTGATCTAACGGAGAGCTTCCTTTTAATGGCTGCTATACAAACCTTTGCACTTAATGTAATAGAATTTTTTTTTTTCCTTTTTTTTTTTCTCTTGATCTGGCTTGTTGTCTGTGAGTGGTATTAAAACTGAGTGATATTGAAAAAAAAAAATATAGATATATATATATATATATATATACACACACATACACACATACATACATACATACATACATAGTGTGTTTTTTTATGTTTGTTATTCTATTGGTGATAAGAAAAAAATGTATAAAATGTAATTATTAAAAAAAAATAGAAAAGTCCTATAAAATATTATTTTAAGATAGACACCGAAATAATAATTTTAACCACTTAAGGACCGCCGCATGTACATTTACGTCGGCATAATGGCACCGACAGGCACATCAACGTATATATACGTTGGTGCCTTGGGGGGGATCGGGAGTCCGATCGGACCCCCCCCCCCCCGTACATGCGGCGGTCCGCACGGCTGCAGGAGCGATCCGACAAGAGGGGGCGGCTATTCGTTTTTGTCCGCCCCCTCCAGATCGCTCTCAGCCAATGTGCGCACCCGCCCGCCCTGTCACTTCCTCCTCCTGTGTAAACACAGGAAGGAGGAAGCGACGTGATCTCTCCCTCTGCGTTTTTTTTCAACCACCGCTGAGGAGAGATCACCACACAGTAAGTCCTGCACCAACACTACACTACACACAGGCACATTTATTGCGATTTTTTTTTTACTAAAGACATGTGGCTAAATAAATGTTGGCCTAAATGTTTGACTAAAATTTAGTTTATTGATTTTTCTTATAACAAAAAGTAAAAAATATAGATTTTTTTTCCAAAAATGTCGCTCTATTTTTGTATATAGCGCAAAAAATAAAAATCGCAGAGGCGATCAAATACCACCAAAAGAAAGCTCTATTTGTGGGAAGAAAAGGACGCAAATTTTGTTTGGGAGCCACGTCGCACGACCGCGCAATTGTCAAAGCGACGCAGTGCCGAATCGCAAAAACCCCTTTGGTCATTTGGCAGCATATTGGTCCGGGTCTTAAGTGGTTAAAATGTGCCTAGTGAAAATATACAGTACCTTCTTTTTTAATGTAGTCGGTGTGCAAAATGATGCAGTGCAAGGCCCTCTTTAACTGCATATAGAAGTATATTTCTTATCAACATCTGTACACCAAGCAGAGCTGTAGTAATAAGTGACATCATGTTTTTCAGGAAGGGGAAGATGAAGCAGTTGCTTATCTTGACCATGACGGCGACAATGAAGTAGATCTGAGTGCACTTCCTGACCCTGACAAGTACCGCGATATGGAGGAAGATGAGCAAACCGTGGAAGAAAGTAGCAGGTACGTCTTTTGGCCTGTTTAATTTAGTAGCGTAACAGGCTATTTCAGAACGTGGAAGGAAGATTGCAATAATATTGTATTAGTATTCATCACTTTTTTCTTTTTCTTAGAAAGGAGGGAAATATTTTTTATAGTATAGTATTTTTTTTGTAAGATCTGTGAAAATACAAAATAGTCTTCCATAGGCGCTGGTCTTTGCTAAATAGTAGATTGCTTCACAAAAGGCCACGATGCAATTTCTTTCTCGTACATCACGGGACACAGAGCGGCATATTCATTACTATATGGGTTATATGGAGTACCTTCAGGTGTGGACACTGGCAATCTCAAACAGGAAGTCCCCTCCCTATATAACCCCCTCCCCTAGAGGGAGTCCCTCAGTTTTTTCGCCAGTGTCTTAGGTGTTGGTCACGGAATAGCTTTGCTCCACATCCTTGGGATTAAGGCGGGCTAACCGGATCTGTCCAAGGAGCCTCAGTGCCAAAGTGGACAGTACCCGGGCCCCAAACCGTGGGGTTTTGCCTATAATGCTCCTCTTTGGAGGGCTGGACCCTGGGCCCAGGACTTGGAGTTCGTAAAGACCATAAGTTCCTGTTTGCCAGGGTGCTATATAGGTCCAGGACAGTGGGTACCTTCATAGGACCCCAGGGCCTGAAGGTCTACTACGCTACCCACGGAGATGGGAGAAGATTGGATCGTTTTGCTAGACAAACATCCTGCAGCATGGAGCAGGTAAGAGGGGAGCCTGCGGGACTTGGTTCGACAGCAGGCTCTCCGGGGTAACCTAAAAGGGGGGTAGCCTAAGTATGCTCTGCATTGGCAACCTTGCTCACTATGTCTGTGAAAGACAGGATGATCCCATTTCCCCCATTACTAGGTTCCCCTGTCTAAGAATGGTGTTGCTAGCTACCTGCTGCTTTCTTCCTAGGACTGGTAAGGATCCCTATGGGGCCTTTTGGAGAGTCCTACCTGGCCGGGGGTTTGAATCTGCCGCCTGGTACTGCAGTCCTGGGTCTCCAGCAGCGCGGCTCCTCCATGTTCTTCCTGCTCCGGCATACGCGCGCGCGCACGTCTTATAGACGTTTTTCGCGCCGTTCGGAGAGGAGGGCGGGGGGGGGGGCGTGCCTGCAGCGTCATACAGGGGCGCGCCTTGTGCTGTTATAGATCAGCAGGCATTGTCAGTGCTCAGTCTGAGGCTGATCTCAAAGGGAGAGGACGCAGAGCGGCAGAACAGTGACTCCCGGTGGCGGAAGAGGGGTAGTACAGGCTGGACTTTGTTCCAATGCCTTTCTGTTAAGCCAAGAAATCCCCCTTTTTGCAACAGGTTGGAGGCTGGCAAACTAAGTTTGGGGTCGCTGTATGTTAAAAAAAAAAAAAAAAAAAAAGAAAGACTTGTATATTTAAGAAAAAAAAAAAAAAAAAACATACGGGGCCCCATCAGTTTTTGGGCATTACTGAGCTATTGTCCCCTAAGCTCTAGTTTTGTACTCCTGGCCACTACAGTCTGTTGTTGTTGGCGGAGTCCCTCGATTTTGTATTATGGCTTCCAAAGGTTCGGGGTCAAAGGGTACAAAAAAGACCAAAAAACAAAAGGGTTCCCCCTCTGATTCTGATGATATGCCGATACTTTCCCCGCAACTTATTCCCATAAAGGTCGCCTTGGATTGAGCCATTAGGGGGGTCTGGTGCGGAGGCTGGCCCAGATCAGCCCAGCCCTGTGTTTATCACAGAGGAGATGCTAGCTGTATCCCTAGGGGGGCTAGAAGAGAGAATAGCAGCATTGATCGCTAGAGCTATTCCTGGCAAGAAACGGGTTAGATCCCCATCACCAAGAGGTGTATCCTCAGATGCTGAGATTCTCTCTCCGGAGGAATTGGAATCGCAGGAGGATCAACTAGACCTGAACCAAGAGGGTTCAGGGATTGAGGGATCTACCTCTGAGGAACCATTTTCAGACTCCCAGACAGAGAGACTGTGGGTGCAGTCTTTGACGGACATGGTCCGCTCGGCATTTAGTTTACCATTGCCAGAGCCTCAGGTATCCTCTCTGGGCTCTTTGAAAGCTCCTTTAAGCAACGCGGTTTTTCCGGTCCATCCTCTCTTGGAGGAATTGATCTTTCGGGATTGGGTACGGCCGGACAGGATTTTTCTGCCACCGAAGAGATTTGCGGTCATTTACCCCATGGAGGAAAAATTCTCCAAGAGGTGGAGGCTCCCAGTGGTGGATGCAGCCATCTCATGTGTGAATAAATCACTAACTTGCCCGGTGGAAAACATACATATGTTTAAAGATCCGGTTGATAAACGGTTAGAGACACTTTTAAAAGCAGAGCTCTGTGTTTTGCTGTAGATGCTATAAAGGATTCCATCCAGCAGGCCTCTCGTTTATCACTATTTTTGGTGCACATGAGAAGGCTCTTATGGTTGAAGAACTGGGCGGCGGAGCCCCCATGCAAAAAGCTTCTGGCAGGGTTTCCCTTCCATGGAGGACGACTCTTCGGGGAGGATCTGGATAAATACATTGACTATTTCAAGTGGCAAAAGTACCCTTTTACCGGTCAAAAAGACATTCCGGGGTCCTACATTTAAAAGGCAGCTCTTTCCTGTCTCAGGGCCCTCAAATTCCAGGCAGTATCGACGGCCGCCTGCACGATCCAACGTTAACAGTAGATCGCAGGGACAGGCCACTGGGGGTAAGAGACCATGGTATCGCAAGCCGACAAAGACAGCCCCTAAGTCTGCCTTATGAAGGGGCGCCCCCACTCTCGCGGGTGGGGGGAAGGCTTCGTTTCTTCTCAGAAGTTTGGGAAGCCAAGATCCCCGACAAATGGGTCCGGGCGTCTGTAACCGCAGGCTACAGACTGGAGTTTCTAAACTTTCCTCCGCCTCATTTTCAAGAGTCAAGGCTACCAAAGGATCCAGCAAGGAAGGCCTCGATGCTGGCAGCTTTGGATCACCTGCTTTGCCAGGACGTAATAATAGAGGTGCCAGCCCAAGAGCAAGGGCTAGGTTTCTATTCCAATCTCTTTGTCATACCAAAGCCCAACGGCGATGCCAGGCCAATCTTGGACCTAAAGAGGTTAAACGGTTACCTAAGGGTTCGTTCTTTCCGGATGGAATCCATCCGGTCAGCAGTCGCCACGCTTCAGAGGGACGATTTTCTGGCTTCCATAGACATAAAGGATGCTTACCTTCATGTACCAATCTTTCAGTCGCATCAAAGATTTTTACGCTTCGCGGTGGGGCAGCGACACTTCCAATTCAGGGCGCTCCCCTTCGGGCTGGCCACGGCCCCCCGGGTATTCACGAAGATCCTAGCCCCAGTTCTGGCCAATCTAAGGATCCAAGGGGTCACAGTCCTAGCATACTTGGACGACCTTTTAATCATAGATCACTCACGGCCGTGTCTGCAACAGGCAGTAAACCTCACGGTTCAGTACCTCGAAGGATTCGGCTGGGTCCTAAACCGGGAAAAGTCAGCGTTCCAGCCTACAAAGCAGTTGGAATACCTTGGCATGAGGTTAGACACAGAACAGCAAAGGGTGTTCCTGCCCCTTGTAAAGATCGAGGCTATCAAGGGGTTGGTTCAGTTGGTTCTAAGCAAGAAAAAACCAACTATTCGCCTGTGTATGCGATTACTAGGCAAGCTAGTGGCCACGTTCGAGGCAGTACCATACGCTCAGATCCACACTCGCGTCCTACAGGCAGCCATTCTAGCAGCCTGGGGCAAGAGAGCACATGCCTTAGAGTCCCCTTTGACGCTATCATCAAGGGTCCAACAAAGCCTGGCCTGGTGGTTGAACCCTCAGAATCTTCTAAAGGGAAGATCCTTCAGCCCTGTTGTCTGGAAGGTAGTTACCACAGACGCCAGCCTGGCAGGCTGGGGGGAGGTCTTCGAGGGGTTCTCTCGCCAGGGAACTTGGGTGAAAACAGAGAGGCAGCTCCCCATCAATATCTTGGAGATCAGAGCTGCTCGCCTAGCCCTTCTGGCATGGACCTCCAGATTACAGGGGTCCCCGGTGAGAATCCAGTCAGACAATGCCACAGCGGTGGCATACATAAACCACCAAGGGGGAACCAGGAGTCAGGCCGCTCAGAGGGAGGTGAGCTTGATTTTTCAGTGGGCAGAGGTTCATGTACCCTGCATTTCGGCGATATTCATTCCCGGAGTGGACAACCTGCAGGCAGACTTCTTAAGTCGCCAGATTCTGTCGCCAGGGGAGTGGTCTCTGCATCCCCAGGTCTTTCAGACAATCTGCCAGAGGTGGGGAATGCCAGACGTAGATATAATGGCATCCAGGTTCAACAAGAAACTAGACAGGTTCGTGTCTCGAGCGAGGGACCCTATGGCCTGCGGAACCGATGCGTTGGTTTGCCCTTGGCATCAATTCAAACTTCTATATGCATTCCCTCCGCTAACAGTTACTTCCTCGCCTGTTGCGCAGGATCAGAGTGGAGCACAAGCCAGTCATTCTAGTAGCTCCAGCTTGGCCCCGGAGGACATGGTACTCACTGGTCCTGAAGATGGCAGTGGGAGACCCTTGGACTCTTCCTCTACGACCAGACCTACTCTCACAAGGCCCGATCCTCCACCCTACATTACAACGTCTAAATTTGACGGCCTGGAGGCTGAATCCCTGATTCTCAGGGGTAGAGGTCTGTCTAGGCAGGTAATTCCTACCCTGATTAGGGCTAGAAAGCCGGCCTCCAGGGTGATTTATTACAGGGTGTGGAGGAACTACGTAGGCTGGTGTGAATCCAAAAGATGGAATTCCCGCAAATATACCATTGATAGGGTGTTAAGTTTTCTCCAGCTAGGAGTGGATAAAGGCCTGGCATTAAGCACAATCAAGGGACAGATTTCAGCTCTGTCAGTGTGGTTTCAGAGGCCGCTGGCCACCCACTCGCTGGTAAAGACCTTCATACAGGGGGTCTTGCGTATTAATCCTCCTGTCAAGTCACCAATTTGTCCATGGGACTTAAATCTTGTCCTGTCCACTCTACAGAAACAACCCTTTGAGCCGTTGGCTGAGATTCCTTTAGTTTTACTGACAAGAAAGTTGGTATTCTTGGTCGCCATAGTTTCGGCCAGGAGAGTGTCAGAGTTAGCAGCCTTATCGTGTAGGGAACCATATCTCGTTCTACATAAGGACAGGGCAGTTCTCCGGCCCCATCCTTCCTTTCTACCAAAGGTTATATCCAATTTTCACTTGAACCAGGATTTGGTACTTCCATCCTTCTTTCCGAAACCCACATCTAGAAAGGAGGGGTTGCTGCATACCTTGGATATTGTCCGGGCCATGAAGGCCTATCTTAAAGCTACAGAAAAGATCCGGAAAACAGATGTGGTGTTCGTTCTACCAGATGGCCCCAAGAAGGGGCAGGCAGCTGCAAAATCCACC
Source organism: Rana kukunoris (assembly GCA_029574335.1). Classification (NCBI taxonomy): domain Eukaryota; kingdom Metazoa; phylum Chordata; class Amphibia; order Anura; family Ranidae; genus Rana; species Rana kukunoris. The sequence continues at coordinate 105,865,884 of CM056050.1, read as the reverse complement.
ATCTCGAGATGGATTAGACAATTAATCATTCAGGCCTACGGTTTGAAGAGGTTGCCTCCTCCTTTGTCGGTAAAGGCCCATTCTACCAGGGCCATGGGCGCCTCCTGGGCAGCACACCATCAGATCTCTATGGCTCAGATTTACAGGTAAGCTGTATTTAAAAATCCCTTTTTTCAGTTTACAAAATAAACAACCACTGATACTTTTAGGATTAGCAGCGTGTACAACCTTGATCCAGAAAGTTATCTGGTTGCGTTTGGGGATCAAAGAGGATTTTTTTTTTTCTGTCGGAGCAAATCTGACTTGGATTGTTTTTTTTTGTTTTTTTTTTCTTCCCTTTTTGTTTTTTATATGTTTAGATTTAAATTTTAGTTTTTTTCCATGCAGGTGTTTTTCTCAAAATAAAGCTTAAGCAATTACACAGCTGAGTTGAAAAAAAATGCATCTTACAAATCTGCCCATTCATTGAAAACTTTTTTATAATGCATCAAACTTAACTTAGTTTGGTGTTTTTTGTAAAAAAAAAAAATCTTGGTATCGCATACTTTCAGTGAACAGTAGTTGAGTCACCTTTAGGGCTCTTTCACACGGGGCAGATCAGTAATGATCCGCCCCGTGAACCTCTGCTTGCTCAGCGGGGGGGATCAGATGAACACAGACCGTCTGTCCGTGTTCATCTGATCCGCCAGACGGATGGAAAAGTAGGCTTTTACTCCGTCAAACTTTGGCGGATCGGAGCGGGTCGGATGTCGGCGGGCATTTCACCGCTGACATTCGTGGCTCCATAGAGGTGCATGGAGCGCCCGTTCAGGTCCGCATAAAAAACTGGCTGGCGGATCTGAACGGTCTGCCCGTCTGAAAGAGCCCTTACTCTTGACAACTGCTGCTAAACTGTTACCTAATTTTATAAGGAAATATTATTTATTTGCAAAATTCTATGCAAAATTCTTTGCAAAAGCTCCATTTGTGGGGAAAATTATAATAATTTAATTTGGGTACTGTGTTAAATGACTGCGCAATTGTCTTCAAAATATGACAGCGCTGAAAATTGGTCTGGGCAGGAGGGGGGTTTAAGTGCCCAGTAAGCAAGTGGTTAAACAATACAGCCTGGCCACCATCATGCCCCCCCAAGCAGATACCCATTTCTGTTCACACATGTTGATCGGCTTCTATTGCTGCCCTACCCTCTCCCAGTCTGAATGCTGCTTTAAAAGTGATTACAGGAGCTTGATGCCAAGGTAAATCTAGATACTTACACTAGCTATATTTACAAATGCATTTCATGATTTTTTAATGAATCCATAACTGCATTAAAATTGTTTTATTTCTGCCTGGGGTTCCGTTGTAACTTGGCCGTATACAGTAGATAGGATAGTACTTAATGAGCTTGTTAAGCAAAAGCAGTTATTTATAAGAATACTGCAAAATCTGTATACCGCTGTAAAATGTTAGAATTCTACAGCTCCAAAAAATATAGATCTAAAAATAGTGTTTCTGCTTCTCATCAGAGATTGCTGGTAACATTTACCATACATTAAACAGAAAGCGGATGGGGTGATTCTACTCCCAAGAGGCACTGATGGTGTTTTGCCCATTACTGAAACACCACAGAGCGCCGCTCAGCCTGTCAACAATCAGGTTAAATGTTCAATTTGTTGTCTAGGCCACTTGTTTAATACTTTGTTTGCTGCAGACTGTCTAGCAGGTAGCAACCCTCCCTTGCCATGGGATTATAGTGGGGGTTTTATTAACTGTCTGTCTTGTCTAATTTGTAAAAGTAATTTACTACCAATTTCCTTTTTGTTTCCACTTTGATCTGAATCCTCACACATTTTGAATTACAAATGTTCTCTTACCAAAAAAAGAAAAGTACATAGTTAACACTTGTTGCATCACATTTTATAATTGACCCTGATATCAGTAACTTGTTATATGCTGTTGCAGTGAAAGATCCTGACATTGCAAATGAACTTGTGGCCAGGCTATAATCATTGAAATATTGTTTGCAAGAAAACGAGCAGTAAACGTCTGTTCAGATTTGTTGTGTTCAGGTAACGTGTTGTAAAACCTGCATTTCACTGTGCACAACTAGGTTTGCCTTTTAGTGTCATTCATTTTTTAATAGCAATACCAATGCACTTAGCCAGCTCATAAAAATGTATGTACATTTTGGTGTACCACAATGCATAGACGTAAACCATCTGTGCGATGTGCACCTTACTGAACAAAATGCTGCTAATGTTTCAGCTAGAAAGATCTAGAAGAGTGGTTCTCAACCTAGGTGTCGGGACCACCTTGGGGGTCAAATGATGATTTGCCAGGGGGTCACCAAATCCTGGGCTGTTCCTGGAGCCCGCAGCCGCCCATTCAGTTCACAGCATGGCTGGGGGGCAGAGACTAGAAGTCAGCTGATGTTAGGAATGTGAAGTGGGAGAGGCTGGAGGAGACCCTATCTCCTTATTTTAGCATAGGTGTCACTGCTTCGAGACACCACAATGTCTGAGACACCGTGAAGGGGGAGTAACACTACCTGTGATTATAGTTGCCAGTAAAAGTCCCCGCTATAGTTATCAGATCAGCAGATTACCTTAATTAAGAGCACCTGAGTTGACTGATCAGAACTCCCACCAGCACTGCCACTAATCCTATTAACCCCAGCAAGAAACAAAAGAAGGAATACAAATAGAGACTACAAAAGGGAGAGAAAAAGAGGGGAAGGAACAAAGAAAAGGGGAGTGAAAGATAGAGAAAGGGATGGGGAAAAAAAGAACAAAAAGAGAGAGGGGTACATCCTCAAATGTATCATAAGGGGTTTTAATGTATGAGTGGAAGGGAGCGCTAAATGTCCATGGGTTAGGGGCACAAATTACTTGCCTTGGATGCTGACAACACACGCTACGAAAATAATTTTACCGTTAGGGGTCCCCGCAACTTGGGGAATTTTATCGAGGGGTCACGGCACTAGACCGGTTGAGAACCTGTGGTCAGGTCTAATTAGTCAATAATCATTTAATATAAGTGTCACAAGCAGTAAATCAAGCCCACACTTACCTCTGTAGTTGTAGCTACTTTCAAAAAGGGGTGATTTGAGGGATATCTGTACTGTCCTGGCATTTTCGGGCCTCAAGAAATGAGATAGGCCACCAGTACGTCAGGACTGATCACTTTTCAGCTATATACCATAGTTTGTGCACTCTTTCCTACAGGGAAAATTACATACACAGATTTTGGTTATTTTCACCCAAAAAAATGTAGCAGAATACATTTTGGTCAACAATTTTTTTAAGAAAGATTGTTTATTTGTCAAATTGTATAACAGAAACAAAGAAAAATTAATACATTTTTTTTTGGCCTTTTTTTACTTTATTTAGCTGAAAATAAAAAAAATTGTGATTAAAGCGGTACTCCAGCCGCAAAAAATAAATACAAATTCAGGTCAGCAGCTACAAACACTGTAGCTGCTGACTTTTAATAAGAACACTTACGTGTCCAGGGAGCATGCGATGTCAGCCCCACGAGGCCGATCCATCCATCAGATCGGGTGCAGGTGCCGACAGTGGAGCCTTGCCGCTTCACTGCTTGTTTCCTACTGCGCATGTGCTAGTCACACGGCGCTTTGTGAATGGCAAGCCTGTCTTCTGGGACACACACAGGTCCCAGAAGACAGCGGGGGGGGGGGCTCGCCACACAAAATGATATGACTTTCTGCAGATGGATCAGGAGTACATAATGTACTTCATATAAAGGTAGGAAGGAAAAAATAAATAACGTTTTAATATCCAAAAACGAGGGGTGGTCTTTTGTACAAAAGTCTGGTGGAACTCCACTTTACCACCAAAAGAAAGCTCTATTTGTATGAGAAAATATGGTTTACAGTGTTGCACCACGCAATTGTCACTCAGTGTGACCTCGCTGAAAGCTATAAATTTGCCAGGGCAGGAAGGGGGTAAAAGTGTTCTGATATGCTTTGTGCAGCCAGTTGGTAAATTGTTATTAGAGGGAGTTGGCCAAGACACAAAGTTTGGCTGGCATGAATTCTTAATGTGGATACTAGAGGAACCAATAGAGGTAAAACTTTTTGCTTTCAACAACTGTTTATTTTAACCACTTAAGGACCCCCGCACGCACATATACGGCCACAGAATGGCACGTACAGGCACAAGGGCGTAAATTTACGTCCCCGCCTAAGTGCGGTTCGGGGGTCCCATCGGGACCCCCTCCGCGGCGTGCGGGGGTCCCCCTGGCTCCGGGAGCGATCCGGGATCTGGGGGCGGATGTCGGCGAATACCCGCCCCCCCGCGATCGCTCCCAGCCAATGGGAGCGCGCTCCCAACCTGTCACTTCCTCCTCCTGTGTTTACACAGGAAGGAGGAAATGATGTATTCTCTCATCGCAGCGCTGACACACACTGACACACACTCACATAGGCATATTAACCCCTTGTGATCGCCCCCCCACCCCCCTGTCACAGTGTCACTGAATGCAGTGATCTAATCACTGCATTTAGTGTCAGTGTGACAGGCAGTGTAAAAAACAGTTGGTGTTAGGTTCAGGATAGCCCCCCCCACCCCCCCTAATAAAGTTTTAACCCCCTGATCACCGCCCTAGTTAACCCTTTCACTCCCTATTGCCAGCGTCACTAAGCGATCATTTTTCTGATCGCTGTATTAGTGTCGCTGTTCCCGCTAGGTAGCTATTTTTTTTTTATTGCGATTTTTTTTTTTTTACTAAAGACATGTGGCTAAATAAATTTTGGCCTAAATGTTTGACTAAAATTTAGTTTATTTGATTTTTTTTTTAACAAAAAGTAAAAAATAGTGTTTTTTTTTCAAAAATGTCGCTCTATTTTTGTATATAGCGCAAAAAATAAAAATCGCAGAGGTGATCAAATACCACCAAAAGAAAGCTCTATTTGTGGGAAGAAAAGGACGCAAATTTTGTTTGGGAGCCACGTCGCACGACCGCACAATTGTCTGTTAAAGCGACGCAGTGCCGAATCGCAAAAACACCTTGGGTCATTTACCAGCGTATTGGTCCGGGTCTTAAGTGGTTAAGACAGAATTTTGGGTAGCTAATCATAATCCTTGAAGCCTTGGTGTGTCTCTCTAGAGCACAGGTGGAGTCGGCACCTCTCATTCCCTGTCATTTTTAGAAGTGTTATAGATATTAATAGAACTGTTGTGGTAAAAAGCTGTTACTGCTGATGAAATGAAGCGGAAATTCCATCTCTGTCTAATAATTCATGAAATGTATTTTTCTCTTAGAGAGCACCGTGACATTAACATTTCAAGAGCAAACAGGCAAAGGGAGCCGTGTGGAGAGGATGACAAATGTTCATTTAATAATAAAAGGAATCTGTCATCCAAACACAGACCTGTCATGAAATGTCTAGTTAAAGTGGACCTGTGTGCCACACCCTTCAAAATATTTTGTTCCTCATAAAATATTCTGTAAAAAGCAGGCCAAAGGGATCACAAGGCAGTTGAGGAAGAAGATGCCATTCAACTGCCCAAAGATCTTTATTCATGCAGGTCTTTTCTGTGATTGAATATTCTGACTGGTGGATATTGTGTGTGTGTTTGTAGGGCCATAGCTTAACCCCTTCATGCCTAAGCCTTTATCTGGCACCTGTTTATATGCAGAGACCCTAGAGAATAAAATGGCGATCGTTGCAATATTTTATGTCACACTGTATTTTTCGCAGCGCTCTTTCAAATGCAATATTTTTGGAAGAAATGCACTTTCTTGAATTAATAACTTAAAGTTGGCCCAGTTTTTTTGTATAATGTGAAAGATGAGGTTATGTTGAGTAAATGGATACATAGTTACATAGTAGATGAGGCTGAAAAAAGACACAAGTCCATCAAGTCCAACCTATCTGTGTGATTATATGTCATGTATTACATTGTATATCCCTGTATGTTGCGGTCATTCAGGTGCTTATCTAATAGTTTTTTTAAACTATCAATACTCCCCACTGAGACTACCGCCTGTGAAAGGGAATTGCACATCCTTGTCACTCTTATGCCGCGTACACACGGTCGTTTTTTGCGATGAAAAAAAACGACGTTTTCTGTGAAGTAAAAAACGACGTTTTTGAAACGTCACTTTTCAAAGACAATTTTGCATACACACCATCGTTTTTTCACAAAAAGCGAGGTTACGTTCACCACTCTTTTCCATTGAAGCTCGCTTCATAACTAGCTTCTGGGCATGCGCGGGTTGAAAAACGTTGTTTTAAAAGACGTTTTTGCTACACACGGTGAATTTTTGTGAAACAAAAAACGACGTTTTGAAAAACGACACAAAAAATTCAAGCATGTTGGAATTTTTTTTTGGTCGTTTTTTTAAAGACAAAAAACGACGTTTTGCCCACACACGATCAATTTAAATGACGTTTTAAAAAACGTCGTTTTTTTTCATCGCAAAAAACGACCGTGTGTACGCGGCATAACGGTAAATAATCCTCTACGTAGTTTAAGGTTAAACCTCTTTTCTTCTAATTTTAATGAGGGGCCACTAACTCATTAAACTCCCTTCTACAAAAAAGTTTTATCCCTATTGTGGGGTCACTAATACGGTATTTGTGCATTGAATTTATATCCATTCTTAAGTGTCTCTTCTCCAGAGTGAATAATTTCAGTGCTCGCAACCTTTCCTCATAACTAATATCCTCCAGACCCTTGGCTTTGTTGCCCTTTTTTGTACTTGCTCCATTTCCAGTACATCCTTCCTTCCTGGTACCATATCAGGCTTTAACGTTGCACACATTCGAGGAATGGCGAGAAACTACAGTACTTAAAAATCTCTTTAAATGACACTTTTGAAATTTCTACATGTTACCTGTTTAGAGTAACCGAGGTATTGTGCTAGAAATATTGCTCTTGCTCTACCGATCGCGGCAATATCTCACATGTGTGGTTTAAACACTGTTTGTGGGCACAATTTAAGTATGTGTTTGTTTTAATTTTTACTATGTCTCCTAAATGTTTTACTTTTGATCACTTTTATTGCTGTCACAAGGAATGTATACATCCCTTGTGACAGTAATAGGCAGTGACAGGTACTCTTTATGGAGGTATCTGGGGTCAATAAAACCCCAAATTCCTCATTTGCACTTAAAAGCATTCAAAAGCATTAAGTCTTCAGTAAACTGGAAGTGATGTCATGACATCTCTTCCGGGTTACTAGATCCAAGACCGGATCAAAGCCGATTTCGGCATTGTTCGGATCTCTGGCCAGCCGCTTAACGTGCCAGCTGGTCACTTAGGCTTCCAGTGAAATGGGAGAGCCCGGGCGGGCTGTGGGTGGGGAGGGCTGGCCTCCTGGAGTTCTTTCCGCGTTCGTGGGCTCCTGCGCTGTGATTGGCCGGAGCCGCAATGATGTCACTCTCCTGCATGTGCGCGAGAGCAGCTGGTCACGGCACAGGCCCGTTATAAACTGCACGTTCAAACTGTTTCTTCAGTGCGCATGTGCTGATGATGTATATGGTAAATATCTCCTAAACCGTTTAGGGGATAATTACAGTACCTGCAGGTATGCCTTTTTTAGGCTTACCTGTAGGTACAAGTTATTTAACAGGGTTTACAACCACTTTAATGTAATGCATAGATGCAATGCCCTTCTTTATGATTACCCTTTTATCGGTTGCCTCTACAGCTTTCATGTAAGGAAGAGCCTTTTACTTCTGGAAGGTAACACACTGGCGTTTTTCCATGTGTACCAAGTAAATTACGGCTGCATTTTTAATGTAGAGTATTAGAACTTTTTCTCCCTAAAATACATGTTTGGCATAAAGAGAGTATCCAGTATGTGTGGACGAATAATAAATCATTTCCTTTTATCCCAGAGGCTGACATTGTGTAATTGACTTGTGATTTGTGCGCATACTACAGTCTCCTCTATCTGCGAGAAATCAAATGAATTTGCTTATACTCATTATACTGGCTAAAAGAATAGCTTTAGAAAATACCTTATTGCGCATGAAGTTTAATTCACCTGCGATGTGCAACATATACAAAGTTATGCCATTTTGTGTTTAGATAAAAGTTGCATAAAGTTTTATAGAAGATTTTCCTCTAATAGAACTTGTATGGAAGTGATATGTAGAAGAAGGAAAGATGTATATCTATATTGTCTAGAAAAAATATCTGAAATTAGCATATCCAGCAGCAAAAGGGATTTTTGGTTCGATGTTGTAAAAAAAAAAATGTAACCTGATGTTGCCTAAAACTTAGTGCATGTTATATGCAGTGTCTGCTGGTACCTGTATTGGTCTTCAGCTCAATCCCTATGTCCCTTTTGGATCCCTTTGTATCATTGGCCCAGGCTGTATTTGGGGCATTGACTTCTGTCAATGTTATGATTAAGTCCTACCCCTCCTCCTGGCATTAGCGCATCAAGGCACGTGCGCTGTTGTTTTATAAGCATTTTAATAAATATAAATAAATGAATCTCCACCTCTGTTATTTAGCTCTCAAGTGCAAGGAAAATACAGAGTAGGGGCTCTGGTATTTGACTGTTGAAAGACCAGGGTTTGATGCCTAAAGTGTACAGTGCATCCGGAAAGTATTGACAGCCCTTCACTTTTTCCACATTGTATTATGTTACAGCCTTATTCCAAAATAGATTAAATGTATTATTTTCCCCTCAAAATTCGACAAACAATGGCACATAATTACAATGTGAAAGAAGTGTTTGAAATCTTTGCAAATTTATTAACCACTTTAGCCCCGGACCATATTGCTGTCCAAAGACCAGGGCACTTTTTGTGATTCGGCACTGCGTCGCTTTAACTGACAATTGCGCGGTCGTGCGACGTGGCTCCCAAACAAAATTGGCGTCCTTTTTTTCCCACAAATAGAGCTTTCGTTTGATGGTACTTGATCATCTCTACGGTTTTTATTTTTTGCGCTATAAACAAAAATAGAGCGACTATTTTGAAAAAAATGCAATATTTTTTACATTTTGCTATAATAAATATCCTCAAAAAAGATATAAAAAAACATTTTTTTTCCTCAGTTTAGGCCGATACGTATTCTTCTACATATTTTTCATAAAAAAAATATCGCAATTAGCGTTTATTGATTGATTGGTTTGCGCAAAATTTATAGCGTTTACAAAAAAGGGGGTAGTTTTATGGCATTTTTATTAATATATTTATTTTTACTAGTAATGGCGGCGATCAGCGGTTTTTTTCGGTACTGCGATATTATGGCGGACACTTTTTTTTTAATATAAATTTCTGTTTATTAAAGGTTTTTGCACAAACAATAAAACATACATCCCTTGGCCAGGTTGCCAAGTTAAACCATCGGTCAACATGACCGGGAACATGAAAAACATTGTGCCATCACAGATGGCATAAACAAAACAATGCCCTCCCCCCCCCCCCCCCACTCCACTCCCCCCCCCCCCCCCCAACTCCACTCCCCCCCCCCCACTCCACTCCCCCTGCTCAGTTCCCTTCCCCCACCTGCCTTAACCCAAGATCACATCAGTAAGAACATACTCCTCCATGGCATGCTGCTAACAATATCGCCAAGAGACCAGACACGAGTCTGCTCCCAGGTTAAATATATGTTGACCAAAATTGGACACCCACTCCCTACCCCACCGTGAGGTCCGATTTGTACCAGGCCCTCCACACCTTCTCAAATTTCCCAACACATCCTTGGGACAGATATGTTGCTTTGTAATACGGTAGCATAGCATTCACCAACCCCTTCCAGAAAGCGATCTCAGGGGCCCTTGGATTCCTCCATTTCAGTAAGATAGCCTTTTTCCCATAAAATAACAAGATGCTCAGTAGTGTTCTGTGCGCTCTAGACGAGACTACCTCCTCCACCAGACCCAGTAAACGGACACTAACTTCCTGCGGGACCGGAACACCCAGCACCTCTGTAATGCAGTCCGTGACACCCTTCCAGAACTGTTGGATCAGGGGACACGTCCAGAACACATGGTGTGCGTCCGCAGGGGAGGATGTACACCTCCAACATTCAGCAGATACCGAAGGATATATTGATGCCAACCTGGCTGGAGTGTAGTACACTCTATGCAAAAACTTAAATTGGATTAGTCTGTCTCTCGCAGCCACTAAGTGTTTAAATGGGCGATCCCACATTTCATCCCACTCCTCCCCCTGTATAACCGGGACCTCCGCCCCCCATCTTTCCCTGCACTTGAGTAAACCCTGGGGGCTAGCCTTAAACAATTCTTTATATGTTACCGACAAGGTCTTGGGTAATTCCTCAGTCACCAGCAGGTCCTCCAGCCTGGAAGGAAAAGCTTCCACTTTCTGCGACTCAAACTGAGAATGGAATGCATGTCTTAGACTGAGATATCGAAAAAACAGAGTTTGGAAGGTCATGTTTAGCTTTCAATTGATCAAAGGTTAGTAATTCACCATCCCGAGTCACATCTTTGAGCAATTTAACCCCCTTGGAAGCCCACCCGGGTGCATCATTCAGTTTATAAAAGTGTTGAAGCTTGGGGTTCATCCAGAGAGGTGTTGAGGGGGAAAGCCCTTTATAGCTCGGAGAGGCCAGCTTCTCTACTTTCCAGGCCTTAATCGTGGCTTTCATGGAAAGCGTAAGAGGAAGGTCCCTACCGCAGGGAAGGGGTTAAGTGTGTTCCTATTTGTGTTCTAACTGTATGGGGGGGTGGACTCACTAGGGGGAATCACTGATCTTCCGTTCATACTTTGTATGAACAGAAAATCAGCGTTTCCCCCGCTGACAGGAACGAGAGGAATGTGTTTAGACACATACCTCCCGTTCCCCGCTCTGTAACGAACTAGCGCACGTGCCCGGCGGCGATCGCGCCCACCGGGCACGCACGCGCCCACCGGGCACGCACGCACGCGCGCGGGACTCGGGGGCGAGTGGGGGGCGCCTAGTGGCTGCGAATGTCCCGACGTAGAGCTACGGGCTCTCGCCTAGGAGAGCCGACCTGCCGCCGTAGAACGACGGCGGCTGGTCGGCTAGTGGTTAAGGACCGCCTCCTGCACATATACGTCGGCAGAATGGCACTGCTGGGCACATCCACGTACAGGTACGTCCTGTACTAGTACCCAGCCGTGGGTCGTGGGCACGCTCCCGCGACCCAGTCCGAAGCTCCGGGACCGTGGGACTCGTGGACCCGATCGCCGCTGGAGTCCGTCTATCGGTCCCCGGAGCTGAAGAACGGGGAGAGCCGTGTGTAAACACGGCTTCCCCGTTCTTCACTGTGGCGGCGTCAACGATCGCGTGATCCCTTTTTTAAAGGGAGACACAATCTATGTCACACCTACAGCCACACCCCCCTACAGTTGTAAACACACATTAGGGAACACATAACCCCTTCAGCGTCCCCTTGTGGTTAACTCCCAAACTGCAAATGTCATTTTCACAATAAAGAATGAATTTAAAATGCAATTTTTGCTGTGAAAATGACAATTGTCCCAAAAATTTGTCAGAAGTGTCCGCCATAATGTCGCAGTCAAGAAAAAAATAGCTGATCGCCGCCATTAGTAGTAAAAAAAAAATTATTAATAAAAATGCAATAAAACTATCCCCTATTTTGTAAACGCTATAAATTTTGTGCAAACCAACCGATAAACGCTTATTGCGATTTTATTTTTATTTTTTTTAACCAAAAATAGGTAGAAGAAAACGTATCGGCTTAAACTGAGGAAAAAATATATTTTTTTTAGATATTTTTGGGGGGAATTATAGCAAAAAGTAAAAAATATTGTTTTTTTTTTTAAATTGTCGCTCTATTTTTGTTTATAGCGCAAAAAATAAAACTGCATGTACATAAGTATTAAAGCACCTTTGGCACCAATTACAGCTTCAAGTCTTTTTGAGTATGATTCTACAAACTTGCACACCTATTTTTGGGCAGTTCCTCCCATTGTTCTTTGCAGGAATCCCTCAAGCTCCATCAGCTTGGGTGGGAGCGTTGGTGCACAGCCATTTTCATGTCTCTTCAGAGATGTTCAATCAGGTTCAAGTCTGGGCTCTGGCTGGACCACTCAAGGACATTCACAGAGTTGTCCTGTAGCCACTCCTTTGTTATCTTGGCTGTGTGCTTAGGGTTATTGTCTTGATGGAATATGAACATACAACCTAGTCTGAGGTCCACAGCTCCACAGAAAAACGCTAGAGCCATGTCGGCGTGACCACTGGGGACCTGCTCTAGAAAGAGTCTTGGTGGTTCCTAACCTCCAATTACGAATGATGGAGGCCACTGTGCTCATTGGACCTTCAAAGCTGCAGAACATTTTCTGTACTCTTCCTAAGATCCGTGCCTTGATGTAATCCTGTCTTGGAGGTCTACAGACAATTCCTTGGACTTCATGGCTTGGTTTGTCTTTCGACATGCACTGTTCACTGTTGGGACCTTATCTAGACAGGTGTGTGTCTTTCCAAATCATGTCCAATTAACTGAATTTACCACAGGTGGACCCAATTAAGTTGTAGAAACAGAATACACCTGAGCTAAATTTTGAGCGTCATGACAAAGGCTGTGAATACCTATGTACATGTGATTTTTTTTTCCCACTTTTTTATTTTTAATAGATTTGCAAAGATTTTAAACACACTTTCTTTCACCTTATCATTATAGGGTATAGTTTGTATGATTTTGAGGAAAATCATGGATTTAATCCATTTTGGAATAAGCCTGTAACATAACAAAATGTGGAAAAAGTCAAGCACTGTGAATACTTTCCAGATGAACTGTTCAGACAAAATGGTTTTCTTAGGTTTGGTATCATAAGAACTCCTTAGATCTGTGCCACTTCCTGGGGCTCCAATAAAGAGATTCCATCTCCTATTACTGTCACAATGACAATGGTCTCACCAGACGGGAAGCAAGGTAAAATCTATAACCAGCATACAAAAAGCAAGACTTCACCCATGTTACTGAAATTTGCAATTTCAGTAATGGTTCAAGAACCATTGTCAGAGTGGCAGTATGTGAGGATAAATCCTGAACAATAGAACAAATCTGACAGAGCATCTAGCGCTTCCCTATGCCATTGGAAATTGAAAAACATGTTTTCTGGTCTTACACCTAAATCTCCATGTAACCATGATCGTCCTGTGGCCATGATCAAATGAACTCCACAAGGATGGATTTGGAGACCAAACCAGGAACATGCAGGATTCATAAGATGTCTTCATTTCAGCATTGTTTCCTTTTAGGCTAGATCAGATTCATTCAAAGGGGGCTTTTATGCCGTTTAGGTCCATTAAACTAGACCCAAAGTGCATGGAGGGTCCTGCACCATAATTTTCAATGTTCTTGCAGGGGTACTGTGCCCACACTGCAATGTTTGCTTGTACAGGGGAGAGCTGAAGAGAGATATACATACCTGATCCTCCAATTCTCCCTGCACAAGACCAGTCCATGCAGCTCCTGCGCTCTAGTGGCCTGTTCCAGAACTCTTAAAGCCCAAAGCAGGCTCCATAGACCTCCTGTGAACTTGGGCATGCCAGAGACTGTCCACCGCTGGATTGTGGAGCTGTGCTGTTTGTAGATGGAGCAGAGCATAAGAGGGAGCATAAGACTTTCTCCTCTCCCCGGAACAAAACAAACACCCTTTCCATGCAGTGCAGACACGGCCCCACTGCAAGAGAGAAGTTTGTTTTTGCCCGGAGTTGGGCTTTAGGTATGCTTAATTTTTTTACGTTTTGTATACATTTTCAGCACATCTTTCACAGGGATTCATGATATTGGCTATAAAAAAAAAATCACCTTAGTAATACTAAACGCACACTTTTATTTAGGTTGTCCCTTCTATTTCTGTATATGGATAATGGCACTGTAATTATTTTTAAAGGAAAACCTTTTTCCTAATTGATATACAGCTGTCCCATGACCCAGATCTTTCCCAGCCTGTCTGCAGGGAAGCATAAGCAGAAGAAGTTTTCTATAATCTAATCTGAATCTAGTTTAAAATAAAACAGCCTTTGGAATTTGAGTAGAAATAAATAATATCAATAAACTGTTTTAAATTGTCATTTAAATATCTACTTGAAATCAAATATTAGATTTCTGCAAGTCACAGGCTGTGTCATGCCCTTCCAGTCTGTGTCTTAAAATAGGAAGGTGAATCCTCCATTAATCTACATATTACCCCCATTGTGTTGAGGTGGTTAGTGGCCATGAAGGAGGGAATGGGCTGTCATTTACCACTGTGTCTGCGCCCACGTGTGTGACTCTATAGTCGCATAGAAACTCACTGAAAACTTTAGAGCATGTGCAGAGTTGCCACAACACCTGTAAAATCCCTAACTAAATTGGGGACAAGAACAGAACGAAAAGTGGGATTAGCGAACAGCAGGATTATTTTTTATTTTTTGCAGAATACAGAAAACAAATCTCATAGTGAGCGAGTGAGTATGAACAACATATAATACACCATTTATTGAGTTTTTTATGATGTGGGTTTAGTGACACTTTAAATGCAATGCAGTGAATGGAGACATACGAAAAATGCCCTCCTTGTGGAAAGGGAAAATATCTGTACATAAAACAGACTGCAACACATGAAATACATTTTCATTCACAGCTGACTATGGTTTTTTGGTTTGTGGGCCAAAACACCTGAACGAAGCCCCTGGGGACATAAGAAAAACATACAACCCCCATGTAGATAGTCTCATTCAAACCCCAATGGTAGCTCTTCTGTGATTGACCATTTTGCCAACAAATGTACCGTATATACTCAAGTATAAGCCAAGCTTTTCAGCATATTTTTTGGTGCTGGAAATGCCCCCCTCAGCTTATCCTCGAGTCACATTTTTGCGCCTGATCTCCCGGATTTTGGGGACTTGGTGCCGGCCGTAGGTTCCCTGGACCCCAAACTTGGCACACATATAACCCCACTCTTCCTCTACAAGTGTGCAAAGTTTGTTGTCCGGAGGACCTACGGCCGTGGAGCACAGATTTTTCAAAATTGTGCACCCCTTCCAGACTCCTATGTTAAACTGTAATTTCTTTGGGGACTCGGTACCGGACGGTCGTAGGTCCCCTGAACCCGAAACTTGGCACACATGTAGCCCCAGTTCTCCTCTACAAGTTTGCTGTCTGGGGGGATCCACGGTCAGGGATCACCGATTTTTTTTTTTTTTTTTTTTTTGTTACAGCTTTCCTACGTAGTGACACTTTGACATAGTTGGCATATACAAGCACTCACAAATTGACTGCTTTCCTGGGAATTATGTAACATGTAGACTGTGCTTAAAATCTTTATTTCAGGTTTGTTCTGGTTTTCCTCCTGTATATCTCTCTGTTCCTGTTGTGATTATCGCCAGTGTGATTCCTGTAGCCCAGCAGCAGTTATAAATGCGCTTTGCAGAGTATCTTCCAAGCACTATAAAACTAAAGGTCATTTATAAGCTCTTGTGGAAAGCATATTAGTGACAAAGTGTGGGGAGAGGGAGCACTTTATCTCCAGTGTTTTATTTTTTCCCCGCTTAAAATCAGATTTATTGTTCTTGGCCAGAAGCTTTAACATCAGCGCACTCTGCTTGTAATATAAGAGAGGAGAGCTGGAATAGACAGCTCCCTATGCTTTAATGAAAAATTGAGTTTCTGCTGTTTGTTTCCAAATAATGCGTCTTGAAATGAAACTGGGCAAATAATTTATTAAAATGTCAAATAGAGGTTAATGTAATGCTTGGTTAATAATGTGACACACCACTGTAGCCTGTAGCAACTACTTATACATTAGTAATATCTGGTAGTATACAATTTCACATAATTAAGTAAAAATGTATTTATGGGCTAGCAATGTAAATGTTTATATTGTATAAGATGTTTTTGATATCTGATGAAAAAAAATCCAAAAGAATAACTCCAGTCAAAAAGGCTAATGTGACAACATTATTGGTTGAACTCGATGGACTTTTTTCAACCAGACTAACTATGTAACTGGTTCCCATGCGCCGACTTGGACTGAACATTCTCCTGACTCCTTGGTGGCGTATCTGCCAGGTTGGGTGTGTATACATCCAGCCTCCTCCCAATAATAAGGACCTTCCACATGGGTAACAATTCAGCCTGAATGTAACCTTTCAAAAATTCCTGGTAGTTTATACTCTTATTCATAAATTGGATGCTTGTTGCCTGTTCTTTTCCAGATCTTTTAGTTCTGGGATTTGCCCAATAACGTGGGAATACCGCACAAGTATCAAAAATCTTTTTGAGGATCCTTGTTGGAGAACTTCACCTTATTGTAATCGGGCTTTGCCCATTCGGGGCACAGTATCATGTTTCTTTTAATGTCCCATATACCGTTAGCAGATACTTTGTCTTCGCTCCCCCAAATTCTCTATTCAGTGCCAGGAGATGAAGAAAATACTGGTCCTTTTCAGGTGTGGGATTTAATGTAGCTCACTCTGGATCAGCTGTCACATAGGGAGACTCCATGTAGCTCTATGTTAGCAATGACTCTATCTTCCAAGGGTCTTTTCTATGCTCCCAGCAAGTGACCATAGTGTTGAGGAGCGAAAGGAAGAGAAATATTTCCTGGCAATAAGGGCTTCCTCAAAGTTAACTCACTTAGCCCTACATAAGCAAAACATAGGTTCACTTCATAAAAACTCATGCTGACAACTGGAGACAGAGCATTGTACCAATCCATCAAATATAGGTATAACATCTGTTTTCAAATGGTCTTTTCCTTGCAAGAGAAAATATATTTTCCTCTTCTCCCTGGCAGTTTTGCTTTGCAGTAAAAGAAAATAAGCATATAAACCTCTGTATGCATTGATATGCTTTACCATGATAAAAAGTTCTGTACATACAATTTTAAGAAAAACAATTCAAGACTTACAACACACATACTACCTATCCTTCCAAGAGAATGAGCAGGAATAATGGTCTCTGTTCAATAAGAATACTCTAAAAAAAAAAAAAAAGACTTGGCTCAGGTTATAGCGGCTTCACAATCTCCATAGCCAACCAGGACCCCAGGCTGTACTCTACTAGCAATACATGAAATTGATCGATAGTATCATCCTCCAGTGCGGTTTCTTCTGGCACACACCTTCCTTATTATGTCATTATGGAGTCATCCTGTCAGCTTATGCTGCTAATGTTTTTTTTTTTTAAGTTTGGGTAGACAATCCCACGTGGGCGTAACTCTTCTCACTACTTGATTTGTATCAGTGAACATTTCCCAACTCAACCTCTAGATGGCACGGTTTTATCATACTTGTCATGGGTCATATGTCAAAAGTTTAAACTATTCTTGACCTTGGATTCAGACATGTTGACCTCGGTTACAGAATGCCTGTAACACAATGGAAGCATCTTGCATTCCACTACTGGAACATTTATACGTTAAATTTTTTCAGGAGTACAAAAAGCGCAATTGCTGCTCTGCCTTGTTGCATTATCTGCTCCAGCCACTTTGTAGTGAGCGAGAATGACACATGTCTTTTACAATAGGACATATTCCAGTCTCTCCTTATAGATGTTTACTGTAAAACATTGGGAAACCTAGGATTTGTCCAGATTCTTTTTTTTCTGATCTGTCTGTTCAATGTCAACTGTGAATTTTGGTACACTTGTAGTATTCTGCAGTGTAGCAGCAGAATCAATACTGTACTGTTTAAGTGAGACTATATTGATATTAAGGGATGTTGTTCAGCATTTCTAAGAAACAAAGCTTGTACATGAGCAGTATTTATGCAGTGCTTGAGAAAACAATTGCTCTCATATGCATAGTCAGAATCTATCATTTTCTTGTTCTTGCCAGCTTTTTCCTCTAGTTGGTAATCTGTCCTCTGTAGCTTACTTACCACTTTACTTCTTTCATCAGAATGTCTCACTTGCTGCATGTGCATTATGACCAGTGTGTGTTCCCTGGCACATGGGGAAAACAGGGTATTGAACTAAATCAGTCAACATGCATGATAACTTTTTTTACTCAGATTTAATACTGCATCTCCAACAGCCTGGGGCTAAAAATATCAGTTTATTGCTTGGCGACATGGTTAGCTGTTGGCATGGGAATTTCAACAGAAAACTAGTAGAAGTTTCAAATATGCAATCTTACTTAACACTATTCCTTAAGTTATTCATATTTGGTAAGAAGCTTTGTAAGACTTTTGCATGGCCATATGGATGCAGAAGGTGCTTCTTAAAGTAAATCTAAAGTGAAGAATAAAAAAAAAAAAAAAAAAGCTAACATGTTATACGGTTTTGCGGTTATATAGTTTTGCACAGAAAGCCCCAATTCTCTTTATTCTTTTTTTTTTTTTTGTCTCCCGCCAGCGGTCCTGACTCCTTACCCATGCTGAGTGTCCCCAGAAAAAAACATTTAGCCCACGTGACTTTTAAAGAGTCACACCTCAGACAGTAGATATAAATATATGAAAAATGTATTAACATACATTTAAAAACACAAAAACACGTACCACAATGATAAAGAAGACATAGATAATGAACGTGAATGGAGCTGCATAGAGTTCATGAAAAAATAAAAACCGCAGAGGTGATTAAATACCACCAAAAGAAAGCTCTATTTGTGGGAAAAGAATTATAAAAATGTCATTTGGTTACAGTGTTGTACCATGCAATTGTCATTCAGAGTGAGAGCACTGAAAGTTGAAAATTGGTCTGGGCAAGAGGGGGGTTTAAGTGCCCAGTAAGCAAGTGGTTAAACAATTCTCAGTTGGTACTAAGGGGCCCAAAGTGGGCCAAGAAAATATCCCCACACCATTACAAAACCACCACCAGCCTGAATTGTTGATACAAGACCGGATAAATCCACGCATTCATGTTTACACTACCATCTGAATGTCGCAGACTCGTCTGACCAGGCAACAATCTTTTATCATCCAAGTTTGGTGAGCCTGTGAAAATTGTAGCCTCAGTTTCCTCTTGGCTGACTGGAGTGGCACTCAGCGTGGTCTTCTGCTGCTGTAGCCCTTCTGCTTCAAAGTTTGATGTGTTGTGCATTCATAGATGGTATTTTGCATACCTCGGTTGTAGATATTTTAACTGGAAATAGCTTGGTCATGCAACATTGTACGCAAACAAAATTTTATATATATATTTCTTTATCGTACATCACGGGACACAGAGCGCATAGCCATTACACTTGGGTTATATGGGTACCTTCAGGTGTGGACACTGGTGTAATCAATTTCACAGGAAGTTTCCTCCCTATATAACCCCCTCCCACTGGGAGTGCTTCAGTTTTTTCGCCAGTGTCTTAGGTGTTGGTCACGTCTAGCTGTCCCTCGGAGGTCTCGGGACCCAGGGTAGCTAGCCGGATCCGTCCGAAGTGCTTCAAAGCCAAGGTGTACGGTACCCGAGCCCTGCTGGAGTGGGGTTTTGCCTATAATGCCTCTCCTAGGAGGGCTGGATTCTGGGCTCCAGTGCCTTAGTCTCTCCTAAGAACTAAACGCTACTGATGCCAGGATGCTATATAGGTCCAGGGGTGTGGGTTCCTTAACACAGGACCCCGGTCCCTGAAGGTCCAAGACAATACCCACGGAGATGGGGGAAGGCTGGGCCTCTTGCATTTTGCAATACTCTGCGGCGTGGAGCAGGTAAGAGGGAACCTGCGGGACTTGGTTCGACAGTAGGTATCCCCCTGGGGGTTCTGGGTCGGCTAATGGTATGCTTATGCATCAGCCACTATCTCCACTATGTCTTTTGAGGCAGGATGGGATGTACTAATGTTTACCCAGATAACATGTAGATCTATATATGCTTTTAAAGATATGTATTTTGCTACTCCCCCCAGACTTGCCTGTTAGCATGATACTGCAGCCCCACGTGTTATAGGGAGGAAATGCTGACAAAACTCCTGTTTCCTAGGAAGCCTATGGGGACAGCTTCCTCTATGTGTGCACTACAATAAAGATGAGTGACTTGCCTGGTGTCTGTTGGGTTGCTAGCGCTGGTCCAGGCTTCTCCTCTGCTCAATGCTTCCTCCATGTTGGTTTCAGCGTGGGGGGGGCGGGGGCGCACGCGTGCGCGCCGCCTTTTACAGCGTCAGCGTGCGTGGGGGGGGGCGGGCCAGCAGCGTCAGGTCTCAATTAAAGCAGCAAAGCATTTCCTGGCTGGTCATTCCCTCCTGAGAGCAGAGGAGGCTGAGGACACAGAGAGCGCAGCTGAGCTATTTCTGGCTAACAGTGACACCCAGTGGTGGTTTGTGGATCTTCAGGTCTGGACTTAGTCCACACTGACCAGAGAAAAAAAAAAAGTTTTTTTTCTTAAAGGGACTCGGCCTTAGATCTGGCAGTATCTGAGTCGGTGCAACCTTGGGCTCCAGCTAACGGGCATTGGTGTGGCAATACTCACAGGACTTTCCTCGGTATTGCCGCCTTCTCAGGCGTATGAAAATTTAGATTTTTTTTTACCATAGCCTGTTCTTATTAATGGTTCACTTCTAGCTACAACAGTTGGGTGTTGGCTGAAGGGGTGTCTCAAGGTTGTGCAATGGCTCCCAAGGGATCAGGACCAGCTAAGGCTGCAAAAGGTACCAAAAAATTAAAGGGGTCTCCATCGGGGTCAGAGGATTTGGCCAGGCTCCAGCGGTCCCACCCTCACCAGATAGACCACCGAACAGCATGTTGCAGGAGCCATTGAGGGTGCTAGGGGCAGAGGCGGCCCCCAATCAACCCATTCCCGTTTATGTTACGGAAGAAATGCTAGCGACCACCCTGGGTGGGCTAGAGAAAAGGTTAACTGCTTTAATTGCCCGCTCTTTGCCGGGTGGCAAACGGGCTAGATCCCCATCACCTAGAGCGGTGTGTTCGGATGCAGAGGTCCTCTCTTCGGAGGAATTGGACCCACAGGGGGATCAGGCGGACCTGAGTCCCGACGGGTCAGACATTGAAGGTTCCACTATAGATGAAATTTTTTCGGCTTCTCAAGCAGAGAGTCTGTGGATCCAGTCTCTGACAGATATGGTTCGCACTGCTTTTAAACTTCCAGTGTCAGAACAATTAGCCCCGCGGTATCCTCTTTAGATGTTTAAAGATCCAGTCGACAAAAAATTGGAGACCCTACTGAAGGCTTCTTTTACCACAGTAGGTGCCGTGGTTCAGCCAGCGGTGGCAGCCATTGGCGTTTGTCAGGCTTTAAAGGATCAGACTAAACAGATATTAAGGGACATACCGGCTCAGCAAGCTCGAGAATTGGCTGACCTCCCAAGGGCTCTCTGCTTTGCAGTAGATGCTATTAAGGACTCCGTTCAACAGGCGTCCCGTTTATCTCTGCTGTTGGTTCATATGCGTCGCCTTTTGTGGCTGAAAAACTGGTCAGCAGAGGCACCCTGCAAAAGGCTTTTAGCAGGATTTCCCTTTCATGGTGGGAGACTATTCGGTGAAGACCTAGATAAATATTTCCAGACCATATCAAGTGGTAAAAGTTCTTTCTTGCCTGTCAAGAAAAGATCGCGTGGGCCCGCGTTTAAGCGACAGGCCTTCGCAGGCTCGGCCCCTTCAACTTCCCGTCAGTATCGACGGCCTCCCGGGCGTTCAGCATTTAATAGCCGCCCACAAGGACAAGCCACGGCAGGCAAGAGGCCATGGTCTCACAAGCCGGTTAAACCAGTCATCAAGTCAGATTCATGAAGGGGCGCCCCCACT
Source organism: Rana kukunoris (assembly GCA_029574335.1). Lineage (NCBI taxonomy): Eukaryota > Metazoa > Chordata > Amphibia > Anura > Ranidae > Rana > Rana kukunoris. The sequence continues at coordinate 105,844,279 of CM056050.1, read as the reverse complement.
CTCTTGGGTGGGGTGAAGGCTTCGGTTTTTCTCCGAAGTGTGGAAGGCCAGAATTCCCGACTCTTGGGTACTGTCCGTGGTAGCCACGGGCTACAAGCTAGAGTTTCGGGAAGTCCCCCCTCCTCATTTTCAGGGGTCAAGTCTTCCAAGCGACCCATTAAAGAGGGCCTCTCTTGTAAAAGCATTGGATCGTCTCTTGCTCCAAGGAGTAATTGTAGAAGTACCAACCCAGGAATGGGGTCTGGGATTCTACTCCAACCTTTTCATAATACCAAAGCCCAATGGCGACGTCAGGCCTATCTTAGACCTCAAACGCCTAAATCGCTTTCTAAAGATTCAGACCTTTCGTATGGAGTCCATACGTTCGGTGGCAGCCAGCCTACATCAAGACGACTTTCTAGCATCTATAGACATAAAGGATGCGTATCTGCACGTGCCGATCTACCCGGCACATCACAAGTTTCTTCGTTTTATGATAGATCACCGCCATTACCAGTTCGTAGCCCTCCCTTTCGGGTTGGCAACAGCTCCGCGGGTATTCACAAAGGTGTTAGCCCCGGTGCTAGCCGTTCTAAGGACAGAAGGCATTTTGGTCCTGGCATACCTGGACGATCTAATGGTTATCGACAGCTCAGCTTCCAGCCTCAATCAGGCAGTAGGTCGCACAGTTCAGCATCTAGAGGAATTCGGGTGGATTGTGAACCTAGAAAAATCGATATTGAAACCCACAAAGCAGTTGGAATATCTAGGCCTTCGGCTAGATACAGACTGCCAGAGGATATTTTTACCTCAAGCAAAGGTCAGATCAATAACTCAAGCAGTTCAAGTGATCTTAGGCAAGAAGAGGCCGACTATTCGCCTATGTATGCGACTGCTGGGGAAGATGGTGGCCGCCTTCGAGGCAGTACCCTACGCCCAGATCCATACCAGATATCTTCAGGCAGCCATTCTCTCTGCTTGGAACAAGTCCATTCAGGCGTTAGATTGTCCGTTAGTGCTCTCCCCGAATGTCCGGCGCAGCCTGTTTTGGTGGCTGGTCCCTCAAAATTTGTCAAAGGGGAAATCCTTTTGCCCCATCACGTGGAAGATAGTATCCACGGATGCCAGCCTGTCAGGTTGGGGGGCAGTTCTAGAAGGACAGACCCAGCAAGGGCAGTGGTCGGAGGCAGAAAAACTGCTTCCCATCAATATCCTGGAGATCAGAGCTGTTCGGCTGGCCCTGATCGCCTGGACTCTCCCCCTTCAGGGTCTGCCAGTAAAAATACAGTCCAACAACGCCACTGCGGTGGCATACATAAACCACCAGGGGGGCACGAGGAGCCTAGCAGCCCAAAGATGTACCCTGCATCTCGGCGGTGTTCATCCCAGGGATAGACAATTCTCAAGCAGATTTTTTGAGTCGTCAACAGTTGCTCCCGGGGGAGTGGTCTCTTCACCCCCAGGTATTCCAAGAGATTTGCCAAAGATTCGGAGTCCCAGATGTGGACATTATGGCAACGAGATCCAACAAAAAGTTGGACAAATTTATATCCCGAGCCAGGGATCCCTCGGCCTACGGGACCAATGCGTTGATTTGCCCCTGGCACCAGTTTTCTCTCCTGTATGCGTTCCCTCCACTGCAGATGATTCCCCGCCTTCTACAGAGGATCAGGGTGGAGCGCAGGCCTGTGATCCTGGTGGCCCCCGCCTTGCCCAGGAGGGCTTGGTACGCACTCATCGTGAAGATGTCAGTCGGGGTGTCGTGGCCGCTCCCCCTGCGCCCAGATCTGCTGTCTCAGGGACCAATCTGCCACCCTGCTTCACAGCAGCTAAATTTGACGGCTTGGCGGCTGAATCCCTAATTCTTAAGGGCAGAGGCCTCTCAGATCAGGTCATATCTACGTTGATTCAGGCTAGGAAACCGGTCTCCAGAAATATTTATTACAGAGTCTGGAGAACCTATGTGGAGTGGTGCGAGTCTCAAAAATGGCATCCTCGAAAGTTTTTTATTGACAGGATCTTGCGATTCCTCCAGGTTGGCGTTGACAAAGGGTTGGCTCTTAGTACTCTAAAGGGGCAGGTGTCGGCTTTATCGATATGGTTTCAAAGACCCTTGGCCACCCATTCGCTTATGAAAACCTTCTTGCAGGGGGTCTTGCATGTGAATCCCCCTATTAGAGCTCCCCTCTGCCCCTGGAATTTAAATCTGGTCTTGTCAGCTTTACAAAGGCAGCCGTTTGAACCTCTGACAGAAATCCCTCTTGTGCTACTAACCCGAAAGTTGGTTTTCTTGGTGGCTATGGCTTCGGCCAGAAGGGTTTCCGAGCTGGCAGCCTTGTCATGCAGGGAGCCATACCTTATTCTACATAAGGACAGAGTGGTTCTGTGGCCTCAACCTTCTTTCCTTCCTAAGGTCATATCCAGTTTTCACTTGAATCAGGACCTAGTCCTACCATCCTTCTTTCCTACTCCCCAGTCCAGAGAGGAAAGACTGCTTCATACTTTGGACGTGGTTCGAGCCATGAGGGTCTATCTCAAGGCTACAGAGAAGATTCGGAAAACAGATGTGCTTTTTGTTCTTCCGGATGGCCCCAAGAAGGGTCAGCCGGCTGCCAAGTCTTCCTTGGCTAGGTGGATTAAGCAGCTGATTTTTCAGGCCTATGGTCTGAAGCGCGTTCCACCTCCCTTATCAGTTAAAGCCCATTCTACGAGGGCCATGAGTGCCTCCTGGGCGGCACACCATCAGATCTCTATGGCACAGGTTTGCAAGGCGGCAACCTGGTCTTCCGTACATACGTTTACTAAATTTTATAAGTTGGACGTTGCAAAGGGTACGGACGCAGCATTTGGGCAGGCGGCCCTACGGGCAGCAGTATAGAATCCTCTGGTCCGGGTCACGCCCCCTTTTTTTCTGTTGGTGGAGTTACTTTACTTCCTGATAATTTTTTGTTTGGCTATTCTTGGCCTTACGGTCTCCCTCCCTTCATAGAGCATTGCTTTAGGACATCCCAAGTGTAATGGCTATGCGCTCTGTGTCCCGTGATGTACGATAAAGAAAAAAGGATTTTTAATAAACAGCTTACCTGTAAAATCCTTTTCTTGAAGTACATCACGGGACACAGAGCTCCCACCCCTCTTTTGGGGAACATTGTGTAACCTCGGAGGAATTGCTTGCTACAAAACTGAAGCACTCCCAGTGGGAGGGGGTTATATAGGGAGGAAACTTCCTGTGAAATTGATTACACCAGTGTCCACACCTGAAGGTACCCATATAACCCAAGTGTAATGGCTATGCGCTCTGTGTCCCGTGATGTACTTCAAGAAAAGGATTTTACAGGTAAGCTGTTTATTAAAAATCCTTTTTTTTTTTCCCACACAAAAAGCTTTCTTTTGGTGGTATTTGATCACCACAGAATCCTTTTATTTTTTGCTACAGAAACGAAAAAATAAAATTGTTTACTTTCTGTTATAAAACATATTCGATCAAGTCGGATTTCGTCATACATTTAGGGCAATTTTTTTTTCTGGTACCGTGAGCCACAAACTGTTTCCGGTGCACACAGCAGTCCTGGGAGCAGTGCGCCCATCAGCCAGCGCCGTACAGGTATAAGATTGTGCCACCTACCCGCAGTATAATTACTGTGGGTAGGGTGACAAGTGGTTAATGGAGAATTATTTATCCATTTGTGATTTATATCCAAGTTGTGATAGCACTACACTTGTTTTATGTTTTAAGTTATATGCACTTTGCTGAAAGTGCAACAGGACAGCATCGGAGCAGTGTGATGTCATCCTTAAGCCCTGCTTTGAGCTGGCCACACATAGGTAGAATTGTGTTCAAAGTTTTTTGTTTAAAGAGCCTTTGTTCAGTTTTCTAATCGTTGGTGGAGTCCAAATACAATTTGTTTGTGAACCAGTGTGATGAGAAAGTTTAAAGAATTAGGGTGGAAAATATTTCTCCAACAAATTAATTTCAGTGTATGGAATGTGGTTTTAATTTGGGAAAATAAATTCATTCCAAAATCAAATGTTAAAAGCAAACAAAAGTATTTTTGAATAGCATTCATCAGGTTATTGAATGCACTGAGATACACTGTTTCCTACAAACAAACATCAATAATCTACTAGTGTATGGCCAGACTTAAAGGGGTTGTAAAGGTTTTTTTTTTTTTTTCTAAATAGGTTCCTTTAACCACTTCCTGACGGCCGTACGACTATATACGGCCGCAGGGTGGTTCTAATTCTCTGAGCTGCCGTATAAAGTCGTCGTCCGCTCCTCCGGGCCACTGGGGGGCGCGCGCGAGCGTGTTCGCCGCATCACTGACATGCCGGTGCGCGTGCCTGGCGGCCGCGATGTCCACCAGGCACTCGCGATTGGCGGTTACAGAGCAGGGACATGGATCTGTGTGTGTAGAAACACAGATCCATGTCCTGTCAGGGAGAGATGAGACCGATCTGTGTCCCTTGTACATAGGGACACAGATTAGTCACCTCCCCAGTCACCCCCCTCCCCCCACATTTAGAACACAATGCAGGGTACACATTTAACCCCTCCCTCACCCCCTAGTGTTAACCCCTTCAATGCCAGTCACATTTATACAGTAATTAGTGCATATTTATAGCACTGATCGCTGTATAAATGTGAATTGCGCCAAAAATGTGTCAAGTGTCCGATGTGCCCGCCGTAATGTCGCAGTCCCAATAAAAATCGCAGATCGCCGCCATTACTAGTAAAAAAATAAATAATAAAAAATAATAATTCTGTCCCCTATTTTGTAAGCACTCTAACTTTTGCGCAAACCAGTCGCTTATTGCGATTTTTTTTTTTTTTTTACCAAAAATATGTAGAAGAAAACATATCAGCCTAAACTGAGAAAAAAATGTTTTTTCAAAAAAAATTGGGCTATTTATTTTTTTACAAGTAAAAAAAGATTAAAAATGTTTTCAAAATTGTCGCCCTTTTTTGTTTATAGCGCAAAAAATAAAACCGCAGAGGTGATTAAATACCACCAAAAGAAAGCTCTATTTGTGGGGGGAAAAAGGACACCAATGGGAGCCACGTCCCACGACCGCGCAATTGTCAGTTAAAGCGACGCAGTGCCGAAAGCTGAAATTTCACCTGGGCAGGAAGGGGGGTATATGTGCCCAGTAAGCAAGTAGTTAAGCTAGTGCATTGTGAGTTCACTTACCTTTTTCTTTGATTTCCCTTCTAAATGTTTTCTTTGTCTAAATTTCTTACTTCCTGTTCCTCCTCAGTACGCTGTTTAAGTTGTTCTGGCTGACTAAACACCGCTCGCATGATGGTGTGTAGTTTTACTGAGGAGAAACAGGAAGTGAGACAAAAAAAAAACATTTAGAAGGGAAATGGAAGGAAAAGGTAAGTGAAACAACAGTGCACTAGCTTAAAGGAACCTATTTAGAAAATAAAAAACAAACCTTTACAACCCCTTTTAAGCCTCCAATCCAATCCGCCACGATCCAATTGTTGGCAGGGGATTGTCTGTCGACAATTTTGACAATTGTTGTCCAACTTTAAGCCAACAAATGTTGGATGACATGGTAGTAAATTTTCAGCGAGCAACGGTTTTGTTAGATTTTTTGATGATCAGTACACAAATCTGTCACGCAAAAGTCGAAAGTACAAACAGGCATGCTCGGAATCAATGCTCGCCAAACACAAAATTAGCAGAAGAGCCCCAAAGGGTGGCGCTTAAGAGCTGAAAGTCCTCATAGTACGTCACTACGTTTTTGTTTGTATGCAAGGCAAGATCAGAAGCTCGGTTGGCCAACAATTGGATTGTGTGTACGAGGCTTTAGCCTTTGGGTCTTGTCAGATCCCAGGTCTTGTTGCATTCTTAGTACAGCCTCATCTCTCTGTTTGCTTCCTGATGTCATTTTGATAGGTGTACATTTAAAGTATTATTAAAATCTCTCAAGAATAAGAGAGAATATGACATGTTATATTTTATCAGGGCTAAACGTATGCGGGGCACACCCAGGGCTATCCTAAGAATGTGTATTTGACCAGTTTGAACTAGTTGCCTTGGTATGCTTTTATAGTCCGGTTTTACAATATTAATGCACAACTGTAATTTGACAGTCTAAAGTTTGACATAAAAGTATGTGTCTTGACCCAGATTTTCACCTTTTTTCTGTGTATTTAATGTTTTGGCCATTTTTTGCACCCAGACAATGGCCAGAGAATAGACTTTAACCACTTAAGACCCGGACCAATACGCTGGCAAATGACCCAAGGGGTTTTTGCGATTCGGCACTGCGTCGCTTTAACAGACAATTGCGCGGTCGTGCGACGTGGCTCCCAAACAAAATTTGCGTCCTTTTTTTCCCACAAATAGAGCTTTCTTTTGGTGGTATTTGATCGCCTCTGCGATTTTTATTTTTTGCGCTATATACAAAAATAGAGCGACATTTTTGAAAAAAAAACAATATTTTTTAGTTTTTGTTATAATAAAAAACCAATAAACTAAATTTTAGTCAAACATTTAGGCCAAAATTTATTTAGCCACATGTCTTTAGTAAAAAAAAATCGCATTAAAAAAAAATTAGCTACCTAGCGGGAACAGCGACACTAATACAGCGATCAGAAAAATGATCGCTTAGTGACGCTGGCAATAGGGAGTGAAAGGGTTAACTAGGGCAGTGATCAAGGGGTTAAAACTTTATTGGGGGGGGTGGGGGGGGCTACCCTGACACTAACACTGAGTGACTGTCACACTGTCTGTCACACTGACACTAAATACAGTAATCATACATGTATGATTACTGCATTCAGTGACACTGTGACAGGGGGGAGGGGGGGGGCGATCGCGGGGGTTAAATGTGATTTTGTGTGTAGTGTAGTGTAGTGTTAGTGCAGACTTACTTGTAGTGTGGTGATCTCTCCTCAGCGGCGCTTGAAACAAACGCCGAGGGAGAGATCACGTCGCTTCCTCCTTCCTGTGTTTACACAGGAGGAGGAAGTGACAGGTCAGGCGGGCGCGCGCATTGGCTGGGAGCGATCCGGAGGGGGCGGATGAAAACGGATAGCCGCCCCCACTCGTCGGATCGCTCCTGCAGCCGCGCGGACCGCCGCATGTACGGGGGGGGGGTCCGATCGGACCCCCGATCCCCCCCAAGGCACCAACGTATATATACGTTGATGTGCCTGTCGGTGCCATTCTGCCGACGTAAATGTACATGCGGCGGTCCTTAAGTGGTTAACAACACAATATATTTTCATTAGTGTTTTGACAGTAACTGAGGAAGAAGCTGCACTGAGCTTTATGGAAGGCACTGCAGTAATTAATCTTCATTAGGATCGTTGCCTTGGCCTTGTAAATTAAAATGTATTATCTGAAAATAAGATTGTGGCACAGTATGTTTGATTATCAAAATGCCAAAATTTTGAAGTTGACTCCTAGATTCTCCAATCTGTTTGGCAGATGTTTTTTATACAAGCAGCTAATTATTCACTCCCAATAAACTGGAAGATGGTACTCAAGTCTACGTTAACCACTTAATGTCCACAAGCCCTGTTGGTCATGGTTTGCCTATAGCTGGTTTAGGTCTGTTTAACCCCTTTAGGCATGTGTTGTGCTTTCTCAGCATTAGAAGTGACAGCTGCTGGTTTCCACAGAATGAATCTGAAACCAAACAGTATGATCCCTTATTATGAAATCACCAGGATTATCTGAACATCCCAAGAAAATGTAATGGGAATTTTGAGTGTCTTTCTCACCCCTGTACCTAGGGTTGCTACCTCATCCCTTTAAAAAGGAACACATCTGAATTACACAGATTCTGAGGCTAATTTGATACAGATAAGGCACCAAGTGAGTTTAATTACCACCTTAATTGGCCACAGAACCTGTGTAATTCAGATGTGTTGCTTTTTAAAGGGATGAGGTGGCAACCCTACTTGTACCTGCTGCAGAAAAATGAAAGAACTCATTAACTTCCTATACCTACATGCAGTTGTTAATAGAACTACTTTTCACTGGATGGTAAAGCATTTCAGTAAAATAACACACCACTGTGGCACATGATTAGCAAAAGAAACGTAAAGATAGGATGCTGACATTGGACTGAGTTTCAGTAATAATGGCATAAAATGGCACTGGAGCTGCATAAGGGCCACCTGCATCTCCAGACAGCTTTTCCCATTCCTTTGCTTCCATGTATCCAAGTTGATCGATCAATCCACTTGGATACATAGCAGCTAGCAATAATGATTGTGTTTTACCAGTGGGGGTGTCTTCCCCCGCTGGGAGAACACGATGGCTCGGCAGGAGGCATTTCCCTGTCAACACTCTGTCTATGGCTGGCCCAACAGCCGCTAGCAATAATCACATGTAAAATCCGGCAAATCAGCCTGGCCGTACAAAGGTTCCATCATGCTTTCACAATGCCACATGTATGTTCTTAGGCTAATGGCTCGTAAAGTATTATGGGCATCACAAATTGTCACACCATTACTTTTATTCTCTCCTGCAAAGTTTTGTGTAGAAAGCAATATAAAAGCTTTGGGATGAAGAATTGCTCCCTGGATTATGTTTTCCTTTACCCAGGAGCATCAGAGTCATAACTGGAAAGTCTACATTTCACAGGAAAACTTAAAGAATCAAAAATGAGTTTAGGAAGAAGCTGGAGGCAAATGTTTTGATAATAAAGACAGACTAATAAACTTCTATTTTTTTTTTTTTTTTTTTACACAGAAAACAAAGTAGGAAATTATGAGGTCAGATAAGGAAACTGATCACACTGTACAAAATCGAACTATACAAATTCTGGTACAATGGAACACCCCGGTCCTTTATTTCATTGGCACAGCTATCCTTTGTTTAAGCACTTCTGTTTAAAGAGTACCTGGAAAAAGCTGATTTTATGCACAGAACAGCAGCAGCATCTGGTACCTTTGCAGAATTCCAATACTTTTCAATTTATGTAAAAACATAAAAAATTTTACCCTATAAGAAGACTATGGGAGGCTCCCATTTCTGGACTCGTTTTGAATATGCAAGTTACATAGTTGCTGAGGTTGAATAAAGACACTGGCCTATCCAATTTAACCTGAGAGTGTATGAATGTGTGTGCATGAATGACTTCTGTTTTCCATACCTCTGTACGTTGTAACGTACATCTAAAAAAAAAATTGTTGCCTATATTCCCCACTTGCTGCGAAAGAAAGTTCCACATCCTAACGGTAAATATTCCTTTACACAGTTTAGGATTGAATAGCTTTTCCTCCAGCTTCATTGTGTGGCCATGTTTTTTTGTTTTTGTTTTTTTTTTAGATACCTAAGGTTTAAAAGTTTACTCTCAATGCTAGTCACCATTCAAGGATTTGTATATCATTGTCATACCCCCTCTTCTTCTAATGTTTGTAATGTAGGTGAGCTGGCTGTGTCTGGCTTCAGTACTTTTTGAGTCACAGACACAAATTCCTTTTATAGATATAGATATCTATATATAGATATTAATGTTCCAGGTCCCTTACACAGAAAGAATTTAAGTGAAAGTACGGTTATGACAGCCAGGTAACTGGCATTCTCAAAAGATGAATTCAATGGCATCTTCCATACTTTTATTGTGACTGATTCACAACTTTTGCACTACAGATCTGCTTTACTCGTCAGCTTGTGAAATGTTATATGGTCTAAAATGTAACTTAAAGTGGTTAACACTTGTTTATACTCAATAAAGTGACGAACCTCAGCCGATATACAGAGGTGAAACAAATCCTCGTACATAACTTAAACCTGTTTATCTGCAGTCTTCTCTTCTCTATATCCATTCAATTCAAAGTCCAGAATTAATAAAGCTTGTCTGAGCTGTCAGAAAAAAAGGGGGCGGAGAGCTGAAATGACTGCACTTCAGAGCTCAGTGAGGAGAGCTCTGAGAGCTTATTGAAGGGAAGAGGCAAACCCCTCTCCTTACAGCTCACAAAAACAGCTGAGGCTGTCAATCTGCTGAAGATTCTTCCTGTCACCATTTTTCTCTTGGTATCAGGAAAACTTGTCTGAAGCGACTCGTACAGATGGCAGAGAGACGTGGCATCAGACAGAAATTACACTTTGTGCTGTAGATAGAGAGGCATACGCATTGATGGCTATAATAGAGTTTTACTGCGGCAAGTTGACTTGTCTGCTCAAATCGGCGTTACCTTGCAGCGCTTCCCATTGTGGCCACTAGGGGCGCGTGTCCGCTGCCGATGCGATGACTGCCGGGCACCCACGATCGCTCGTGACAGAACTGGGGACGAGAACTGGGATCTGTGTGTGTAAACACAGATCCCGGTCCTTTCAGGGGAGAAATGACTGATAGTGTGCTCATACAAAGTGAGGGAACACAGTTAACCACTTGATCGCCCCCTAGTGTTAACCCCTTACCTGCCAGTGACATTTTTACAGTAATTAGTGCATTTTTATAGCACTAATCATTGTAAAATTGTCCATGGACCCAAAAATGTGTCCGCCATTTTGTTGCGGTTCCGATAAAAATCACAGATTGCCACCATTACTAGTACAAAAAAAAATGTCATAAATCTATCACCTATTCTGTAGATGTTATAACTTTTGCGCAAACCAATCAATATACGCTTATTGCAATTTTTTTTTACCAAAAATATGTAGAATACATATCGGCCTAAACTGAGGGAAAATTGTATTTTACATTTTTTTTTTAAATGTGGGATATTAAAAAAAAAAAAAAAAACTCAGCGGTGATCTAATAGCACCAAAATAAAGCTCTATTTGTGAGGGAAAAAAATAGTTTTGGTACAACGTCGCACCACCCCACAATTGCGACGCAGTGCCGAATCGAAAAATGTGCTCTGGTCAGGAAGGGGGTAAATCGTTCCGGGGCTGAAGTGGGTAAAGCACCATCTGCGCCCCCCCCCCCCCAAAAAAAAACCTTTGTATACATATATATATTTTAGAGACATATATACGGTCTGGTGACATCACAGGTTCTCTTCACTTGCCTCTTTCTCTGGCATTTGGCTAGTCCTGAATTCTGCAGGCAGAGGTGTCATGTAATGAATGGATCCCACTCTCTGCAGCATGGTGCAGTAAGTCCAGAGGGAGCTGGGTGTCATTCAGCATGGATGAAGACCATTCCTGGATTTTTTTTTTTTTTTTTTTAAGGGGCTGTCCCTGAGATAAGTATTGCAGCCAGAGTTCCTTTTATTTATTTTTAGCAAATTCCTTGGGCTTCCACAAAACTAGAACTTTCAGGTGCGTCTCTAACCAAAACTTTTTTCTTTAAGGGAACAGAGGGTTAGGGTTTAGAATAGTTTCATGTTGGCGACGCATGCAATACTGAATAAATGATGACAAATGGCTGCAGAATTTTTAGCCTCCATATTGCTGTTCTGACAGGATCCATTCTTTGTAACTTCACTCTATCAGGTTAACAGAACCTAATTTCATTGGCTACAAACTTTGAAAATTAAACAGCACAGAATAGGCAAAGAAAGACATCTGGAGCATGAAAATAAACCAAGATGTTTAACACTTCATAATTAAAATCCAGCGTGCTGAATTTAGAGTCTAAACCAGGTTAACATAGCAGCCTTTTCCAGCAGAACAGAATTACTGGAAAAACCTGATGCTCCTAACAACCTGCTGAATTAGGGTGCACCAAAATATTGGCTGTGCTATTTATGTGGCTCAGCTGTTCATTTTCTCATTAAAAAATGCAGGGGTGGGGATGGGTGGGGGACTTGAAGTCCACCTCCGACATGCATTTTTTTTAAATCATTAATTAATGTGTGTCTAGGCCTGTACTACTGCATCTGCACCATCCTCAATCGTCGGATGACTTCAGCTAGCTAGATCAGCCTGTAGCAGTGGAGCTTGATGGGGGTTCTTTGAGCTGTGAGCAACTTCTGCCTCTCGGATGACTAACCACTGACACCAGTGATCTTTTAGCTGTCTGGAAGGCTACATTAACACCACTGCTTTAGGTCGGTGCGAGTTGTAGGGGCAGTTCCCAGCAGCTTGGTGCGGCCACCGGCACCATTCACTAAAATGACTGGATGCCGCTGGCAGCAGCTATTTATGTCTCTGCACAGCTAGCATTTCCATGCGGTGGACACATAAATAGGTACCATACAGTAAAATAACTATGCTTCATGACACAGACAGCAATAAAATAGTAGTGGTATAAGTTTCTATGGTAGAAGTTAAATAGAAAAAGTAGAAAGATCTGATTTCCATTTACAGCATGTCATGTAATAAAAGGAAGAAAATAATCCCTAATTGAGAAGAAAAATCATAGAAGAACAGAAGGCGGAATGCAAAAAAAAAAAACACCAGAATATAAATGTATGCCCATATATACTGCATGCAATGTGTCTGTGATCCTGCAGCCGAGGGCCTCACTGATGCCAGGAGACTCCTAATTCTAGATGGGCTTGTAGATTTTCGTAGAAGGCCTTAGTATTGATTATTTGAATAACTGTATAAATTCATTTTTTCATAATCTCGCTAGTGTGAGTCTGGCCGAAGTAAAGGTGTGCGTTACAAAAGTGTGAAATTGCCACAATTCAATCCCAACTCCCAATAAGGCTGCTTTGGGGTCTGCAGTGCAGGGAATATGGGTGACAGAGAAAATATTGTGTCAAGACCTTATTCCAAAAGTTGGGGCAGCACCACCAGACATTCAGGCTATTTCCTGTGACCACATTTTCTCAACAGCGTAGAGAATGATTTTAAAAGATTGCTGCTCTGTGAGGAAAGTAGTACTATTTATGAAGTCGTTTTTGGGCTGCTTCCAGTGGGATATACATTTTGACACCGTAAAAGGTTTTTTGTTTATGGAGTTTCATTGCCCAATGGGTATTAAGTTCTTGTTCCCAGAATTCCTTTGTGGGCAGTCTTCTTTGCTGTAGAGACCTCTGGTTGCATATTAGACTGACATGCTGATGGGTTATCGAAGGATTTGAGAGAATCCTGAATTAGAGCATCATCTTTCCATTGTATCACATGTTTAATTCAAAGGTATTGGTAGAATTCTTTGTAGCTTAATTGATTGGTATGACAGAAGTTGTGGAAGGTCCTCAATTGGGAGCCAATGAAAAGATCTCTGACATAGTGGATGCCTGCTGTGGCCCAGGAGATGAGATCCAAGTTTGGAGATGTAAGTTGCGGTGAGAGGAGAAGTAGGTATCAGATTGGTATACCCTTTGAGGCTTATATAGTTCCTGACACGACCGGAGGCTGTCGGTGTCCAAAACTGATTTATGTTGGAATAGTAACAGCATTTTAGGATCAGTTCCCAACTCATGAGATTCAATTTGTTTCCAAAAGGCATCAGATGAAGAAGTTAACCAATATTTGGCTTGTGCCAGAATAGCAGCTTTGTAATATTTAGAAACCTAAGGTGCTCCCATGCCAGTAAACTGGTTATGAACAATAAAGGATAGAGTTTCGGGTCTCCTTTTCTTTTTTTCCTGCAGATACTTGAGGATGGATTGTATGGCATGAGATGTGATTGCAAGTTTTCCATCTTATATTTATTAATTCTGTTGTGGCACTGCTTTGGGACATGTGAGTGATGATTTAAAGAAATGGCTGTGCTCCAAGGAACGAGAGAAAATAGGATTTTTTTTTGTACTCTCCAAAAAAATCATTCTCTGCTTTCAGTAGAGGAAACAACACCCCCGGCTTGCATGCGAGTAAAAAAGTTGTAAATAATTTTCAATTCTATGCTATTTAACTTGGTTGTTTTTTTTGGGGGGGGGGTGTTTGGCGGAATTGGCTACCCCCCTCGTGGGCTGCCTTTTTTTGTTTTTCGATCTTCTTGTTTTCTTTTTTGTGCCTGGCATCCTGCTCCTGTAGATGTCACTATACCGAGTGTGTAAAGGAAGAGTACAAAAATCCTATTTCAAGTTTTCAACAATATACCAGTATGCTGTGTATGAAAATCAACACAAAGTCAAAGTAGCAGCTCATTTACCCTCCTTGCCACCAACACAGACTGCACTCCATTGTTGTCAGCATTCTGTATAATTGTTTTATTTACATATGATTTGAACTCCATCGAATTCAGTAGGAAAGAATCATCATCCAATAGCGAGTATGTGGAACAATACCATTACATTGAATGTTTTGGGTCACGATCCACAGCCTGTGGATGTGGAGTTGAGAAGAGGAGGAACCATGTTACTAGCCTGGTAAATGCAGCCAAGGGCACCACTTTTCTGTAAAGTTCCTTCCCTGTCTGCTCTGTTTTAGACCAGTCCATCCTTATGGATCTTCCATCAGGGAGAGTCTGAAAGCAAACCGCAGAGGACCAGTCCCTTTGCCCTGCATTGGCAAAGCACAGGTTCACTTTACGTTTATCCAGTATTCTTTGAAGAGTTAGACTCGGTATTTTAAAAAACGCAATAAGAAAAATCAGTGTAAATCTTTCATAAAAAAAGCTTGCACAGTTGTGTTTTAATACTAAATGTTCAGTTTTTTGCATAAACCCAGTTGTAAATCTTTAAAGCAAATCTGTCATTAACAAAAATCCTACATAAAAGATGTTGGCTAAGAATTTCCTTCTGTGCACCGCCTGATCCTCCCAATGTCTCACCAACCAGTTATCCTCATGTTCAGGGAGAGCTACCATACTAGTCACCAAAGGAACTGTGGGCACTGGGGGGTTTAGTTCAAAATATAAGAGATTTAGGATTTTTGGAAAAAAGCGAAACCAGGGTTCAAGGGGCCGCAACAGAAAAGTATTTTCTGCTGGTAGAGGTAATAGTAAACATGTATTGTTTGCTTTTTAAAAGGTACTTTTAGTTTAGAAAATGTAGCACAGCTGACAGGTTCTCTTTAGGACAGTGTTTTTGTAGTTAGACTTTTTATAAGCCTAGCCTATATTTAATAGGCTATTATCTGACCCAGCATCCATCCAGTGTAAATATCCTGTAATAAGTCCTTCACACTGTGTTCTCATTATAAAATATTACTGCCATCCATAGTGCTATATTTGCTTGGATCCCTTTCCATTACAGAGACTTTCTTTAATAATCAGTGTATTGGAATGCCTGTGAATTTCTTACATTGCTATGTATCTCAGAGACATTATCACTGGAGATTTTTTTCATGTCCTTAATAAAAAACAAGATGACGGTTCCCCTATAAGCGGTGTCATGAGGGGAGATTAGGAGTGAGTCATGGTCTATATATAACATCTGTAGCGGTCAGTTCACCCGAGTGTCTGAGCTCTGATTGCCGATCATTATATCTGTTACCAATGACCACCATGTTACAAGATAATGTGAAATCATTTCCACTTCCCCCTCTAACAGCAAAACTGCACAAAGCTGTGCAGATAAGTCACAGTAATGGTCTGCTTCTGTATTAGTGCTGATTGTTGTATGATGATGAGTATTCTGGGAATTGGGCCTCCGCCGATTCCTCACTTGTTTATATATGAGCGTGCATGTAGCCACTTAATATAAAATAGATCGTTATTCGTTAGAGGGCAGCTCAGATTAACCGACATTTGCCAACTGCAGCAAGTTCCTTACGCTGTTCAAATTTGATTATCCAGAAAAATAAGTGTGTTCAATAAACCGCTCTCTTTTCAATTTAAGTGTGTTTCGCAGATCCTGTTGCCCTTATTCAAGTCAAGTTTTCCAGTGCTCTTCACCCAGTCACTGGTAAAATAATTAGTATTTCTTCTCAAATTATACAAATTAATGTATCTGTGCTTCAGTGAGCGAGTTTAGAAAACATGCTTTGTTAGGGCAATGTCATACTATTGATTGTCATTGGAGACAACTTGACAATGTGAAAATCACTATGGCAGCTTGCCTTCTTCAGTGATTTTGCTTCTTCATTCAACCATTGGGGGGGATGTTCCATCAGTGATTTTTTGCTAGCGTTTGAGATTCTGCTGCATTTCAACTGGTAGGGGAATGCCTGAGAAATTGAATTTATTTAAACCATTTTTTATGTTAATATATAGCAGTTTATCCATCAGTCCATAGATGTGCTGGCTGTATTTGTTCCCCCCCCCCTTTTTTTTTCCAGTAATACAACACTCTCTCTGTACTGTAGTTATGGAGGAGCTGTGTTGCCACCCTAGGTTCATTCCTGATTACAAACTTAAGACTTTGCTTAAGATTTCAGTGCATACATGGTTACAAGGATATTTGGGGGGGTATGTCAGGCCCAACAGAATATTTTGTGTTGGCAAAAGATATTGTTTTCCTGCAAAACAAAAAAAAAATGCAGCCACCACATCCAGGGACTGGTAAGCATCAATATCACATTTTTTTATTGGGCTTATTTTTTTTTTTAAGGAAGAATGAAGCCCTGTGGAAGGTAGCAGCTTGACCCCCCTCTACCTCTTTGATTAACATGGATAAGGATTGCAGTAGGCACAGAGAAGCTGCCCAGTCTGCATTGCCTTTAGTAGCATGACCTCTTCCATCCAACATTATTTGTAGGGCTGTGCAAATTAACTTTTAATCGATTAATCTTTAATTTTTTGATCGATCAAAATCTTTTTGATCGATTAAAATTCTTTTGATTGGTACTCCTCTCCGCCGGCTTCTGGGCCTTCAGGGAGTTCCGTCGGAGATCCGGTAACGTCACCGACACCGGCGGGGCTTGCTGTGTCCATCTGAAGGGTTCCTTTGCTGTGCCTTCATATCTGCATGCCGGCGGGACCTTACTATCTGCCGCACACAATGGCTGTTACACTTCCCTCTATCAACCTGGGATTCTACAGCCATCCACTGGGAGTTTTGATAGTTCCCTTCATGGGACATCTACATGCCGACGGACTGATGATAACCTCTCCTCATCTGGATTCAGCAGTGGTATCGTTGTACACATTTTTATACCAGTATCATACTTAGCTACAGATTTTTATGACTGCTTTTGGTACCGTTTGGTATTACTCGCACAATTTTTCCAGTTTATGTAGCTACATCGATTTTATCTCCAGTGCAATATTTATTTTGTTACCTAAAGCGCTGCCTTTGTGTGTTTTTTGTATCCTGCTATCCATTTTTCCAGTGGTTGGGAGCTGCACTGGGAATCGGCCTGCAAGGAGATCAGCTAAAAGTAGTTGGATCTGTATGTGCGTTATAATTAATCAAAATTAGTCGATTAATCGATTAAAAAACAAAACGATTAATCGAAAACAAAAATTTTGAACAGTAACAGCCCTAATTATTTGCCTTCAATTATATCTTGCTTTGTAGATTGACAACAGTGTCTATTTTTAAATATTTGTGCTATCTCCCTAGTTTACAGCATAACGTTTGTAGCTTGCACCCTTGGACATCAGTCGGGTTCTAGGCACCTGCCCAAGTTGCCTTCTAAATAATTTGGCCCTCTGAGTGAGTTACATTAGGTAAAGTGGAAGTTTATTAAAGAGATTATGCCAATGGATAAAGTAACACCAGTGGCAGAATTGCCACTGTGACATGGCCCTTACTAGTACCGGTGGAAATGTTTTGGGAATCAGGGATTTATCTAGGCAACAAATGTTTTCTCCAATTTGTGACAAGTGATGTAAGGTTCATTCCTCCACCAGAACTTCCCAGCTAGGAGCCTAGTGGGTTGTACCCTACTACCCCATACAGCAGTGAACTTTATAATCTATAAGGCCATATGGAAAGAAAATCAGGTTCATAATACTAAGCACCTTGGCTGTTTAGGCAATTTCATATTTGTTCTAGGCCCAGAAGTCTGCTCAACATCAGGGTATTGAGCTTCCCCTCTCCCCTGATTGATCCCCTCAATCATGGAAAAGTTTTTTTTTAATTAAAGACCAGAAGGCTGAAAATCTTGCAAGCAAGATTCGTGGCAGTGTTAGATAGAAGAGGGTCACATTAGGTATCATAAAATACAGAAGCTGATATGTGGGTGGTGATCCTCTAATGCTTCCTCAAAGAGCAAGAAATTATGGGGGTGTCCCTTGTTCTGGTAGAAACGATAAACCCTTTTAAAAATGTTGCGTGTAAAATGCCAGCACAGTTTTCACAGCCTACATGATCATCAGTTCTCAGATCATAGAAA
Source organism: Rana kukunoris (assembly GCA_029574335.1). Classification (NCBI taxonomy): domain Eukaryota; kingdom Metazoa; phylum Chordata; class Amphibia; order Anura; family Ranidae; genus Rana; species Rana kukunoris. The sequence goes on along the minus strand of CM056050.1, from coordinate 105,826,271 downwards.
AAAAGCCTAAACCTCCTGACTGGTCAGAGCCAACATTTGGGCCAATTTGGTATATAATCCTCATGGATGAAGTATCCTAATGTGTAGTAGATTGTAACCTAATCAAGAATAATCTTTTTGTTTTTTTACTGCTTGTAAATAAAAAGATATTACAATAAAAAAAAGTATGGGGAATTTAGTGCTTCTTTACTAATATTAGAGTTTTGTAGAAGAAAAGATTTAGTGCCTAAAAGGTAGTAGTGTTTGCTTTTATTGAATAATTACATTTCCTAATTTTAAAGCATCCGTTTGTAATAGCAACAACTCGGATATCAGACTTTATTTTAGCTGAAAGGAAGAATGGGATTGGCTGCTGTGGGCCCCTCTTTTTCATTTTGACAGTTTTTCTACATATCCGATGCCCGTAATGCCCAGTTTACATATGAAAATGGCGTCTCTGAGACATTTTTGGAGTCTTCTTTTTATTTTAGAGATGAGAACTAAATCCAGGAGCTCATCGTTTCAGAAACTTTTTTCGCATGGACATAATGCCCTGTTTTTTCCCAATAGCAACCAAAGGAAATTCTGTAGACAAAGTTTGTTCTTGCAGGGGTTTTAAAGTGGATGTTTATTCTTTAGCCTGTGAACCATATTTTATCATAATAAGCCCTTATCGCACGTTACCATTATTTCATCACATCATTAATCATAACCCATCCAGGCATAATTCATATTTAATGTGTCAGTAATTCTAAACACTGACAATTAACATCAGCTAAAAGCTGTAATTATGCTAAACTTTGTTTGAATAGCTTGTGTTTATATCTTTAAGTTAATCACTTTGATGTGATGTTTGTCTCTAATAAGTATTTTCTCTGTCAAGGGTGAACAAGTCTTTAAAAAGTTTTGGTTTATATTTGAACTTCAGTGTGCTCAGTGGTCACCAGTTCTGAGGGGTTGACTACCAATGCAATCTTTAATCTAAATGTACTAGTCACCTGGCTGCATGATGATCTAGTGAGTTCATTGCATAGTCACAAAGCAGATCTAAAATTTAGATTTTACATGTTGATTTTTTTAAGTTATTGAATGAGCTATATAAAAGCCAGAAAGATTCAAGCAGCAAACATATTGATGAGTAGGTAATGCTACCTTTGTATGTGTCTTTGAACAGGTTTACTATAAGCTTAGAGAGCTATCCCACCTATTTCAGATCTTTGAGTTTAACAGCTACATAACAATCTTTCTATATATCTTGGAGACTCTCATTGTAACACGTCACTAGAATTCCTCATTCTCCTCAACTGCAGCAGCCATCACACCAACTTTTTTTCTCCGTGGATTAGCCGATATGTAGAGTATTTTGGAATCGGTCTTCCAGTGTGATAACTTCACTATTCAGAATGGTCAGAAAAAAAAGTTTGTTGAAGAGATAAGACCCCAGCGAGTGAGTTAACCATCATCCCCCAAACTGGGATTTAAAAATGTCTGCAAAGTTAGCCTTTGAATCTAGTATTCTAGTAATATTGTTTTGTTCTAACTAGTCAAAATGGTTAATAATTTTTTTCTTCTCCTTTTCCTAAGTGACGGTGAAGAAGTTCCACCAAGAAAGAGAACTTTCAGCAGCAGATCAAATGAAAAGGAAGAAAAAATAGTAGCGACCAAAAAGACGAAAGCCACACAAAGATCTGAGGAGCCATTCGAGCCCCTAAACACGGGACTGTCACTGGCAGAAGATGAGGAGCTGGTCTTACATCTCCTAAACAGCAGCAGCTAATTATTTACCCAACTGTGTTTTTCTTGGCCATCTTCCGTCTTAGATCAACAGCTCTTTACAAAATCAATTTGGCTTCAAGGCAGTTCAGTACTCGGGGACAATGATAAATGAGAACTGAAGAATGACCTCCAAATAGCCAGCCTGCAGTATAAATACCGCAAATTTAATTCCTTAAAGAACCATTCTACCTATGTTACAGTTTGGGTTGTGTAAACGTGAATTTGGAGAAATAAGTGAAAGTATGTTATAGGCTTGCATTGAAGTGTAATAAAGTTTCAGGAAAATCTGGTAACTGGCTTTAAATTCCAAAATATTATAGAGTGAAAAACAGTAACTTTCATGTTTGCTGTCATATTTATTGTAAGCATACTGTACTAGCGTATCCCTTTGTAGATTTATTTTTAAAGTTAGCCTATGTCAAACTTGGGCATTTCAAAGTGAACACACTTCAGTGGCAACCGTATTTCAAGCCATTCAGTACAACCAAACATACAGAAAGCTGCAATATGCATATTTTCTGCCCTTCCCAACTTATAAGCTTCCCTATTGGTCTATTCATGTGATTGGCAGATTTAGTGATCAATTCGGAGGGGGTGCAGCAAAATACAACATTTACAAGAAAGATTGAGATTAGCTTATAATGTTGGTTGCCTATATATCTAGGTATGCTGATCCTTATGACATACCATTCTCACTGATGTAACTGCTGCTTATACATTTTTTTCATCCTGTTCAAGTAATAAGAAAGGATAGTTGTTTTAAAGGCTAGACATTTTATACCGTAATCAATTCCCTGCATTGAGGTAAAAAATCTCCCAGGAGTAGAATCACCCCCTCCACACCTCCCTATATACTTGGCCTATATAAGAGGCCACAGCAGCTTCCTACAATGGTACATAAGGAAGAGAGGGAACCAAGAGTGCAAGCAGGAGGCCCTCAGAATAGGAGGTTCCAGTCTGTTCTGTGCCATACCATTGCACAAAACACTCTTTACAACCCCTTTTAAAAACTTATAGTAATGCCAACAGCCCTCCAAAGAATGGATTCCTGAAAATTTCCAAGGGTGACGAAACTTGGGAGCGCAAGTACTTTTAACTGCAGATTTATGACAGAAGAAGATCCACAACTGTTATTCTGACTTGTACATGCAATCCTGTTGAAAAACAGGCATTTCAAAATAAAGGGTGGATTTGTGTTTTATGTTTTAAATTCTTTGCTTTGTTTGCATGTCTGGATGGTGACATAAAATAAGAGGCAGATTTCCAAAGAGTCAAAAAAGGAATTTTTCTCACTTGTACTCCTTGAAAATGGTTAATGCACCGTTAAAATGCATATAGGAAGCTGCGCTACCTTCCACAGTGTTTGTCTCCAAAGTATTTATACCTTACACAGGCTGCACTCCTAGTTCCAGTGCATCCCTCCCAATAGTGTTGGGGATGTGTCTGCCTCCTTGATGTGGGCTGATCAGTGGTCATGGTTGTGCTCAGGGCACTATTTGGACAGCTGCTAGCTGAAAAGGTCTAGATAGCCTGCAAAAGGGAGGCTTACAAACAATTGCAGCATCCCATTGCCTGCTCTGTGCAGAGCATTGGTCTGGCATCTAATTGTGCATATTCTACAGTTTTAGGTGCAGTGCCTGGCATCCTGTATTGTGGACTTATTAATGACAAGCAGCAGTGGCAGAACTTTCAGGGTCGCAGCAGTCACACTTGCCACTGTGCCCTGCAGTTCTGCCGCTGTGGGGGAGCCCAAGTCTGGGCATCGCCCCTGCACCTCTGACTGTACATTTTAGTATGCAGGGAGGGGAGGTGGGAGGCCGCGATCGGCAGCTGTAAGGTGCCCGCGAGCCGCAGGATCAACCTGGGGCCTGTAGTTCTCTCTGCGAATGTATACAGTGGAGAATGGGGGGCCTCTGACCCAGGCATGCATCGGCTTCAGTAAGTTGCTCTGCTTCTACACTTGCCGATACATGCCCAGGTCAGAGGCCCCTCTCCACTGTATACATTCAGAGAGAGAACTAAAAGCCCCAGGGAGATCCTACCGCCCGTGGACACAATACAGCTGCGGATCGCCACCTCCCCTCAGGTGGGGGGTACAGAGATGTGTGGGGGGGTTGGCAGCGGAGACCAGCCAGGTACAGGGGGAACCTCTGAAGGGGGGACGGCTGTCTAAGGACCTTGATGTAAGGGGGGGCTCTCTGGTGACTCTGATGTAAGGGGGGGCTCTCTGGGGACCCTGGTGTGAGGGGGGCTCTCTGGGGACCCTGGTGTGAGGAGAGGCTCTCTGGGGACCCTGGTGTGAGGAGAGGCTCTCTGGGGACCCTGACTCGGATATTTAACTATACATATATATATATATATATATATATATATATATATATATATATATATAATGTAAGGAGGGCTCTCTGGGGACCCTGGTGTGAGGAGGACCTCTCTGTGGACCCTGGTGTGAGGGGGGGCTCCCCACTCAGATATTTAACGATATATATATATTATGTAAGGGGGCTCTCTGGGGACCCTGATGTAAGGAAGGGAATATATATATTAGAACGTTTGGGGGATTGTAGCTCCACAGGACCGGCACATACAGTTTGAAAGTAAGAAAAGGGCACATACAGTTTGTGGACGTGTCTTCACCCCAAAGTTTTAACAGTCCTTGTTGAATCTTTTTAGCAGACTCACAGCTCTGCAGACTCGCAGCTCTCCAAGACATGTGTATTCACCAACTCCTTCTCACCACCCCCTCTATCACTACATCCTGTCTTTTAAAATCTGCTTCCTAAAGGGCCTTAACCATGTGTGTGGTGAATCCCTGTAGTCAGGAGTGGAGGCTCTTTCCCACCCAAATATCACTTCAGAGCCTCCGAAATTCCAGGTCCCAAATATCTCTCTATTAACAGAGAGAACTGTGAGTCAGTTCTCTCCTGATTATTTATATTCCTGGGAATTCCTCACCTATCCTGAGTGACCACATGAAAACTACCACACTTCCCTTAAAGGAACCGCAACAAGATCTTTTGTAGACCTAGTAACGCCTAGTGGGGGCCCTGAAGTTTCTAGTTACTCCTCTGGCAAGCAACACGCTTCTGCGGACCATCTGCCTGCTGGTCTGTACAGAACATGGTGTTGGAAAAAGTGTCTGCACACCTGCAAATTTTTACTAATGACTTTAGGTAGACTGCTTCTAACTGCCTGCCGTTCTGTGCCACACTGACTAGGTTCTTGATGCAATGCCTGGTAACTAGTGCTGCAAGTTTCACTAAATACTTGCAGTAGGCTGCTCGTGCAACCAGATTATTACCTTGACAGATAATTGCTTGTCCATGAAGCAGTCCTTGGCACTCCTTTTGCAGAGGATTTTATAAACAAAAAACATGGGGCCAGATTCAGGTAGCTTTGCGCATCTTTAGGTGGGCGTAGCGTATCGAATATACGCTACGCCGACGTAACTTAGAGAGGCAAGTGCAGTATTCACAAAGCACTTGTTCCGTAAGTTGCGGTGGCATAGCGTAAATTTGCCGGCGTAAGCCCACCTAATTCAATGTAGGAAGAAGGTGGGCGTCATCTACTTAAATTAAGCGTGACCCAATGCAAATAAACGGCGCATGCGCGCACATGCTCAGAATCACGTGGCATATACTCCCTAAGATACGTCGGCTCAATGCCTACGACGTGAACGTAACCTACGCCATGCCCTATTCAGGTAGTACTATGTAAACAACGTAAAAGACGCCGGCTGTTCCGACGTCCATACCTTTGAATGGGTTGCGCCACCTATATGGTGGAATAACTTAACGCCGGACGTAACCCTTACACAAACCGCGTATCTTTTCCGCCTGGCGCATCTACGTTCGTGAATCGGCGTATCTTACTCATTTGCATATTTAACATGGGAAGACCGAATGCGTCCAGTGTAACTATGCGCCCAAGATACGCCGGCGTAGGCAAGTTACGTCGGGCGGCTGAAGCCTTGTTTTATGGCGTATCTAGCTTTGCGAATCGGCGTAAAAGTACGACGGCGCACATTTGAACTTACGACGGCCTATCTGGAGATACACTGGCATAAAGCTACCTGAATCTGGCCCCTAGTCTACACTTTCTGTAGTAGACACACTTGTGTCTCGCATTCAGAAAGCCTTGATCATTCCCATAGGGATAGCTCCTTCAAAGCTGGAAGCAATTTCTTGATCCATCTTTTCCTCTTTGTGGGCTCTGCCCTTCTAAACAAGCTTGCCTCTGCACTCATTCATCAAACTTTGTCAATTGGTCAGATCTCTAATCCATAACATGGCAGGGCTTGTGTTGACGCTCAGCTTATTGATTGTGTTGACCAGATGATTGTTACAGTGGGGAAAATAAGTATTTGAACACCCTGCTATTTTGCAAGTTCTCCCACTTGGAAATCATGGAGGGGTCTGAAATTGTTATCGTAGGTGCATGTCCACTGTGAGAGACATAATCAAAAAAAAAATTCCAGAAATCACAATGTATGATTTTTTTAACTATTTATTTGTATGATACAGCTGCAAAGAAGTATTTGAACACCTGAGAAAATCAATGTTAATATTTGGTACAGTATCCTTTGTTTGCAATTACAGAGGTCAAACGTTTCTTGTAGTTTTTCACCAGGTTTGCATACACTGGAGGAGGGATTTTGGCCCACTCCTCCACACAGATCTTCTCTAGATCAGTCAGGTTTCTGGGCTGTCGCTGAGAAACACAGAGTTTGAGCTCCCTCCAAAGATTCTCTATTGGGTTTAGGTCTGGAGACTGGCTAGGCCACGCCAGAACCTTGATATGCTTCTTACAGAGCCACTCCTTGGTTATCCTGGCTGTGTGCTTCGAGTCATTGTCATGTTGGAAGACCCAGCCTCGACCCATCTTCAAAGCTCTAACTGAGGGAAGGAGGTTGTTGCCCAAAATCTCGCAATACATGGCCCTGGTCATCCTCTCCTTAATACAGTGCAGTCGCCCTGTCCCATGTGCAGAAAAACACCCCCAAAGCATGATGCTACCACCCCCATACTTCACAGTAGGGATGGTGTTCTTGGGATGGTACTCATCATTCTTCTTCCTCCAAACACGGTTAGTGGAATTATGACCAAAAAGTTCTATTTTGGTCTCATCTGACCACATGACTTTCTCCCATGACTCCTCTGGATCATCCAAATGGTCATTGGCAAACTTAAGACGGGCCTTGACATGTGCTGGTTTAAGCAAGGGAACCTTCCGTGCCATGCATGATTTCAAACCATGACGTCTTAGTGTATTACCAACAGTAACCTTGGAAACGGTGGTCCCAGCTCTTTTCAGGTCATTGACCAGCTCCTCCCGTGTAGTCCTGGGCTGATTTCTCACCTTTCTTAGGATCATTGAGACCCCACGAGGTGAGATTTTGCATGGAGCCCCAGTCCGAGGGAGATTGACTGTCATGTTTAGCTTCTTCCATTTTCTAATGATTGCTCCAACAGTGGACCTTTTTTCACCAAGCTGCTTGGCAATTTCCCCGTAGCCCTTTCCAGCCTTGTGGAGGTGTACAATTTTGTCTCTAGTGTCTTTGGACAGCTCTTTGGTCTTGGCCATGTAAGTAGTTGGATTCTTACTGATTGTATGGGGTGGACAGGTGTCTTTATGCAGCTACTGACCTCAAACAGGTGCATCTAATTTAGGATAATAAATGGAGTGGAGGTGGACATTTTAAAGGCAGACTAACAGGTCTTTGAGGGTCAGAATTCTAGCTGATAGACAGGTGTTCAAATACTTATTTGCAGCTGTATCATACAAATAAATAGTTAAAAAATCATAAATTGTGATTTCTGGATTTTTTTTTTTTTTATTATGTCTCTCACAGTGGACATGCACCTACGATGACAATTTCAGACCCCTCCATGATTTCCATGTGGGAGAACTTGCAAAATAGCAGGGTGTTCAAATACTTATTTTCCCCACTGTACATTGTTATGTTATGTTCAACTTGGTATTGGATGCTAGCCAAGTTGTGTCTTCTGGTCAGACCTGCAGGGCACTCTGGTTTAAAGGGTTAATTCACCTTTTTCATACAAAATGAAATGCTGAACTAACACTAATGCCCTACACCCTCCAACCCCCCCCCCCCCCCTCACCCATTTTCTTCTTCCCCAAGTACCCACTGTACTTAACCTCCAAGGGCAATGAGCTGTATGTGCCAATGCAGCTGGTTTTGCAATTTGGGTATTCAAAATCTATTTTTCTCCCCTTCTTTCTGCAGGGCTTTTAGGATGGATCAGAGCTTTTCTCTGTGCCAGTGCTGACCAATCATAATCACTCTGGTCCATCCTGGAACCCCTGCAGAAATAAAGGGAAAGAAGAGTGTCAATTGCAATTGGACATGGACAGCTTATCACCCATGGAGGCAAGTACAGCGGGGACTGGGTGTGTAGGGGTTTCACCTTTTCTGAAAAAGTGAACTTGCACTTAAGTGCTGGTTAGTGAAGCAACAGTATAAGAAGGTTTTGTTAAACCTGTCCTTATGTTCAGACCACCTTTTCAGGTTTTCACTGGACAGTATAGTTGTGATAGGGGATGACTGCTCACTTACCCCAGCTTTGCAAAGCTAAGGATCAGTGATACCAGTCAACAGCCTCCTATCCTGCATCAATAAATGAGGTTTCAGTTCTTTGACCCTCTGTTCTTCTACCCCCTTAAACCCAGGGGGTTCCGGGCATCTATATTAATCCAAGGGATCTAAGCTTGTGGAAAAATTTCTGAGCACATTAAAGTCAACCCTCGCCAGTTCTTTCTGAGGTGGGGGTATGCTTATTGTAAGAAGCTTGTGTAGTTGCAGGGATTAGTACCAAAAAGCTACTTAATTGTGTCACCTTTGTCCTCATTGTTTCTTCATTTCAGCATGGCAGGCGGGCCTCTTTTTTAGCCGTTTGGGAATTTCTTTCCTGGAGGTAATCATTTTTATTTTTTCCCCCAACAGAAAAGTTTCAAGGTTTTTATGCAATCGGTTTACAGCCCTGAAGACCACGGGAGGCTTTGTCTTCTTGTAGACTTTAAAGCTTTCAATGCCTTCAGATATAATCTATTGGTTAGTTAATGCCTCCCTTCATTGCTGAGATTTTTTGGCATCCTTTCAGATAATTAGCAATGTCTTCGCTTTGAGCTTTGCCTTGGCTCCAAGAGTGTTCACAAATGTCCTTGTGCCATTTTGGGTCATCTTGGTCTTAGAAGTATTCTATTCAGATACTTGGACAAATTTACTGCTGTGCAAACAGACCTTTCAATCCTAGGACTTCAAAATGTCAAACACCATGCTGATCTTGGAGAACTTAAGGTGAGCTAAAAGAACTCATCTCTAAAGACCGTACACACAATCGGATATTCCGACAACAATTGTCCGATGGACGTGTTTTTGACGTATAATCTGACAGTCTGTATGCTCCATCGGACAATTGTCAGAATTTCTGACAGCAAATGTTGTATGGCCATGCTCTCAAATTGTCCGACAACAAATGTGTTCCGTCAGATTATCTGATCGTGTGTACACAAATCCATCGGACTAAAATCGAAAGTACAAACATGCATGCTCCAAACCAATTCTAACCATAAGACAACATTAGCAGAAGTTGCCCAAAGGGTGGTGCTAAAGAGCAGAAAAAACACATTTTGTGAATGATGACTGATAAAGTTCTGCTGTCTGTATGCAGAACAAGTTCACAGCCAACGTCTTTCAGACAAAAATCAACAGAATCAACCAACAAAGGCTTTACTGTCACATTGTTTGGAGTAATTGGGCTTTTTCTTGAATACCTTTTCAAGCCAAGTTCTTCCTAACCCAATACTGCAGAGTCAAATTTGGCAACTTCAATCTCGATGTCAGTCTTCCCTGCAGAGCCACGACCCGAGTGCTGGGATTGTTGGTATTCACCTCCACTACAGATTTTTGCAACTGAACAGCCTCATACCATGAGATAAATTCTATGTGTCTCCGGACAAGATAATACTTTTTCTTTCTTGGCTAAGGAATCCAGCATTGCCATTTTGGGATGGTCAAGGTGCCTAATGCCTTTAGGCTCTGTTTCTATGAGGATCCATAATAGGCTTTCCTCCCCACAGCCTAATTCACAACTCTAATTCATCCTAAAGGTCTTCTATAGGGTATAGGTGAGGACTCTGTGCAGGCCAGTCAAGTTATTCAACCTAAAACTTGCTCATCCATGTCTTTATGGACCTTGCTTTGTGCACTGGTCCAAATCACTTGGTGGAAAGGGGATTATGGTGTGGGGTTGTTTTTCAGGGGTTGGGCTTGACCCCCTAGTTCCAGTGAAGGGAACTCTTAAGCAATCAACATACCAAGACATTTTGGACAATTTTATGCTCCCAACTATGTGGAAACAGTTTGGGGGGTGGTCCTTTCCTGTTCTAACGTGACTGCTCACCAGTCCATAAAGCATGGACGAGTTTGAGGTGGAGGAACTTGACTGGCCTGCGGAGTCCTGACCTCAAGGAGTACACCCTTCTAATTTTTGGAAATATTTTATTATATCTTTTCATGTGACTACACTGAGGAAATTGCACTTTGCTACAATATAAAGTAGTGAGTGTACAGCTTGTATAACAGTGTAAATTTGCTGTCCCCTCAAAATAACTCAACACACAGCTATTAATGTCTAAACCGCTGGCAACAAAAGCGAGTAGACTCCTAAGTAAAAGTGTCTAAATTTGGCCCTAGTAACTATTTTAACTCCCCAGTGTCATGTGATTCGTTAATGTTACAAGGTCTCAGGTGTGTTAAATTTGGTGTTATCGCTTTCACATTCTCATACTGGTTATTGGAAGTTCAATATGGCACTTCATGCAAACTCTGAGGATCTGAAAATCTGTTGCTTTACATAAAGATGGCCTAGCCCTAGGCTATTAGAATATTACCAAGACCCTGAAACTGAGCTGCAGCATGGTGGACAAGTGGTTTAACAGGACAGGTTCCACTCAGAACAGGCCTCACCATGGTCCACCAAAGAAGTTTGTGTTCGGCGTCATATCCAGAGTTTGTCTTTGGGAAATAGAAATAGTACTGCTAGCATTGCTGCAGAGGTTGAAGTGGTGAATGAATGAAAATGTATATATCGCGGCACATGCAAACTAAATCGCCTCTGGGCGCTTGTTGTTCCTGTCTCCTTTGATGTCAAAAGAGACGAGTCTTGATCTTTCTCCTGAATTGCGAATCTTCTTTCTCCTTTGGTCTTGTAGTTGGCTTTCGGAATCTGGCGCAGGTTTTGATTGGTGGATCGCAGAACGCGATTGGGATTGTGAGCTTTTTTTTTCCGCATAAGTAATGGGGAGCATTCCCATGGATACATCTATGCTTTAGACAGAGTGCTTTAAAAGCAAATCTGTCTCTTACTGGCAACCAATGAAGGGTTCTCAGTGAAGGTGAGATTGATTCCCAGGTTTTTTTTTCCCAGTCACAAGTCTGGCGGCCGTATTCTGAACAACTTGCAGACGAGCGTTTTGGTACTTGGGGAGTCCGAGGTAAAGGGCGTTTGCATAGTCCAGTCTGGAGTTTACAATTGCTAATTGGTGGTGGTCAATCTGTCAGTGCTCAGACCATGCGCCCCACACTGCATCAAATTGGTGTGCATGGCTGTTGTCCCAGAAGGAAGCCTCTTTTAAAGGTGATGCACAAGAAAACCTGCAAATAGTTTGTTGAAGACAAGTAGATGAGACCAAGATAAACATATTTGGTTCAGATGGTGTGAAGCGTGTGTGGCGGCAGCCAGGTGATGAGTACAAAGACAAGTGTGTCTTGCCTACTGTCAAGCAGGGTGGTGGCAATGTCATGGTCTGGGGCTGCATGAGGGCTGCCAGCACTGGGGAGCTACAGTTTATTGAGGGAACCATAAATGCCAACATGTACTGTCACATACTGAAGTAGAGCATGATCCCCTCCCTTCAGAGACTAGGCCGCAGAGCAATATTCCAATATAATAGCGACCCCAAACACACCTCCAAGACGACCACTGCCTTGCTAAAAAAAAAGCTGAGGGTAAAGGTGATGGCCAAGCATGTCTCCAGATCTAAACTCTATTGTGCATCCTGTGGGGCATCCTGAAACAGGAGGTGGAGGAGCGCAAGGTCTCTAAAATTCACTAGCTCTGTGATGTTGTCAGGGAGGAGTGGAAGAGAACTCCAGTGGCAACCTGTGAAGCTCTGGTGAATATCATGCCCAAGAGGGTTAAGGCAGTGCTGGAAAATAATGGTGGCCACACAAAATATTGACACTTATATAATATTGGCCCAATTTTAACTTTTAGGCCGGATTCACACCTATGCGAATTGGTTGCGGTTTAAACCGCATCTAATACGCAGAACATTTCTAAATACATTTTCAATGAGGCTGGTTCACATATGTGCGATGCATTGCAGAAAAAACGTGTGCGAATTTTATGCCTTGCGGTGCCTCTCAGGTGCGAATTCAGTCCTATTATCTTCTATGGGTACGCAGCTGATTCGCAGATGTGTTCAGTTCTCTTCAGGAATTTCTGTCATTCAGGTCAATACACTTCTCCCCCACTCTCCTCTCACCCGGAACTTCTCCCAGGTCTCCAAATTCGCAGCTAAAACGCAATGGATCTGCTGAACACTTCTCTTATCTATCTGCAGAGATTACAGAGCTGAAATTCGCACCGCACAAGTGTGATTCCGGCCTTACACTTGTGGTGTACTCCCTTTTGTTGCCAGTGCTTTAGACAATAATGGCTGTGTGTTGAGTTATTTTGAGGGGACAACAAATGTACACTGTTATACAAGCTGTACACTTTAGCAAACTTTAATTTCTTCAGTGTTGTCACATGAAAAGATATAATAAAATATTTATAAAAATGTGAGGGGTGTACTCACCTTTGTGAGATGTTGTATTTTGTGCTGACGGGGACCACCCCCTGCCAGAACACATTGGCTGAGAGCACTGATCTGCTGCTGGTTTTCTAGCATGCCCATTCAACAGAAGTCGATCATGAGGTCGGCTTCTGTCAAAAAGCAGCTCTACACAAGGTTTCGAAAGTCGTCTTTCTACTGTAATGGCTCACTTCGGCTAGTATTCAACCCATGTTTACAGGGCTTTAGCCTTCCACACCACATATGAAGATTAGGCAAAATACTACATGTACTTTGTCCCCTGAGGGGGAGGATACTGCAGTTAAAGTAGATTACTTCTTTAAAACATAATATATTTAATGAGGCCACACTGGGTTAAAGGGGTTGTAAAGTTTTTTTTTTTTCTAAATAGGTTCCTTTAAGCTAGTGCATTGTTGGTTCACTTACCTTTTTTTCAATTTCCCTACTAAATGTTTTTTTTTCTTTGTCTGAATTTCTCACTTCCTGTTTCTCCTCAGTAAGCTTTTCACCATCACCCAAGCGGTGGATAGTCAGCCAGAACAGCTTACGGAGAAGGAAAAGGAAGTGAAAAAATTCAGACAAAGAAAAAAAACATTTAGAAGGGAAATCGAAGAAAAAGGTAAGTGAACCAAAAATGCACTAGCTTAAAGTAACCTATTTAGAAAATAAAAAACAAACCTTTAAGGACTCTTCCAACTCTCATATGACAGCTTTGGGTGCCTTGTTCAACCAGTCACCAAGCATGAGCACTGTCACTTTGGAGGAAGGGCAGTGAGTCGCATTCTCCTCATACTTGCAAGTACCAGGTATGTCACTTTGTCTTCTCAGGCAAAGGAAATGGGTAAGCAAAGGGAAGGTACATAAACCAGCTGCAAGGACAGCTTCAGGTAGAAACCATTGCTTTGCTCTGCATGGATAAATAAAAGGTTCACTTTAAACGTGAGCTTTGGCCCCAACAGCTTAGATTGGGTATCTCTATATGTGACATACAACGATATTTAGTGGTATAGAAAGAGTAGGAATCGCGCTAATCGTGAATATATATCCAATGGAGGGCACAGTGCATGCTGTGGTTATTAAAACAAATTAAGTGAATAGCCTGTGAACGCATACAATCAATCAATTATAATGAATACCACACAAATGTGGATACAGATATGAGCCCACCAAAAAAAATTTATACTGTTAGGTGACTATATAAAGAAAACCGCCCCAATATAGGTGTGGTTAAAGTGAAAAAAACCATCAAACTAATAAAGCCACACAAGTAATAAATTAGGTAAACTGAAAAAATAGACTCCACCTGATGGACAGGGAGAAAAAAATAAATACAAAGTCTATGATGTGTTAAAAAATAGTCAGTGTGATGAAAAAATCAGATGAAAATGTAACGTCTCTGTCTTCTTAACCTGTATGTACCCAGAAGAGGAAGGAAGTCTCAAGCTGATGTAGATATGTCAATCTCCTGGATATCAATCACGAATGAACTTGCACAGATCTAAAACCGCAGGATCTCAGCGCCATAAAAACAAAGACAAAAACAAAAAAGACTCGCATAGTATAAAACCTTATGGAAAACTGAAAGGGCTACACCCGTGTGGGACAGTCTTGCGACCAGGGGAGGGAATAGTGCGGACCCACCACCTCTGCACACACTGACCCTTACCAGATCTGGACCCCACAGGGTAGTAACAGGCACTCAGAGAAGGGATCGTGATTCAGCAACCATAGGACATCAACCGATGACAGAGTTGGTGATACCATGTAATATAAAACCGCACATAGTGTAAAATCAAAATGGTATTTAATATAAAAAATTAAAGGTTGCACTTACAAAGATAAAAATCAGTAGGGCATGTAAAAAGCAAAGTGCCGGCCGGCTGGATGGTACGCGTGCGTCCTTCCGTCTGGATGTGGTGACGTGGGAACGTCTCCTCCCAACGTTTCGTCTTCGTAAGACTTGGTCACGGGATAAGGACGACGCCCCACGTCACCACAATAGTACCCGTAGTGGGCGGAGTCAGTCAAAGAGCGGCCCCATCGTCGCCATTTTGGATATGGGCTATAGTAAGGGAAAGGGGTGTAAACCCTCTCATCTCCTATATATCAATGGAGCCAAACGAGGGATCGAGTGAGAACAGACTAAAAAGGTCATAATATAGGTAAACTGGGATACTAAGTGTACCATGGGGGATGAATCACACCAGGTGCATAACAATACCCACAGTGTTTGAGATAGCAAATAGACTGGTAGTCATAAAGGCTGTCTCTCCAACTTAAACCAAGCCTTTAATGTTATAGTCTATGCGGAACTCTAATCAAGATGGATAGTATTAATTTAGTAGTGAGGAGGCTGTGCCGCCTGAGAGAGCTGACTCACAACCACTAAGGTAAACCATCACATAATACATATAAATAAAATTAGAATAAACTTAAATGAAATGGTTGAACATGCGTATCGTTGTGCACTCATTATTAAATAAATGCACAACCGATTTCCTCATTAAAATATGGAGAGGAGCGCACATTCAACCAACCATAAAAATTAACCCCACCTAATGGACTTTAGTGAACAACATTTGTATGTACTGACGAAAGGTTACAGATGGCCATATCAACATAATTACAAAGGTTGTAAGCAGTAACATACAGCTGACATTAGTCTAAAGTTATACATCAATAAAACCGGGAAGAAACGAAAATAAAGGAAGAAAAAAAGGGGGAAATCGGGAAAGTAAAGGATATGAATCCCTCCCTTCCACTTTCTCTACCCTTCCCAACCATTTCAGCACGTGCTATACCTTGATTATAAATAGCACTAGATAAATAATTTGACATAGAAATGAATAGGTACTGTGGAACATTATAACTAAGTTAAATTAAATATTATCTGGACTGTATCAGGAATTGTCAATGAAACAGTTGACATCTACCTCAATGTTGAGGCCATGGGGTTCAAAACATCGCAGGGTATGTATCCAGGCCATTTCAGAACGGGAAATACTTCTGACTAAGTCACTCCCCCTCCAGTGGGCCTGATACTTCTCAATCCCTAGAAAAACAGTGCCTCTTGGGTCCTTATTATGGACTTTCAAATAATGGTTAGAAACGGAATGGTCTGGAAAGCCATTACAGATGTTTGTCAAGTGCTCATTTAAACGCACTTGTAAGGGGCGCTTAGTCCTGCCCACATATTGTAGGCCACAGGGACATTGCAACAGATAAATGGAGCCCACACTTGAGCAAGTGATAAAAGACTCGATCGGGTAAACCTTCGGTGAATATCTGGACCTAAAACTTGTGGTTCTTTTAGGGGTATGGTTATTCACCGTACAAACACGGCATCTTCCGCATTTAAAAAAACCTGTCAACCCTGATGAAAACATGGAAGGCAATCTTGGTGGATCCAAAATGTTAGGTGCTAACTTATTTCTTAAAGAGCCAGCTCCCCTAAACACTACCTGAGGTTTATCAGGGAGAATGTTATTCAAAATCTTGTCACTTTTGAGGACATGCCAATGCTTCCTGAGGATATGTTTAACGTTAGCGTGTTGGCAGGAGTAATCAGTCACAAAAGGACTTCTAAATTTGTTGTCTACAATAGGTTTCGGCCTATCCTTTAGGATATCTTCCCTGTTGAGATTAGCCACTGTTCCCAGGGAATCTGACAGGAAAGAGCGGTTATAGCCTTTTTCTATAAACTGCCTATTGAGTCTTTCAGCCTGTTTTAGAAAGGTTACTTGATCAGTACAGTTTCTTTTTAGACAAAGGAACTGACCCTTGGGGACGGCCTTGAGCCAGCTAGAATGATGACAACTGTCATGCGGAATGAACGAGTTCCTGTCTGTTGTTTTGAAATAAGTAGACGTGGATAACTGATTACCCTCTATGCTGATGACCAAGTCTAAAAAGTTGATGGTATCAAGACTTGCTTCATATTTTAGAATAATCCCTCTATCGTTATTATTGAGATATTCCATAAAACGAATGAGGTCATCCTCCCTGCCATCCCATAGGAGGAGGATATCATCGATATATCTGGCCCACAACAAAAGTTGGGGCCTAGAAGGGACATCGACGACATCCTCCTCCCACTTGGCCATAAATAAATTGGCCAAGCTGGGGGCATATTTAGCCCCCATTGCGACTCCTCTATCCTGCCTGTAGAAGTGTCCACTGTGCCAGAAAAAATTATGGGAAGCCGCATATTCTAGTAACTCCATAATGTAGGAAATCTGTACTTCCATAAGGTTGGAATCTCTCTTTAGAAAATGGGAGACTGCTTCTAAACCCAGTTTATGGGGAATGATGGTATACAAAGAAGTGACATCGGCGGTCACCAACCAAACATTGGGGGGCAGTGTCAATCCTGCCAACAGGTTAATAACATGCTTAGTATCCCGAACATACGAGGGCATGTTTCTAACTAGAGGCTGGAGAAAAAAATCAATATATTTGCCCACCCGGGACGTGACCGAGTCTATCCCTTTCACTATGGGACGTCCCGGGGGGCAAACAGGATTTTTGTGTACCTTAGGAAGGTAATAGATAATGGGTACACGGGGGGCCTTAGGAATTAGAAAGGCTTTCTCCTTCGCATTAAGAATATTTAAACGTGACCCCTTATTTATAACCTCTATAACGTTGGGAGGAGACGTTCCCACGTCACCACATCCAGACGGAAGGACGCACGCGTACCATCCAGCCGGCCGGCACTTTGCTTTTTACATGCCCTACTGATTTTTATCTTTGTAAGTGCAACCTTTAGTTTTTTATATTAAATACCATTTTGATTTTACACTATGTGCGGTTTTATATTACATGGTATCACCAACTCTGTCATCGGTTGATGTCCTATGGTTGCTGAATCACGATCCCTTCTCTGAGTGCCTGTTACTACCCTGTGGGGTCCAGATCTGGTAAGGGTCAGTGTGTGCAGAGGTGGTGGGTCCGCACTATTCCCTCCCCTGGTCGCAAGACTGTCCCACACGGGTGTAGCCCTTTCAGTTTTCCATAAGGTTTTATACTATGCGAGTCTTTTTTGTTTTTGTCTTTGTTTTTATGGCGCTGAGATCCTGCGGTTTTAGATCTGTGCAAGTTCATTCGTGATTGATATCCAGGAGATTGACATATCTACATCAGCTTGAGACTTCCTTCCTCTTCTGGGTACATACAGGTTAAGAAGACAGAGACGTTACATTTTCATCTGATTTTTTCATCACACTGACTATTTTTTAACACATCATAGACTTTGTATTTATTTTTTTCTCCCTGTCCATCAGGTGGAGTCTATTTTTTCAGTTTACCTAATTTATTACTTGTGTGGCTTTATTAGTTTGATGGCTTTTTTCACTTTAACCACACCTATATTGGGGCGGTTTTCTTTATATAGTCACCTAACAGTATACATTTTTTTTGGTGGGCTCATATCTGTATCCACATTTGTGTGGTATTCATTATAATTGATTGATTGTATGCGTTCACAGGCTATTCACTTAATTTGTTTTAATAACCACAGCACGCACTGTGCCCTCCATTGGATATATATTCACGATTAGCGCGATTCCTACTCTTTCTATATTATTGTTTTATGTTGTATAACATTTTTGAGTCGCAGCTGTCACTTGTTATGGTTTACTGGGTATGCGCAATATTTATTTATTTTATATTCTATTTGTTCGTATACAATAATATTGCAGCTACCATTTGTGCTCTATTCATAAGCACCTTCTTCACTGATTCACCCCACATAGTTATTAATTATGGATGTCTTTGAGTTCAGAGCCACACGAGTCGTTAACTCAGAAGGGGTCTTTGAAACATTCAAAGAGGGGGAAAATGATATAGGGGGGCTCTTTATGAGACTAAAAAACCTCACCATCTCAGAGATACACACACAATGGGACATAGTGTTTCTTGACACTTATCTTAAACACCAAATGGTCCCTAGGAGCCTGAGATGGGAAGTCTCCCCCCAAAAAGGGGATATAGATCTGGAGGGTTGGTATAAGTACTTCAACGATACTGGTTTAAATTTATTAAGATTTCTGACCGACCGCAAAACTATTAAACTTAAAAAACTAGATGATGAGATTAAAACTATCAAGGAAAAACTCTCTCCCTTCATGACCAGTGAGGACTATGCTGATAGATCCAAGAACCTTTTAAGAACACTGGAGAAGGAAGATAGAGAGCAAAAAATCAAGAAGAAAAAGAAGTTTAATAGGGATTTCAGTGATTACCATTCTAAACTAGTTTTTGAATGGCAAAAAAAAACTTTTGGCTGAAACTAATAGCTCCAACACAACCGAGATGGATGTGACACCAGCTAATACAGTAGTGACCAATGCTGCCTCTTGTTTGCCTTTGGCGCCAGGAAACAGGGGCAATCAAAATCGTACAAATTTAGGGGGTACACCTAAAAAATACCCTAAATCTAAAAAGGGTTCCAATTATAATAATTCTGGAACACAACCCCCCCATCAAGGAGGAGGAGGTTATGGAAGCCAACGTAGCCAATTTGGCCCCCCCATAAACTATCGGCCCCAACCTTGGGGACAGGGAGCTGGAGGTGGTATAGCACATCTTCCCTCCCGGGGCCGTGGTAACTATACGGGTCCCCCCCCTCCTGGTTTTTCATTTGGCTATGGTAATGGCCCATCCACCTCACAGGGCCCCAATAGGGGTATTCCATATAACCAGGCACCCAACACCATTCCACCCCATGTCTTTAGGAATAATGAGGTTGTGCACTATGCAGGAAATTTTGAACCAGACTATAATGTCTTGACTCATAATAGTTTTTTACCATTGGGGAATTTGGATAATTCCAGCAACGATAATTTTTTCCCAAATGGAGACCATTCTACCACTTCAGCCCCCTATGAATTGGGGTATGGAGACATTGGTAACCATTCGATGAATTTTGTCCAGCCTAATTGGGGTTTTCCCCGGGCAACACAAGGGGTAAAAAGACTAGCAGAACTAAAAGAGGGGCTAGAGGGGGGAGGCGTCTTAAGCCCCAAAAGACCAAAAACCTAACCAATACTGGGATATTCAACCTCAGCTCTCATACTTTGACAGAATCTGAGCTGATAGTTTTGGATAAGGGGTTGAAATATGCCCCTCCCAAAAATATTAATAAATTTAAAACATATATGGACATACACAAATTTGTCCGCAAGTTGAATATTCAAAGGTATTTGTCCTCAAACCCCTTTGGTCCCCCTAATGCTTTAACCGCTGACTATGTTCACTCTAGTCTGGCCAATTCTTCCACCTACAATCCGCCAGGTCATCTGCCGGCATCATTGAAGGTGTTTAGGGACCTTACTCTTAAAGATCTGGATGATTTACGGGTCAAACGAGTCCGTATCAAACATGATATAGAAACAGGTATAAAATCTTTATGTGACAATAAGGACCTTGTTATCCGCCCCGCGGATAAGGGGGGCGGTATAGTGGTCCTAAATAAATCAGATTATTTGGATGAGATGGCCAAAATCTTAAGTGACAGGGACACCTACACTCCTCTCCTCCTCAACCCTGGAGAGAAATACAAAAAGCCCTCATAGAGGTTATAAATAAGGGGTCACGTTTAAATATTCTTAATGCGAAGGAGAAAGCCTTTCTAATTCCTAAGGCCCCCCGTGTACCCATTATCTATTACCTTCCTAAGGTACACAAAAATCCTGTTTGCCCCCCGGGACGTCCCATAGTGAGTGGGATAGACTCGGTCACGTCCCGGGTGGGCAAATATATTGATTTTTTTCTCCAGCCTCTAGTTAGAAACATGCCCTCGTATGTTCGGGATACTAAGCATGTTATTAACCTGTTGGCAGGATTGACACTGCCCCCCAATGTTTGGTTGGTGACCGCCGATGTCACTTCTTTGTATACCATCATTCCCCATAAACTGGGTTTAGAAGCAGTCTCCCATTTTCTAAAGAGAGATTCCAACCTTATGGAAGTACAGATTTCCTACATTATGGAGTTACTAGAATATGCGGCTTCCCATAATTTTTTCTGGCACAGTGGACACTTCTACAGGCAGGATAGAGGAGTCGCAATGGGGGCTAAATATGCCCCCAGCTTGGCCAATTTATTTATGGCCAAGTGGGAGGAGGATGTCGTCGATGTCCCTTCTAGGCCCCAACTTTTGTTGTGGGCCAGATATATCGATGATATCCTCCTCCTATGGGATGGCAGGGAGGATGACCTCATTCGTTTTATGGAATATCTCAATAATAACGATAGAGGGATTATTCTAAAATATGAAGCAAGTCTTGATACCATCAACTTTTTAGACTTGGTCATCAGCATAGAGGGTAATCAGTTATCCACGTCTACTTATTTCAAAACAACAGACAGGAACTCGTTCATTCCGCATGACAGTTGTCATCATTCTAGCTGGCTCAAGGCCGTCCCTAAGGGTCAGTTCCTTCGTCTAAAAAGAAACTGTACTGATCAAGTAACCTTTCTAAAACAGGCTGAAAGACTCAATAGGCAGTTTATAGAAAAAGGCTATAACCGCTCTTTCCTGTCAGATTCCCTGGGAACAGTGGCTAATCTCAACAGGGAAGATATCCTAAAGGATAGACCGAAACCTATTGTAGACAACACATTTAGAAGTCCTTTTGTGACTGATTACTCCTGCCAACACGCTAACGTTAAACATATCCTCAGGAAGCATTGGCATGTCCTCAAAAGTGACAAGATTTTGAATAACATTCTCCCTGATAAACCTCAGGTAGTGTTTAGGGGAGCTGGCTCTTTAAGAAATAAGTTAGCACCTAACATTTTGGATCCACCAAGATTGCCTTCCATGTTTTCATCAGGGTTGACAGGTTTTTTTAAATGCGGAAGATGCCGTGTTTGTACGGTGAATAACCATACCCCTAAAAGAACCACAAGTTTTAGGTCCAGATATTCACCGAAGGTTTACCCGATCGAGTCTTTTATCACTTGCTCAAGTGTGGGCTCCATTTATCTGTTGCAATGTCCCTGTGGCCTACAATATGTGGGCAGGACTAAGCGCCCCTTACAAGTGCGTTTAAATGAGCACTTGACAAACATCTGTAATGGCTTTCCAGACCATTCCATTTCTAACCATTATTTGAAAGTCCATAATAAGGACCCAAGAGGCACTGTTTTTCTAGGGATTGAGAAGTATCAGGCCCACTGGAGGGGGAGTGACTTAGTCAGAAGTATTTCCGTTCTGAAATGGCCTGGATACATACCCTGCGATGTTTTGAACCCCATGGCCTCAACATTGAGGTAGATGTCAACTGTTTCATTGACAATTCCTGATACAGTCCAGATAATATTTAATTTAACTTAGTTATAATGTTCCACAGTACCTATTCATTTCTATGTCAAATTATTTATCTAGTGCTATTTATAATCAAGGTATAGCACGTGCTGAAATGGTTGGGAAGGGTAGAGAAAGTGGAAGGGAGGGATTCATATCCTTTACTTTCCCGATTTCCCCCTTTTTTTCTTCCTTTATTTTCGTTTCTTCCCGGTTTTATTGATGTATAACTTTAGACTAATGTCAGCTGTATGTTACTGCTTACAACCTTTGTAATTATGTTGATATGGCCATCTGTAACCTTTCGTCAGTACATACAAATGTTGTTCACTAAAGTCCATTAGGTGGGGTTAATTTTTATGGTTGGTTGAATGTGCGCTCCTCTCCATATTCTAATGAGGAAATCGGTTGTGCATTTATTTAATAATGAGTGCACAACGATACGCATGTTCAACCATTTCATTTAAGTTTATTCTAATTTTATTTATATGTATTATGTGATGGTTTACCTTAGTGGTTGTGAGTCAGCTCTCTCAGGCGGCACAGCCTCCTCACTACTAAATTAATACTATCCATCTTGATTAGAGTTCCGCATAGACTATAACATTAAAGGCTTGGTTTAAGTTGGAGAGACAGCCTTTATGACTACCAGTCTATTTGCTATCTCAAACACTGTGGGTATTGTTATGCACCTGGTGTGATTCATCCTCCATGGTACACTTAGTATCCCAGTTTACCTATATTATGACCTTTTTAGTCTGTTCTCACTCGATCCCTCGTTTGGCTCCATTGATATATAGGAGATGAGAGGGTTTACACCCCTTTCCCTTACTATAGCCCATATCCAAAATGGCGACGATGGGGCCGCTCTTTGACTGACTCCGCCCACTACGGGTACTATTGTGGTGACGT
Organism: Rana kukunoris; assembly: GCA_029574335.1. NCBI lineage: Eukaryota > Metazoa > Chordata > Amphibia > Anura > Ranidae > Rana > Rana kukunoris. Next base: position 105,803,410 of record CM056050.1, on the reverse strand, counting down.
GGGGCGTCGTCCTTATCCCGTGACCAAGTCTTACGAAGACGAAACGTTGGGAGGAGACGTTCCCACGTCACCACATCCAGACGGAAGGACGCACGCGTACCATCCAGCCGGCCGGCACTTTGCTTTTTACATGCCCTACTGATTTTTATCTTTGTAAGTGCAACCTTTAATTTTTTATATTAAATACCATTTTGATTTTACACTATGTGCGGTTTTATATTACATGGTATCACCAACTCTGTCATCGGTTGATGTCCTATGGTTGCTGAATCACGATCCCTTCTCTGAGTGCCTGTTACTACCCTGTGGGGTCCAGATCTGGTAAGGGTCAGTGTGTGCAGAGGTGGTGGGTCCGCACTATTCCCTCCCCTGGTCGCAAGACTGTCCCACACGGGTGTAGCCCTTTCAGTTTTCCATAAGGTTTTATACTATGCGAGTCTTTTTTGTTTTTGTCTTTGTTTTTATGGCGCTGAGATCCTGCGGTTTTAGATCTGTGCAAGTTCATTCGTGATTGATATCCAGGAGATTGACATATCTACATCAGCTTGAGACTTCCTTCCTCTTCTGGGTACATACAGGTTAAGAAGACAGAGACGTTACATTTTCATCTGATTTTTTCATCACACTGACTATTTTTTAACACATCATAGACTTTGTATTTATTTTTTTCTCCCTGTCCATCAGGTGGAGTCTATTTTTTCAGTTTACCTAATTTATTACTTGTGTGGCTTTATTAGTTTGATGGCTTTTTTCACTTTAACCACACCTATATTGGGGCGGTTTTCTTTATATAGTCACCTAACAGTATAAATTTTTTTTGGTGGGCTCATATCTGTATCCACATTTGTGTGGTATTCATTATAATTGATTGATTGTATGCGTTCACAGGCTATTCACTTAATTTGTTTTAATAACCACAGCACGCACTGTGCCCTCCATTGGATATATATTCACGATTAGCGCGATTCCTACTCTTTCTATATTATTGTTTTATGTTGTATAACATTTTTGAGTCGCAGCTGTCACTTGTTATGGTTTACTGGGTATGCGCAATATTTATTTCTTTGATATTTAGTGGCAACCTGGCCTTTGGCAGAGTTTTCTCTATGGGTATTTTTTAACATGCATTGAGCTGGAACTCGCTCTTTGCAGGGGAGTACCTTTGGATCCAGAACACAGCTTTTTATTACATACCCTACACTCACCCTACAGAGTGGGTATTCCTATAGTAACATGTAAGGATCAATCTAACAGCACCCCATTATCAACAGCATGTTGCTTGGCCTGATGCTGATCCTATTGCCCAACAAACTGAACTCTATAAAAATCGTATTAACAAGTTGACTTATGTTCTAACAAAGGCAGCAGAGCACCTTGTTTTATATTTCTAGTGTAATCTGATTCTTGTATGGGCATTGGCTCCATTCTCCAGCCCAAAGTACACCATTATAATTGATTAGAGGCGCTGCATTCTCTGACTCACAACCAGGTGGCAGACCAGTTTCAGCAGACAAATTTGATCGTGTGTACAGGCTAGCAGACAAAAGTTTTAAAGCATGCTTTAAAACTTGTCTGCTGGAAAGCCGTCTGTCGGATATGTCCGCTGGTTAGTACGCCTAACCAGCGGACTGAAATCTCCCGCATGCGTCGAATGGATTCGACGCATGCGTGGAAGTATTTTACTTCCTGGTTCGGTGAGGTGGCGGCGTTAACGTCACCGCCACGTCACCGTGCTGTCTGTCCGCGGGGATTTTGGTTTAATCGTGTGTACACAGATCAAACCAAAATCTCCCAGGAGACATGTCCGATGAAAACGGTCCGTCGGACCGTGTGTACGGGGCCTAAGACTTGAGATCACCCCTCCTGGTTTTCTGCAAATCAACAGGCAATAATTCAGTTTTCCTAAGTAACAAAAATTAATTGGACCACCTGGGGGTGTTTCAATTAATATGCCAGGAATGTTTTAAATATAGCCAGGTCAGGCCATTACATCTCCTTAATTAAAAGTGTATGTGTTATGGGCTGTTTTATAGATTTATTTTTTAGTAAATATATTTGTTCCTGCTGCTGGTATGACTCCCAAAGGTATATTAGGATTCACATTGCATTGCTCTGAATAGCTACTGTTTAAATATTAAAGTCTGTTTTTTACCAGGAAATTAAAACATTCTTTCAGTTATACCATAGAGTGAGCATAGGCCTCATACATATGAATGTTAACACAAGGAGAGCATGTGAGAAACATCCGTAGTGCAAACACGTCTTTATGATGGGTATTCCCTCTGCACTCTAAAGCCTCATACGCGCTATTAGATTTTCTGCAGATTTCTGTCTTTAGATTTGCCAAGACCATATAATATGAGGTCAAACCTTAAGAGTTCCAATTTGTATGCAATCAGACAGCCCCTTGCACTACATGGTTTTGGTAAATCTGAAGACAAATATCTGCAGAAAATCTAATAGTGTGTATGCTTGGATTACGGTCAGGGTGCTTTTGTAGTTGCCTGATGGATCACTGCAGGACTAAAGAAGACCTTAGTTCATCTGAAGATCCTTCACATTATAGGAATAGCCTGTTATGTAATGCTGAGTCCATGAAGGTTTTCTTAAAGCGGAACTCAAGACAAACTGTTAAATACAGTGATGAAATACATATATGAGAGCTGCTTTGTAAATCTACGCCAGGTCAGTTTTGCCTATTGCAAATGTAAAGTAGGTCCATACACAATCAATAAAAGCTTTAACATTATAATATAAAAAAAAATCTTGATTATTTTTTAATCTGCAAGTTTCATGAACATAATACCTGGTAATCCTGCCATAAAGCCAGTCCAGACAAGTGATGTGCAGCCAATGCTGGAGTGAGTAGATATAGACAGGAAGTGGCTGAAAGACGCTGGAAGAGATCAGCAGCACAGAGTCAAAGTATGAAAAAGGGTCAAAGCTGTATTTGATAAAAAAAAATGGCACAAGCTATAATAATAAAAAGATCTGGGGAAAGAGAAGCCTTGGGATGAAGGAAAAAATCCTGGATCGCCGCACTCCTCGGAAAACGATTTTGGACGGAAGCAACGGGGATTTTTTGTTTTATGGAGTGGTACACTTCTCTTTACTACAGAAAGAGAAGCCTTGCTATCATTAGGAAAGTCTAAGTAAATAGTAGAAGGCATATAGACACTAACGCATATGGTCCAATTTCTGTAAAATGTAGACATGGTGTCATTTTTACAGTGCTGCAAATATCAAAGAAAACATAGGCCGCTGATGAACATGGCCCCCGATGATGTAATCTTTGACAAAACATGTAGGTCACTGACTTCATCATGTGAAGCCAGATGGTGAGATGTTTTATTCGTTGGCTTGTTAGCATACTTTTGTAAGTTATTTTGTTTTGGAAATTATTTTTGCTTTTTTTTTTTTTTTTTTATAAATATGAGTTTTTTATGTGCACTATGTGGAACATTTTCTTCTGCATGACACAATTCTGTATGATGAAGATACATTCTAAGTTAGATGTATTGGAGTTCATCCATAAGCATGGTTAGATCTCAGTATTAAGGAAGGTACTCCTATAACCACACATCCGTATCATCCCAGGTGAAATGGTAAGTGCCAACCTCAGCCTGGACTCCAGCCAGCCATGCCCTCCCCCAACGTGTTTCGTTCTACTCCTCAGAACTTAGTCTTTGGGGTTAAGATCCCCATGACTAAGCTCCAAGGGGAAGGGTAAAATGTGTTGGTGACATGGCCAGAGTCCAGGTTGAGGTTGCCAGTTACCATTGCACCTGGGATGATACAGATGTGTGGTCATGGGGATACCTTCCTTCATATTGAGTGATCACTGGAGCCAGTGACTGGCTTCCTTCTGACCAGCACTCCCAGCAGTGGGCATTAAGGACTAGTACCCTCTTCAGAGAGCCTGAGCGGCACACAATACAGGTCTTTTGGTTCACGCTATTAGATCTCTTATACTAATGAGGTCTACATCTCTAGTAGTCCACAGTGTTCATGGTGGTGGATAGTGAGATCATGGAGGCACTTTATTCTTGTGAAGTGTTACAGATGGCATGCTATATTTTGGTTTATGAAGATTTCTTTATAGGACATTTGGACTGCATCATAATCATATTAATCACTATTTGGATTATACTTGATTCACTTTTTGTTTATATGATGGTATGTGTTTAATTCACAAATCGTTTTATGATAAGTTTAAAGGGGTAGCACAGCATTTTTAGAAAGTCTCCTAAAACATGCCGAGAAACCAGGACCTTAACCTCTACAAGGGTATTCCATGCCTGGACCAGCGCCCGCTTAGCAGCCATAAGGACATTAATCACTTGTTTTATTTGGATAATGTACAAACCTGCATTTTTTTCATAGGTGACAGGAGGATTACTTTAAATGGAAATTGTTATAAATGAAATTGGACATCAAACTCTGTGCAGACTTCTGGATAAAGCATTGAGCCAAATAACATGACATAAGAATGGGATTTTTTTTGGGGTTAAGCTGAACATATGATGTACTGTTGCCATTGTTGCAGTGTATTAAAATAAAGATTCTAGAACATTGTTGCTAACTGCAGGATAAAATGGGCAATGCAATATATTATTATTTTACAAAATGGTTTCAGTATGAAATCTATACAGTTCATTATGTTATGTTTCTTTTTTTTTTTTTTAGGTCAGACATGACCTTTAACTGCATCTTGATGCTACAGGGAGCAGTTTGGAAGTGGGTCAGCAGTATATGTTGTACTCACAAGGTTACCTGTCATCTGATATTACAGATTACATGTATACACTAGATACACATGGATAACTTCCCCCGAAGGAGCTGCTGGTTTGTTTTGGGTGGCATGTTGCCTATATACCTTTGCTGTCTAGGGCAGTGTTTTTCAACTCCAGTCCTCAAGGCACACCAACAGGTCAGGTTTTCAGGCTTTCCATTATTTTGCACAGGTGATTTGATCGGTTTCACTGCCTTAGTAATTACCACAGCCATTTCATCTGAGGGAAATCCTGAAAACATGACCTGTTGGTGTGCCTTGAGGACTGGAGTTGAAAAACACTGGTCTAGGGTATAAGATGAGAGTTGAGAAGAACTGCAATGTCCACACTTTAGGTGTCTTTTTCTATGCTTTATTACCCAACCTCTGGCGGTCTAGTTTCTGTTCTCTCATTCACTTCCTGGTTTGCATCACTTGTTCATGTAAGAACTACATTTCCCAGTATGAATTGCGGCACACCCAGTATTTTACACCTCCTGGAAGTCTCTAACACGCACAGATGTAGTTCCCAGGAGGGGGCGAGCATGTTACTGACCACCGCAGTAAAGCCTCCCTTCATGGTGGTCAGTAAAATCAGACAAGAAGGAAGTGAACAGAACAGAGAAGAAATAGAGCAACTTCTGAGCAAAAACGAACAATGAGGAATTGAAAAGAGGAATGTCTGCAGGTAAAGGATGCTTATTATGAAAAAAAAATGTTTCCTTTACAACCCCTTTAACCACTTGACCACTGGGCACTTAAACCCCCTTCCTAACCAGACCAATCATCATTTATTTGCTAGAAAATTACATAGAACCCCAAAACATTATATATGCTTTTTTAGCAAAGACCCTAGAGAATACAATGGCGGCCGTTACAACTTTTTATCTCGCACGGTATTTTCGCAGAAATTTATTGAACGCGTGTTTTTAAAAAAAAACTGTTTTGTGCTTAAAACAAAACAAAACAGTAAAGTTAGCCCAATTTTTTTTCAAAATGTGAAAGATGAAGTTACGCCGAGTAAATAGATACCCAACATGTCACACTTCAAAATTGCGCACACTCGTGGAATGGCGCCAAACTTCGCTACTTAAAAATCCCCATAGGCGGTATTGCAGAGTATTGGGGTATTGCAAAGTATCATGCAGGGTATTGGGGTATTGCCGAGTACTGGGGTATTGTTGAGTACTGGGGCATTGCTGAGTATTGGGGTATTGTTGGGTACTGGGGTATTGTGGGGTATTGTTGGGTACTGGGGTATTGTTGGGTACTGGGGCATTGCTGAGTACTGGGGCATTGCAGAGTACTGGGGCATTGCCGAGTACTGGGGCATTGCCGAGTACTGGGGCATTGCCGAGTACTGGGGTATTGCCGAGTACTGGGGTATTGCCAAGTATTGGGGTATTGTTGGGTACTGGGGTATTGTTGGGTACTGGGGTATTGTGGGGTATTGTTGGGTACTGGGGTATTGTTGGGTACTGGGGTATTGTTGGGTACTGGGGTATTGTGGGGTATCGTTCGGTACTGGGGTATTGTTGGGTACTGGGGTATTGTTGGGTACTGGGGTATTGCTGGGTACTGGGGGATTGCTGGGTACTGGGGGATTGCTGGGTACTGGGGTATTGTTGGGTACTGGGGGATTGCAGAGCTGGGATGGATTGAGGGATGGCTGGATCTGTGACTGCATTTGTCACAGATCCAGCCACAGCTCAGCTGCTGACACCCCGCTCCCCCCCCTCTCCTCGCACACTGTACCGAATGGTACAGGGAGGAGAGGGAGGAACCGGCGTCATCAAATGACGCCGGTTTGTTTACAAGTGATCGCGCCGTCATTCGACGGCGCGATCACGTGGTAAACGGCCGCTATCAGCGGCAATTTACCGTGATCCGTGATGCGCCGGGTCTTCTAGACCCGGCGAGCACGGACACTTTCGCGAGCGCGTCCCAGGGGACGCGCAATCGCGGAAGTGCACGACGACGTCCCAGGGACGTCGTGTCAAAGTAACTCCACCGCGCCGTAGCAGTAAAATGCTTATGGCGCGGTGGGGAAGTGGTTAAGTACTCTCCCCCAAGGGAGCTGTGGTGGCTCAACGTGATTGGCACTGCGCTGACAAGCTGTTCACCTCTGCAGCCAAGGGTTCGGATCCCGGTCTCGGCTACATGTGAATTGAGTTTGGTGGTCTCAGCCTGGCTCCCGGTGGGTGTGCTATGCAAGGTACTCCTGTGCTTAGTACGCCCACCCCCCCCCCCCAAAAACCACCACACTTGCACGCACACGAAATTGGTTTAAAAAAACACACGCACTTTGGCCATGCGGTCTCCTAAAATAAAGAGAGGCGAAGGACCTACGGGGCTGGCTGGGTGGGCTAGGCCCCCTCACTCCCTCATAGGGGGAGTCCCTCTGCCCCATTGGGGTCCCGTTGGGCCCCAGTTGGGCTCCCAAGAGGAGCAGGTAGGGCGGGGTGAGTGGGAGGCCCCCCTTCACACCCGCCATTGCCACCAGGGGCATGGAGAAGGATGGCGATTGCCTCCGGGGGGAGGGTCTGCCTACTCCCAACTCCTGCAGTCCGGCTCCTCTCTCTCGAGTTCACGCACAAAAAATGCACGCACAAAAAAATTAAAAAAAAAAAAAAAGTACTCTCCCCCAGCATGCAAAGTGAATCGATCAACCCCCACTGATTGGCTGCTGAGGAAAAACACTCAACACACCCTGACTCGACTGCTACCACCATTAGTATTGGGTGTTGCGGCAGCAACACCCCAGACAACAATAGTGGTCACTTACAGTACAGCCACGGCTGGAACAGAGGCCCCAATTTGGTAGAACAATACAGTCAGAGGTAGTTAAATCTCTGAGCACCCTCTAAATTTAAAGCAGCGCCAGCTATGAAAGTAGCAGGCCACTACACACATACCGACCAACAAAAGATAATAAGCTGCTGTTGCCTTGTGTTTAGAGCTAAAATAAGTGAACTGAGGTTTGCCAAATAAAGGATACTACATAGTCCCTATTTTTTATTTATTTTTTCAAGTAGAACAGAAGGGGCATTTACAATCAACTTTTAAATTATGAACTTCGCTGTGGTTAATAAAAATCTAGATGTTTTCCTGTAAAACACATTTGTAAAATGAAATAAAAAATATTCAGCAGACAAGACTGTTGAACAGGGACATTCCTGCCTTTCCAGTAGTGCCCTCTAGGGGCAGCATGAAGCATCTGTAACAGGCTGGCGCTGTCCAGATATGCCTCCTTTTTTTAAAGGAAACGTCATGGACAAGGCTTACACCAAATCAAACTACTGCAGGGCCTTCCTAAATGCTTGGCAGCTCTGATGGCACTGATGAGCCTGCCTGTTGCTCTGCTTAGTACTTTCATCCCTCCATCTGCTCTGTAAAAGGTTGGGAGTCTGTGTAGAGATCAGAGGTGTTCTGGACCATCATGAACTGTTTTGTCTCTAATCTAAAAACCTGATGCTCTTGGTGTCCGTGTTGGAGTGCTGGAAGATCTGAGCAGTATGCATGCTAAGCAATGCCACTAGAGAAATACAAAAGGGTTGTTTTATGTTAAGCCTGGTCCTGTCTTAGGCCCCTTTCACATTGAGGCGTTTTTCATGCGGTACAGCGCTAAAAATAGCGCTGCTATACCGCATGAAAAATCATGCCCTGTAGTGTTCAATGTGAAAGCCCGAAGGCTTTCATACTGAAGCGGTGCGCTAGCAGGAACGCTCCAAAAGTCCTGCTAGCCGCATCTTTACCGCGGTATAGGAGCGGTGTGTTCACCGCTCCTATAGCGCGCCTTCCCATTGGAAACAATGGGAAACCGCGGCAATAGCGCGGTAATACCGCCCGCAACGCGGGCGGTATTAACCCTTTTTCGGCCGCTAGCGGGGGTTAAAACCTCACCGCTAGCGCCCGAATATCGCGGTAAACACGACGGTATAGCGGCGCTACAAATAGCGCGGCTATACCGTCACCGCGGCTCCACGCCTCAATGTGAAAGGGGCCTTATAGTAAGTCCACTAAAAGTAAATTGGAGAAGCAGGGAGGTCCTCCACTATCCTCCAGCTTCCGTGTCTAGGACCATTGAGGTTTTTTTTTCTTTTTGAAAGTGGAATTGCATAACTGGATCCCTCACATCTAGGTGCCCTACCTTTTGAAGAGCATGGGCCACTTAAGCAACTTTGTAACTAGTCGCGGGCCACAATGAGCGGAGCAGGCGGATGAAAGGTCACCCACACAACAGGTGCAGCATAGTGCACCTATGCCTATCCTGCGGGTTAACTGAACTTTGCCATAGACTCCACCTGTGGCAAAAACCGGTGATGTACAGGAAGCATTGGGGCTCTGCACCGCAGCCGTTTTCTTCCTCTACCACCAGCTTCATGCACAACACTGATGCTGTGATATGACGGGTCGGCAACCTGCGATCTGGGCTTGTTAACCTGCTATTCCAGAGCATAAGGTCGCGGGCCACATGTGGCCCCCGGGCCACTGGTTGGCCACCCCTGCAATAAAGGCTACTAGTGGAGGTGCTGCCGCTGTAGTCCAGTTAACACATTAAGACCCCTTTCACATTGAGGAGTTTTTCAGGCGGTACAGCGCTAAAAATAGCGCTGTTGTACTGCCTGGAAAACTCCTTCACTGCATCCTCAATGTGAAGGGGCTTTCACACTGAGGCGATGCGCTGGCAGGAGAAAAAGAAATCTCCTGTCAGCAGAATCTTTGGAGCGGTGAGAGGAGCGGCATGTATACCGCTCCTTCACCGCTCCTTCCCATTGAAAAGAATGGGAAATCGCGGCAATACCGCCCGTACAGAAACTACTTTTTGAAATTGTTGCAGCGCCGCAAATGCGACGTTGCACCGATTAGGACTGTGCCATTGCCGGCAAATGCTGCCGATTTGAAATGTCAAATCGCACCAGTGTAAGCCAGGGCTGAATAATTGTGTTTGCTAAGCAATGGCAGCCTACATATATATAGGTATAAATGCCTATGCAGCCCCCTAATGATACCCCCTAATGAACTGTGAAGTTTCTAAGGTAGGCATAACCTCATTGCTGCTACCTTATATAAAGTCAGTATGGTGAGAAAATTATCCTGGTAGGCAGCGGCAGTGGCATGGTCGTGGCAATCTCCAGAGGAGCTAAAGAAAACCTTTCATGAGAACATTCTAGTTGCCTGTCCTCCATGGGAAAATGCAGACAAGGACTTCTGAATTTCCCCTGACTTTCATGATCTGCATACTTTCTCAGTGACTAAGAAACTTTGAAACCAGAAGGTCAGCAGAACAGCTAAGCAAATAGCATTTTCATTGGCATCAGCAATAACAGCCATTGTATTTCTATCATGGTACTTTCCCATTACAATAGCCACAAGCTATGCTACATTATCTCATTAGAGTTTAGGGACATGGCTTTGCTGAAATGTACAGTACCTAAGCAATTGAGTAGCTCTCGTGTTTGCAGTTAAGCCTTGGTTTAGCTACATATGTAATGGTATATTCTGAGGTCATGATAGCATTGCATTCATCTGTCTTTTTTTTATGTTTGTTTTTTTGCACTTTATATTTTCTTTAAAAATTGACAGAGAGATGCTTACTGACAACCATTTTGTACATTCAGCACATTTTCATATCCCCCATCTGAAGCTATTGGATGGGCAATGTGAAAATTGGTTATTGTGGAACACAAGACCGGTAAACAGACTTGAAAAACTTTTGGCAGATACATTTTGGTAGATAACATGGGGCATGCAGCTATGACAACTGTTTGTGTTGAATTCTTCATCAACTCTTTCCTGGAGACCCTCTTATTCCTGGCCTGGGATGAAATGGAAGTATAAGGGGTTGTTGTGGCATCTCAGCACATTCTGCACTCCTCTAATACAATGCAAAAGAAAGGGCAAAGGGATATGTTTGAGATTGAAAAGCAAGTTATTAAATATTTGTCATAACTGATGCCCTGAAACAGCAGAGGTGTTGCACTTTGAAAATGAGGCCATAGAAAGCTGTATTGGAGAAATGAGCTGAGCTGCTGGGCTCCTCTGATTAAATTGAGTCTTTCTCTGCTGTGTGCACAGTGGCAGCCCTGCTGGAGTTTGTGACCCCTCAGGGGCAGAGTTCCCTATGATCAGAATAAACCAGAGGCAGGCTTATTTCATTTACAGATAACCAATAAAAAATTGCAGCATAAAAATGAAGGCTCTGTATGATCAGTCCACATTTTTCTCTGTCCTTAACCTTTCCAAGTTTAAACGTTCAATTTTCAACTTTTAGTACAATGCATACAATGCAATATAGAGCAAAGTGAACAGTGCAGTAGCCCACTGATATGATGCCAGTAAACTGAAACCGTATTGGTTGACCTGTGGAGCACAATTGAAAGCTGCAGGACTCCATAGCAGGATTTGGATTGAGTTTGCTAGATCTAGTACAAAGTGATGTTCCAGCCTGGAGAAAAATAAAATAAAAGTCAGCAGCTTCAAATACTGTAGCTGCTGAATTTTAATATAAGGACACTTACCTGTCCAGGGAACCCGCAAAGTCGGCATCCCAGTCGATTTTCAGATCGGCTCTTGGGTCCTGCCACCTCCATTTGTGGTGAGGGAAGCCGGTTCCCCTACTGTGCTTGCGTGAACTGACCCAGAGGAGGGGGGCCAAGCTTCCAAAAGGTGGTGCAGTCTCCTGGAAGTGGGGATCGGGAGGAAGCAAATCAGCGGCCCATCCACTTTTGAGTTAAATTGCTTTAACCCTTTCGCTGCCAAAGCTGTTTTTGCACACATGTTTACAAAAACATTGTATGCCTGAAGATCACACAAAACCCTAAACCAGTGGTTCTAAACCTGTGTAGTGCCTTGACCCCTTGATAAAATTTCCCAAGTTGTGGGAACCCCTAATAGTGAACTTATTTTCGTAGCGTGGATTGTCAGCAACCCAGGGCAAGACAAGTGATTTATGCCCCTAACCTACGGACATTTAAGGCTCCCTGGGTCCCTTTCACTCGTACAGTATAAAAAAAACCTTACAGTACATTTTAGGATGTACCACTCTTTATCTTTGTTCTCCTTTCTTTCCCTTTTATCTCTCTCTATCCTAATTTCTTGTTTTTTTTTCCCCCCCCATCCTTCTCTCTAGTCATCTTTCTTGTTTATTCTCTTATTCTTTTTCTCCCTTTTTATTTGTTCCTCCCCCTCTTTTCCTCTCCCTTCCATGTATTCTCTATATTTATTCCTTCTCTTACTCTAAGGCCCCATACACACGAGCGGACAGATTTGTTCAAATCTGTCCGTCCGACAGATTTGAACAAATCTGTCTGCTGGGATTTTGGTTTGCTCGCGTGTACACACAAGCAAACCAAAATTCCCGCCAGCAGAGAGCACGCTGACGTGGCGGTGACGTTGACACCGCCACGTCACCGCACCAGGAAGTAAAACACTTCCGCGCATGCGCCGAATCCATTCGGCGGCGGTGCGGCGGCGGTGCGGGACGGCATGTCTGCTGGTAAGTGTACTAACCAGCAGACATGTCGGCCGGACAGATTCCCACCCGATAGATTTCAAAGCATGCTTTGAAATCTGTCGGGTGGACAAATCTGTCTGCTCGGCCGTACACACGATCGAATCTGTCTGCTGAAACGGTCCAGCGGACAGATTTGATCGTGTGTACGAGGCCTTAGGGGTGGCGGGAATGGGATGAGGGGCAGTGCTGGTGTAGGGTGGGATTAGTAGCAGTGCTTGGGGGAATTCTGATAAGCCTCTTGATCAAGGTCATCTTCTGATCTGAGAACTGTAGTGGGAACTTTTAATGGCAACTATAATTACAGGTAGTGTTACTCACTGTGTCTCCGGCTTTACTGTGTCTCCAACTTTGTGGTGTCTCGCAGCAGTGATAACTATGCTGAATTTAGGAGCTAGGGTCTCCTCTAGCCCCTCCCACTTCACATTCCTCACCAGTCACCTCACCTACAGTCTTTGCCCGGCAGCCATGCTGTGAACTAAATAGATGGCTGTGAAGAGGCTGAGTGGGTAGCCTCAGGCTCAAGAAACAGCACAGCTGGGCGGCCACAGGCTCTAGTGACAGCCATGCTGTGCAGCGGCGAAAAAGGCTGAGGCTGAGCGCGCTCTGGTCGTTTGAATGGCTGGGCTACAGTGGCGTCACTCCTGCACGGCTGCTACAATGTGTGTCTCCCAAGCGTGTCAAGCAAAAAAATTGACTTTGCTACCATTTCAAGGGACCATACAGATCTCAGCTTAACAGTCATGCCTAGTTCCTTTTAAATTACATGACATATGACCTCCCCCCTACCCCCTGGTGTCCTAGAGATTGTAAATATAGTGATTTGTAAATTATCCACAAAAGAGCTCAGTGGGGGCAGTACTTATGACTCGGTTTCCTCCTTAATAACTGTTAAGATATCAGCTGCTTTCAACTGTTCAGCCAACACACACGATCGAAAATTTCAACAAGAAAAGTTTGATGTGAGATTTTGGTCGGAAATTCGGGCCATGTGTAGGCTCCATTGGACTTTTTCTGTCGGAAATTTACAGCAAGAAAAATTTAAGAGCTGGTTCTTAAATTTGTCTGACAAGAAAAGTTCTTGGAGGAAATTCCGATCGTCTGTATGCAATTCCGATGCACAAAAATCCATGCATGCTTGGAATCAAGCAGAAGAGCCACACTGCCTATTGAACTTCATTTTTCTCAGCTTGTTGTATGTCACAGCGTTCTTGATGGTCGGAAATTTTGGTGTGACTGTGTGTATGCAACACAAGTTTGAGCCAAAATTCTGTCTGAAAAAAAAAATGTATTGTTTTCTTGTTTGAATTTCCGATTGTGTGTACGTGACAATACACTTGCATTGTGAGGAGAAGTAAAGCAGCACTGCAAAGCAGGAACCAGCATATGCTTACTGTATGTTATAAGCTAAAAAGGCTGCTCCCTTGTACACATATAATTACAAACTTGACAGGGAAACAAAGTTTTTTAAAACATTACCCATGGTTGCCAAGGCTTCCTCTTACTACAGGATATTCCGCACCATTTGCAAATTGTTGTGCGTTTTCTGTGTTCCAAACCAAATGGGTGTTTGCTCACCTGCCGAACCGCACCTCCAGCTACTGTGGAAAGAAATTGTTTTAGCCGATGTATTGTCATTATTTACCGCTGCTAAATGTGACAGCTTCTGGTTTCGGCTTGTTGTTAGCCAGCAGACACCAGCTTTCTAGCAACCAGTCGCACGTCACCTGGTTCATTCAGCTATCACAAAAGTTGAAGGGGATGAATGGCTGTCATTACTGAACAAATATGGCCACATTGTTTAATAGCTATGGCGCTATTTGGTAAATTTTTTGTATTTTCTTATATTATTATTTTTACACTGTCCCTTTAAAAAAAAGCAGTGACTGGTCCTCTTTATGGAGAGCTCTGGGGTCAATAAGACCCCACATCTTTCCTCTGCCACATAAAACATTAGATTAAAAAAATCGAATGCCTAAAAAAAAATGGCCTTGTTTACATTGGGCTGGAATCGGAAGTGACGTCATGACATTGCTCCAGTCCTGGTGAACCTTGGCACCCAGATGTTTTGGAACTATATTTCCCATGATGCTCATGCACTCTGCAGTGTAGTTGAGCATCATGGAAAATATAGCTCCAAAATATCTGGGGTGCTATGGTTGGCCATGACTGTCCTAGACCATAGAGAGGAGTGGAGGTCATCTGTTACCAGCCACTGCAACCGCTGGATCGGCTCTTGGGGCTACCGATCATCCAGGTAAGCCTGAGAATCCACCACTTGTAAAAGTGATCCAGCGGTGAATCCACTGCTCTAACCACTTTTATCGGTTAGGGAAAAACTGGCTGAAAAAAATAATACTAGGGTTATGGCATATTGCTGCAGCCATAAGCTCGCTATGGCACTTCCGACGAAGAATGTATTTTGGCCAAGGCAGATAACAACAAAACCTGGGGAATGCCAAGGTAAAAACCAAGCCTACTCACTGACCAGCTCGCAGAACAGCCAATTAACCTGTCTAACAGTATGCGTTAAAAACAGGGGTTTTGTCCGCACGCATTTGCAAAAGCATTGGAAGGCTAAAGCAGATAACAACAAAACCTGGGGAATGCCCAGGGAAAAACCAAGCCTACTCACCGACCAGCTCGCAGAACAGCCAAATAACCTGTCTAACAGTCTTTAACGCATACTGTTAGACAGGTTAATTGGCTGTTCTGCAAGCTGGTCGGTGAGTAGGCTTGGTTTTTCCCTGGGCATTCCCCAGGTTTTGTTGTTATCTGCTTTAGCCTTCCAATGCTACTTACTGTTTTGGCTAAGGCAAGTTGATTCACATTTGTTAGGGGTGGCATGGGATCAATATATGATAACAAGCTATTCACATGGCGTACAAGGATAAGGAAGAAGACAGTATAAATCTTGCTCTAATAGGGGCTTTGTGTCGGGCAGGCTTGCAGTGAATAATGTCTAGCATAAAACATCTACCTAGCAGTATCCCAACAACACAATGGGGGTGGCTTCTGATGATAAGCCAGAAATTCTTTATTTGCTATGAATTAAGGGGTGGAAAACTAACTTCATCCATATATCTCATGTATTAATGTTTTGCACTTTCCTGTTTTCACCTGAGTGATGGAGCTATAATTTTTCAATTTAGTAGTCAGCACCATGAACTACTGTTTTACAACAGGCTTGAAGTGAGATTGTATTGAAGCAGAACAAAGTTTGGAAGTTAACCAAGCATAGTGTTGTTCCGTCATGTCTTTATGCTACTGTATATACTGATTTTTATTTGGATGGAAATATGGTAAGTGATCTTTATGCTATGTGTATTTTAAAGTGTATCTATTTTTATTCTTTGAGAAATCGGGTACCTTTAAAAAGGACAATAATACAGAGAATCTGGGGAAAAATGGAAGGATGCTGAGGAATAAGAAAAGAACCATTCAGCATTGCAAGCATTGTCAGTATGACAGCAGGATAATGGTAAAAGTGATTCTATCAGCTTCACTGGCCAGAGTCATTGTCTGGGGACTGCTAAAGTAGGTTACAATGACATAGCTGTAGACATTGTGCTCTGCTATATGCATAAAGAGCAGCGGATCATTTCTGCTGATGCCCAGTTGAACGCTCTCTGTAGCCGAAAGCTATCCGTCAAACAGGAAGGATAATTCAAATTTGCCAAGCCTATCAGATAGACATGCTCTGAGGTTTGCATATCAATGCTGGGATAGTTTGGAGTGCCAAGAAGTGTGACAGCCTCACTTAAACAGGGCAGCCAAGCTTATAGACCTCTCTCATTCTCCTCTAACTCCCTGAATTGTGTCCTCCCATCTCCCATTCTGTCCTCACAATGTTCCTTTGATATTAAAGAACTCCAAGCCAGATAAAATATTTACAGTACTTGAATTTCTAACTGCATCTCTATATATCTAAAGGGCACCCTGTACTTCATAAAATGAAACTTTTTATTATCCTGCCTTGAGACATCTCACTGGGGGTGCTGGAAAGTTTGCATGTGTGAAGTTCTTCCTGGTAAAACAGCTCTGGCATGGTAGCTGCTTTAAACCCCACTGTGGATTGCATGCTGTTTATACAGACATAGATGCAACAACCATTCACAAATATTGCACTGTGATAACTAAGTTTGCCACTAGGTGGTAATGTTCCTGTATTCCATTAGGAAGAACATTACATAATACAGGAACATTACCACCTAGTGACAAACTTAGTGGAACTACATGGTTATGATGTAATTTCCTGTGACTATGTTCCAGTTGTTTTCCAATAAAACAAGAAGGGCTCTGATGTGTCCAGCATCATCTATGTGGGAAAGAGTCATATCTCCAGCAGCTTTCCAACAAACATGGCAGCATCACATTTATACACCTTACATTTTGCCACTGTTTTGCATACACCAATGAAAGTTAACAATTGAGCTTTGAGATGCTTACAGGGAACTCAGCACTTAACTTTCTCATCCAGGCATCACTTTACTTCACCAAACATACCAACTGCCTTATGTCGACTCGGAAAACTGATGATTCTGGAGCATATCTACTTCTACTCGAGACGCTGGATCGCTCTTATTGCTGATTGCCTTTTGCATACATAAGTCACTGCGTAAATTGTCAGCTCTATATAAGTACCTATGATAAAATAAATAAAATGATATAAGAAAAAAAAATTGTCATGAGTTCTAAGCCTGTTTTGATGTTTATCAGTTATAGTTCTGCATACTTCTGTTGCTCCTTTCCCTTGTGTAAAGCGGTAAAGACACTTAGGGCCAGATTCTCAAAAGAGATACGACGGTGTATCGCAGGAAACTGGGTATCTATGCGTGTGATTCCTAGAATCACTTACGCATAGATACAGTGAAGATCCGACAGGTGTAAAACACTTACACCGTCGGATCGTAGATGTAATTACTTTCCTGGCCGCTAGGTGGCCTTTACGTTGATTTCTCATTTGCCTATGCAAATGAGCCTAATATGACGTTTCCCGAACGTTTTTACGGCGCCCCGTCGTCGTTTACGTTGTTTCCGTAAGCGTGAACCTACCCCTGCTATATGAGGGGTAGGTTTACAAAGTTCTGTTGTTGCCATATTAAGTATGGCGTCGGGTCAGCGTCGTCTTTTTCCGTCGGTTACGTTGTTTTACTAAGTCGTTCGCGAATAGGGTTTTACGTAAACGACGCACACGTCAGTTTCATTCACGTTTTCTGACGTGAGTTGGAGCATATGCACTGGGCTATTTTTGCGCCCAGCGCATGCGCAGTTGGATCGACGCGGGGGCGCACTTAATTTAAATACAAGCCGTCCCCTTTAAATTACGCGGCCTTACGACGGGCCATTTACACTATGCCAACGCAACTTACAGAGCAAGTGCTTTGGGAATACGGCATTTGCTCTGTTAAATTGCGGCGGTGTAGTGTAAATGGCTTACGCTACGCCGGCGGGCAATGTACAAGAATCTGGCCCATAATGTATGGCACTGTGATAATGTGTTTTTCATTCATAATGTATGGTGCAATGCATCACAAACTCACTGTGTTTCATTGTTTTCACAACTTAAAAAAGATTGAAAAAATTGTCCTATCACAGGATGGAAGCTTTAATGTGTGGGGATAAAACAAAGGACAACGTTGTGAGGGTTCATTTATTACTAATTGGGTCTATAAATTATATAATCTTTGAGTGTTCTGTCTTCCTTGTCCAACAGCAGGTCTCTTCTTTCCTGAACAACCCTGTCATGCAAAAAATAAAAACCCTATGAGCATGTTGTAGCCAGGTGCTGGGCAACAATAATATGGAGAAGGAGACATTTTTTTGAATCTATCTCTCCACTATGATATTAATGTTATGCTACAACATCCCCCTCCGGCCAGCAGAGGAAATCTAAAGCTAAGCAAGCCCATAGACTTCTATGCAGAGTGCTGAAAATTCTGGGAGTTGTAGTTTGAGATGGCAGAGAGGATTTTTATTTTTATTAAACTGCTCAGGGAAGTTCTTGCTCTTATTACCAAGGAAGTTAGAGGGAGAGCACCTCTGTCCGGATATTTACCTTTCAGCTGGAGACGATACCAGCAGAGATCTGAGACTGGGAGTGAGGACACCTGGGGGCAGCACAACACCGCCCACATCACAGCACCTGCATCGCTGCAGCAGGGAAACTGGAGCGCCCATGCACCCTCTGCTTCCCACGTTGATCACTGGAGGCTTTCAAGCAGAGACTGAGGGGGGCCCCCTTTTACAGCAAGAGGTCACCACAGCTTTCCGGAGACCTTTTTCTTTGATTCTGCTATAAAATTTTGCAAAAGAGTAACTTTTCTTCTTCACTGATAAGGCAGGGGCAGAACTGGACAACCGCACTGTTACCCATCTTTCGGGTATAGCGCAGTCAGTAAGTGGTTAAAAAATTATTATTTTTTGGCTGTACAAACACTTTAAAGCATACACAGACTAGTCCCAATCTCCTGAATGTAGCCACGCAGATCTGGCCACCCCTCCTAATAACTGGATCACAGGTGCAAAGAAAGAAGGTGGCCTGGTCTGATGAATTCAAGAATGGTTTGAGGAACACAACAACAAATTAAAGGTGTTGACTTGGCCTTGGAAATTTTTCAGATCGCAATCACGTCGATCATCTCTAGGATGTGCTGGAAAAACAAGTCTGATCTATTGAGGACCCACCTTGCAAGGATCTGCTTCTGGCAGCTTGGTGCCAGATACCTACCACAGCATACCTTCAGAGGTCTAGTTGAGTCCATGCCTTGATGGGTTATGGTGGGTGGTCATTAAATGATGGTTCATATTGGTGTATATTCTACAGAGCATGAATGGGAGCATACTTGACCACTATTTCTAACTAAAAGAATATGTGTAAGCTGATGGCTCATTAGAGCAGGAATTAGAAGGAAATTTCTACACAGAAAGCAACAAAAACTTTTTTTTTTTGTAGAATAATAATGAAGGGTTTAGACCTCTATCAAGTTTTAATTTAATATGGCCCTGGTAGGAATATTTTCCTTGATTCCAATTTCTGAGACCATCTCTGGGGACTGGGAGTAAGGAGAAATCTTCCCACATGGGACATAGACAACAAAAAATACCAATTCCCACTATATAAATATCCTCAGGTTGCAAATATTAAAGTGGAAAGGAAAATAGAGTTGTGATAATTGTGCCTCTACATCAGCCATTCTCAACCAGGGTTCCTCCAGAGGTGGCTAGGGGTTCTTTGACCTGTGGCTGATTTACCTCCTGTTTGATGGTGCCTACATAGTTCTGAGCCAATTCCACTTGGAGGAGCCAGTGGTATTACACCAATGATCTTCATAGTTCTCTGTAAGGAGGGCATTCTTACCACTACTGTAAAAAAAGGGCATTCTTCCTACTGACCACCAATGTAAGGGGCATTGTTCCCACTGACCCCTAATTAATGTGTTTTATCAGGGGTTCCCCGAGACCTGAAAATTATTTTTAGGGTTCCCCAGCGGTAAAAAGGTTGAGAAAGGCTGCTCTACATCAAGATCTGATTGTAATGCAGCAATGTAAATATCACAAAACATTGTACAGTATCATTGTGTTTACAAAATCACTAAAGTGTAGCGGGTTCTATTGATGCTTAGCAGAAATTACCTTGTTCTGTTTTATATCTGTTCCTGCAATAGTTTGTATTAACAAAATAAAATATTCATCTTGGTATATGAGCCAAGCACTGCCTGTCCTTGAATTGATACTCATTTAAGTGCAATTTTGTATTTCAGCAATTTCGTGAGGGTGAATCACATTGTACAATTTTATCTGAAAATGAATTTAAGGTCATGCAAGGCAATTTTAAAGAACAGTTGTCTAATACATAGCTACTGGTTGTTGCATACTTTAAAAAACAATCCGTTTTGTGACCTTTCCATTTCTACTGAAGCTTCAGAAATTTTCTCAGAATCGGCTATTTAATTCCAGGTTAGAGAGCTGGTAATACGTGATGTTTTATACCTGAATCCATATCATGGTAAACGTAATGTAGAACACAAATAAGCACTAACTAAAACTGCCTCAACCCTTCAAGAACTTTAAAACTACCACTGGTTTCTGATAAAATAAACTTTTTTCCTATCTATAACATCAATGGTATTCAGTAAGACATGAAAAATGATATTAATAAACTGGTTTGCAAGTAGTAGGGTTCAGTAATCATTTTGAGCCTTTACTGACCTTTGCTGTGAGAAGCAGTGATGTATTTAGGTTTTGTGCTGCCCTAGGCCTCACTAAACTCGTGCACCCCTAATTTAAATATGACCCAACCCTTCCTGTCAAGGCCACACTCCTTTCTGTTTAAGACCCATCCGGTCATCTGTAAACCACACCCCTTCCGCTTTAGGCTCTACCTTTTCCTCTTAGAGCTCCACCTCTTCCTCTCTGTACGTTAAAATTTGGTTTTAAGCTCCTTGAGGGCAGGGACCAATGTGAATGTACAATGCAGGCCTCAAAATTTTAATTCCTGAGCCACTAGCCAGGCCTTAAAGGGTCACTAAAGGAAAAACAATTGGGCTGAAATGACTGTTTACAGGGCATAGAGACAAAAAAGTTAACTGATTCCTTTTAAAAATGATTAAAAATAGATAAAAATCAATCATATAATCAACCTACAGTTCTAGTTCCGTTTTTGCTGTTATTTCCTGTCTCTCTGATGTACAGAGCCAGAGAGCCAATAGAGGGCAGTGATGGTTCCTCTAAAACCCCTCAGCACCAACCCAGTTTCAGTTTACACACAGTAATCACACCTCCACAGTGAGAAAGCTCCCAGTACTGTGGTTATAAGGAAAAAGACAACCGGGAAGTGTCCAGAACAGAGCAGGATTACAGCAACATCAAAGCAAAAAACTAACAATGAGGACATGAAAACAGCACTGCAGTAGGGTAAAGGAAGCTACTTAGCTAAAATAAAATTTCCTTTAGTGACCCTTTAAGAGTTATGCCTAGTACACATGACCAGTTTTTCCATCGGATAAAAAAGCAATGGTTTTCCCGACTGAATTCCTCTCAAGCCTGCCTTGCATACACACAACCACACAAAACTTTTGACTGCCAAGAACGCGGTGATGTAAAAGACCACGACAAGCCAAGAAAATTAAGTTCTATGCTACTGAGCATGCATCGATTTGTTTCCGAGCATACATGTTGTTTTACCTGTCAAAAAAACATGCAAACGAACTGTTTTCCCGCCAGGAATTTTTCCTGACAGGAAAAAAAGAGATCCTGCACTTTTTTTTTGTCCGGCAGTTTTCCCATCGGAAAAACTGGAATGGAGCATATACACGGCCGGGATGTACGGCTCTCATAGCAGTTTTCCCATCGGAAAAAAAAACGTGTGTACGAGGCATTACTCACCACCACTTGCCCCACCCAACCCCTATGCTGCCCCTAAACACGCTCTTGTAAATTATCTCATGAGACGACACTGTATGGCCCCTTTCACATGGGGTCTATCCGTTTTAAGGGACACCGCTAGCTCAGTGAGAGATCGCTCCGTTGATCCCTGCTGAGCAGTCGGATGACAGGTTTGTCTCCGCTCACTGTGCTGAGACGGACCTGTCAAAGACCTGCTGTTCTCTATGGGGAGGTCGGATGTCACCTGGTGCAGTGAAACATGGTTAACCCCCCCCCCCTCAGTTCCTGGGATCAGTAATGCATAATGACCAACAAGCCCTCTTATCAGACCCAGCAAAACAGCAGCAGTGATCCCTCCGACTGGATGTTCGTTCACCCTGTGTTGTGTAGCACTCTCTAGGGTAGTGATGGGCAGCGTGGCACTCTCTCTGGTGGTGCTGGCAGCGTGGTGCTCTCTCTGGTGGTGCTGGCAGTGGGGTGCTCTCTCTGGTGGTGCTGGCAGCGTGGTGCTCTCTCTGGTGGTGCTGGCAGCGTGGTGCTCTCTCTGGTGGTGCTGGCAGTGGGGTGCTCTCTCTGGTGGTGCTGGCAGTGTAACACTTTTTCTGGTGGTGCTGGCAGTGTGGCACTCTCTCTGGTGGTGGCAGTGTGGAACTCTCTCTGGAGGTGGCAGTGTGAAACTCTCTCTGGTCAGGTGGTGGGCAGTGTGGCACTCTCTCAATGATTGGTCAAGGCAGAATAAATGTTCACAACCCAAAACATTTTTATCTCATTACTCTTTCTGCTGTGCAGTAATCATCTGAGCCTTGGCCATGGCATAACACCACACCAGTGTATGAACTATGACAGCCTGGATGATCAAATGATGAAGTGGATTTAATGATGCTGGATGTCATTAAACCCACAAAACTGAGGACATCTAGTGATGGAAAAGGCGTTCTGTAGGTAACAGATCTGGATGGAAGCTGAGAATTGCAGCTCTTTTTCTTAGTCAAGTGGTCTGCTATTATTTTTTTTTGTCGGGAGTTCTGCTTTAAATATATAATTATGCATATAGTAAAAGAAATAGTTGATAACGTGTGCCTAGTTTTAGGCTTAGTGACCATGACAGCTGTTTGTTTACCATTTTGACATATGTGGGTAATGATGCCTGTGTCTTATTACAACAATCAGCCCCATAGGCTCCATCTGAAGAATGCATATTATTAGAAAATGCTTTATGAAGATTGCAGTAACTCTTTCTTTCTGTACCAGCTTGTACAGCACTGCCATCTTTACCATTGATAGCTAAACCAGCATTCAGACTCATCTGATCCTAAAATCCGTGTTATGGATTTAAATCTGTTCTTACGCAATGCAGAATATGTCAGCAGAACTCTTTCTATTTCCTTGTTGATACATTTGGCTGTTGGGTTGTTTTCTTGCTGCTGTAAATCCGGTGACAGCACTATGCTGCTTTTTAACACATTTTTCACCAAATGAAGATTTTCTTTAGCGCTGCCACTGGAGAGATTTGTGGAGAAAATCCAGCTGCCTTTTTTCCGACTAACTAATTGGGATTTTATTCTAAGTAAATTGTCTGCTGAAACTGATTCACAATGAACAACAAGCTTAAGTAAGTTAAAGCTGTAATTGAATGAGTCTTAAATGGCTGTGTAGCATATTGACTGGGAAGTGATTTCAAGCCACAATAGCGCCTCCTGCCTGTGCAATGGGCTAATGTTGAACATCTCTGCACTGTGCTCACTCCCATTTGTAAACCACTTCCACATATCTCTCTATTAGCATACAGAGCCCTCTTCCAAGATTACGTTGCACTGCTACTGGTTTTCTCAGCTCTATGCCCTAGTTGTACATACTAGGCTGAATCAAGGGTTTCTGCCCAATACACAAGACCAGCTCAGAGCAAAAGCTGGCCTTTACTCTACAACTGATGTGAATGTACACTCACCAGATACTTTATTAGTTACACTTTTCTGGTACCAGGACCACCTTTTTCCTTCAGAACTGTCTTAATGTAAACAAGGCAGATTAAATGAAGGGATTGGAAGGATAAGGGATTATAGCAGTGCCCAAATAGAAACCAAACAACTGGATTGTTTATAAAAAAAATTGAAAATATTTTATTAAATTACAAAATCTTAAAAATATAGTACAGTAACAATAAAGTGTATCGTGGGAGCAGTACAGAGATGTATTGTTACAGATCCAATCTACCCTACTAGTTTCGCCATGCAAGGCTTCGTCAGGGGTGTTAGGACCATGGGATATTTTTATGGTATTTTTATTTTTACTAGTAATAGCGGCGATCAGGGATTTTTAATGGGACTGCAACATTGAGGCGGACACATCGGACACTAAGTGATACTTTTTTAGGGACCAGTGACATTATTTCAGTGATCAGTGCTAAAAATATGCACTGTTAGGCCTCTTTCACACAGGATGGATTCGTGATGATCCGCCCCGTGAACCTCCGCTTGCTTAGGAGGATTGCGGAGGCGGGTGATTACGGGTGTCAGCGGATTTTTGGACTGGTGTTAGGACTGGATCATAATTTTTTACTGTGATGATCTAGTCCTAAATCCCCTGACGAAGCCTTGCATGGCGAAACTAGTAGGGTAGATTGGATCTGTAACAATACATCTCTGTACTGCTCCCACGATACACTTTATTGTTACTGTACTATATTTTTAAGATTTTGTAATTTAATAAAATATTTTCTATTTTTTAAAAAACAATCCAGTTGTTTGGTTTCTATTTGGGCACCGCTTTAATCCCTTAACCTTCCAATCCCTTCACTTAATCAAATCAGGGATGAGGTGCTGTATGTATACTAGGACTTTCGATCACTAACCCTTCACCTAAACAAGGCAGATTGTTGTTCTGACAGGGGAAAAGCTATAGATCTTGTGTTCCTGCAAAGCAGGAACATGGATCTCTGTCTTCACCCAGTTAGAGCATTCCCCCCCCACACAGATAGCAAGCACCCCCTAGGGACACACTTAACCCTTTGATCACCCCTGATGTTAATCTCTTCCCTGCCAGTGTCATTAGTACAGTAAGGGCTCTTTCACACGGGCGGACAGTATGTCCGCTTTTCATCCATCCGTGTACGGATAAAAAAGGGACATACATTGGTCCCTATGAGATTGCGGGTGTCAGCGGATGAAAATCCGCTGACACCCGTAATCACCCGCCTCCGCAATCCTCCTAAGCAAGCGGAGGTTCACGGGGCGGATCATCACGAATCCATCCTGTGTGAAAGAGGCCTAACAGTGCATATTTTTAGCACTGATCACTGAAATAATGTCACTGGTCCCTAAAAAAGTATCACTTAGTGTCCGATGTGTCCGCCTCAATGTTGCAGTCCCATTAAAAATCCCTGATCGCCGCTATTACTAGTAAAAATAAAAATACCATAAAAATATCCCATGGTTTGTAGAAGCAAAACATTTGCGCAAACCAATCAATATACGTTTTTTGGGATTTTTTTTAACCAAAAATATGTAACAGAATACATGTAGCACTACCCCCGAAGGAGCTGCTGGTTTGTTTTGGGTGGCATGTTACCTCATGGCTTCTCCGCCATCTAGGGGTGTATGGTGCAAATAGCAGAAACAGAATGTCCACGACAGGTGTCTTTTTCTGTGCTCTTTATTACCCAACCGGGTAAAAACAATAAAACTTGTGGTGAAGAGTAGAGGTGAAGCAGAAGGAAAAATAGCAGATTCAGGCGTAATAGTAGGGAAACAATCCTGCTTCCAACGACGCTTAGGCCTTGTACACAGGATAGGATAGCCAGAGGACAATGGTCTGATGGACCATTTTCATCGGTCAAAACCGATCGTGTGTGGGCCCCATAGGGTATTTAACCTTCGGTTAAAAAAAAGCCAACTTGCTTTAAAATTAACCTATGGATTCCTTACCGATAGGTCAAAACCGATCGTCAGTAGGCAAGACCATCGGTTAAAAATCCACGCATGCTCAGAATCAAGTCGACGCATGCTTGGAAGCATTGAACTTAATTTTTTTTAGCACGTTGTTGTGTTTTACGTCACCGTGTTCTGATACGATCGTTTTTTCAACTGATGATGTATAGGCACATCAGACCATCAGTCAGCTTCATTGATTAACCAATGACAACGGTCCTTCAGACCATTCTCATCGGATGGACTGATCGTGTGTACAAGTCTTCTTCGCCACTCCAGCCGACTGACCTGGCAGCTAGACTATCACTCGGAACTTAGAGGAAAAGTCTCTGCCACAGACCCTCCTTATAATTGAGATAGCGGAGGTGATCCTCCTTAATAGACTTTGGCCTGGATCTCCTTCAGGTAGTTTGCAGGTTACCGACTGATAGGTGACCAACGTCCAACCTTTCAGTAACCAGTTACCTTGATCCCCAGTGGATTGTTAAGACCCTATTGGATCACCAGCCTCTCTTGGCTCTCCCCAGATAGACTCCACACCGAACAGCTTCCTCTCACTGGGAACTCGCTTAGGATCTTCTCAGGATTGGGGACCCAGTCGATTGCTGAACAAATCAACTTTCTGACCCCCTTTAAATTTAACTTAGCACCGGTACTTAGAAGTAACCAGGCGCTACATATATATTGGCCTTAATTGATGAAGAAATTCGATTACATTTTTTTATTGGATGTGTTTTAAAGCAGAAAGTAAAAAATATAGTTGTTTTTTTTCGAAATTGTCGCTCTTCTTTTGTTTATAGCCTAAAAAAGAAAAAAAGGCTGAGGTGATTAAAGCGGAGCTCCACCCAGGAAAAAAACATTTTCCAATGTTGTTTAAAAAAATTCAATAAAAAAAACCTGAAAAAAAAAAAAAAAAAAATACTCACCCGAAATACCTGTTGCTATGCGGAAGTCCGTAATCTGCCTCTTCCCCGCGGTGCCTTTTCTTCTTGTCCTTCTCCTTGTGAATGGGGCGCGCTGCTTTCTGGGAACTGTGTGTGTTCTCAAAGAGCAGCGCGCCCATTCACAAGCCAGCGTGAGACTCACGCAGGCGCAGTAGGAAATGGGCAGTGAAGCCTGTCACTGCCTGTTTCCCATAGTGTGAATGGCGGCGCGGGACCCGGAGCGATCATGCGACCGGCATCGGGGGGCCCATCAGCGCGGGCAAGTAGGACAAGGTAAGTGTCCTTATTTAAAGTCAGCAGCTACACTGTTAGTAGCTGCTGACTTAAAAAAAAAAAAAATCGCGGCTGGAGCTCCGCTTTAAATACCATCAAAAGAAAGCTCTATTTGTGGGGAAAAAGGGACATCAATTTTATTTTGGTACAGAGTTTCACGACGCCGCAATTATCAGTTAAAATAACACAGTGCCATATCTCAAAAAATGGCCTGGTCATTAAAGGGGGTAAAACCTTTCCAGGCCCGAAGGGGCTAAACCAGGGGTGGGCAAACTTTTTGACTCGGGGGCCGCAATGGGTTCATACATTGGACCCGGGGGCCGGACCAAGAGCGATCCCTGCTGAGTAAGCGGAGGTTCACGGGGCGGATCATTACTGATCTGCCCCGTGTGAAAGGGGCCTAACCCTGTTATTTTCCTTTTTATGTTTCTTTTCTCAGTTTTGTCTTAAAAAAGTAGGAAGATGTTCATTGTATGATTAATGATTGGACTGCTCACAGACTGATAAATAACATTCATTATTCTATACTTCTATCTATTTTCTGTTTTTCTGTGGGGTCTGTCCCTTGTCATGCTTTGTGCCCATTTTATCTTCTCTTTTTTAGTTTTTAATACTGTACTGTATTAAACACTGTACTTATACATACATATTTTTTTATACTGTACCGCTGTACCCTATTGCTATGTATATATATATATATATATATATATAAAGTACAGTATTTAAAATATATATATATATATCTCTGTGTGTGTGTGTGTATATATATATATATATATATATAACACTGTATTAAAAACTGTACTGTGTGTATATATATATATATATATATATACACACACAGAGAGAGATAGCTATATATATACAGGGAGTGCAGAATTATTAGGCAAGTTGTATTTTTGAGGATTAATTTTATTATTGAACAACAACCATGTTCTCAATGAACCCAAAAAACTCATTAATATCAAAGCTGAATATTTTTAGAAGTAGTTTTTAGTTTGTTTTTAGTTTTAGCTATTTTAGGGGGATATCTGTGTGTGCAGGTGACTATTACTGTGCATAATTATTAGGCAACTTAACAAAAAACAAATATATACCCATTTCAATTATTTATTTTTACCAGTGAAACCAATATAATATCTCAACATTCACAAATATACATTTCTGACATTCAAAAACAAAACAAAAACAAATCAGTGACCAATATAGCCACCTTTCTTTGCAAGGACACTCATGCAGCCTGCCATCCATGGATTCTGTCAGTGTTTTGATCTGTTCACCATCAACATTGCGTGCAGCAGCAACCGCAGCCTCCCGGACACTGTTCAGAGAGGTGTACTGTTTTCCCTCCTTGTAAATCTCGCATTTGATGATGGACCACAGGTTCTCAATGGGGTTCAGATCAGGTGAACAAGGAGGCCATGTCATTAGTTTTTCTTCTTTTATACCCTTTCTTGCCAGCCACGCTGTGGAGTACTTGGACGCGTGTGATGGAGCATTGTCCTGCATGAAAATCATGTTTTTCTTGAAGGATGCAGACTTCTTCCTGTACCACTGCTTGAAGAAGGGGTCTTCCAGAAACTGGCAGTAGGACTGGGAGTTGAGCTTGACTCCATCCTCAACCCGAAAAGGCCCCACAAGCTCATCTTTGATGATACCAGCCCAAACCAGTACTCCACCTCCACCTTGCTGGCATCTGAGTCGGACTGGAGCTCTCTGCCCTTTACCAATCCAGCCACGGGCCCATCCATCTGGCCCATCAAGACTCACTCTCATTTCATCAGTCCATAAAACCTTAGAAAAATCAGTCTTGAGATATTTCTTGGCCCAGTCTTGACATTTCAGCTTGTGTGTCTTGTTCAGTGGTGGTCGTCTTTCAGCCTTTCTTACCTTGGCCATGTCTCTGAGTATTGCACACCTTGTGCTTTTGGGCACTCCAGTGATGTTGCAGCTCTGAAATATGGCCAAACTGGTGGCAAGTGGCATCTTGGCAGCTGCACGCTTGACTTTTCTCAGTTCATGGGCAGTTATTTTGCGCCTTGGTTTTTCCACACGCTTCTTGCAACCCTGTTGACTATTTTGAATGAAACGCTTGATTGTTCGATGATCACACTTCAGAAGCTTTGCAATTTTAAGAGTGCGGCATCCCTCTGCAAGATATCTCACTATGTTTGACTTATCTGAGCCTGTCAAGTCCTTCTTTTGACCCATTTTGCCAAAGGAAAGAAAGTTGCCCAATAATTATGCACACCTGATATAGGGTGTTGATGTCATTAGACCACACCCCTTCTCATTACAGAGATGCACATCACCTAATATGCTTAATTGGTAGTAGGCTTTCGAGCCTATACAGCTTGGAGTAAGACAACATGCATAAAGAGGATGATGTGCTCAAAATACTCATTTGCCTAATAATTCTGCACTCCCTGTATATATATATATATTTTTTTTAATACTGTACTTTATATATATACACATAGCAATAGGGTACAGCGGTACAGTATAAAAAAATGTATGTATAAGTACAGTGTTTAATACAGTACAGTATTAAAAACTAAAAAAAAAAGATACAATGGGCACAAAGCATGACAAGGGACAGACATCACAGAAAACAGAAAATAGATAGAAGTATAGAATAATGGATGTTATTCATCAGTCTGTGAGCAGTCCATGTGCAAGCTTGCAATCATTAATCATACAAATGAACATCTTCCTACTTTTCAAGACAAAACTGAGAAAAGAAACATAAAAAGGAAAATAACAGGGTTAGGCCCCTTTCACACGGGGCGGATCAGTAACGATCCGCCCCGTGAACCTCCGCTTGCTCAGCAGGGATCGCTCCATTGATCCCCGCAGGGTGGTCCCTGCACACTGTGAAGGGACCGCCCTGTCTTTTCTCCGCTCTCCCCTATAGGGGGGATCGGATGAACACGGACTGTATGTCCGTGTTCACCCGATCTGATCCGCCAGACAGATGGAAAAGTAGGTTTTTCCTCCGTCACGCTTTGGGGGATCAGAGCCGGTCGGATGTTAGTGGGCATGTCACCATAGAGGAGCATGGAGCGCCCGTTCAGGTCCGCCTAAAAAACTGGCAGGCGGATCTGAACGGTCCTTCCGTGTGAAAGAGCCCTAAGTCAGGTAAGTGTCCATATTTTAAGAGTCAGCAGCTGCAGTATTTGTAGCTGCTGACTTTAAAAAAAAATTGTAACGCTGCTTTAAGGAGCGGAGAATTGCCAGGAGTGGGAGGTGTAAGCAGCAGGGCAGGACAGGGCAGACACAACATGTGTACTTTGATTAAATTGTTTTGGACATGTGTGATTTGCCCAGTATCCTCCCACAATGTATATCCATCAGATCATTGCTTAACAGTCAAATATATCCTGCAATCACCATGAACGAAAAGAAAAACAACAATCAATACAACTGATTTGTTGCTCACTAACCTGCAAATGACAGCTCGCAGACTCTGCAGTGAGATCGACTATAAAATTCTCTTTCCTGCACCTAGGAGGGCCAGTCACTGCTCCCTTCCACGTCGCATGGATCGCTCCTCACAGGCGCGCGGAAATGAGTTGACGTCATCTGACGCGACGTCATCTCCCTGCCTGCGTCTGCACGTACTCAAGCCGTACTCTGCCCACAGCCCCGCCCCTAGCTGCTGACCAGCCCAGCCACTCACTGCACAGGAGGAGACGTTGCGCGATGTAATTCGCCCAGCAGCCATCCTCCACTACAATGCTGTACCTAGCGCTCCGCCCGGGGGCCGGATTAAAAGGTCCGTCGGGCCGTATACGGCCCGCGGGCCGTAGTTTGCCCAGTGCTGGGCTAAACCATGATCAGTTGGTACTAAGGGGCCCAAAGTGTCCCAAGAAAATATCCTCCACACCATTACACCACCATCACCAGTCTGAACTGTTGATACAAGGCAGGATGGATCCATGCTTTCATGTTTACACCAATTTCTGACCCTACCATCTGAATGTTGCAGCTAAAATCAAGATTTATCCAGACCAGGCAATGTTTTTCCAATCTTCTATTGTCAAATTGAGCCTGTGCAAATTGTAGTCGCAGTTTTCTGTTAGCTGACAGGTGTGGCACCCGGTGTGGTCTTCTGCTGCTGTAGCCCATCTGCTTCAAAGTTCGATGCGTTGTGCATTCAGAGATGATATTCTGCATGCAAGTGGTTATTTGAGTTACTGTTGCCTTTCTATCATCGCTTGAACCAGTCTGCCCATTCTGCTCTGACCTCTGGCATCAACAAGGCATTTTCATCCACACAACAGCTGCTCACTGGATATTTTCTCTTTTTCTGACCATTCTTTGTAAACCCTAGAGATGTTTGTGTGTGAAAATACCAGTAGATAAGTCTTTTTGAAAACAACCATGCCACGTTCAAAGTCACTTAAATCTAATTTCTTCCCCAATCTAATGCTCGGTTTCAGTTTTAGCAAGTTGTCTTTACCATGTCTAGATGCCTAAATGCATTGAGTTGCTGCCATGTTATTGGCCGATTAGCAATTTGTGTTATCAAGCAATTGAAGAGGGGTACCATATAAAGTGGCCGTGATGTGTTTTGCCCTCACTTAGCAGCAATTCTATGGTAAAGCTCTAAGGCGCCGTACACACGGCCGAGGTTCTCGCTGAAAACCAGCGAGAACCTCGCTGGAATGCACATTCCAGCGAGGACCTCGGCCGTGTGTACGGTCTCAGCGAGCTTCCCGTCGGGAAGCCCGTCGAGCCGAAATAGAGAGCACGCTCTCTATTTCCTCGACGGCCCGCCTGGAAGAATGGCTGGTTGCCATTCCCGACGGGCGGGTCGCCGAATTCGACGGCCGGGAGAGAACCTCGACGGGCGGAACGATGTGTTCTGCCCGTCGAGGTTCTCTGCCGTGTGTACGGCGCCTTAGTAGTCTTTCTGTTTTCCTAAACAATAAGGTGCACAGAATAGACATGGAGTGAGGCCTGCTTTTTTATCTTCTTTTATCTTCGATTTTTCTTTATTTAAAAACATTAATTCCATCCAATAGAATATACAGAATATGCGTAAAGCGGAGTTCCACCTAAAAGTGGAAATTCCACTTTAAGCATTCCTAAACCCCAAGCATGCCACATTTGGCATGTCATTTTTTTTTGGGGGGGGGGGGTGGTACCTTGTTTTGGCAGGTACCCAGTTCCCACTTCCGCTCGCACCGCCTAGATGACTCCTCCTCTCCCCCTCATTCCCTGCAATTTTCTGGGACACATCACAGTTCCCGTTTTTTTCAGCGCCCAAAAGCTGCTCCAAAGATGCTGCTTGCAGGACTCAATGTGAAAGGGTCCATTGAGATGCATGGAGAGCGTTTTATGAGCATTTTAATAGTGCTATTTTTAACGCTAAAACGCTGTAAAAGCACTTCAGTGTGAAAGGGGTTTAAAGCATAACAAGTACAGGGCAACATCGCACAGCATTAATATAGTCATTCAACACAAAGCATATATCATCGCAACATAGAAAGCCAGCAATATGAATCAGAGAAGCCTGCATTGACCAAATACAGGGAGCACATACCTGGAGTCGCAAGTCACCTAGCCAACTTTTGTCTAATTTAGTTCCACAGCTCTTATGCTGAATAAAAGAACAATCCAGTCTTAAAGTGGTCATATTACACTGTGTACATGTTTGTATAAAATTGCACCTGTAAATACCTTATTTCAGTTAGTTTCTGGCTGGTCATGTGACCTCGGGCCGCTCTCCTCCCACAATCTAAGGGCTACCGCAGGACGGGTCGATATTCACCTCTGACATCAGCCAGGAGGTCACATGACCGCTATGCTGTCCACTTAGCCCCTCCTGCTGTAGCCCTTAGATTGGGGAGAAGAGCAGCTGGAGGTCAAATGACCAGCTAAAAGCGACCTGAAATCAGGTATTTACAGGCTCAATTTTATACACACATGTACACATTGTATCAGTAGTATAGCTTAGTAGAACAGAGGGGCCTGCAGTAATCTTTTTTAACTTTACTGCCAGCTACTATAAAAGGGGGGGGGGGTGCTGCATGATCATCGTTCACTTACTTCTACTCCCTGGACTGGTAAAGTCTATGGAATGAGAAGCACCCAGGTTCATCGGCCTGTTAGTTAGAGGTTAGATTCCACCTGTGTATAGCTACCTCCCCATATCATGGTTACCTTATGTGTGACAGCAGGCCCCCTATACCTTGGTGGACTGCAGCACTTGGAAAGCAAGAAATGACAGGAACAGTGCCTGGCACATCTTCAGTACCTGGCACCATCCAACCAGCATCAAGCAAACCTGCCATGGCAGGCGGCAACATCAGCACAAGGCCAAGGGGAACCCTTTCCTCTGTCAGCACTGTTGCACTTCTCAGCCCCAGGCAATAGGACGCTAGACATGTGCAATTTTTTTCGTTACGAATACGTTTTCCGTCATTATTCGTTATTTTCGTTGATTCGTTAACCTACGAATAAATGAATGGTTTAGCGCAAATAATAACGAATAACGATATTTCCAAAAATAACGAATATGGAAAACTACGAAGATACGAAACTACTAAATGTAAAAGAACAACACAACGAAAGAAAAAAGAAACGAAAACATAGAAATAACGAAAACACCGAACACAAAAAAAAATCATAATTACGAAAAATAAACGAAAATGCAAACTTACTAATATTTGAAGAACGAAAAGAAAACAACCGAAATGCCGAACAAAGAATAAAAAACGAAAAGCAAAACTAATGAAAAATAAATTATGAATCTTCGGAAAACGGAAATGAAATAATGTAAATTCACTTTCATTAGTACTGTGACCAATAGCCACTCAGCGCTGTCCCTTCCCCTGAAGAGCTTCTTTCTTAGGTGGCTCCTTGACCTTGTGTCTTTATCTGTGTTAGTCAATCGCAGTAAATTACGATGTTTTACAAAATTACGACGAGTAGTGTGTCGAATAAACGTAAAATGTATTTTAACAGAATTACGAATGCAATAAAATCTACAAAAGAACGTTGTTATAATCAAATGAAATTAGACATGATAATACGAATGATCATAAAGCAACGAAGATTTATTTCTTACGAAAATACAAACGCGGCATTATGGAAAATATAATGTAAATACGAATATCAAAACAACGAAAAATAAACCAACGTAAAAACGAATAAATTCATTGTAAAAATACGAACGAGGCAGAATACAACATTTAACGAAAATACTAATCTCGAATCAACGAAAAATAAACTAACATAAAAAAACGGAAACGGAAAAAAAAGTGTTACGAAAATACTAAAGAGTACGAATACGATAACTAACGTCTTACGAAATTACGACTTATTACGAATCACGATAAACGAAACAGAAATAAACGAAAATTTTTGTTGTGCACATGTCTATAGGACGCATTTTGGCATCTTCACCTTGGGCACTGCATGACTTTGGCTCAGCACTGTATTAGTGTTGCCACTCTGTCAGTGTTTAAAATTGCTCCTGAAGTTGGTATGGATGTGAGTTAATCAAGAGCCAGGAAGGCCTATTGTACAAAGTTTGGCTTTTGGCATGGAGTGCTTCTGTGTAGTGTCAAAGAAAGGTATATGTTTTGCTACTCATGTTTTACTAAACTAAAGTGACCCTGTCTTTAGAGAAATATGGCCTGCCATTGGTGGCCTCCTAAGAAAACTGAGTCTTGAGTCACAAACCTGAAACAAGCATGATTTACAGTGAATGATTATTAGAAAAGGGTCCACATTCCTTATATCTATGACTCAATCACTCAACATTGAGAAAGACTTGAAGTCTATGAATCAGTATGACAGCCAGGCTAGTAGCCAGGGGCGGAACCACCACCATAGCCACCCATGCGGGCGCTATGGGGCCTGCAGCCGAGTGGGGCCCGGTGAAGATGAGGAATGCAAGTTTACTGTTAAGCCTCTCGGGCCCCGCGAGTCCGGCCGTGTCCTGACACACGTAGCCGCATACAGCAGGAGGCAGAAGCAGAGAACAGAGTAGACGGGGCAGAATGCTCGAGCGCGCCTGTCAAGGGACATTGTTTTGGGCACATGAGGAGGCTCTGGGGTCTGGACAGGAGGTAGGAAGGGAATGGGAGACTGACATCTGTTTTGAACTGTTTTTATATTTTTGTGAAGAAAATGTTTGCTATATTTTTTCATTAGGATAATTTTGGCACAAAGAGAGGGGGAGCAATGCCAGGTTCAAGGGTGCAGATGTTCCTAAGACCTTAAGACTAAACTTGATCAAACTACAATTAGGGCCACTGTTCATCATTGCTGTCCTATTTATCCCCTATTTGTCTTGTATTTACAAATATGTTTAATCAGAATAGAAATTAGTTAGAAGGCATGGAGGTTAGCAATGTGTGTCTTCCAGGGGCTGCATACAGTATACTGCATACTTTGTTTCAAAATTAATATAAGCTGTTGCCTGGGTACTGTGCCATTTTGCTATGGGGCCCTGTCATTTCTAGTTACGTCCTATTAGTAGCATTTCTTGTGGAAGGAATGGTCAGCAATGGTAGCCTTTGTGATTTTCTCATAACAAGTTTCCTTTAAGGTAGGTAGGGTGTTTTGCGTTGAGGGGCACAGAAGACAAGTGAACCCCTTTCTCGTTGGGGCTCTTTAATACCCAGCCTCAAATGCCCTTGACCCCTTCCCATGAGCCTCTAGTAATATGCTATTCTGGGTAGAACAAATGTAGGAAATTATCTATCTTCCTGCCAATAACAAGACCAGTTTATACATCTGCCCTCTATGTTCTACATACAGAGAAATTGTAAGCAACGCACTGTTACATATCTGTCAGTTTAGAGCTGTGACCCATATCACAACAGTTCATTTTATTGCCTATTCAGGGATATTAGACTGCACCGTGCATCCCGTAAAGGTAAATTGTATGAGTGTGTCAAGCTTGACCTCTTTCTGGGTCACAAGGGACATATTAAGACACTCAAGCAGATTATCTAATCCATGTCTGTAAATATTTGTTACTCAATGTCAGCGTAAATAGGATTCATGGCAGAATGTCCCGTGTAGACACACAATTTATTTTAGCCGGAATACAGTTTACATTTGCCATGGATGGCAACACGTAATTGACATTGATGGGGTGCAGGGCGCTGGTGCAGAAAATAAAGGCATGGCTGACTGACAGCAGCAGGAAAGTCCAGCCATCCTATGCCAGTCTCTAAAATTCACCTGAATGATTTTTCCTGAGGTGCTATAATACTGTGTTGTATTTTTGACAGACACTTCTGAAATCACTGACCTGTTTCTCCTTTCACTGCAGAAAAAAAAAAAGTTTAGAAGGCACACACACATCTTCCCTGGGTTCTTTTTTTACATTTTATTTTTTATGCATTTATTGCAGAATGTTCAGTTATAAATATATTGCAGCTAATACAGGAACATAACAGTTCATCAAAATCTAATCCTGTAACACTCTGAGGTGAGCACTAGGTGGCATTGCAATAAGTCAATTTATAATATTTATTGTTGCATGTGGTTCAGGGTGTGGCCTAAAGGGTTAGTTCACCTTTACCAAAAAACTCTCTAATGCGGATATATGGGTTGTTTGGGTAAAAACTAGCTGTGCAGCTTTATCCAAGTTTAATAATGCCCAATTATAAACTGAAACAACCTTAATGAGAGTGGGATTTTCAAGGCACCTATTGCCTTTCCATTGGCCTGGCTTTGGGATATATAGGTCCTCATACGGATATTTCCTGAGATTTTCTCCATTGAAATATGGTAAGCACCTTCATAGAATGTTCCATCAATAAGGGGAATATTTGTTTCTCCTCTTTGGGGGTTTATTTATTGATTAATCCCCTTTTCTGGATCTATATTTATATCCTTAATATATATATATATATATATATATATATATATATATATATATATATATATATATTCACCACAGTGATATGATCAGAGGAGTTTAAATGCCGTCTCATTGAATTTTTTCATTCTGCCCTCCTATGGGCTGGAGGGATGGTGAGCCTCTTTTAAAAGCTTGGTGCCGAGAGTGAACATTACCATCGGGGAATCTGTGAAGTGTACATCCTGAGACATTGATACACATACTTTTTAAAGAAAAAGTGAGTCATTATTCACGTCTATTCTTGGGGATGTGGTATGGTGATGATCAGCCTTTTTTAATGCTTAATATGTATTTATTTTGTATTTTTGTATTTTTTACTTTAGAATCTGATACTGTAAAATACCCTGAAGAAGAATGTCATACACTCAAAACACATTGGTTTATCTGCCTTGCATGCCAACCAGTGGCGGCTGGTGCTCAAAATTTTTGGGGAGGCGCAAACGAAAAAAAAAAATATTGCAGCCTCACTGTGCCCTTCACATGCAGCCACTGTGCCATGCCACCAAATGCAGCCACTGTGCCATCAATTGTCACCACTGTGCCATGCCATCAAACACAGAAACTGTGCCATCAATTGTCACCACTGTGCCATGCCACCAAATGCAGCCACTGTGCCATCAATTGTCACCACTGTGCCATGCCATCAAACACAGAAACTGTGCCATCAATTGTCACCACTGTGCCATGCCACCAAATGCAGCCACTGTGCCATCAATTGTCACCACTGTGCCATGCCATCAAACACAGCAACTGTGCCATCAATTGTCACCACTGTGCCATGCCATCAAATGCAGCCACTGTGCCATCAATTGTCACCACTGTGTGCCGCGCTATATAAGGCGATTCAGTTCGCATGTGCCGCGCTATATAAGTTTTTTTTTTCATTCACTGTGCAATGCAACACAGCAACCGTGCCATCAATTGTCACCACTGTGCCATGCCACCAAATGCAGCCACTGCGCCATCAATTGTCACCACTGTGCCATGCAACACAGCAACTGTGCCATCAATTGTCACCACTGTGCCATGCCACCAAATGCAGCCACTGTGCCATCAATTGTCACCACTGTGCCATCAATTGTCACCACTGTGCCATGCCACCAAATGCAGTCACTGTGCCATCAATTGTCACCACTGTGCAATGCCATCAAACGCCACCACTGTGCCATCAATTGTTACCACTGTGCTATGCCATCAAACGCCACCACTGTGCCATCAATTGTCACCACTGTGCCATGCCATCAAACGCCACTACTGTGCCATGCCATCAAACACAGCAACTGTGCCATCAATTGTCACCACTGTGCCATGCCATCAAATGCAGTCACTGTGCCATCAAGTGTCACCACTGTGCCATGCCATCAAACGCCACTACTGTGCCATGCCATCAAACACAGCAACTGTGCCATCAATTGTCACCACTGTGCCATGCCATCAAATGCAGTCACTGTGCCATCAATTGTCACCACTGTGCCATGCCATCAAACGCCACCACTGTGTCATCAATTGTCACCACTGTGCCATGCCATCAAACGCCACCACTGTGCCATCAATTGTCACCACTGTGCCATGCCATCAAATGCCACCACTGTGCCATCAATTGTCACCACTGTGCCATGCCATCAAACGCAACAACTCACATTCAATGCATTGCACTGAATGTGTGTTATTTGCGAGAGGGGGTGGCGCTGCAGCGCCCTCTATAGACGGCCGTCAGAACTTCGGCTAAAATGTCAAAATGACATTTTAGCCGAATAAAAGTTCTTAAAGGGCCCGTTTTTTTTTTTGTGACTGCGGGAGGGGGGGCGGCGCCCGTGCGTCCCTATGGACCGGCCGCCACTGATGCCAACAGCTTGCTGATGACAGGCATGTTTTGACGGACAATATCATTTGGATTGTTCGTATAATGATCTTTTGTTCATTGTTAATAATGTTTTTTTATTATATATATGTTTTGTAATAAATTATACTTTTTTATGAATTTTTGTGCTCTATATTTGTTGCCCTGAAAATCCAACTCTCATTGAGGCTTTTTCAATTTATAATTGACTAATCAACTACATGCCACTGTACATGAGTTAATTTATTTTAGTTTAATAATGCCCTTGCTATAGGTGAAGACCATCTATGTACCTCGCAAAGCCTGGCCAAAAAACTCTTCTTTGTTGCTAATTTACTCTGGGAGATTTTTGGCAAAGCTTTAGGAAGTAAATAGGTGATATACACCTATAGCAAGGGCATTATTTAACTTTGGTCAAAACTGCAGTTCAATTTTATCTACAGGTGCATTCTACCTGCATAGGCAGTTTTTTTTTTTTTGTAAAGGTGAACCAACCCTAGAAGAAACCTTTTATAAGAGAATAATGGGGGGTGCAATTGCTAACCACACTTGTTTGCAAATCTGTCCCTTAAAGTAGAACTATAGGTACATTTAAAAAAAATAAAAAATTTGGATAGAGTAAGGGAGGATTATAACTCCTGTCAGATTTTTTTTTTCACCATCTGTGTTCCATTGCAGAGATTTCCGGTCACTTTCTGTCCCATAGTCAAACAGGAAGTGAGAGGAAGTGCCTGCAAATTAAGGGAATTCCTTGGAGACCCCCAGGTCACTAGATCTAAAAGATTTCCTCTCTATTACTTTTCTGGGCACAACCCAAAATGTGGAACTTTCTTTTACTTTCACTTTCAAGAATAATGGTAAACAGGACAAATAGAGAGGGTGAATCTCCTTAATGTGGACAAGCATACCGAAAGGGGCACCTGCTGATGTCACAAGAGGGAAATGCATAGGATGGAGCTTCACTGATTCAGGCGAGAGAGACAGTGTCCACAAATGAGCTGCCAGCTCTTGTTGCTTTTCCCCAGAGTGGGGCTTTGTGTACGCTGATAAGAGATGTGAGGGTAGGTGGCAGCTTGGCACTTTTTATGTGCTGGTCACTCCTAAATGTAAGTGCAATTTATGCTTTTAATCAATAAAATGTATTTATGAGTTACACTATGAGGCTTTCTTTTCTTTAAAGCTGGGCTGTGGGTTGAAGCTGAATGGTTTGTCGCCTTCTGTGAATACCTTTTATATTTATTGCAAACACACGTTCAGCTGACATCTTGGATTGTCTTGATGCTTCATTGGCCCTGGTAATATACATATACAAATATATAAAGGATACATATAGTGAACTTGGTGTTATTCACTTTACGGTCAACACAATGGACAAGGGGACACACTTTACACCTAGAGGAAAAGAGATTAAGGGCCAGATTCAGGTAGAGTTGCGCTGGAGTAATTCGATATGCGCCGCGGAACTGTGAAGATGCGCCGTCGTTTCTATGTGGCCGTACCCACCAAACTAGATGCGACAGAAAACGGGCCATTTCCGATCGGCTTAACTTTCCGACGCCGGAGTCTCGTCAGCGCATAATTTCGTTTGGCGCATCAGTCGCGCCTATTGATTTCCCCTGCAAATATGCAAATGAGGGAGATTTCCCGATTCACGAACGGATTAGCACCATACGCTGGCTACATGCGCCGCGCATATCTCGTCCGTCCGGCGCAAAGTTATTTCTACAAAAAGCTGCTTTATCTTTACTCCAGACGGCCTCAGGTCAGCAGGAGAGCAGCTACAGCAGCAGCGTTACCGACGAAACTAGCAAGCTGAACAACCACACTTGCAAGGACAACACCTCTGTGTGCCAACATGCCAGGGGCAGTAGCGGTCCTAGCACTAGTACTGGGTCCCCCGGAACGGAGTAGGCGGGCACGTGAAAGGATATACCGCACGCGCATGAGCCTCTTTGGCATGGGGGATGAGGAGGTGTATCGCCTCTTCAGATTCAGCCCAGATGCAATACTTGAACTAACCACAACCCTGCAGGGTGACATCACCAGCAAGACACACCGCTCACAAGCAGTGCAGCCACTGGTGAAGGTCCTGGCAACACTTCATTTCCTTGCCAGTGGATCATTCCAGCGTACAAGTGGAGTGGTGGCTGGGATGTCACAATCCTCCATAAGCAGATGTGTGCACCAGGTTGTCCCCGCAATCTTCAGACGCATGTCCAACCAGTTCATCAGACCCACCACTGAAGAGCTGCGGCTGAAGGCAATGACAGATTTCTACAGCATTGCCAGATTCCCACGCACCATCGGGGCTATTGATTGCACACATGTGGCCCTACAGCCCCCCAGTGCCACAGAGCACATATACCGCAATCGGAAGCATTGGCATTCCATCAACGTACAGGTGATAGCCGATGCCCAACGCCTCATATGGCACGTCCGTGCCAAACACCCTGGGTCCAGCCATGACAGCTTCATATACCATCAGAGCCCCATCCCAGCAGAATTCGAGCAGAACATGTATGGGGACAGCTGGCTGGTTGGTGAGTGACATGGGTGGCAGGCATGACTATCCCCTCCCGTGATGCACATCAGAAGTGGCACATGCATGACTAACATCCTCCTGTCTTTTCCCTTACAGGTGACTCTGCATATGCACTGGGACCCCATCTCATAACTCCTTTCCGGAACCCCCAAACCAGAGGAGAGAGAAAATACAATGAAGCACACATCAAAACCCGTGCAGTGGTGGAGCAAACATTTGGGCTCCTGAAGTCCCGTTTCCGCTGCCTGGATAAGTCCGGGGGGACCCTATTGTATTCCCCTACCTTTGTGTGTCAGATCATCGGTGCATGTTGCATTCTGCACAACTTTGCTATGAGAAAAGGCCTGCAGATTGACATACGTGATGACCTGACCCCCGACCCACACAGTCCCCACCTGCCAGAGGAGAACCAGTCTGCTGATGGAAGAGCAGTCAGGAGGGTCCTCGCCGTAGGCATCTTTGGACAATAAACCAAAACATTGATCACACGGACAATGCATGCATGCACACCACTGATGTCCCTAGATCACACACACCACATCCACATCACATTGGATTAGCCCAAGTCCAGCATGTAGGACTTGGGAGCAGCAACGCCAGCGTCAAGGCCCCAATGATGTCACTGTCCATTCATACACCTTTCACACGTCATTCATACAGCCGTGGGGTTAACTTCACCACCACGGCCGAGGGTGACACCCCTTACTGGCAGGAGTGCCACCCTCTCACATTCACACACCATTCACACTGCAACGTGTGCAGTATAAAAAAATAAAAATCTCATAACCTGAGCATAATCACAAAGAAAATAACTCATAACTTGAGTATTAATAATAAAATAAAAATCTCATAACCTGAGCATTCACAAAAAAATTTAAAAAAAACTCATGTCCTGAGCATCCAAAAAAAAACTAAAAAGAAAAATTATCTGGGATGCCAGGGGGTTCTTCTGGCGGCCCCTCTCTGGCTCCTCAGCTGCCTGGAAGGAGTGAGTGGGGGTGGGGAGGCATCTGGAGGTGGCTGATCCCCGGGTGGGCCACTCCTGGCAGGTGTGGCCTGCCTGCCCTCCAAGGCCACGGCAATCCGGCCAAGGTAAGAACTGGTCTGGGCCTGCACCCTGAGCTGCTGGGCCTGCATCCTGAGCTGCCGGGTGACCTGATAATGCTGGGCCCGCCGACTCAGCCTCCCCTGGTCCCGGATGGCAGCACTGTTTGCCTGGACGGCTGCAGTGAGGTCCCTTAGCTCACCCTGCACCTCCCCCAGACTGGTCACCACTGCAGCGCAGTTGCAGCTCACATCCTGCACTGCCGAAGACATCTGGGCCACGGAGCACAGGCTGTCAGCCACTCTGTCCAGGTGCCCAGCAATCTCCCCCATTTGCTGGGTCTGTCTGGCGTGATCCCTCGCCACCTGGTCCTGGACCAGATCAGACACCCCCCTGGTCTTATGGGTGGCCTTCCTGGGGCCAGTAGATGTTTGTCCCCGGGGGGATGGAGTCGCCCTTGAGGGGCTTCCTATAATGGGGGAGGGGATCTGAGAGGGTCCAGCAGAAGAGGAGGATTCCTCTAACAATAAAACAAAGTCCTGCTCTTCCCCAACAGGCTCCTCCTCAACGACCTCTGCATGTGTGGTGTGGCCACTCTCCTCCTCCACCTCGGTGTCTTCACCACCCAGGGGCACAGGCACTGGGTGCCGATGGGGGGATGGGGTGGACTGGCCCCCGACAGATGATGGCCCAGCTCCGTCATCTGTGGATGACACAAAGCAGACACATGTTGGTGGTCCCACACACTTGGCACATGTACCCTCCCCCCCCCCACATGCAAAACACCAAATAGGGGATAAAAAACACTTACCTGTCCTGGAGCCTTCCTCCACAGAATCAAAGCCTGATACCCCCTCCAACTGCTCCCTGTCCAGGCAGCGGGCGACCACCTCCTCCTCTGTGGTCAGGCTGACCGGACATGGTGGACCACCACCTGTGTCCCTCTCATGGCTCCTAATGGTGGCCACCTTGCCACGGACCTTGCGCCGCAGATCATTTTTTTTTTTTTTAATATCCCCAGCAGTCCGGGTGGAATACCCCAACACATTGACCCTGGCAGCAATGGTCTCCAGGATGCCATGCTTCCTCTCCCGGCTGGTCTTCCTACTTTTTTTGCCGTGGA
The DNA here is from genome assembly GCA_029574335.1 of Rana kukunoris. NCBI lineage: Eukaryota > Metazoa > Chordata > Amphibia > Anura > Ranidae > Rana > Rana kukunoris. The sequence continues at coordinate 105,760,157 of CM056050.1, read as the reverse complement.
GAAAATCATTAAACGTCTCCATAGCCGAGATGACCACAGAGACCTCCTGGGCATTAAAGTTGAGGTTCCTCCTCTCTTTAGGGGTAGCGGGAGCAGCCATGACAGTGCAAAAGTATCTTCCCTGGGGTGGGGGGAAACGGATATACTTTTGCGCCGGAATGGCGTTTCCGCTAGCGCTTTTATACGCGCAACGGAACACATTGCGCTGGCGTTTCACGTGAAGTGGTGCCGACGTAAGTTGTGAGCATGCGCACAGGGGGCCAAGTGAAGCCTCACTTACTGCGCATGCTCCGTGGATGATGCGCTGAACGTAAGCCTCTGCGCTGGGCTCCGCCCATCATTTACATATGATCACACCCACTTCCACTTGCGTCGGATTACGCCAGCGCATTATCGTTACTCTGGCGCAAGTTTACGCGCAACTGCTATGTGAATAACAGTACTTGTGCCGAAAGTGTCGGCGGAGTAACGTAAATGAGAAACGTTACTCCAAAGTAAAGAAGCGCCCATCTACCTGAATCTGGCCCTAAATCTCCAAATACGGAACGGTTTCTTCACAGTGAAAGCTGTGAAAATGTAGAATAGATTCCTTTCAGAGGTGGTTCTGGCCAAATTATGCTGTGTACACACCACAACCGTTTTTCATGATGAGAAAACTGCCATTTTTTAGATTGGTCATCAAAACCGGTCGTGTGTACGCGGCATCAGTAGATTGCTTTAAGAAAGGCTTGGATTTTTTCTTAATTGCACACAATATAACTGGGTACTGACATTTATAGGTAAAGTTGATCCAGGGAAAATCTCCCGGGGGGTCAGGAAAGAATTTTTTTCCCCTGCTGTAGCAAATTTGATCATGCTCTGCTGGGGTTTTTCGTCTTCCTTTGGATCAACTGTGGGTATACAAATTTTTACCTGGGGTGCCCAAACTTTCGATCCTCACTGTAGGATTGGATATATGGGATTGTTTGATATTATTTTGTATTTCTTTTTATGGTTGAACTAGATGGATTGTGTCTTTTTTCAACCTGATTAACTATGCAACTATGTAATTTAACTAAGATGTTTTGGGCCCATCAACTATTATACATACTTGCCCCTGTTTGGATTCCAAAGTACTGGTTTCAACATATAGACCCTCATTTTAGAGCCTTATTTTGGAAAAAAAAGGAGGCCCGGATAAAATTTACTACCCTACAGTACCTTAAAGATCAAGGGGGATTGGCTGTTTCTCATGCTCAAATTTTTTTTTTCGCTGCACAACTGCAGCACTTCACAGGACTTGCCCAATGTGATGGATCCCTCTAGAGATATATTTATTGGCCCACATACAACATACTTTGCCCTATCCCATATAGAAATGGGCTTCCCCATGGTCCCATCTCAGTGCCCCATAGTTTGCCTATTAAAATAATTATGGGAATGTCTTAAGTGGAGAATATGAATAAATGGCTTTCTTTCCAGTATACCTGTAGCGGAGTACAATATTAAACTCCACGATCTCCACTGGTAACCAGGGTAAATCCACAGTCAGCGTTGAAAAGTAAGGCAATGTCCCAAATCCCCCCCAGTAACCGGACGAAACACAGCTCTGAGAGTCAACTGACTTTTTATTCACAGGCTTCCATATTTATATAATTCCCCATGCAAGGGGTTTCCAAACAGCCAAATAGGTTTAACAGGGGTAATACAGGGAGGACCAGATGGGGAACTTAACATTTTGGATAATTCTCCCATCAGGCATTGCTGCACGAGGGAAAAGTCGGTTGATAGCTGGGGTTTGGGGTTATGTGTTGTGGGAGTTCGGTTTAAAACTGCCGAACACCGATTGGGCAACATAAAACGAAGTACTTGAATGCTAGTGGCTTACGGCTGCCAGCATACAAATTACTATGCCCACATAAGACCCAGCAGAATACATAGCCTATAATACAGACAACCTTTTGACATGTAACGTCCAGCGTTACAGAAGTGGCTAGGTTTGCCACAATACCTATATGGCAGAATAGATTGTATACAGAGATGGCCATACAAGGTGGGAGACTGCAGGAATTAAATATTCATATCAAATTTTTGATGACTGCGGCCTGAAATCTTATGCTAAACTAAAAGAAGAATTTCCACTAATGGGGAATGGTGTCATCTTTCTTGGAGTCTGTATATTAGTGTAGCGCCCTGGTCCTGTTGAGTAGGCTCTTATTGTAGATTTCGTTATTTGAGCTAAAGTTTGGTTCAGAATTTCATGCCAAATTATGGGTCTCTGTTCAAGCTAGGCTGTGTTGCACATCTTCCACCTGACTGTGCGTGTCGCTGTCACCAGGGGTCAAGGATGGAACTGCAATTGGCTGAATGTATTGGGTGCCTCTTGCCCAGAAGCAGCTCAGTGGCGTGGTCTCCGCCGCTGTGCATTCTGGGAGGGGTACTTAAGGGACAGCCACCATTCTGGTGGGGTCTTCCGATCCTGACCTAAGGGCCCTCCTGGCTTCAGGGATGTGTTAGCAACTTTTTGGTTTCGAGGCCTACTGGCCCGAGGCTTTGTTACTGCGAGTAGGCCCAGGAGTTTCTGGGGGCCTCCAGGGGTGGTCCCACGTTACCTTGCCTGCGGGAAAAAGCCGAACGATTGGGAATCCAATTGGGGGACACATCCTGGCCAACTTACCTCACCATGCTGCCGGCTTGGCTGAAAGATCCTGGCGCTGTGAGCTGTGTGATTTCTTTGAACTTTGCAAAGTGTGCCTGGTCCTGTGGCAGAGGACCATGTAACGATTTGACGGCACTCATCAAGTCTGTGGTAGAGAATTTTGTTCATTTACTTTCGATTTTGTTATCTGCTAATAATAAACCATTCACACTTCTATTTCTGAAAGTATTCTTTGTTTACAGCATTTTTCACACCTGGCAAAAATACCTGCACAGTACTTTATGTATTTAGCCTTACAGTTCATCTTAATATATATATATATATATATATATATATATATATATTTAAATGCATACTACAATCTATCAAAGTCAAGTCTTATGGTCACATTTTCTCATTAGAAAGCAGAAAACCGGATCCAGTAAATTGAAGCAGTCTCTCAAATTGATTAGACCATGTAAAAACTGGTCAGAGCTGGATACACTTCTAGAAATGGCAATTACCTGGTGATATTTAGCCCCACCTTGTTAACGTTTAATTTCTGCTAAGAGAACATTTACAAGAAATTCTCAGACCTTCAGTGGTAATCTCATCATAATGTTTCTGAGAAAATGAACCAGCTCACTTCTATTGCTGGAACATTAGATTGCCTTGACATGTCAATGGAAGTGGCAATTCAGGTTGATGCATCTAAATAAGGACTCTGTGCTGTGGGGCTGCCAGAAGAAAAACCTGTAATTTGTGTTTCTGATGGGGACAGAACATTACAAATCCATTTTGTGCACTCGGTTATACAACAGCAATAATAAATATGTAGAGCTTACAAGTGGTAGCTCAATATAAATTACATGCCTAAAAGTAAACAGACCATCATGCATAAATTAACTTTTTGGACATCTAATTCTAAAACCACTGTCATTAATAAGGGGATATGAGGAAGGCCTCCTTTTCACAGCTATAATAGCCTCCAAACTTAGAAGGCACAAGATTTTGGACAATGTCTGTGGGAATTTGTGCCCTGGTTGCAATCAACATTCCAATTTTTCCTGAAGGTGTTTAGTTGGGTTGAGTCCAGGGCTTGTAAGCTATTACAGTTTCTCCACATCAAACTCATCAATCCATCCATGTCTTTTTGGAGCTGACTATGTGTATAGGGGCACAATAATGCGCCAAGCTGTTGCCACAAGATTGATGGCACATAAAAATGCCTTATGTGCTTTAGCATTAAGAGTACCCCCCCACTGGAAACATCTGAGCTCAGTAATTTGGATGGGTTTCCACATACTTTTGTACATATTGTGCACTAATATGGGTTGAGCTGTTCACGTCCCTTTCCACCCCTCCACATTGTGTACAGGTTCTTATACCGTACATAGCCTATTCTATCTCTCCTTATTATACATTTCCTTCTCCACTCCAACCTATTCTGTACACTGTGCTGTACATTCTTTTTTCCACCCATCTTAATTTTGTACACTGTGACGTACAGTACACAGCACATTCAACTTCTCATTCTGTATGCTGTGGTGCTGTACAGTCCCTTTTCTACCCCTCTCTGTGCTGTACATATCCTAATCAACCCTTCCTCATTCTGTACATTTTGCAGTAATTCCCTATTCCACCCCTCTCTATTCTGTACGCTGTACTCAACCTTCCCTTTTCCACCCCCCTCATTCTGTATGTTGTGCTATACATTGCCTATTCCACCTCTCCTCATTCTGTATTTTGTGCTATACATTGTCTATTCCGCCACTCCTCATTCTTTAAGCTGAGCTATACATTGCCTGATCCAACCCAACCTATTATGTATGCCATGCTGTACATTGCCTATTCCACCCCTTCTGTGTGCGTAAAATGTGCTGTACATACCCTATTCCACCCCTCCTCACTCGGTGTGCTGCACTGTATTTTCCCTATTCTACCCCTCCAGATTCTGTACATTGTGCTGTACATTCCCTTTTCCACCTCTCCTCATTCTATATGCTGTGTTGTACATTTCCTATTCCCCAGTGCATCCTGCTGTACTCTGCACTGTATATTCCATATTTCACAGCACCCATTTGGTTTCCCATGCTGTATGTCCCATTCTGTACGTCCCATTCTGTACACTGTGCTGTACGTTTCCTACTCTACATGGCCTAATTCTGTACTCCGAGCTTTACATTCCCTATTCTGTCCACTGTACTCTATATGCTTTGTTATACATGACATGCAATTTAATAAGGGGGTTTAAATATTGCTGGATGCAACATAGTGCCCATTTTTTTTAATTAATTTCTTCTTTGAGATAAGTTTAGACAAAGTTTTACCTTTCAGTCTATATTCAGTGTGCAGAAACAAGACAGCCATAATTTGCAACAGCATATGTAGCAGAATTGCTTCTTTTTGTGTGCCCCGAGGTTCCCTTGGTCTTCCACAATCCTAGTAATACCCCTATTATCTGTATTGGAGGACACAGTTTGTTTGGTATTAATTCATGTTCTTCAGATGTTACCTGGTTTCAAGGACAGCCTCTAGTTTTGATGATAGATGTGTAAAGAGGGAGATTATAATGTAGAAAGGTTGGTAGGAGTTTCATTTTTTTTTCACTTTGTGACTAAGGATTTACAAGCATAGAATAATGAGTCTCGGGAAGACCTTTTTGATTTACACAGAGTCCAATCTCTGAGAATTCCCAGCAGGCAGCTTTTATATTCACAGATATTTGGTATTTCAAAAGTAGTAGCTATAAAGATAGCGATGTCTGACCAGAACTGTTGGATTTTCTGACAATTCCACATCATATGTATAAAATCCCCTCAAGGTACATTGCATTTAAAATATTTATCAGAAGAAATCCTTTTCATTTGATAAAGGTGAACTGGTGTGAAATACAAGAAATGGTGAAATTCAAAAGTACCCTTTGGTCACAATGGAAAACGATGCCTTGAGATGCATACAGAGACAACGGTTTACCTACTTAATACTCAGTTTTTCAGTCAGCTGCCTGGGTTTGATTTGAGTGAGGTTAGCTGAATCCTGTGTGAAATTTTAAAAATTCAAACTTAAAATCAAACCCCAGTGATGTCTATATGGGGACGAATCTTAATGCTACATTCTAAAAATTTGCAATGCTAAAAGGCAAGCCATTGTCAAAATTTGGCATTGGAAAGGGGGCACTGCCGTGAGGTACAGGTACAATCGCAAAAATAAATGTAAAAGATGCAAAATAAAGAGAGGTTCCTAATTTTAATGCCACTTTGAGGGTGCCATGGGAAAACACCAACCCGTTCATTTACATGCTTAGGAGGTGCCTTTATGCTGATCATGGTGCTACAAAACAGTATGATTTTCATTGACAGCATCAGCGACACCATATTCTGGTATAACAAGGTCCCAGGCCTTCTTTAATCTAATGAGAACCTCCAGGGCCAGGGATAGCTGACATCCTTCTGTATGTAGTGAGGCATGGTGGGTGCAGAGTAGTTAAAGTTTTTGGGTGCCAGAAACTTCTTGAATGCAAAAACAAGTTTATTTCTGGGGGAGAGAGGGTTAGGGCCTGGACTCCCTTAGGTAGTTCTAAGATTTATTGTCAGACTCCGAGACTTCAATAGAAGGACAGCCATGCAGGGAAAGGCATCCAGCAAGACGCCACATCTGCATGTGCAGGAATGCTGTCTCCTATGGCAACAGTCTTTAATAGTTCCGAACACTAGCGGTACTTTCAGTTTCACTACAATCGCTCCTTGTAGTTCTTCAGCCCACTGAGCTCCCGGTCTCTCACTAGACCTACTGATTCAATGCCACTGAATCCCTTGAGCTCCTTCATTTTCACAGTAGTATCTTCCTCAAGCGTCGCCCCCCTTCTCTGCTGGGTCGCTAGCTTGGCACTCAAGATACCTCTCAAGCTTCACTCCACTGGCCTACTCGGACCCTGGCTTGACACACAAGGCTGCTCTGTAAGCATCACCTCCGCTGGCTGGGTCCCTGGCTTGATACCCGCTGAAGTTTCCCAATTCTTCACCATTCCTGGCTGTTTAGAATGCTGCTCCAGTACTTGCTTCAGTTACGCACTGTGGTCCCTGAAAATTGGGCAGATAGTTCCTTACTGGCAACAGCTTCCCCTCTACCTCCAACCATAACAGGCTATCCAGCCTGGCAAAACCGTCACCTTTGGCTGGACAGCAAGCTGAATTTCCAACCCTGCTCTGCTCTCCTGCTTCCCAATAGGCCCTCAGACAGCCCAGCAGCCAGATGTGCCCAGAATAGGCCCAATTTTTGGCCTAGCAGCCTGGGCAATACAACACACGTCCTCCCAGACAGCTGTCCAGGTGGCACAGAACATAGATCTCCTGACTCCATCTGAATATATAGTCTCTCCCAGCAGGCCAAGTGATTAAAAAAACCCTGCCCATTGGTGGAGATACCCCATATATCCATAACCTAACCTTGCATTGCCCTTCTCATATCTAGTACCACCAAGTACCTAACCACCTAATGGTAGAAGAGAAAAATTCAACAAGTCAAAACTTAAGGACAGTCAGCCAGGATATTTATTCCTAGAAAGTAAATTTGTGAGGAGCAACCCAGCCTAAACTCCAAGGGTGCTACACTGGCATCACATATTTCAGATGTAATTGATTTTTTTACTTTTTACTTCTAATTTGACTTAACCACTTAAGACCCGGACCAATACGCTGGTAAATGACCCAAGGTGTTTTTGCGATTCGGCACTGCGTCGCTTTAACAGACAATTGCGCGGTCGTGCGACGTGGCTCCCAAAAAAAATTTGCGTCCTTTTTTTCTCACAAATAGAGCTTTCTTTTGGTGGTATTTGATCACCTCTGCGATTTTTATTTTTTGCGCTATATACAAAAATAGAGCGACATTTTTGAAAAAAAAACACAATTTTTTACTTTTTGTTAAACAAAAATCAAATAAACTAAATTTTAGTCAAACATTTAGGCCAAAATGTATTTAGCCACATGTCTTTAGTAAAAAAAAAAAAAATAGCTACCTAGCGGGAACAGCAACACTAATACAGCGATCAGAAAAATGATCGCTTAGTGACGCTGGCAATAGGGAGTGAAAGGGTTAACTAGGGCGGTGATCAGGGGGTTAAAACTTTATTAGGGGGGGTGGGGGGGCTATCCTGAACCTAACACTAACTGACTTTTACACTGCCTGTCACACTGACACTAAATGCAGTGATTAGATCACTGCATTCAGTGACACTGTGACAGGGGGGTGGGGGGGCAGATCGCAAGGGGTTAAGTGTGCCTATGTGTGTGTATGTCAGTGTAGTGTTCGTGCACACTTACTGTGAGGTGTTTCTCTCGTCGCAGCGGTTGGAAATACCGCTGCGATGAGAGATTACATCACTTCCCCCTTCCTGTGTAAACACAGGAGGAGGAAGTGACAGGGCGGGGGAGCGCAGCGATTGGCTGGGAGCGATCGCGGGGGGGCGGGCAAAGACGGACATCCGCCCGCTCGTCCCGGATCGCTCCCGGAGACACGGGGACCGCCGCACGCCGCGGAAGGGGTCCCGATCGGACCCCCGACCCGCTACTGGGCGAGGACGTAAATTTACGCCCTTGTGCCCAGCCGTGCCCTTCTGTGGCCGTAAATGTGCGTGCGGCGGTCCTTAAGTGGTTAAAGCCAAACTCCAGGAATTATTTCACAGCATCCTGCATTGCAGAAGATTTTCTATCACATCAAAAGTCCTCTCTTCACATCAAAAGCCACTCTATCACATCTGATGTCCTCCTGTCACTTTAGAAGCCTCCCCATAATATCATAGCCCCCCCCCCCATGAATTCAGGGCCCCCCTTACATATCACAGAGTTTCCTCTTACATCAGAAGCAGAGACCAAATAATATGCATTGTCTTAAAAATAAAAAATGTAGCTAAAGGGTAAAATCCCTAAACCAGCAGTTGGCACACCATTAGATACAAAATGTTAATGTAGCGTTCCCCCTGTGATGTTGCTTCCTGTTTCAATATCCACACATCACCCTGCTTTGTCAGACATCCATTTTGGGCACACTTCTCCAGTCAATGAACAGTCCCTTGTTTGTTTTCGTTGTTTTTATTAGGGGATTAAACTTGGATGGGGAAAAGGGACATGGGATGTCCAAATGATGAATACGTCTTAATGGAAATAAAGTTGGTTGAATCTAAATTGACAGTCTCTGCTACTTCACATCTCCTCCAGCACACTACTTGAGATCACTTGATTTCCTTCACTGTCCAATTCTAGATTCCTTTCACTGTTACCACATGGCTAGGCCTCACTCTGAATAAGTCTGTGGTAGCAACCATTTTAGATGAGAAGAATAATTGTGCTAACTGATACTTGGTGGACTTCTGCTCCCAGCAAGTCCAATGCAAATTCTGCCAACCCTCCTGGCTGCAGCGACTGAACTTTAACAACACCACAGTCTCTCCCACTGGCTCCACATCCAATCCTGGCAGAGCTTCTCACAGGAAACATAAGGGGAATACAAAGACACTGAATTTCAAAAAATCCAATATCCAAACTAGGGATGAGCTTCGCGTTCGATGCGAACACATGTTCGCATCGAACATCGGCCGTTCGATCGTTCGTCGAAAACAAACAAATCGGGTCGTTCGCGCCAAAATTCGCATGACGCGCAACGGCCCATAATTCACTGCGGCGTTGCGCGCTGATGATTGGCCAAGCATGCACCATGACCCCGCATGCTTGGCCAATCACAGAGCCCAAAAAACGAAGAGACCTAATTGGCCAAAGCCTGGGTGCTTTGGCCAATTAGGGCTCAAGGCTTTAGCACACGCCCCACACTATAAAAGGCCGCCTCCCGGGCGGCCTCGTGTAGTGTGTTCCGGCTTTCTTTGAGAGAAGTCAGACAGACAGAGAGAGAGAGAGAGATAGATAGATAGATAGATAGATAGAGACACAGTGGGCCAGATTCAGGTAGATGTGCGCTTCTTTACTTTGGAGTAACGTTTCTCATTTACGTTACTCCGCCGACACTTTCGGCGCAAGTACTGTTATTCACATAGCACTTGCTCCTAAACTTGCGCCGGAGTAACGAAAATGCGCTGGCGTAACCCGACGCAAGTGGAAGTGGGTGTGATCATATGTAAATGGTGGGCGGAGCCCAGCGCAGAGGCTTACGTTCAGCGCATCAACCACGGAGCATGCGCAGTGAGTGAGGCTCCACTCGCCCCCTTTTGCGCATGCTCACAACTTCCGTCGGCACCACTTCACGGGAAACGTCAGCGCAATGTGTTCCGTTGGACGTTTAAATGCGCCCGTAGATGCGCCATTCCGGCACTAAAGTATATCCTGTTCCCCCTCCCCGCAGTGAAGTTACTTTTGTTCTGAGATGGCTGCTCCCGTTCCCCGCAAACACAGGAGAAAGCTGAACTTTAAAGGCCAGGAGCTGTCAGCCGTCATCTCGGCTATGGAGACCTATGATGTCTTCCTCCATGGCTGTAAAAGTTGACAGACAAGCAGGGACAGAGGTGTTGTCCTGCAAGTGGGGGTGCTCAGCTAGCTCTTATCGTCGGTAACGCTGCTGTAGCTGCTCTCCTGCTGACCTGTGGCCGTCTGGAGTAAAGATAAAGCAGCTATTTGTAGAAATAACTTTGCGCCGGACGTTTGTAGCCAGCGTATGGTGCTAATCCGTTCGCGAATCGGGAAATCTCCCTCATTTGCATATTTGCAGGGGAAATCAATAGGCGCGACTGATGCGCCAAGCGAAATTATGCGCTGATGAGACTCTAGCGTCGGAAAGTTAAGCCGATCGGAAATGGCCCGTTTTCTGTCGCATCTAGTTTGGTGGGTACGGCCACTTAGATACGACGGCGCATATTCACAGTTACGCGGCGCATATCGAAATTCTCCAGCGCAAGTCTTGCTGAATCTGGCCCAGTGTCATAGATAGATAGATAGATAGATCAGGGAGGCTACTAGTTAGTATAGTTAAATGTACAGTTTGTAGAGAATATATTCACATCCCTAGGAGTTGTCAATATATTTATAAACTGTATAGCTTAGCTAGTTCTGCTATTAGTATCTGTCAGGCAGGAGATTGTGCTTGATGCTCTAACGTGTTAGTGTACACGTGTTAGTTAATTGCACATAGACGCATTAACTGTTACTGCACATGTGCTATTTATTTGCACAGAAAGGCAGTTGCTGTTAATGCAAGTGGGCTATTGAATTGCACAGAAACGCAGTCGCTCTGACTGTGCGTGTGCTGTGACATACCACCTGAGCGCATTTGGGGTCACCGTACGTGTGCTGTGACATACCACCTGAGCGCATTTGGGGTCACCATACGTGTGCTGTGACATACCACCTGAGCGCATTTGGGGTCACCGTACGTGTGCTGTGACATACCACCTGAGCGCATTTGGGGTCACCGTACGTGTGCTGTGACATACCACCTGAGCGCATTTGGGGTCACCGTACGTGTGCTGGTATATACCACCTGAGCGCAGTTAGTGCCACTGTACGTGTGCTGGTATATTCCACCTGAGCACAGATAGTGCCACTGTACCTGTGCTCCTATATACCACCTGAGCGCAGTTAGTGCCACTGTACGTGTGCTGGTATATACCACCTGAGCACAGATAGTGCCACTGTACGTGTGCTGGTATATACCACCTGAGCACAGATAGTGCCACTGTACGTGTGCTCCTATATACCACCTGAGCACAGTTAGTGCCACTGTACGTGTGCTGGTATATACCACCTGAGCACAGATAGTGCCACTGTACGTGTGCTCCTATATACCACCTGAGCACAGTTAGTGCCACTGTACGTGTGCTGGTATATACCACCTGAGCACAGATAGTGCCACTGTACGTGTGCTCCTATATACCACCTGAGCACAGTTAGTGCCACTGTACGTGTGCTGGTATATACCACCTGAGCACAGATAGTGCCACTGTACGTGTGCTGGTATATACCACCTGAGCACAGATAGTGCCACTGTACGTGTGCTCCTATATACCACCTGAGCACAGTTAGTGCCACTGTACGTGTGCTGGTATAAACCACCTGAGCACAGATAGTGCCACTGTACGTGTGCTGGTATATACCACCTGAGCACAGATAGTGCCACTGTACGTGTGCTCCTATATACCACCTGAGCGCAGTTAGTGCCACTGTACGTGTGCTCCTATATACCACCTGAGCACAGTTAGTGCCACTGTACGTGTGCTGGTATATACCACCTGAGCACAGATAGTGCCACTGTACGTGTGCTGGTATATACCACCTGAGCACAGATAGTGCCACTGTACGTGTGCTCCTATATACCACCTGAGCACAGTTAGTGCCACTGTACGTGTGCTGGTATATATCACCTGAGCACAGATAGTGCCACTGTACGTGTGCTGGTATATTCCACCTGAGCACAGATAGTGCCACTGTACGTGTGCTCCTATATACCACCTGAGCACAGTTAGTGCCACTGTACGTGTGCTGGTATATACCACCTGAGCACAGATAGTGCCACTGTACGTGTGCTGGTATATACCACCTGAGCACAGATAGTGCCACTGTACGTGTGCTCCTATATACCACCTGAGCACAGATAGTGCCACTGTACGTGTGCTCCTATATACCACCTGAGCACAGTTAGTGCCACTGTACGTGTGCTGGTATATACCACCTGAGCACAGATAGTGCCACTGTACGTGTGCTCCTATATATCACCTGAGCGCAGGTAGTGCCACTGTACGTGTGCTGTTATATATCACCTGAGCGCATTTGGTGTCACTCCGCTTGTGCTGTTACATACCACCTGAGCACTTCAATATGTCTGGAAGGAGAACAAAGAGAGTCACGAGGGCAAGCAGGCTCTGCATGTAGAGGTAACGCTGGTAGTGGATGTGGTGCATCCTCTTCAGCCCGTAGCTGTGGCCGTGGCCGTGGCCGTGGCCGCTCGTCCTTCTTTTCGGGAGCTGGCCGTGTTGAACCTCAACATGCAGAGGAATTAGTAGAGTGGATGACCAAGCCGTCCTCATCCTCTCTCACACAGACAGATCAAAGTTTATCTGGCAAAGCAGCTGCCAAGGCGTCCTCTTCCCTCTGCACAATGGCTTCACACAATACTTCCCTAGTACCACCATGTCCTCCTGAGGAGTCCCCCGAACTGTTTCAACACAGTGTGGGGTACATGCTGCAGGAAGATGCGCAGCGTTTTGAAGACTCCGATGACGGAACACTGATAGAGGAAGGCATTGATGTGAGCCCAGGGAGAGGGGGTGGCCGAGAGGGACAGCAATTTGTCAGTGATGATGTTCCCCCAGCTGGAGCATACTGCCAGGTTGTTGACAGTGATGAGGAGGGAGGGGATGATGAGGTCACTGACTCTACCTGGGTGCCTGATAGGAGAGAGGAGGAGGAGGAGGACGACGAGGCACAGGCACATCTCCAAAGAGGCAGGATGCCCTCCAGGGGTCAGCTTAAGGTCACACCCACTGCATTACAGCGCACATCTACGGCGCTTGTGCATGGCGCTGCTTTGTCTGACCGGTACAGCAAAAGTTCTTTGGTGTGGTCCACAAGATCGTACCTTTGCTATTTGCAACTTATGTCGCAAGCGTATCTCGCGTGGCCAAAACATCAACCGCCTGGGTAGCACATGCTTGTCCAGACATATGTCGACCTGCCATGCAGCTCGTTGGCAAGCACACCAGAAAGACCCACACCAAAGACAACAGCGTACCCCCCCTTGCCCTTCTGGGACCTCCAACCCCAGTAGACCCCCAGTCCTCTCTGAAGCCTGCAGTGAAGGTGTAGAAATAGGTGTGTCACAAGCTAGTAGCGGTCAATCTACTGATAGTACCAGGCAAATTTTCCTGCCCCAGCTGCTGCAGCGCCGAAAGAAGTACAATCCCAGCCATCCACATGCCCAGCAGTTGAATGCTAGCTTAGCGAAATTGCTAGCACTTCAACTGCTACCTTTTCAGTTGGTAGATTCTGCCCCCTTCCGTGAGTTTGTGCAATGTGCAGTACCTCAGTGGCAAGTACCAAAACGCCACTTTTTCTCACGGAAGGCTATTCCGGCTCTCTACCGGCATGTGGAAGGCAATGTCCATGCCTCGCTGGACAGGGCGGTCAGTGGTAAGGTGCATCTTACCGCCGACTCATGGTCCAGCAGGCATGGACAGGGACGTTACCTGTCTTTTACGGCGCATTGGGTGACTCTGCTGGCAGCTGGGAAGGACGCAGGACAAGGTCCAGTAGTTTTGGAGGTTGTTCCGCCACCACGCCTCCAAAGCACTACTACTGTTTGTGACACACCTCTCTCCTCCACCCCCTCCTCTTCTTCTTCCTCTGTGGCCTCTTCCTGTGGTGACCTTTTCTCCGAACCAGCCGTGCTCCGTAGGCGTACGAGGGGCTACGCACGAATGCAGGCCAGGAGATGCCATGCGGTGCTAGAGCTGGTGTGCTTGGGAGACAGGAGCCACCCTGGGGAAGAGGTTTTGTCAGCTCTGCAGGGTCAGGCTGAGAGGTGGTTGACGCCACGCCAGCTGAAGCCTGGAATGGTGGTCATCGACAATGGCACCAACCTCCTCTCTGCCCTGCGACAGGGAAAACTCACCCACGTGCCCTGTTTTGCGCATGTCCTCAATTTGGTGGTGCAGCGGTTCTTGGGCAGGTACCCGGGATTGCAGGATGTCCTGAAGCAGGCCAGGAAAGTCTGTGTGCATTTCCGGAGGTCATATAATGCCACTGCTCGGCTGCCTGACCTACAAAGGGAATACAAATACTGCCCAAGAACCGCCTAATTTGTGACATGCCCACCAGATGGAACTCAACGTTGGCCATGCTGCAGCGGCTGCACACGGGCCATCAATGAGTACCTGTGCCATCAATGAGTACCTGTGCCAATATGGCAGCAGAACTGGGTCAGGGGAGCTAGGTTTTTTTTCCCCACGCCAGTGGGCCTTGATCAGGGATGCATGCACTGTCCTGTCACCATTTGAGGAGGCCACGAGGATGGTGAGCAGTGACAGTGCATGCATCAGTGAGACTGTCCCTCTTATTCACATGTTGGAGCACACGCTGCGTGGAATAATGGACAGGGCCCTTGAGGCAGAACAGAGGGAGGAAGAGGAGGACTTCCTTACCTCTCAAGGCCCCCTTTACCCAGACAGTGGTCCTGCTTGCCCACCCAGCACACAGGAAGAGGAGGAGGAAGAGGAGGAGGAGGATTGTATCAGCAGCATGGAGGTGGAGCCTAGCACTCAGCAGCAGCAGTCTTCAAGGGATCATTTACAGTCCCAAGGAGCACTTGGAGTTTTACGTGGCTGGGATGAGGTGCCTGTGGATCCTGTCGTCCTCAGTGACCCAGAGGACTGTGCCCCGAATGCCTCTGCAAACCTACGCTGCATGGCCTCCCTGATTCTGCAAAGCCTGCGTAAGGATCCTCGTGTACGTGCTATTAAGGAGAGGGATCATTACTGGCTGGCGACTCTCCTTGATCCACGTTTCAAGAGTAAGGTTGCGGACCTTATCTTGCCATCGCAGAGGGAGCAGAAGATGAAACTTTTGCGGGAGGCCTTGCAGAAGGGTCTGTGCAATGCGTTCCCAGAACCGGGGGGGATTACCAAAACCTGGCTCTGGACAACATCTTGCTGAGGCTTCGGTAAGTCACAGAAGGGGCGGTGGAGAAGGTGGTCGTCTGACCGATGCGTTCAGGCAGTTTTTTTGTCCGCAGCCCCAAGGTCTGACCGGTTCCAGCAACCATCGCCAGCGTCTGGTTTACATGGTCCGGGAATACCTAGGGGCAAGATCCGACTTGGACACCTTCCCCACCGAAAATCCTCTGGCTTACTGGGTCTTGAGGATGGATCACTAGCCAGAGCTTGCTCAGTACGCAATTGAGCTACTGGCTTGCCCTGCATCCAGTGTTCTTTCAGAACGGACATTCAGTGCTGCTGGAGGCTTTGTCACTGATCACAGGGTGCGCCTCTCCACCGGCTCTGTTGATCAACTGACCTTCATCAAAATGAATCAGGCTTGGATCAACACCAGCTACCAAGCACCTGATGCTGATATTAATGAATAATATATTTTTGTTGAAATGTCGGATCCCTTTTAGACTGCTGATGCTGAGTGACTGTCCTCTTATGCTGCTGATGGAATATCCTTCGTCTCCTCACTTTTCTTGCTGATAGCTAGTAAGAAATGTTGTGTTTCTGGGCTCCGCCACCAGTCCCTAAGGCACAATTTTTCAGCCCCTGTCTAACAGGGGCGCCTAATAACAATTTTTGTTGCAATACTTTGCACGTGGCTCCTTGTTGCGCTCCAATTGGAGTTATTGTGAGGGGTTGCAGTGTTGTGCCCAAGGCCCAATTTTTCTGCCCCTGTTTAACAGGGGCACCTAATAACAAATTTTGATGCAATAATTTGCACGTGGCTCCTTGTCGCGCTCCAATTAGAGTTATTGGGAGGGGTTGCAGTGTTGTGTTGTGCCCAAGGCCCAATTTTCCAGCCCCTGTTTAACAGGGGCGCCTAATAACAATTTTTGATGCAATACTTTGCACGTGGCTCCTTGTTGCGCTCCAATTACAGTATGTTTGAGGGGTGCCCTTTTTTCTAAAAATTTTCTTTCACAAAACAATAATGGCACCCCACCACCGCTAAAATATTCGACATAATGTTGCCACACAGAACTTGCGCAAGTAGCATTAATTACTTTTTTTTTTTGTCCTTTCATGTTGTGCAGGGACATCTCTAAACACGTGCCACTACTATAGACACCCAGCAGGTGTGATATTTAAAGGAGTTTTTTTTTTTCACTTTAAGCATCATTAAATGGCCCGTAGCTGTGGCCGTGGCCGTGGCCGTGGCCGCTCGTCCTTCTTTTCGGGAGCTGGCCGTGTTGAACCTCAACATGCAGAGGAATTAGTAGAGTGGATGACCAAGCCGTCCTCATCCTCTCTCACACAGACAGATCAAAGTTTATCTGGCAAAGCAGCTGCCAAGGCGTCCTCTTCCCTCTGCACAATGGCTTCACACAATACTTCCCTAGTACCACCATGTCCTCCTGAGGAGTCCCCCGAACTGTTTCAACACAGTGTGGGGTACATGCTGCAGGAAGATGCGCAGCGTTTTGAAGACTCCGATGACGGAACACTGATAGAGGAAGGCATTGATGTGAGCCCAGGGAGAGGGGGTGGCCGAGAGGGACAGCAATTTGTCAGTGATGATGTTCCCCCAGCTGGAGCATACTGCCAGGTTGTTGACAGTGATGAGGAGGGAGGGGATGATGAGGTCACTGACTCTACCTGGGTGCCTGATAGGAGAGAGGAGGAGGAGGAGGACGACGAGGCACAGGCACATCTCCAAAGAGGCAGGATGCCCTCCAGGGGTCAGCTTAAGGTCACACCCACTGCATTACAGCGCACATCTACGGCGCTTGTGCATGGCGCTGCTTTGTCTGACCGGTACAGCAAAAGTTCTTTGGTGTGGTCCACAAGATCGTACCTTTGCTATTTGCAACTTATGTCGCAAGCGTATCTCGCGTGGCCAAAACATCAACCGCCTGGGTAGCACATGCTTGTCCAGACATATGTCGACCTGCCATGCAGCTCGTTGGCAAGCACACCAGAAAGACCCACACCAAAGACAACAGCGTACCCCCCCTTGCCCTTCTGGACCTCCAACCCCAGTAGACCCCCAGTCCTCTCTGAAGCCTGCAGTGAAGGTGTAGAAATAGGTGTGTCACAAGCTAGTAGCGGTCAATCTACTGATAGTACCAGGCAAATTTTCCTGCCCCAGCTGCTGCAGCGCCGAAAGAAGTACAATCCCAGCCATCCACATGCCCAGCAGTTGAATGCTAGCTTAGCGAAATTGCTAGCACTTCAACTGCTACCTTTTCAGTTGGTAGATTCTGCCCCCTTCCGTGAGTTTGTGCAATGTGCAGTACCTCAGTGGCAAGTACCAAAACGCCACTTTTTCTCACGGAAGGCTATTCCGGCTCTCTACCGGGCATGTGGAAGGCAATGTCCATGCCTCGCTGGACAGGGCGGTCAGTGGTAAGGTGCATCTTACCGCCGACTCATGGTCCAGCAGGCATGGACAGGGACGTTACCTGTCTTTTACGGCGCATTGGGTGACTCTGCTGGCAGCTGGGAAGGACGCAGGACAAGGTCCAGTAGTTTTGGAGGTTTGTTCCGCCACCACGCCTCCAAAGCACTACTACTGTTTGTGACACACCTCTCTCCTCCACCCCCTCCTCTTCTTCTTCCTCTGTGGCCTCTTCCTGTGGTGACCTTTTCTCCGAACCAGCCGTGCTCCGTAGGCGTACGAGGGGCTACGCACGAATGCAGGCCAGGAGATGCCATGCGGTGCTAGAGCTGGTGTGCTTGGGAGACAGGAGCCACCCTGGGGAAGAGGTTTTGTCAGCTCTGCAGGGTCAGGCTGAGAGGTGTTGACGCCACGCCAGCTGAAGCCTGGAATGGTGGTCATCGACAATGGCACCAACCTCCTCTCTGCCCTGCGACAGGGAAAACTCACCCACGTGCCCTGTTTTGCGCATGTCCTCAATTTGGTGGTGCAGCGGTTCTTGGGCAGGTACCCGGGATTGCAGGATGTCCTGAAGCAGGCCAGGAAAGTCTGTGTGCATTTCCGGAGGTCATATAATGCCACTGCTCGGCTGCCTGACCTACAAAGGGAATACAAATACTGCCCAAGAACCGCCTAATTTGTGACATGCCCACCAGATGGAACTCAACGTTGGCCATGCTGCAGCGGCTGCACACGGGCCATCAATGAGTACCTGTGCCATCAATGAGTACCTGTGCCAATATGGCAGCAGAACTGGGTCAGGGGAGCTAGGTTTTTTTCCCCACGCCAGTGGGCCTTGATCAGGGATGCATGCACTGTCCTGTCACCATTTGAGGAGGCCACGAGGATGGTGAGCAGTGACAGTGCATGCATCAGTGAGACTGTCCCTCTTATTCACATGTTGGAGCACACGCTGCGTGGAATAATGGACAGGGCCCTTGAGGCAGAACAGAGGGAGGAAGAGGAGGACTTCCTTACCTCTCAAGGCCCCCTTTACCCAGACAGTGGTCCTGCTTGCCCACCCAGCACACAGGAAGAGGAGGAGGAAGAGGAGGAGGAGGATTGTATCAGCAGCATGGAGGTGGAGCCTAGCACTCAGCAGCAGCAGTCTTCAAGGGATCATTTACAGTCCCAAGGAGCACTTGGAGTTTTACGTGGCTGGGATGAGGTGCCTGTGGATCCTGTCGTCCTCAGTGACCCAGAGGACTGTGCCCCGAATGCCTCTGCAAACCTACCGCTGCATGGCCTCCCTGATTCTGCAAAGCCTGCGTAAGGATCCTCGTGTACGTGCTATTAAGGAGAGGGATCATTACTGGCTGGCGACTCTCCTTGATCCACGTTTCAAGAGTAAGGTTGCGGACCTTATCTTGCCATCGCAGAGGGAGCAGAAGATGAAACCTTTGCGGGAGGCCTTGCAGAAGGGTCTGTGCAATGCGTTCCCAGAACCGGGGGGATTACCAAAACCTGGCTCTGGACAACATCTTGCTGAGGCTTCGGTAAGTCACAGAAGGGGCGGTGGAGAAGGTGGTCGTCTGACCGATGCGTTCAGGCAGTTTTTTTTTGTCCGCAGCCCCAAGGTCTGACCGGTTCCAGCAACCATCGCCAGCGTCTGTTTACATGGTCCGGGAATACCTAGGGGCAAGATCCGACTTGGACACCTTCCCCACCGAAAATCCTCTGGCTTACTGGGTCTTGAGGATGGATCACTAGCCAGAGCTTGCTCAGTACGCAATTGAGCTACTGGCTTGCCCTGCATCCAGTGTTCTTCAGAACGGACATTCAGTGCTGCTGGAGGCTTTGTCACTGATCACAGGGTGCGCCTCTCCACCGGCTCTGTTGATCAACTGACCTTCATCAAAATGAATCAGCTTGGATCAACACCAGCTACCAAGCACCTGATGCTGATATTAATGAATAATATATTTTTGTTGAAATGTCGGATCCCTTTTAGACTGCTGATGCTGAGTGACTGTCCTCTTATGCTGCTGATGGAATATCCTTCGTCTCCTCACTTTTCTTGCTGATAGCTAGTAAGAAATGTTGTGTTTCTGGGCTCCGCCACCAGTCCCTAAGGCACAATTTTTCAGCCCCTGTCTAACAGGGGCGCCTAATAACAATTTTTGTTGCAATACTTTGCACGTGGCTCCTTGTTGCGCTCCAATTGGAGTTATTGTGAGGGGTTGCAGTGTTGTGCCCAAGGCCCAATTTTTCTGCCCCTGTTTAACAGGGGCACCTAATAACAAATTTTGATGCAATAATTTGGCACAGGCTCCTTGTCGCGCTCCAATTAGAGTTATTGGGAGGGGTTGCAGTGTTGTGTTGTGCCCAAGGCCCAATTTCCAGCCCCTGTTTTAACAGGGGCGCCTAATAACAATTTTTGATGCAATACTTTGCACGTGGCTCCTTGTTGCGCTCCAATTACAGTATGTTTGAGGGGTGCCCTTTTTCTAAAATTTTCTTTCACAAAACAATAATGGCACCCCCACCACCACCGCTAAAATATTCGACATAATGTTGCCACACAGAACTTGCGCAAGTAGCATTAATTACTTTTTTTTTTTGTCCTTTCATGTTGTGCAGGGACATCTCTAAACACGTGCCACTACTATAGACACCCAGCAGGTGTGATATTTAAAGGAGTTTTTTTTTTCACTTTAAAGCATCATTAAAATGGCTGCTCCACAAAAAACAGCCGTTTAAAAAAATAATAATTCCATTGATACATGTTCCCTGGGGCAATACCCGGTTCTAAATGACGTTTTCCAACATTTAATTGAATTTTGGTCTTTAAAATGACCGTTTTTGAATTCGAACGTTCGGTCCCATAGACTTCAATGGGGTTTGAAATATTCGTGAGCGAACCCCGCGGTCTGTTCGAACGTTCTGGTGCGAACCGAACCCGGGGGGTGTTCGGCTCATCCCTAATCCAAACTACGAACCTTGCTGAAGGCATAAATTGGATAGAATCTTAGGAAACAATGAACACGGAGGAGAGATGGGTTTGCTTTAAGATAGGGCATTAGCCAATGCATCCCATTGGGTAATAAATTTAAAAGAGCAAACAAAAAGTCCTGGATGGCTTTACTCCAATGTAAAAATGCATATTAATATTAGAGCTTTCTATTGTGGTATTTGATCACCTCTGCGGTTTTAATTTTTTTCGTTATAACAAAAGAAGAGCGATAATTTAAAGAAAAGCATTATTTTTCACTTTTTGCTATAATAAATATCCCCAAAATTATATATAAAAAAAATATTTTTTTCCTCACTTTTGACCGATACGTAATTCTTGTACATATTTTTGGTAAAGAAAATTTGCAATAATAATAAGTGATTGTTTTTTTGTGCAAAAGTTATAGTGGGCTACAAAATAGATTTATAGCATTTCTTTTTTTTTACTAGTAATGGAGGCGATCAGTGATGTTTAATCGTGACTGTGATATTGCGGCGGACACACCGGGACAGTTTTGACACTATTTTGGGAACCATTCAAATTTATACAGCGAACAGTGCTATAAATATGCACTGATTACTGTGTAAATGTGACTGGCAGGGAAGGGGTTAACACTAGGGGGCGATCAAGGGGTTAAATGTGTACCCTAGTGAGTGATTCTAACTGTAGGGGGAGGGACTGACTGGGGAGGTTACTGATCTGTGTCCCTATGTACAAGGGACACAGAATCGATCTCCTCTCCCTGACAGGATGTGGATCTCTGTGTTTCTAGTAGCGCGCACCCTAGTGGCTCTGCAAGGCGAGGACATCATATGTCGTCCTCCCAGAACCAGAGCACTATCGTGCTGCCGTCAATTGACGGCGGCCGGTAGTAAAGTGGTTAATAAAGCAGGGGCAGAGAACATGGAACGCGAAAAGCGCAGGAGGTGAGATCCACAAGCATCTTACCTAGATACCTGCCATTTGCTTAGCCACAATGAGGAATTTATCAAAACTGGAGCATACAGAATCTGATGCAGTTGTGTATGGCAACCATCAGCTTCTATATTTAATTTTCAATGTTTAACTGAAAAAACTGGTTGGATCACAGATCCAGATTCTGTCTACTCCAATCTTTTTTTTAATTTCTTTTTTGTAAGTAGAAAAGGGTATAACAGTAATTTTTGCATACACTGGCTTTATTAGGTACACAGAACAAAGAAAAACAAGCAACAATATACGTATTTCTATGTACACTCTGTTCAGACCACAGACAGGCTAAGTACAGAAAAAAGTGTTGGCTTGCTGGAAGCAGCTTTTTGGAATGACAACACTCGCTCCCCTACAGTCAGGATAACCCCCTAACTAGGTTATGGAAAGGAGGGTACCCCCAAACAAACACATCAAACCATATTTTATACTAGGGATACACCTCCAGTAGAGGGTGAATTAAGCCAGATGTCCCAGACTTTGGAGAATTTCTTGGCGCAACCTCTAAACACAAAGGAATTAGTAAAGGACTATGGCACTTTTGACTAGATGCTTACAGAAATCAAGAGTAGGGATGAAGGAAACTTAGGCCCCTTTCACACCTGTACGACATCAAAGGCGATTTTGCCAATTTTTTACCGCAATTTCACATCAGTATTACTTTGCCACAACTTTGGCATTAACCAATTAAAACATACATGTGTGAGGTAATTTCTTTTCCTGCCATAGTTGTTTACAGTTCCTGTTTGCTTCCTGGTTGTTGTGGTATGGTGTGTTGTGACAGAAAATGGTTGCTACTCCATATATTGCCACAGCAGTTGTGTCAGCATTAGTGCATGAGGAAGTGTAAAAAACAAGAGGTACTCCTGCGCTGTCAGAAGATCCTACTAAGTGAAACTGGGGCGGTGTTTAAGCTAAAGGGGACACTGCTGCAGACACCTGGTGATCTATCCTAAATAGAAAAAAAATGTTTTAAATGAAAAAAAGGTGATGGTGTCTGCGCTGTGTAACAGAAAAGGGGGGGGGGGTAGATAATGTGACTATAATACACTCTATATGCATAAAAAAAGGGTCTATAAAGACTACCAAATAGTTCAGATCTCTGCCTGGATCGATAAGTGAAACAAATATCTCAGAAAAACATACATTACAATAAAGTGAGTGCCACATATACACAAACAAATAAATAATGCATAAATATGTAAACTTGATATAATAAATAAATGTAAGAGCCAAACAAAGTCAGCATAGAATATGTGCAAAAAAATATATATTATATATAATAGTATAATAAATAAATAAATATATTATGGAAAGTGCATAATGAAGAAGAAGGAGAAGCGGAGGACAAGGACATCCCTTTTTTTAGGCTGTTTGGAGCACATTGTTCCTGAGGGAATAACCAGGAAGTGAATGTGTGCTAGAAAAAATGTGCTTGGGAGGGGCTACTATGTTGAAAGGATTAGGTGGGACAAGGGTCAAAAAGCTGCTTGTGCTTACAAAGTCGTACTGAAATCATGTCTATATTATTCAGGTACGATTTGCATGCTACTTGAGGGTTTAATATTGAGGACTATGGACATCAACTCGCATAGAAGTTGGACCAAAGTAGTGCAGGGACTACTTTGAAGTCGGCACGACTTAAAGGAACACTAAAGGTTTGTTTTTTATTAAATCAATTGATTACTGTAAACTAAGCATTTAAATATCACTTACCCTCGTTTTTTCCTTTTGACCTCCAAAATACAGTAATCCAGGTTAAAAAAAGGCATTTCCTGTCTCTCCTCTTCTTGCTTTCCACCAGAACCTGAGCCATTTTGCATGGTGGAAAGCAGAATGTGCTCACCCCCTCCCTATGACTACAGCCCTGCGTGAAGATGCTCTCTTATCCCTCACAGGCATGGAGGCTAAGCCTAATGGAACTGTAGTTCCATTAGGTCCTGATGCAGCAAGAATGATGCGCACCGCAAACCAGGAAGTCAGTGAGAATAACGATTCAGGAGTGATGGAGGTGAATAAAACAGCTTGATTTCAACAGGTATCAATATAGTTATAATGCAAACATTACTTTTTTACTTTATCAGCTACTGTCAGACTTAATTTAAGAGGAAAATATGTTTGTCTTTTACAACCCCTTTAAAGTCGTGCCAATATGAATGGAAGTCATTGAAAATCATGGAGAATGACTCGTCATGCGATTTTGCCAAAAAAATTGTGGGACAAGTTGTATAAGTGTGAAAGGGGAGTTACGCTTTAGAATCATAGCTTTCCTGGCACAATATAAAAGCAAACCATATAGCGTCTTAGGGCCCTAGTAGGGGCCAATAAGTTTACCAGGCCCAAATACAGATGTCACTACTCAGGAAACTGAGACTTTTGTTAACCTAAAAATAAAACATGTAATTTCACACCCCAAAATGCCTGAACCAAAGGACAATTTCAAAAAACATGAGTGAAGTCAGCTGGATGGACTGTACATCTCCAGTATCTCAAAGGGACAGATGTATATATTTGTGTAACCATTGAGGAGTTGAGGAGTAAAATACATTCATAGGGAAAAGAGGCACGAGGGTAGCACAAAAATAAATGTTAAAACGCGCCAATTTTTCTGAACTACGGTCATTACTACATGAGATTATTGGACCAAATCCTAGAAACTTGTACAACAGAAGACAAACGGGAATGCTTTAGGAGCATATTGAACAAAGGTATCACACGGTGCATTCCAATGTGAAATAAATATAGACGAGCGAAGGTTAACCTGGGTGGCTAATTCGTAATGTGAAAAGATATTAAAGAGAAAATATGGCCTTTATATATTAAGGGAATGGGTCACTGTCAGCATTCAAACACTACAGGAATGAAATAAAAGAAGTGTAAAAATGCAATCAGGGTGGCTAAAAAATATTAGGAGAGACACAGCGGAGGAGGTGAAAATAACCAAAATATTTTTTTTTTCCGATATATTAAACATTAAAAGGAAAAAGGGATGATAATGGACTATATCTAAAAATTTTACTGAGGAAAAAAATATCATTAGTAGTTATCAGCATGGGTTTACGAAAGGTCTTCCTACCAGAGCAATCTGCTAACATTCTTTGATTAAGTGAGCTGCCATCTAGATAGGGGGGGCCCGAGATTTCGTGTATTTGAACTTTGCAAAAGCATTTGATACAGTTCCCCATAAACGCTTAATTTACAAGCTGAGGTCTGCAGGCATGGACCATAAGTTTGGTAGAAAAAATGGTTACAGGGGCGTGTCCAAAAGGGTGGTGATAAATAACATGTACTCAGACTGGTCTGGAGTGGCGAGTAGGGTACCCCAAGGTTTTGGGACCAAATTCTATTCAATTCATTCATAAACGATATAGAGGATGGGATAAATAGCTCAGTCTCAGTTTTTGCAGATGACACAAAGATAAGCAGGGCAAATAACTTCACAACAAGATAAATAGCTCAGTCTCACTTACTAATGAAGTGGGCAGACAAATGGCAAATGAGGTTTGATGTGGAGAAATGGAAAGTAATACACCTGGAGGCAAAAAACATAAATGCAAACTACTAACAAGGGGAGAACCCGTTGGGGGAATCAAGGATGGAGAGGGATTTTTATTTATTTTTGATTAATGACTGCACTTATTAGTGTTTTTTTATTTTTTATTTATCTGCCTGGAATTCAAAGGTAAGAATGAAAATGTATCTCAAATATTTGTAAATGCTGATAAACTACTGAAACTTTTTCATGAGTTTTGAGAACGCTGTAAATTTTGTCTTTATAAAAACTAAGGTGTAGTTTTAGATTTATGGGCAATTTCAGTAAGAGTAAACACTCATTTTAAGAATCCTTTTAAGAGTGTTTTACACACTGCTACCCAATTTATATAGACACTAAATTATAGCTTTTATTATAGTTCAAGAGAAGGCACATTAAACACTGATAATGATCTGATGGTACAAGCTTTAGTACCTTAAAAGGATCCTGTCACATTGCAAAACAAACAACTATCTCCTAGAACTCTCAATAAAAACATTCACCAATATAAGCTGACAAACCTCTGACTCCTTGACTATGTAAAAGTTACAGATCACCTGGTGATCTGGCCAGTAACATACCTTCTGTAGAAGGAGCACAGGGGCACCTTTGGACAGCAGCATTGTTAATCTGGGGGAAGGGGGTGTTAGATGTACTAGCAGATTTAGATACACTAACAAATTGTAGCCAAACTCCAGCTCACACTTTTTAAGCAGTTAAAGCAATAGTTTTCTTTTCCTTTGGGGAAAAACAATTTACATTAATAAATATAACTGATCATTGTAAGCACCCCTTATCACCACTGTAACTGCAACATCTGCAAGAAAGCTGTTTTTTTTGAAAAACAAGAGACGTACTCATCAGATCAACAGGTGAAAATAAGGTAAATATGTAAAAACAAATCAACCAGCGCAAGTAAACCCTAAAAACAGCAGCTAGAACACTGAGGGTCAAAATATCAAATCCCCAATAGTAACTGAATACAAAAGCAGTGCAGCGCAAATAACATGGAAAGCAATACTAAAATAAAATAAATCAGGAAACAAAAAATGTCTCTGGACCAGCGGCACTCTGAACAAATTGTAGCCTTTATTAAAAGAAGAACAGCACTACAAGTCACAGCAAAATGAAATAAATACCCGACTGCTGACGCGTTTAGGACTGAAACTAGTGCTTAGTCATAGTCATAAAAAAATGATGGTAAACAGTCCATAATCTTCAACATAATGGTCAGCAAACACCAACGGGTGTCCAAAGGTTATTACTTATGTAAAATAAGGTAACTGTGTGACAACCTCCAACAATGGTACTCTTAGCAGCTCACCTCAGGATATGGACCCCCTGAACAAATCATCAGTTAGGTCTCACAATCAGTTCCCTCACTGGGATAAATAAACAGGATCACTGTGTATGCTGCACACTGAGATGGATACGTGCTGTGGCTGGTAATATCTCTCAGGCCGCGTACACACGATCGAATCTATCTGCTGGAAACGGTCCGACGTTTCAGCAGACAAATTTGATCATGTGTACGGGCGGACAGACAGATTTTTTCCAGCAGACAGATTTTAAAGCATGCTTTAAAATCTGTCTGCTGGGAACCCGTCCGTCCAACATGTCCTGCTGGTTAGTACGCTAACATATCTGTCCGGACATGCGGCGAATGGATTCGACACATGCGCGGAAGTGTTTTACTTCCTGGTGACGGTGACGGGACGGCGTCAACGTCACCGCCACGTCACCAGCGCTGTCTGCCGGTGGGGATTTTGGTTTGAACGTGTGTACACAATCAAACCAAACTATCTCAGCAGACAAATTTGATCAAAACGGTCTGTCAGACCGATTTGATCGGATTTTATTTCATGGTGTGTACACCGCCTTAGACTCTCACCATCAAATCCAGATAATTGGGTACATACGTAGAAAGGAAGCGATGACATCTAGTGCTCTCCGTATGCAAAACAACATGTATTAGCCAGACCGATTTGATCGATTTGTCCTGCTGGGATATATTGGTTTGATCGTGTACACACGATAAAACCCAAATCCCCGCCGGCAGACAGCGGTGACGTGGCGGTGACGTTGACGCCGCCACGTCACCGCACCAGGAAGTAAAAAAAACTTCCACGCATGCGTCAAATCCATTCGACGCATGTGCAGGCAGATGTGTCCGCTGGTTAGTGTACTAACCAGCAGACATGTCGGATGGACGGGTTCCCAGCAGACAGATTTTAAAGCATGCTTTAAAATTTGTCTGCTGGAAAAACCTGTCTGTCCATCAGACCGTTTCCAGCAGATAAATTTGATCGTGTGTACGCGGCCTAAGAATTTTGCTTTTGGGTTTAATATCGCTTTAACCTTTTTTGTTTCCTTGTGAACATATCAACATCAAATATCAATATCAAATATATAAGGTATGCTGCAGGAGTTTTAGAATGTCTTCTTTCATCAGAAAACAAGGGGAGAGGGGCGCCTCTAAGAGTAGATGTTTAAGTGATTTAATTGGTTTTAATACATACAGGCAACTCACGTTTTAGTAGAGTAAAAACAAGCTTTGTATAAATTTCCTTGGGTTAGAATAAGTCCTCAGGTCTGTCACTGTTGTTCTTGTGCGCTGCGCTGTCTGCAGTGATCCTTTTTCCAAACACTGTAAGGTTTTACTCTACAAAGCTTGTTTTTACTCTACTAAACGTGAGTTGCCTGTATGTATTAAAACAATTAAATCACTTAAACATCTACTCTTAGAGGCGCCTCTCCCCTTGTTTTCTCCTGACAGTATCTGGAACACGGTTTCTGTTCCCCAATGATGGCAGCCCTGAGCATGTATGTGTGCCCACCATAACTAACAATCCTTCATCCATCCTCGGACTCCTTTTTATCCACATGCCCTTGAGCCTTGGACTTTTTTATTAATTTAATTAATTTTCTTTTATACTGTACAAAAGCCCCCTTGTACATTGTTATCATTATTAATTTTTAATCTATCATTTATACTGCTGAGGTACCTGTGTGTTTTTCATTTTTTTGCGCATATTCACTTGTGTATTGTACTTCTTTCATCAGATGCTGAGCATTTTATGAGGACACTGTTGGGTGGTATAGCTTCTGCTTTGCACCATGGGTTTAGGTGTGGATGCTTAAATGGCTGGGAATGGCTTAGTTTTGGAAGGATTGGAAGAATTCTCAAGACCCTTTTCAGGTACTTGTTGTACTTGATATACTAGATATTTCAGAACAGCCTTTCACACATTTTTTTCTATATTGTACATCACAAGACACAGGACTGGCTAATTCCTAGATGAATGGGTTATGCTCCACCTCCAGTTGATTGGATGCTAGCAATGCTCAAAATCAGGTCCTGTATAGCTCTCCCTACTCTCCCTGGGGACCTCATCCAGCAGTATCTATCCAGATCAGTTGCCTCTTGGCCTGTCAGTGCCCCAAAGGGCTGTACCTGGACTCTGTAGGAGAGAGAAGTGGTGATAACCTGTGCGACTGCTTACTGGCTCTGGACCCCATGGAGAGCACAACCTTGGCATGAAGCTGCATCACCTTAAGAGGCCTGTGGGTGCTCTACAGGTCCAGAGTCTCTGCAGTGGTTAGGTTCAGACTCTGAAGACAGGGGTACATTCGACCATTTAGAGGCAAAGTTTGAGCCTCATCCTGGGACACTACAGCTCTGCATCTGAAAACATATGACTAGTGAGTGCCCTTGACTGAGGAATCCCAACATGCTGTTTTTCCTAGATATGTGCATTCCCATTCGTACGAATGTTATTTTCATACGAAAATGTTCATTTTCGTACCCGCGGGATAATGTGTACATACGAAAAAATTAAAGCACCAAAATACGAAAACTACGGGATTACGAATAAGCCGCATAACGAACAACCGCAAATACGAACGAACGATCCGACGAAAATACGACCATATTAACTATTGTTAAGGCCCCAAACACTTGGTCAGACTTTAACAACAAACATAAAAACAATCGTTTTCCGTTGGTTTCTCAGAAAATTCCAAAGATGGTGATTTCAAAGATGGAGTTTTTCTCAGAAAATTTGTTTGTTTTTAAATTCCATCAGAAAACCATTTTTGGGTTCAAAAGTCTGGCCAACTGATCTCCCTTCAGATGAAAATCCACAGAAAAGTTTATTTGGCTTTACTGTACTACTCACTGTACTAGTGTACTCAGCACAAAAGAGAAGCTGCTTCACTAACTACACTCACTCACTGCCCATTCAAAAAAACGAAAATGACATCTATAACAAAAGATTTTCATTCTGTATTTTGAATAATTTTTTCTTTTGGTATTTTCAGTCGTATGTTCATATGACATCTATAACAAAAGATTTTCATTCTGTATTTTGAATCCAAAATACGAACAGAAAAAAGGAATTCAAAATACAGAATGCAAAACTTTTGTTATAGATGTCATATAAATATACGAATGAAAATACAAACAGAAAAAGGAATTCAAAATACAGAATGCAAATCATTGCCGAAAATTCACGAAAATTATTGTCTAACAAGTAACGAACATGAATTAAACAGAATAACAAACCATCCGCATGTACGAAAATAAAACGTAACGAAAATACGAAACGATCGGAATACGAAAAAATCGCGTCGTACGAAAAACGAACGGGAACGAACAGGAAAACTGGCGTCTTTTTATACGAAAAACGAATGGAAACAAACCTACGGAACGATACGAAACGGAACAAAAAAAACTAATTTTTTTTTTTCTGTGCACATGTCTAGTTTTTCCTGTTCACTATCACTGGCTTTAACGGCTTGGATGTTAAAGGCCAGGCCTTGAGAGATAGGGGTCTTTCAGATTCAGTCATATACAATTTTAAGGGCTCAGATTTACCGCGACACGTGAAAAGCATACTTTTCTTGGTGAGAGTTCAAAAAGTTTCACCTCAAAGTATTCCATATTTTTTCTCCAGTTGGGTCTGGACAAGTCCTTGGCCTTAAGTAGCTTTGAAGGTCAGATCTCAGCCTTGGCAAACCAAACCTTAATGAAGGTTTTTCCACAGGGGATTCCTCACATTGTTTCTGTTGTGCATACTCAGGTTACTCTGTGGGATCTCAACCTGGTTTTGTAGATTCTTCAGAAACCACTGTTGACCCTATCAGGTATATTCCTCTTACTGTCCTTATTATTAAGCTTGCTTCCTTGTTGCCATTTTCAGCCTTGCTTTTGCCAGTGTCCATCACCTGGAGGTAGAGCACAGGCCCTTGCTCCAAGAATTAGCCAATCCGTTGTCTTTTGATGTACTTCAAGAAAGGGTTTCTACAGGCAATTTAGAAGTTATATGGCCCAGATTCACAGAGCGATTACGCCTGCGCAACTGCTGTTGCGCGTGCGTAAGTCTAAATGTGCGCGTGCGTATAGTTGGACGCGATTCACAAAACAATATACGCCAGAAATCACGTTTTTTGGTCCGGCGTAATTGAATTAGACATTCGCTTCCCTTCGCGCAAAACTGCGCTAGACACACCATTGAATTGCTAGTCAAATATGCTAATGAGGGAGTTACGGGGATTCACAAAAAACGCAGTTGCTGCGCAGGCTACGCGATGTGCGCAACAGCAAAATGTTCTGTCTAAAGTTAGAGGACCTAAAAGCTGGTCTAAATTTTTGAAAAAAAGTCTAATTGTCAGATAAAGCAACACTGTTAGTGAGGAGTTCAGCAGTCACACGTGTTGCCCAACAATCTGTATGCCAACATGCCAGGGGCATCGTCGCGCATAGCTATACTACTGACTTTAGATGAACAAAGAAGGAGGAGGGCACGGAGGATGGCACTAAGGAGGGCACGGGAGATGTTTTTTTTTTTTATTTTTTTTTATTTGCTTATATAAAATTTACAATTTAAATTAATCTAATACAATATTCTTATCTGATACAAGCCCCTCACTCTTCACTTGATAATATCACACACGCATAGACATCTTTGGCATGAGAGATTCTGAGGTGTCTCGCATCTTCAGATTCACCCTCATGCCATCCTGTAATTGACCACAACCCTGCAGGAGGACATCAGCAGCCCAACACATGGCACCACCCATGACACCCATGACAGCTACATATACAATCAGAGCCCCATCCCCACAGATTTCGAAAAGAACATGTATGGGGACAGCTGGCTGGTTGGTGAGTGACATGGGTGCAGCCATGACTATCCCCTCCCGTGATGCACACCTCACAAGTGGCACATGCATGACTAACATCCTCCTGTCTTTTCCCTTCAAGGTGACTCTGCATATGCACTGGTACCCCATCTCATGACCCCATCTCATGCCAGCTCACATTATGCATCTTTGCACGTTAAACACACACATTAATCATGGCACAATGAGAATGCATGCATGCACACCACTGTGGTCCCTAGCACAGACACATCACATCCTCATCACATTGCATTGGCACCAGTCCACCATGCAGGACTTGTGAGCAGCAACGCCACGCCACGGCTCCAATTATGTCACTGTACATTCATACACCATTCACACAGACCTGGCGATCACTTCTCCACCACAAATGAGGGTGACACCCCCTTTTCCCGCAGGAATATCACCCCCACATTCCAAAATCATACACAAACAGAACCAAAAAAATTAAACAAATGACGAGCAAAAATAAAAAATGCCCAGCAAAAAATATAATTTAAACAAAATAACAACAAAGAAAAACACATAAAAGACAAAAATTCACTCTGCAAAACAGTCCTCAAATATCTCAAAGACACGTCACAAACAAACAAAAGCACCTTGCTGTAGAGGGAGGGATACAAAGGGATGTATTTTTGCAAAGGAAGTGCATTTGTGTCTGTCTATTTATGCTGTCTGCGTATGTTCATAAAGTTGCCCTAGTCCATTTCCAATTTCAATGATTGCGCCGCTCCCGAGTTGTGAGCATGCGCACAACGGAGCTGACATGGTTTCCTTCACGCGCGCATGCGCGAGTCGGCCGGCCCTTCATTTGCATGGGGTCACGGCTCATTTCAATGTAACACACGCCCACGTCCTTCCAATTTGTATTACTCCTCCTTACGCCTCCGGAAAAAAACCTTACGTTTGCGCAAGCTCTTGCGTAAAAGCTACGTGAATCGCCGGATTACGCGGCTAGATTGCGCAAGTCTAACGGAAAAGTGGTGCGCTACGCCGGAATGATAATGCGCCGATCTACGTGAATCTGCCCCTATATTTTTTTACCAAAAATATGTTCTTGTATCATGGACCCCCTGCAAAAACCTTGTTATATCTACAGCTCACTGTACATTAGTGTAATCAGTAAGTTGTATATATACATAATAAATAAAGAAGCAAGAATATGGCGTGCCTAGAATAATTGACACCCCCATACACAACAAATATTTTAAGTAATAATCATGAAATGGAAATGATAACCATAATGCCCAGAAACACAGATAGTAAAAATTCGAAGTGTCCATTTACATTGCTGGTCAGTGGAAAAATGCTCCCTTACATTGGTAAGCAGTAAAGAAATGCCCCCTTGCACTGGTTGGCAGGTTGACATTTCTGAGAGGGACCCTCTTATAATAAGCAAAATCACCATTTTTGGAATTGGTGGTTATTGAGAGGCTCCACTGGACTATGCCACTGGCTCTGCGGAGTAATGTTGGTGCTATATAACAGCCCAATAAGGCAGCAGATTAATCTGACATTGCTCGCTGCTTAAAGAGGAGTTCCACCCTAAAAAATGACTTTTGTTTAAATCCACTCCTCACCCCCTTACATGCCACATTTGGCATGTAATTTTTTTGGGGGGGGAGTGGGGGCTTCAGTAGGAGTGGGACTTCCTGTCCCACTTCCTGCTTCCGCCGCCGAGCCTTAATCGCCTACACCAGCCCCTCCTTGTAGGCGATCACATGGGACACTGACAGGTCCCATGCGATCGCCTCTCCAATCAGCAGCGAGCCGCGCCACGCGCATGCGCAGTGCGGCTCGCGCATGCGGAGTGGGTGCCCGGCCGTGAAGCCGAAGGCTGTCACGGCTGGGTGCCCACAGTCGAGATGGAGACGCTGGCTGGGGAGGGGGGGAGAGGAGCGGAGCCCCAGTCGGCGCGTTGCTGGAACGACGCAGGAGCAGGTAAGTGAGTGTTTATTAAAAGCCAGCAGCTACACTTTTTGTAGCTGCTGACTTTTAATAAACACAATTTTGGCTGGAACACCCCCTTTAAGGAACCCCTAAAAATCTCTATAGGGTCCCTAGTTGTGAAAGGCACACATTGACAGGTTAAGGCAGAGCTACACCCCAAAAGGGGAAGCTCCGCTTGTTTACACCTTTTCCCCCTCCACTGACACATTTGACACTTTTTTTTGGGTGGGAGCGAGTATCTTGTTTTGACAGGTACCTGCTCCCACTTCCCGGGTAAGATCGCTAAATGGCAATCAATGACATTTCCGGCCTCACCTCCTTCCCCCAGCTGCCTTCTGGGACACACACAAGTGCCAGAAGATGGCGGGACCATTCAGAAAGCACAACGCGACTTGCGCATGTGTGGTAGGAAACTGGCTGTGAAGCTTACTTACAATGCTGGCGCCTGCACCCAAAGTCGTTTGACAAATTGACTCGGGGTGCCGACATCGTGGGATCCCTGGATAGGTGAGTGTCCTTATATTAAAAGTTAGCACCTACAGTATTTGTAGCTGCTTACTTTTAATATTTTTTTTTTCAGACTGGAGCTCCTCTTGAAAGTGATTGTAAAGTCTCTCTCTTTTTTTTTTTTTTTATAACAAACACGTTATACTTACCTGCCCTGCGCAGTGATTTTGCACAGAGCAGCTTGGATCCTAAGGTCCCTCTTCCCTGCTTCTGGCCCCCCCTCCTGTCGAGTGCCCCCCACAGCAAGCAGCTTGCTACGGGGGCACCTGAGCCGAACTGCAGTTTTGGGTGTCCATTTAGACACAGAGCTGCCATTCCGCCCCACCCCCTCTCTCTTCCATTTGGCTAACTGACTTTGATTGACAGCCACGGGAACCAATGCTGCCGCTGCTGTGTCTCATTCAATCAGGAGGGAGAGTCAGAGACTTGGGAGGGACTCATGGACAATTGCTGGACAGAGCTGGGGCTCAGGTGCTGAGGAGGCTTCTACACACAGAAGGCTTTTTATTCCTTAATGCATATAAAAAAAAACTTCTGCCTTTGCAACTCCTTTAAGTACAAGGTCCACTTGGCCCTGCTCATTGCTGGTTAGACTTGTATTTTGCCCATGCCTTAGGCACTAGTGCTACTGTGTACCCATTGGTAATATGGCAGAGCTGCAGATTCTACTTGGCATTGCTATTCCTGTACACAGCACAAAGCAATGTTCTATTAGAACGTTATTCCATGCCATCCCTAGAGGGTTCTGGCTGATACAGAATTATAACCCTTTTTTGGTAGGTAAGGCTCTGTTTTAAAGAAGCAGAGAGAACTAAAATGAAAGTGAAAAAATATATATTGTAATCTGGGAACAAGGGCAGAGAGGCAAGTCTAGATCATCTTTTCTTAACAGCTATTTTTTGAGGAAGAATGTGAGGTTAGAGCGGCACAGTGTGACCCATAGTCTAACAAGCCGACTGCCTGCAGAACATAGTTATAAAGAATTCTGGTAGAACAAGTAAAATACAATGATTTAAAGCTCACTGCTTAAACGTCTCCCTGATGGCTGCTTAACAAAGAAGTACAGAAAATATTGGCTACAAAGAGCACAGTCATCTTGTTCTTTCATAAAAAATAGGATGGTTCATGGGCCAGAGAAAATACCAGACCTCATATTTAATGCTTGAGGGGAAAAGAGCCTTTCTTTAAAGTGGCCTCTGTTACTATTTTAAAAACAAAAACCAAATGCATGCCTGCAAAGAACAAGCTATGGCGACCCTAGGGGGGGCCAGAGGGGCCCTGACAAGGTGTCACTGATCTCCATAAGTTTTTTTATAATTTAGAGGCTAAGGGAAGGAACCACAGGAGACCAACACTCCATCACTCCTGGAAGTGTCGGTTGATGAAATTAGCATGGACAATGGAAGGTATAATTATTAATGTTTTGTGTGCAGACATGTATATGAGTTTAATTTTTGAGATAGTGACACACATAGAGGGGGAACTGTAGAAATATGCACAGTTTAACCACTTCAGCCCCAGACCATTTCGCTGCTCAAAGACCAGAGCACTTTTTGCGATTAGGCACTGCATCGCTTTAACTGATAATTGCACGGTGGTGCGACGTGGCTCCCAAACTAAATTGTGCCGCCCAATCGGCGTATAATTTGTTATATATAATACTGCTTCTCTTAACCATTTTCTATGTATGTTATATTTTGTTTACATGCTGCCATCTAGTGACCTTTTGTGGTAATGCACAGTTTCTGTATTTTCTTTGTCTGATATATGACACACTTCCTTTCGTGTACCTTCTTCCTCAGTTTTGTACATCCTGTGTATGGAAACTGCTTACAGGCCACATGTAATAAGGGCACATGTATTCTGCATAGTAAGCTACAGACAGTATCATCTTTTTTACCGCACAATACTACAACCTGTTAATCTGCTGTAACCCGTCATCTAATGTATTCTGATGTTTGGATTAAAGCAACTTCTGTGAATGGAATCTGTATTGGTGAGTTCAAGCTATCTAATAAGGATTGTCCTCAGTGATTATATCTGCTTATACAGGCCAGGCATAGAGGTCTCTCACAAGGGATAATAAAATTGACATCCTTTTTTCCCACAAATAGAGCTTTCTTTTGGTGGTATTTGATCACCCATATTTTTAACTTTTTGCTATAATAAATGCCCCCCAAAAATCTAAAAAAAAACACATTTTTTTTTCCACAGTTTAAGCCGATACGTATTCTTCTACATATTATTGGAAAAAAAAACAAACACAATAAGCTTATATTGATTGGTTTGCGCAAAATTTATTTTTATCGTGATCATGACACCATCAGACACT